>OU343224.1:17223656-17460712 GCA_910596185.1 Chrysanthemum makinoi | reverse complement strand
ATTGTTGTTGTTGTTGTATGGAACCAATTAAGTTTCTTAAGATTGGTGTTGTGACGGATCATATGCTATAATTGTTGCAGTTGGTTGTGGAGGATTTGTGAAAGTTGTTGGCAAATTCGGGAATTGAGGATAGCATACTTGAGCCCACAAAGCTAATTGTTGATTATCCAGAAGTGAAGGTGAAACAGTTTGTCCACGAATAACCCTTTCTTTGTCAACTTCTTTTTGATGGGGCTTCAAATAGTCACATAACAATCCTGTATGTAGCATGATGAAGATTCTTAGCTTGACGGATGAAAATGACATACTTTTCCCAATCGACCAAGACTACTCGAACTTAGTGTTGATGGCAAGAATTTCTTGGCATAATGATGTTATGTTTGTCCAAGTCATTGATGATATCGAGAATCGATGATGATATGACTCTAATGTCTCCCCTGGTTCAATCATGAAGTGTTCATAATCCAAGTATATTTTGGATTCCATATCTTCTTGATTGAGTTCTCAGGCCTTCCATGAGAAGATGAATATGCTCCCACATTGCTTTTTAGCAGATCTTTGAGCATCAACACTTCAAGAATTGGATTAGGTAATCCCAAAAGGACGTATTGCATTGCGGTTCATCGGCTTCAAAGTTTAGAAGTTGATTAGTAGTGAGTTCATTAAGACTGACAACGTTGGTGACATCACCTCTTGGTGGATTAGCATTTGGATCTACGGTGTAATGACAAGATAGGCATGAAATGGACCTTCCGGGATGACTTCTTCAAGAACTTTCCATGTGGCTTCTTTAGATCACAAAACCTAAAGAACCGTAGCACCCATTGATCGTAGTTTCCTGAGTGAGCATTGAGGTCTATCAAGTGATCCGGCCTCATGAATGGATTGTTGTTGGCTACTTAAAGCTTCACACATCTTTGCAAACCAAGACGGTTCCTTCATAGTATTGCTGGATGGATGTTGATTGTGAAAGTTTGTGTAAGGTTGTACTTGAAGACTAGGGGGTGGTTGAATCATTTGTGGTTGAATAGCTTCTTGAGGAAATTGTTGTTGAAATTGTTGTTGTTGTTGTTGTTGTTGTTGATAAAATTGTTGTTGTTGATTGAGTTGTTGTTGTTGATTGAGTTGTTGTTGTTGTTGTTGTTGTTGTTGTTGTTGAGGATACACATGAGGGAAGTAGCTAGAGTATGGTGGTTGAGACATCTTGAAACTTGTGTTGTAAAATGGATCTTTGTAGTCGAATGAAACTTTGTTGATGAAGTATCCTTATGCGTAGAAATCAAGCTTAGGCAAAGAAAATACCTTATGCATAAAAACACCAACTTACGCGTAAGAAGTGAGCTTACGCTAGGGATTAGCTTTTAGGGTTAAGGAAACCTTACTTTATTCAGTGAAACAAAGCTTAGTAGTAGAATGCTTGCGCGTAAGATTTGCTATGCGCAAAGCGCTTAGGCTTAGTAAGAAAATGCTTATGCGAAGATTCTACGCCAGCATTGCTTAGCGAAAACTAGGGTTTGCCAAAAATCCTTTACATCTTATCCCAAAAGATATCCAGTTGAAGTGGCTGCTTATCCAAGCAAGAAAACACGAGTAAACCAAGAACATCAAGATCAAACCAAGGAAAACCTTACGAAAAAGTAGGGTTTACTTATGTAAGATTTGTCAAATTCTTCCAAAACTTTGATTACCAAGAGTGTTTCTAAACCGTGATTTTTGTGATGAAACAACTTCAATATCACTAAAATAACACAAAAGTGTGAAACTTGATGATCCAAAACTTTTATGCACCTTACGTGAAAACACTACACGTTTCAAACCAAGCGTAAAAACAAAGAAATACACATAAAGTTTCAAACTTTTTGCCAAAAACTTCAACTTTATCACCAAATAACCTTTAAAGTACAAGAATATTGAGTTTTAAAGTGAAAAAATGAAAGCTTTTATGCGTATAAAGATTTCAATACCAAGACTTTACGCGTAGGAAAGAAAACCTCAAAACCAAAATCGTTCACCCAACTATTTGGCGAATGATACCACTGTTAGGTTCCCATTTATGTAACACAAGCATCAATATGAAGAACTATAGAGAAGAAAGGATCGGATGAACACACACACACTTATGCGTAAGAAATGAAGAAAGTTTATGCTTAGGATAAATGTGAAAGTGAACAACAAACCTTAAAATGAAGGTTTACAAGGCTATTTATAGGAGAGGGAGCTAGGGCAACACACCTAGTCCCTTCCTTTCCTTATTGGATATGGGCCAAGGCTTATGGGCTTTCTACATAAGCCTTGCCTTTAAAACTAACATAAAAGCCTAATTAAGCTAAATATTACATATTAATTACTAACACTTGTAATCTAGTTTAGGAGTGATTCCAACAATATCATTTTTGGATCTACAAAGCCAGAGATGTGCAAAGAATTTGAGAAGCTAATGAAGGAAGAATTCAAGATAAGTCCTATGGGTGAACTCACATTCTTTTTGGGACTTCAAGTACAACAAAGGCCAGATGGTATTTTCATCAATCAAGATAAATATGTGGCTGAAATACTAAGGAAGTTCAAGTTCTCTGATGCAAAGTCATCCAACACCCCAAGCAGACAAGACAACACATCAACTCTTGAAGGAAAATAGTGGTGAAGCAGTTGATGTGCACATGTACAGATCTATGATTGATTCTTTGATGTATCTTACATCATCTAGACCAGACATTATGTTTGCAGTATGTGCTTGTGCAAGGTTTCAGGTCACTCCAGGTTCTCACACTTGACTGCTATGAAGAATATTTTCAGATATCTTAAAGCATTTCCAAATCTGGGATTATGATACCCTAGAGAATAACTTCAAGAACTGGTTACTTACTCAGATAGTGATTATGCTGGTGCTAGTTTGGATAAAAAATCTACAACAGGTGGATGCCAATTTCTTGGAAATAGATTGGTGTTTTGGCAGGTAAGAAACAAACAATGGTGGCAAATTCATCAACCGAGTGCGTAGTGATGCGTCTGCCGCAAGTTGTTGTGCTCAAGTTCTATGGCTTCATAATCAACTTTTGGACTATGGGTACAATTTCATGAATACCATCATTCATATTGACAATAGCAGTACCATTTGCATTATTAAGAATCCAGTTCAACACACAAACACTAAACATATTGAAATTAGACACCATTTTATAAGAGATGGTTATGAGAAAAGGCTAATCCAAGTTGTCAAAATCCATACTGATGACAACTATGCTGATTTATTAACAAAAGGACTTGATGTGGGTAGATTTCAGTACTTGGTAATAGGTATTGGAATGCTAAATCCATAAACTTTTTGTGTCTAATGGTCTTTGGTGTTGAGAAGAAGTTTTTGGGTACTAAAATTGTTGTATAAGTTTGTATATATTTTCTTGTATTTTTGTTTAACCTTTATGCAGCAAAGATGGGAGTTGATCATAAAAGGTGTGTAACTGAGACACACAACAAAAATTCACCATTTCTACTCCACATAAGAATCAACTAGTCCAGAGAAAACGGCTACTGGTAAAGACTTAACAAATCCGTTTATGGTTGATAGTTTACCAAAAACTATATGGTTATCAACTCACCATATTCTTTATGATTAAGAGTTGGCTAGTCCATAGCAAATGGCTTGTGGTAAAGACATATCGAATCCGTTGATAGCTGGTAGTTTGCTAAAAACTATAATGCGAGCAGTCCTATTTTTCATATGTTTTTCTTTACCACTGCTCTTTGAAAATATTTGTGAAAAATTACCACTGCTAGTTCACGTTTCCACCGACAGTGTTATTTTTACCATGTTGATCTAGCGTTACAACTCGTTGTGTCAAGAACAAATTTTTACTAGCCGTTGAAGAGAAATTGCTTTCCATATATATAGGGTAAAATTTTTAGAAGATTATCTACTTTCCTAATTGCTATTTATCCTCTAAAGATAAATTTTTTCCTTAGATAATCTTTTCTTTGCAAAACTCTTAAACCCTACCACTATATATCTTTCTCTCTCAATTGGCGAGTTATTTATTCAATTCTTACTGACATAATATATTTTTCATCAAAATATTTTATGGCACCAATCACCTTTGCAGATGAGCACAACCAAGTGGCCTTCTTGGAAAAGTCAAACAAGAAGAGTGGCCCTATTTTTCATCAGATTGTGGACTTTCTAAACACTACCCATATAAGGTATGCTTTACTTCTTAATCCCACAATCTATATCTCTCAAATCTAACAGTTTTGGACTTCGTCACCCATAACCGTTGAAAATAGAGATACACATGAAACAGTGGATGCTCTTAGAGCCACTGTGGATGGGGTAACTATTGATGTTACTGAGGCATCCTTGAGGAGAATTCTCTAATTGGATGATCTCAATGGTATCATCACATTACCTATGCCAGAAATTCATACACATCTTTCATCCATGGGGTATGATACCACTGACAAAAAGGCTACTTTCAAAAAGAGTGGTTTATGTCCTCATTGGAGATTTTTTATACATACTCTTTTACATTGTCTTAGTCCTAAGAAAACATCTTATGAACAATTCAGTTCAACAATGGCTTACCCTTTGCTTTGTCTAGCTACTGATAGGATTTTTAATTGGTCTAAATATATTTTTACAAGTATGCAAGGCAATGTAAAGAGTGCAACCAAATTTTTGATGTATCCAAGGTTTATGCAAGCAGTGTTAAATGACTTTCAACTGCAACCCCATACAAGAGTTTATAAAATCCGTTGCCTTAAGCCTAAAGTCTTTCAAAACATAAACAAAGATGGCAATAGGATTATTACACCTCTTTTTCCTCAAATGCTTGCAAAGATTTCTCAGGTACAAAACTCACCCATAATCACTGTTCCAAACATTGATCACACTCCACCGCCACACTTATAGAGGAGGCACAAATGTACCAACTCCTCCCATTACAACATAGCATGTCCCCTCTGATCCTTTTGGTTTAGGAACAAGCAAGGGTGGTTCCGGCTTCACTATAGTCCAACTAGGAGGAATGGCCAATGCCCTATTATTCACCTCTCCCAACAGGTCACACAGTTGGAAGTGTTGAGGGCAGTGGGCAACAAATAGATTTGATGGAACTTTGTACAAAATTAGCAAAGCAGTTGAATCTCGGAACAAGACTTGGCACAAGTAAAGAAACAAAGATGCCAAGGATATTACACATTTGAAAGAGGAGATTCAGACCTTGAAGGAAGAGTTGCAGGGGTTGAAGCAAAGGAAAACTGCAAAGATTGTTATATCATCTCCATCCTCACCTGATAATGGTGATTCAGAAGGTTTCAATAAATATTTGGGAAATTCTCCCAAACAGGGGAGGAAAACAGATGCTGAAACCAAGGGGAGGAGAATTGACTTTGGAGATGAAGGTGTTTCAAGAAAAGGTATTGAGGAAGCTGATACTCAAGAAGTTCCTCAACGGAAACTAGAGCAAGAAATTTTCAGATCGCAACCACCGATTTCATTCCCATCCTGGAAGAAGTTACCACTGCTGATCAAACTATTACCACTGCAGAGGAAGAAATCAAGAAGAAGAAAGGTAAAGTACCAGCAGAGTGAAGAGCAACAAAGAAGGAAGATTTCAAAGAAAGAACAAGCTCAAATTTCTCATGATGTAGAGGTTGCTAGAAAGATCAATGAAGATCAAGTTGCTAATAAGAAAAGACTGGAGGAGATAGAGATTGCAGACTTCATGGAGGCTAAAAGGCTGGGTAGAATGGACACCACTGATTCAATGGATGTAGATCCAGTTTCCATCGTTCCACCTACAATATTTAGAGAAAAGACTCCAGAGTTAAGCTATGTACCTACAGAACAAGAGATTGAATTCTTGATTACTAATGATCCAGTGATCAAGAAGAAAGCAATTGACCTAGTTGCAGATAAGTCTTTAACGGAAAAACAAAGAACAACACAGTTAAAGGACTTCATTCAGATGAAGAATAATCAAGCACTTCAAGATGCTATTGTTTCAGTCAAGAAGGGTCAAAAGAAACCAAGACAACCAACCAAGGCACATGTGATTTCAATAATGAAAGATTATTGTTGAAGTTGAAGGTATCTACTACAGAATTAAAAGGCAAGACCAAGATTTTATTCCAATGGACTCTGAAGAAGAAGAAAGAAGGTATCCTAATCTGAAGAGAAAGGCCAAAGAAAGTGATTCTCAGACATTTAAGAAGACAAAATTTTCTGAAGAGCAAGAAGTTCAAACTGAGAAATTCACTAAAGAACAGATGACTGAAATGATATTGATAGAAGAAGAAGATTTTTATCCTGAACCACTGCAAGTCAGACATCCTATCATTGATTGGGAAGTGTCTATTGCTAGCAATTTTGCTCCAACATGGAAGATTACAAGGCTAGGTGGTGAAACTTCATCATTCATTCAATTTGAAGAACTCATCAAAGTATATGACAGACATGATCTGGATACTTTGTGGAGATTGGTTCAAGAAAGGGTTGATGCTAAAAATCTCAAAGATATGAAGGAAATGCAGTTATGGGTTAATCTAAGAAGGCTCTATGAACCAGATACTAATGATGATTTCTAGAAATTCTCATGTTCATGTCTTGGTACTAAATGGTTTTATTATGATTCATGTGAAGTTTATCATGTTTCTACATCAGATGGAGTGGATGCATTCATGTTTGCTAAGAAAGAATACCCACTTTGAGTGGAACTCTCACTGTGTTGTTGTGTACAACAATAAGAGTTCATGAAGATAATGAGAAGGTCAAAGCATTGTTACTTAGGCTTCAAGATCAATGTTCAAGAGCTATTCAGGCATTAAGAAGAAACTGAAGTGTTTGAAAGAATTCCCCAAATCCTTACAGAAGATGCAGATTGAAGAAACTTATTGATTTGTAGAGAAATCATAAGTTTAGGCGAGGATTTTAGGGAATAAAGATAATAGTTACCACTGATACGCTTGTGGTTAACACTGCTAAAGATTACACTAGCAGTGGAAACTCATAACCACTGCCAGTACACTATTACCACTGCTATTAGGATAATTGTTAAGTATCCGTGTATTGATAAGTATAGAAAAGATCTTGTGTATATTCTATATTGTTAGCATTATACTTATCTTGTAAAGGACTCCTTGTGCTATGAAAGAAGATCCTAGGTCATTGTTTAGAGTACGTATTATTCATATAAGCTTGAAGGTGTAACCCTAGTGATAAGCAATATCACCTGTATTATTTCTTAATAATATTGAAGCTTTGTGTTAAATTGTTCTTACTTACATTACATCACATAATCCATCTTCTAAGTATTACTAAGTATATTCCGCGTGCTTATTAATATAATTCAAAATATCACTAACACAAGGTGTGTGTTTAGATCCATCACTCCTCATAATCCAAAAATGCACCATTGGAGGGAAATGGAGAAATTGACATTGGTGCAAGTGTTGATTCAACACTTTGGTTTTGTTGTACAAACTTTTCTAGTGAATGTGTTGGTAATGGTGGAGGATGAGATGGCCTAGGGGGTAAGTCCTCTAAGTTGTGGGAAAGTGGAGATGATTGTGAGGTGTTAAATGATGTGGCTCTAGGCACCAATGATGTTGGTTGGGTTGAAAAGGGTGTGTTTGGTTTAGTAGAGTTTGGTGATGATATCCTTGTGGGAATAATCCTCTTGGAAATTAGTTTGATTGGTTGATTTGGTGGAGGGGAAATTCTAGCATTTGTGGGCTTAACCGGAGATGATTCGGTTGAGGAAACTTCGTGTATAACTCGGGCAAGTTTCTTGGGTGGTTCTTGGGTTGATGAGTTAGCACTAGGAGCTTTCCTCATGATGAAATGGCTAAAGAAGGTGGTTCTAATTGCTGAGAATTATGTTGTGTTTGATGACTAAGTGGTTCTAGCAAGATGACTTATAAAGAGAAGAAATTGGCAAGTGCGTTTAAGACTTAAGCCACTAAGATTCTTAGTGTCACACCCCAATTACTGCTTTGGAAATGAATGGAATTCTGGGGTTTGACTGTCATAGCACCACAATCACAGTTACATTGAACGACCTAAAGTGTCGTTTTAAAAACACATCGTTGGATATTAAATAAAAACGTTCAGAGTTACAACATCGGTCCCAAAAGTTTAGAAAGTTTGCGGAAATACAAATATATTACAAATCCAAACGATGTTTTGAAATAAAGTGCCATAATGTACAATGCTATAAGTCGACGCCACGACTCAAAAGGTGGTTCCTAAACCATGTCATGATGATAATGCCTTAGTACCCGAAAATACATTGCTAAAACGGTCAACAATAATGTTGGTGAGAAATCATAGGTTTATTAAAATGTTTTATACGACTAATGCAAGTATAGATCGAGCATGACAATCATGTCACGTAAAAATGTTACTGGTATGACAATTATGTCACATAAAAATGTTACAATTTCTTAAGCGCATGATACCGGTCCGTGATGTACTCCCCAACAGAGTGTCTTGCCAAACAACTCTAATAATGTTTATGAATGAAATGCATCCGTATGACTGGTTGGGATTCACCAACCGGATGGAGGCCACCTCAATAGATCTATCCACTCACACACGCTTCTAGAAAATTAACGGCTCATGCATTTGAAGTGGGGACTTTAATCGGCAACGGTAACTCAAGCAATGTAAATGAATTTAACATACTTGGTATCGTAATAAAAATGTTGTGCAATGTATTCTCCCCTGTAGGTTTGAAATAATGTAAAAACTTGTAAAACGGGGCTATGAAAACTCACTTGATAAACCGGTATGATGACAAGAGTGAGTACACCGAGATGTATCGTGATACTTTAACCGACCTATTACTTAATGATATGATATGTAATGAGTTATGATGTTATGATATGCATGCATTACGTATGTTATTTATACCATTTGCGAGTTTTGAAAATAATACTTATCGTCGAAAAATACTCTTTTGACGTCTTAACCATTCTTAAATCACTTTATAAGTATTTACGTCAAAATGTCATCCTACAATGGTTTTATAATGATTTATAGTGAAATTTTCACTTTTCGTCGTAAAACAATGTCGTCGGAAATTTCATGAAAATGGCAAAAATGGCTTTGGAAAACTAATCGGTCGGTGTAAAATGGTGTCGAACGCTAGGAAACGAAATCGACGGTTTTGGAAAGTTTGTATCGAAATCTAAAAGTTTCATTTCGGAGTTTTCGGTCAAAAGGTCTCGAACATAAAGATAATAAGGGTTAAAGATGGTGATTTTGTTGAATTGTTGTGTAAAAAGTGAGTTTCGGCCAAGTTTAAACATCCATAAATAATTTATTATAACTACGCTATACAAACGGTTGATTGTTTTGAAAAATATGCTCGATGATCTTAATTTCATTAGAAAACATTTCGTTCCAAAAAGTTCCACATCATAGTTAAAAACAGCCCTCAACATGGACGTTTCAGCTACCGTAACACTTGTCTCGTAAAATAATATAGTTTTTCTAAAAATAATAGTTACGGCAAGTTTATGAAAACGCGCATATCTTTGTCGTTTCAAATCCGTTTTCTACGTATAATACGTCCTTAGCTTCGTATCAAAGTATACTATTATATTTTTGATAAGTCGAAATAATTTGTGAAACTTAAGGCTCGCTTTTTGACTCGCATAAAAGATAAATATGTTGCTGAAATTTCAGGAAACTATACATTTCGTCGTCAAACTTGTAAAATCCATAACTTCTTCGTTATAACTCCGTTTTAATCCGTTCAAGCTGCCACGGATTCGTTTTAAAGTATATTTTCTAAATATCAAGGCCAAAATTTCGTGCCTGCTGTCGGATTTTCCAGAAAATCAAAACAAGGACAGACCTCTTTTTTATATGTGATCGAAAATAGTTTTTCTCGTACTAAACCTATTCCAATCCCTTCAAATCAACTCCAAAGCTAATCTAATCCTACCATACACCTTCTTAGGGTGTCATGGGTTCCTAATCATCATCAAGACCAAAGTATACCAAGGGGATAATTATAGGATGACCATATATATATATATTTCTAAAAATCATGTAAAAATGGTATAAACAACACAAATCATGCATGCTTGCACCAAAAATGAAGAGATACCTATGAAATGAAAAGGAAACATGAAAAATGTAAATGATATGCTTACAAGTTAAAATGATGAGGTGCAAAGAACAAGGTTTAGCCTAAACACTCTTGGTTTTTATTTCAAAACCTTATAAAGAATGTTATCTAGATTGTTAAAACACTTGGACTTGAGAAAAATTTTGATCCCTCCTAGCTTCTTGATGTGGCGGTTTTATGGAGAGAAAACAAAGAGAGAAGCTTGCTAACTCTGAAGAATTTTGTGAAGTGAATGAGGATGAAAATAATGTAGTAAGACTTTTATGTATGAGTGTAATAATTTACAAGCAAAGACCATGCTCAATTTAATGCTAACCCACCCCTTGGTCGGCCAAGTGGGAGGAATGGAAGATATTTTGTTTTTTTTTTATAAACTTGTATAAATACTTTGTTAAATATGTGTAAGTAAAATTGTGTAGATAAATGAATCTTGTAAGATAAATGGTAGATTTTTGGTACAAGTAAGTTTTTAATAGATCAAAATAGAATGTAATGAGATAATAAAAATTGTAAAAATACATTCCTTGTGAAATTTGAGTGATAAAATAATTATCGTATAGTTTTTAAGAAAAACGTCGTAATAATATAACTTTAACGATTTATATACGAAATAAATTCAAAACACTAGGTAAACTAAAAATATAGTTTTTATAAACTAAATGTAAGTTTAAAAATACATCGGGATCATTTTTGAAAGTAACGGATTAAATGCTCAAAATAATAACTCACGCGATAACGTTTATTTAATATAAAAATTACGCGGTTCAAGTGAAATGAAATGTCGTGAATGAACTAATGTGATGCAAATGATGCAAATGAAATGTAGACTAAACTTAGTCCATATGAATTGTTCGTGATGATATGATCATGAATTCGCCGCTAAACCTTTAAGGTTACGCGAATTTGGAACACGTAAACCTAGTTTACGACAAATGTTGAAATAGTAAGGCATAAATTGTTTCGAAATGACCGAAAGTACGGTTGTCACATTCAACCATCCAAAAAGGAATTCAGTCCTGAATTCGTTGTTAGTCTATCGAATCTTTGAGTTTGTGATGAATATCGAGGAGAGGAGACATGGAGAAGTGTCGTTACGGTTATCGATGATTGAGAGTGTACAAAACATCGTAGTAAAGAAAATATCGGATGAATCTCTCATAAGTAACACTTTGACTTTGAAATATGTGAAGATTTTGCTTGCATTAAGATTTATAATTAACCGCCCCAACATAACGCGGATCCCTCCGAATTAGACATAGTTAGCTAGGCTATGTATAATTAAGGAACGATGACGTGACGGTCGGTTTAGTTGTTATAACTCTCAATGTTTACAAGGATTTAAACCGTGTCGTTACAATGATAGTTAAAGTAAAAGGAATTAAAATTCTCGTAAGTAATAACAAATCGGAAAGAAAATAAAGTACGATAGATGAGAATATTTGGGTCGAATTGGTTTGTCCAGTGTTTTTCTAATCGCACGCACTTTCCAAGACGGGTCCTTGTGCATAATTTGTTGCCCACCTGAGGTTCTAATGGTTTGCGGCTTATGGGACATATCTTCAAATTTTGCATCATATAACGATGTAGCTTATCTAGCTATATGTTGTTACTTGTAACCGATTCTTGATTTGTATGACTTCTTTGTTTGTTTCATGAATGGGTTATGGACTAATGAATCGGACTTTCCTGATTTTAATCCTTGAATAAGTGATTGATTACCTCAACCTTACAGTGTCTCAATTGGTGTAGTCAATATGCTCCTGAACTAACTATTGTTGCAAAGAAACTTGTCGATGGAGAATGATTTACCTAACCATTTCTAAAAAGTCATACCGCTTGAGCATATTATCTAATATGGGAATTGCTCTCTAGCTCTAACCATTGAGCTGAGGATAGTAGGCGGTAATCATGTCCTAATAGGTTTCATGGAAATCACGAAATGATTGTCGCTAGCCTAAGGTGAATCGAATAGCTTATAATAGGTACAACTTGAATTGACACCACGTGTCTCACGTTAGATTTCAAAATGTTAAATTTGTCGAAAAGGACCTTATTGAAAAGAATAGATTATAGGTAACAGTTATGATTTCCTCGTGTTTCTAGTCCTATCGAAGGTCATGACCTGAGCCTTACTTGCCTCAGGTGCTTAGTCTCTATGACTAAAATGTTTATTGTTTGATTATCGAAGTGTTTCCATGCTCCATGTTGAAAAGTCACACGCCTTAAATATTTAAGTGAGGTGGTGTAGTGGTTGGTTTTCAAGATTTGTTCCGATATTGAGTGCTTCCAAAATAGTTCATCACTAATATTGTTATCATGCTAGCAAGAAAATAGATATCACCAAACTATGTCAAAGAATGTTTGTTCTAGTTTCACTTGTAGATGGGGAGTCATTGATTGTCCGACATGTTCACACCTGTGGCATCTCTTGATATGGAAGTGAGGTTACTTGGAATTTCTAGAGAACACAATGCCTTAGGGGAAGTTTATATCGATAACCTTAATTTAACCATATTTTCCTTTAAGGGACACTCATTGTAGGAAAGTTCACGTATTGTTGAAGCTATGTTTAGTGAAATGTTCTGTAGTCTCGATTAGAATATTTGGTTTATCCCTATAGTGTTGTTTAGTGTGTATTCGCTTCATACTAAATCTCGTAACTCGGTCTAACTAATACTTTTGGAATGATAGAGTTTGGATTCTAATCCAAAATAGTGGTTCGGAAGGTCTCGTGATGTCTTAAGATTTTTGTTGAGTTTTGAATCATCCTACCACCTAGTTCTAGTCCTTGTTGGTAATTCCAAAATCCTTCCATTGTTTTCTTGTATCGAGGAATCCTCCTCACAGATGGTATAGGAAGTCTTTCCTAAAAGGTCACTCGTCAAATCCTAGCTTATCGGTTGAATGAGAGATAAATGGCGTAAGCATCTATAGAGTGTTAACAAAAAGAAATGTTTATGCACGATATATCTGATTATAAAACTTTGCTTTCAAATGAGAATTGTTTTAGGAGATTTGAAATGATGCTTGTTACTTTCATAACATAATTCTTCCTGGATTATACATAGGTGATCGTGCCATGTATAATCAAGGACAAATGATGTGATTTTTGAAATGGTATTATGTTCCTCCGAAGTTTTAGATGGTATTCAACGTTTTGTTTTGTAAGATAATGGCTCAATGATTTTTCAGAGTAACATGAAAATCGTTTTGCATGAGGATATTAAATAGTTGATAAAATAACTGAAACCAATTGATATGTTGGTAATAAAACAACTTGCGTTAAAACTTTATGAAACAACGTTTCTAAGATGGTGATAAAATAGTTCGAACTAAAATCAAGTGAAATAATTTCATGAAATAGTAGCAGGATAAATTGGAATAAAGTTTGTTGGATGGTTTGTAGGATACATAGGAGAACCTTATCGAGTAGTAATAGTCTACTAATTGGTCGAGAATAAAGTTGGCCTAACCCCTAGTAAGATAGTGATATATCGTCGTGAAATGATGGAAAATTGGGCAATTGGAGTAAGGAATGAAATAAACAAGGTGGTTATTATCGTAGAGATAATAAATGATAAAGATTACATTAGCTAGAAAGGTACTTATTATCTGTTCATGTTGGTGGTCTAATCGTGTTTCAAGTGTAGGAGCAGAGGGCTGCCCAGCAACGATAGCCCTAGAACTCTCACAGTCCTCAAACCTATGAGATGGTGTAGTGTCTATAGTCTTAGTGGTAGGTGGTAATGGTGTGTCAAATCATGCACGCTTTCCAAGCTGCAAGTCGGGTGTATGAGTATCGGGTATGAGATGTGATGGTATGGATGGTGCTCGAAATGATAATGATGATGAAAATAATGACAATGATGATAATAGAATCCTTGTGGTGAGTTAAGAAAATAGGTTCATTAGGACTAAGCCTATAAGTTCTACCCAATGGTATGATCTGTCCCAACTGAGTGATAAAAATTGTCCCGATCCTACAGATGAATCAATAGTGATCGCGATGGTGTAGGTGCAACTTCGTCCTCCTAAAAGGTCTTAGTGTCATCATCTGATGTTATCGGTGTTGAGTCAACTGATGTTAAAATTGTGATAGGGAATGACAAGACATTCTCCATGTCAAAGTGATGTGAGTATAATGGGATGGGTATTTGAAGGCATCAATGTGACAATCGATTTCGAAATGAAAGTAATAACTCGTAAAATGTGCGTATAAAACCGCATGTATAGTGAACATGTACTTATTATGAAATGATGAGATGCTATGATAATGTAGTTATAGTCTAGGGTCAATGATGCATCCTAGTTCTCTATAATCTGTAGCTCGGTACCAATCTGTCACACCCCAATTTACCTGTTTTGCGTGAATGGAATTCCGGGTTTGACTGTCATAGCACCACAATCACAGTTACATTGAACGACCTAAAGTGTCGTTTTAAAAACACATCGTTGGATATTAAATAAAAACGTCGTGAGTTACAACATCGGTCCCAAAAGTTTAGAAAGTTTATGAAATACAAATATATTACAAATCCAAACGATGTTTTGAAATAAAGTGCCATAATGTACAATGCTATAAGTCGACTGCGACTCAAAAGGTGGTTCCTAAACCATGTCATGATGATAATGCCTTAGTACCTGAAAATACATTGCTAAAACGGTCAACAATAATGTTGGTGAGAAATCATAGGTTTATGAAGAAATTTTATACGACTACAAGTATAGATCGTGCATGACAATCATGTCACGTAAAAATGTTACTGGTATGACAATTATGTCACATAAAAATGTTACAATTGCTTAAGCGCATGATACCGAAGCTCCGACTGATGTACGCCCCAACAGAGTGTCTTGCCAAACAACTCTAATAATGTTTATGAATGAAATGCATCCGTATGACTAGTTGGGATTCACCAACCCGGATGGAGGCGCCACCTCAATAGATCTATCCACTCACACACGCTTCTAGGAAATTAACGGCTCATGCATTTGAAGTGGGGACTTTTAACTGGCAACGTGTAACTCAAGCAATGTAAATGAATTTAACATACTTGGTATCGTAATAAAAATGTTGTGCAATGTATTCTCCCCAGTAGGTTTGAAATAATGTAAAAACTTGTAAAACGGGGCTATGAAAACTCACTTGATAAATTGGTATGATGACAAGAGTGAGTACACTGAGATGTATCGTGATACTTTAACCTGGACCTATTACGAATGATATGATATGTAATGAGTTATGATGTAATGTTATGATATGCATGCATTACGTATGTTATTTATACCATTTGCGAGTTTTGAAAATAATACTTATCGTCGAAAAATACTCTTTTGACGTCTTAACCATTCTTAAATCACTTTATAAGTATTTACGTCAAAATGTCATCCTACAATGGTTTTATAATGATTTATAGTGAAATTTTCACTTTTCGTCGTAAAACAATGTCGTCGGAAATTTCATGAAAATGGCAAAAATGGCTTTGGAAAACTAATCGTATGGTGTATCGTCGAACGTTAGGAAACGAAATCGACGGTTTTGGAAAGTTTGTATCGAAATCTAAAAGTTTCAGTCCAGGAGTTTTCGTCAAAAAGGTCTCGAACATAAAGATAATAAGGGTTAAAGATGGTGATTTTGTTGAATTGTTGTGTAAAAAGTGAGTTTCGGCCAAGTTTAAACATCCATAAATAATTTATTATAACTCCGCTATACAAACGGTTGATTGTTTTGAAAAATATGCTCGATGATCTTAATTTCATTAGAAAACATTTCGTTCCAAAAAGTTTCACATCATAGTTAAAAAACCCCAACATGGACGTTTCAGCTACCATAACACTTGTCTCGTAAAATAATATAGTTTTTCTGAAAATAATAGTTACGGCAATTTTATGAAAACGTGCATATCTTTGTCGCTTCAAATCCGTTTTCTACGTATTATACGTCCTTAGCTTCGTATCAAAGTATACTATTATATTTTTGATAAGTCGAAATAATTTGTGAAGCTTAAGGCTCGTTTTTGACTCGTACAAAAGATAAATATGTTGCTGAAATTTCAGGAAACTATACATTTCGTCGTCAAACTTGTAAAATCCATAACTTCTTCGTTATAACTCCGTTTTAATCCGTTCAAGCGGCCACGGATTCGTTTTAAAGTATATTTTCTAAATATCAAGGCCAAAATTTCGTGCCTACTGTCGGATTTTCCAGAAAATCAAAACAAGGACAGACCTCTTTTTATACGTATCGAAAATAGTTTTTCTCGTACTAAACCTATTCCAATCCCTTCAAATCAACTCCAAAGCTAATCTAATCCTACCATACACCTTCTTAGGGTGTCATGGGTTCCTAATCATCATCAAGACCAAAGTATACCAAGGGGATAATTATAGGATGACCATATATATATATATTTCTAAAAATCATGTAAAAATGGTATAAACAACACAAATCATGCATGCTTGCACCAAAAATGAAGAGATACTTATGAAATGAAAAGGAAACATGAAAAATGTAAATGATATGCTTACAAGTTAAAATGATGAGGTGCAAAGAACAAGGTTTAGCCTAAACACTCTTGGTTTTTATTTCAAAACCTTATAAAGAATGTTATCTAGATTGTTAAAACACTTGGACTTGAGAAAAATTTTGATCCCTCCTAGCTTCTTGATGTGGCCGGTTTTTATGGAGAGAAAACAAAGAGAGAAGCTTGCTAACTCTTGAAGAATTTTTGTGAAGTGAATGAGGATGAAAATAATGTAGTAAGACTTTTATGTATGAGTGTAATAATTTACAAGCAAAGACCATGCTCAATTTAATGCTAACCCTCCCCCTTGGTCGGCCAAGGGGGGAGGAATTGGAAGATATTTTGTTTTTTTTTTTTTTATTAAACTTGTATAAATACTTTGTTAAATATGTGTAAGTAAAATTGTGTAGATAAATGAATCTTGTAAGATAAATGGTAGATTTTTGGTACAAGTAAGTTTTTAATAGATCAAAATAGAATGTAATGAGATAATAAAAATTGTAAAAGTACATTCCTTGTGAAATTTGAGTGATAAAATAATTATCGTATAGTTTTTAAGAAAAACGTCGTAATAATATAACTTTAACGATTTATATACGAAATAAATTCAAAACACTAGGTAAACTAAAAATATAGTTTTTATAAACTAAATGTAAGTTTAAAAATACATCGGGATCATTTTTGAAAGTAACGGATTAAATGCTCAAAATAATAACTCACGCGATAACGTTTATTTAATATAAAAATTACGCGGTTCAAGTGAAATGAAATGTCGTGAATGAACTAATGTGATGCAAATGATGCAAATGAAATGTAGACTAAACTTAGTCCATATGAATTGTTCGTGATGATATGATCATGAATTCGCCGCTAAACCTTTAAGGTTACGCAAATTTGGAACACGTAAACCTAGTTTACGACAAATGTTGAAATAATGAAGCATAAATTGTTTCGAGAAATGACCTGAAAGTACAGGTTGTCACACTTAGGAATGTGATGATTAACATGCACAAGAGTCAAATCCAGAGTTTTACTGATCTAGGGACTCAATTAAGATGAGGTGGAGTGTTCAAGTTATCAAGATGGGCTTGAAATGATTGTTTTAGCTAGAGTTGACATAATCTGTCACCCGGATCCCACGGTTCCCTCCTTTGAGGGATCCGTCTAGGCTAACCCTAGGGATCCGCCTCGCCACTATGAAAGGGTAAAAATGATGTTTCTAAGGTCTAAAACCTATACCATCTTGAGTGTTTAAGTCCTCCTAAGTATCTTAAATGAGGGTGTACTTGAATGATCAAGAGCAATGAGTGATATAGCTAATGATTGCCTTTTATTGAAAGAAAATGAGACTTTGTGATCACCAATGGATGTTCAAGGATGACACTAAGAATTTTGATGGTGTCAAGTTATAATAAATGATCCTAGAGATCAGATGTGAGCCTGAGATGAAGTTTGAAAAATCCTCAAAAATCAAAAGAATTGAAAAACTAATTTTTGACCCGTTTTGAGATAAGAATGGCTAGAAACAATTTCCTAAAATTGATCAATATATTCACCTAGGTGTTTTGAGATGTGAAAAGCAATGTATGAGCGTTGAAGCAAAAATATGGTGAGTTTTGATGAGTTGATAAATCAAAAGCACTTTAAATTAGATCTTACGTAAGCTATGAGTGAGTTTGAAGCTTTCTCATGCTTGAAGAAGACTTAGTTGGGTTCTAAAATCTTATGTTTAGCTTGTGTGAAGTGATCTAGTAAACTATTTTGATGTATGGGAATCTGTATTGTTGATCTGTTGTTACAGATCCCACGGTTCCCTCAAGGGAGGGATCCGTCTAGGCTAATCCTAGGGATCCGACATCTGCAGATCAGAACCATCACAGAAGCAAGTGAGTGCATTTTGCACCAAGCAATATATAATAATAACCATTAAACTAATCAGCACTATAAACATGTTATCACATAAAGCATATCATAGATAATGGTAGGAATAATAATATCCAAGATAACATAAACAAACGTGCTAAAACATAATCATTCATACACAAATAAAGTGTCTCAAAACAATCATAATCCTATAGTCTCTTTCGTCAATTCTTTCTTTTCCTCTTTCCTGACTTTGTGACGTGGTGAGCTAGGTTTTGAATCATACCCCTTAATTGTTTGAATTCCACGGTCTCGTTTGGAATAGCCGGAAGTTGTTGATAGTAATCAAAGGGTTCCAATTCGATGTTAGCTATGGGGTCGACATCTTCTACTTCTTCATCTTCTTCTACTTCTCCGTCCTAGGAGTCCGAGAGAGCTTTAGGTTTTCTTCCATTGACCATGAACCGTTTAGGAGGTTGTTTGCTAAGAGGTATCATGACGTGATCGGCAAAGAAATGATCATAGTTGATAGGAGATGGTTGCAATGCACTAACATACTTACAAAGTCGTGTTAGGAGCATACCATATGGAAGTACCATGTTGGAAACTTTGAATACCCCGGCCATTCTCTTCACCATGTAATAGGCGAGATTAAATGGCTTTTGGTGGATAAGACAATAAATCATTTGCACGAGACATGCGTTTGGATGATCCTTGTTACCAACTAGGCTAATGACGTTTTCCCTAAGGATTTCTTCCCATTTTCTAAACATGGGATGCATTTCTAAAAGTTCCATTTGAAAATGATCACGGTGAATGAGCTTTTTGTTTCGGTTGAAACGGGATTGGTCAGTCCTAACCTTGAATATGGTATCTCGAATGGTTGCGGGATCATCAAGAGGAGTATTGTAGATAGGTTTAGAATCAAGTGCAAGGTTTAGAGCGGCAATTTCCCAATCTTGAGAGTACATACAAATTCCTTCACAAGGAATGTGAAGAATTTGAGAAAATGTGTTGAGAGCCATTTGTGACGTTTTGTTTATTGCTGATGAAGGCGATTGAAATGCTATCATCGGTGTTTCGAATGATCCTAATGCTTTTATAGAATTCAAAGATGAAAACCGGGCAAATTTGTTCATCAATGTCAAGAAGACAATCAAAGTTGATTTCCGAGAAGGAACGACCTTCGTGAAACATTCCTTGACTACACGACCTTCGTGAATAAGTCGTTTTTCAAGTCTTTTGAAGACTTTGCGATCGATTTTTGACAATCCTTCTTTCCGATAGTAATGGGTGAGGTAATGGACGGTATCATGGTGGTCTTGTTGAGTGGCTTTAGGCATGATTTGTCCTAGAAATACAAATATTCCAATTAGGCAAAATTTGTTGAGATGGGTTTATGGTTTTGATTTGTATTAACAATGTTGTGAACACAAAGTAATCTTAGTTGTGTGAAAGCCCCTTTTAATGATTAATTTTGAAAACCATAATTAAATTAATTGATTAAAAATTGAGAAACCATAAACCCTAGGATGAGAATGATGAAGATTAGAACATGTTAATGTAATTACTTACAATGGTGTTCTAGAGAAGAGTACTTGAGGATATGGAGTCCTATGAGAATGAGATCAGTTCTTGAGTCGTTTTTTTGTTTTGTGGGGAGAGGGAAAATGATCAGTAATGGTTTTCAAAAGCGTATAGCTGTTTTCTGTCCCACGGTTCCCTTGGATCCTTTGTATTTGGGATCCGGCTAGTACAACTAGAGGGATCCGGCTACTGTGGACAGAAAAAAGGTTTTTTGGCATTATTTTTGTAGTAGGCTATAAACTAGCTTATGGAACAAAAATAGTTTTGAGGTTTCAAATGAAAAGATGTTTTTCTCAACGGGATTTGATAAGTTAATTATTAAGGATCCATTTGTGACGACGGCGTTAGTTTGACGAAATCAAGAGGAATACTATTCCCGATGATGAGTAAGTCGGGAAAGTGACGAAAGAGAGACTTTTAAGAGACTAGCAGTTATTAAACAAAAAAGAATCATGATATCAACATAATCATGTAAGTTAGCTAATGAAAAGTAAACATACCTATATGCTCTTGGTTTGGTTTATGAAGACATAAGACCAACAATACTTCATGAGCTTTTAAAGTAATCCGTTGTACTTAGAATAAGTAGATAGTGATTACTTTTAGGTTCTTCCTTGATAGTTGACTTCATTGTTCTTTGAAAAGAAATGAAGATTTTGGAGAGATCCTAGCATGAAGATTTCTTGAAAAGAAGCTGTTAGAATAATCTATCAATATCCAACACAAAAGCAAAAATTTGTTTTAAAAGATTTCCTTCTTTGTAGTTTTCAAACATACACAGATCGTATCAAGTTTTTAAAGTACAACATACTCTAAGAAACCTTGTAACGAAGCTCTGATGCCAATTGTGGAAAACTAGAAGGGGGGTTGAATAGTTTTACCAATTAAAACTTTGTTTTAAAATATTTAGATCGACTTATGTCAATCTATTTAGATGTGTATGTTGGACGTTGATAGATAGATATATAAAAGTGTAATGAAAGATAAAGAGTAAGAAGCACATAACCACGACACGAGTATTTATAGTGGTTCGGCTACAAGGACACCTTCCTTGCCCTACTCCACTCCTCGAGTCACCTACTCGAGAGTTCGTAATCACTACACGACACCAACTCCTTATGGCGGAGAAGCCTTCACAACGTCGCCTACTCTTTTTCTGGTACTAGGCTAACCACCGGGTTCTCTACACCAAGGTGAACCACACCTACCGCAATGTGGCCTACCCTTTATCCGGTACTAGGCTAAGTACCGAGTTCCATTACAATGGAGGAACTACTACCCAACACTACACAACACCTAATCCCAAAAGAGACCAACTCCTTATTACAACACCATCAAGGATATCAACATCCTTGGAAACAAACTATCACTATATGTATAACGATGCACCTCATCGATTATACGACCTTGGCATTCTTCACTAATGCCACTTGTTTTAATTTCTAGGCATCCTTCACCAATGCCCTTGACACAATGCTTGGCAGCTTTCACTAATGCCTTCGTCTTGACACCTTTAGCATTCTTCACTAATGCTCTTGACAAGGACGTTAAGCATCTTTCACTAATGCTTTCGTCTTAACTCTTTCGGCATCCTTCACTAATGCCTTCGACACAACACTTCTATAGAGGAAGAAAGAACTATCAACAAGAGAACCTCAGTAGTCTTGAGGATGACGAAGCATGGCAACTCATGGACTTGAGCTTGCTCGACTTCAAGAAGTGGTGATCTCGCCTTTAAGAGGAACCTAGAGAATCACACAAAAACAAAAGACAAACTGCATAGAAAGGTCCCTTAGGATCAGTGGTTAGAGAGTTACAATACTTGGGGAAAGTATGTGAGAGTGGCCACCCAAAAGGAAGAAATGGCTCACTATTTATAGAGGACAAACTACTACTGTTCCACGGATCCCATCTTCAAGGGATCCGTCTAGTGTATTTTTAGGGATCCGTGGGACGCTCCTCTTTGCCCATGGGTATTTTGGTTATGGGTCATGGGTCATGGGTCATGGGTTATGGGTTGATCCATGGGTATTTTATTAGATAGAATGTACCTAATGGGTGCAATGTACCTAGTCAAATGGGTATGGGTCAATACCATGGGTTGTAGTTTTTACCCATTTATAATACATACTAGTTATGTATATATTTGCCCAATATGTAAACACTAGTTGTTGTACATATGTATTACTAAACCATAAAATCACTTATACTTGTTTTAGTGTTTTATGTGAAAACGTAATTGTGTTAGAAAACTATTGGCTCAAACCATTTACGTATTTTATTTGTTTCGTTAAAATGATTTTACGTTTGTTATCGACAAAACATTAGAAGACCGTAAAATATAAATAAACGTTTTTACGGCTTATTTGTATTAACAATAAGGATTTAAAACGTACACTTTTAAGGGGTCATTTTTGCCCTTAATCGCCCACTTTTATATCCGTATCGCTTAATTTCGCCTTTTCACTTTTGGGTCTCTTGGAAGCAAAATGTTGGAATGATGCATTTTTTGACGAAAGGAGAGAATATGTGAAGAAAATGGCTAAGTCAAGATCAAGACACTCAGTCGCTGAATTTACACCGACGGCATCCCAATCGAGGGCGCCGTCCCTATTTTGTGACGACTCAGAGCGAATTGCTATTTTACACCGGGACGGCCAGCTTTGAAGAGTAAGGGCGTCACGAAGACTTTTCTTCTCAGACGGCCTAGATCCAGATTTAGACGACGTCACTACTGAAGATTGACGGCTTCACAACCACAACGTGACGCCGTCTCAATGATGACTTGGCCAAAACTAAACCCTAATGGCGGCGATCAGACGGCGTCCCACCTATAAGGCTACGCCGTCGCATATGTAAAATTATATATAGAAATCGAATTTTCAGACTTTTAGGGAGGTAGACTTGTGGAGTAAAACCTAAAACGATTGTAGTCTGGTTTGGACAGTATTTTAGGATTCTCATACCCTATTTTACATCGAGATAAGTTATTTATTCCCTTGATTTCATTATGTCTTCGATTGAATGTGTGTATGCTTGCATGTTTAACATGTCTGGCTAATTTACTTGTGTGTTTGCTTAGATCTATGAAACCTAGTTATTAATTATTGATTGGTTGTCTCCTATCTTAATTGTAATTGGCTTAGGAGTGCATGAAGCCATCGTTGTGTTTTTAATGCTTGATTAATCTTTGTAAACATTAGTTTATAATTACTAGTGGAATTGTAGGCTAAACATCTGAAGATAACCTTAGTGTTAAGTTTATGAATCCTAGAGATTTTATAGTCATTAACCTTAAGGTAGTCTCAAAGAGTTAGGGATAAATGCACACCCTACGACCGTAGAAAACACAACGAGTTAAGAATAAAGACGTGACAATTCAACCACCAATAAAAGATAACTAGGGAGTAATAGTATCTAGGTAGACACATCTTTAATCATCATACGAGCACACTTCAAAAAGACATAGACTACCCCTTAGCTTAGATAATTAGATAAGTAGAGTAATCGATAGAAGTACCAAACCCCCAAATCCAAACCCCGAGATTTTACCTTTAGTTTCTAAAAAATATATAAAAATAATAATAATAATCTTCCTCAACCTCAACCTTAGCGTAGTAATTTCTCACTAGCATTCCTATTCCCCTAGACAACGATATCAATACCCGAGGCTTACCCAATACTACACTACAACAATTAGGTTCACTGCCTAGGGTGTTGAAAAACTTGCTCGACGAAAAGGAAGTTTCCTTTGATAAAATATGCCAGCTAATAAAGACATGAGATAAAATATGCTAAAAAGTCAACACAAAAGTTGAGT
Source organism: Chrysanthemum makinoi (assembly GCA_910596185.1). Lineage (NCBI taxonomy): Eukaryota > Viridiplantae > Streptophyta > Magnoliopsida > Asterales > Asteraceae > Chrysanthemum > Chrysanthemum makinoi. The sequence goes on along the minus strand of OU343224.1, from coordinate 17,436,785 downwards.
GAATCAATAGAATTTAGTAAGTAATAAGTAGAACACAAGCATTTTTCATTGATTGACATTGCCACGCACACAAATCAGAAAATAAAATTATAGCATTGAGCTCATTACACCGAACGTTAACCAATAATATAATGGTGCCCAGAGAAGGTATAATTTCCATCTACCTTAATTCACGATACTATGTGTCTGTTTGACATGTATTCAAGTAAGCACTACTCTCCCGGACAAGGCGTGTTAAATTAAATAGAACTATTCGTAATATTAACGTTTACCAAGTGGGTAATTAACAGTTCATGAAATTAGGGACTTTTCAGGCAAGAGGTACTTAATGTCCATAAATCATGTACACTTTCAAGCATACCAAAAATCACTTGTGTTTAATTTGTAAACCTAGCTAAAGGTGAGGCTATGAACTCATAAGAACAAAAGTAGTTAGCTAGCTCTAGAACGAAAATGACCAAAGTACGACCTAGGAACCCAACGAACGCGTGTCTTTACCGATGACCTCAATAAGTAATAAACACTTATTAGAATCTTAACTATATGCTCGGACTCGAACAAGAAATATAATAAGTCTAAATAACACCTATAAGTATCTACCATATCATTTTTATGTATAGGCTCGCCATGGTTTATGATTTCTAGCCATTTTAGTACAAGCATTTGAAAACAGAATTCCGGACAGTTTTGACACCTTACACCATTTTGCAAATCACACTAACCTTATCTCTTTGAGAAATTTATATAAATTAGACTCTTGTTATATGTGTTTAGACCCAAAAATCATGTTAAAACACCCATTTTTCATTTAAATATCCACCAAACAATTTAACCCAAAGATTTACAAAGTGGGATGTTCCAAGTTTATGATAGTCAAATCATGTTCAAATGCTACCAAAACGACCCGTTATGACCCAAAAAATGCCCAAAGTCATTTTATGTATGTTTTAACATGATATTTATGCAAAAACATCCGTTGTTACATGTTCTAATAACTCATATTTTGGTCATTGTTTAAAAGGTTCCAAAAAGACCCGTAACCGTTAATTTATGTGATTTTTGGTGCTAGTTTACTTATCTAATCCCGAACGACCATTAAAAAAAGTGTGGGAAACTAGAAGGGGGGGTTGAATAGTTTATCACTGTTTAATTTAGTTTTCAAAGTTTATTTGTGAAAAACTTCGATTGAGTCCTTTGTGAAATCAAGCCACAACAATATGAATTTTACTTAACAAGACTATAATAGATACACTAAAACAATGGAAAGTAAGTAATGAAAGTAAAGAGTAAGAGATGGAAAGATCAAACCAAGACAAGAGATTTATAAGGGCTCTGTCACGAAGCTTTTCTTCGCCCTATTCCACTCCTCGAGTACCCAACTTGAGAGTTCTAAGCACTATGTCAACAAACTCCCTAAGGCGTAGAAAACCGTACAGCGTCGCTTATCAAAATTTCCGACACTAAGCTAAATGTTGAGTACTAATCTAGCTAGTACTAATCTCACTCACGATCTACCCAATCCTTGCTAGTCACACGAACTACTAGATCACCACGATCTTGACTTGATCCACTTGATCAACACACTAACTCACAAACAACACGAGATCTCCAAGATCTCGATAAGATCACAATGATCCACACAAGTTATCTAAACAAGGCTAAAGACTACTTGATGTATACCAAGATACAACAAGTGTGTAACAAATGTTAAAAGTGAACACTACTATGACTATAACCCCCTAAGTATCTTCTTGATACAATGTGTTCTTCTCTTGCACTAGAAAAGGAATGAAGGTGATCACTTGGTTGGAATAATGGATCACTCTAAGACAAAAGAAAATTATCTAAATGATCAAAGGAGTGTATGTGTGTTAGGAGACTTAAACTTAGAAAGTTTTGTGTGAAAAAGGAGGAGAAAAATCTGTGAAACGGGCTGGTATTTATAGGGACAAAGAATTTGTCCGTTACAGTGGACGGTACCACTAAATTTAGTGGTACCTTGGTATCGTCCCAGACAAAAATGCTCAATTTTTTGTCTTTAGTGGTGAAAGTTTATTTGGGGAAGTTAGGAGCTGTTTGGGAATAGTCATTGGGAATATTTAAACTTATTTTTCCATTAAAACATTTCTTTAATATTCAAAAATAATTTGTAACATGTATTTTTGAAAAAATGTTTTATCACATTAAAAATGTGAAGTTTGAAACACAAATTCACTTATTTGATCACTTTTCAAGCTGTAAATTTGTTTGTTCTTACCTAGAGTGATGTATGTAAAAATGAGTTATTTCTATAAAAAAAACTTGTTTACGTTAATTTTAACGTAACGTGTTTTTACATTTTGTTATCATCAAAATGTAGAGGTATCGAAAGATAGCAATAACGTTTTTAGATATTATTTGCATCAACAAAAACGTTTATCACTTATTTAAGATCTAAACATGAATTTTGAGAAATCATTTTTCCAAGTAGGTTACCATTATAAAAGTTCATGCAAATGCATTTTAGAGATAGAGTTCGATTTAGCTTGAAAATCATGGTTTTATTTGATTAATCTTACCCGATATTTGGAACAATCAGAACCCGACCTAGCTATGCCTTGTACTCCATGTAGACCATATAAATTATGTTTAAAAACTCCAAAAATCTCAGTAGGTTGAAGAACCAAAATCACTTTTCATGTTACTTTACAAATCTACATGAAATGACCTCTAAAAGTCCATTTTTAGCTAGTTTTACATATCAAACAACATCAACCACTTCACAAATCCAACTACCTGATCCCATACTCCTTTTCTTGAAATTAAAACATATAAAAATAATGAAAACCTCATATTATAAGATATTGTACACGATAATAAAAGAGAAAATGAGTGTAGGGTTGTTAAAACCCGTTTTGAGACTTTTTCGGGTACAAGGTGGATAAAAATCATCTTGTACCCTAGATTACCATTTAAAAACTCAAGATAGATCTAGGTTGAAGATGGAGCTGAGATTATATAACTTCTTCTATGGATGGTTTGTGGTGATTAAAAGAACACATACTTGTTTAGCGTAAACAAGGAGGCTCTTTCTTGCAAGACACTTGTAAAAACACGAGATTTTTGGTGGTGGCTATGGTGGTGGTGATGGTGGGTCATTGCTAGGAGAGAAAACCTATTTAGGGTTTATGTGTGTGTGTAAGACAAAGATGAAGTAAAGAAATGAAGTATGTGTTGGGAGTGTAAAGAAAAGGAGTGTAGTTTTAATTTTCGTGATTTCCAAGAAAGAAAAAAAGGGGGGAGCATTCTTGGCCGGTTTTGGGGGGTTCTAGGAGGGGGATTTTATTATTTTTTTTGTAAATGATAAGTATATATATTTTGTAATGTATATATAAAGGGTGTTGATATGCACACCACATTTTCTGTTATTTCACCCTGAATCACACCAGTGATGCATACAGTAAAACATCGTTATGCATGATTGGTGGTGAGCACATCATTTTAAATGGTCTGCATATCACCTCCCATATATAAAAGGTGGTGTAAAAAGGTTATGTATAAAACGCGTAAACATGATTACCGTGTGACTCAAAAATGTGATAACTTCACAAAATGTGAAATGAGTTTAATTAAAAGTATATAGACTCTTAGTAGCTTAATAATAGGTGTATGTGAGTGTTGGTCCTTAAAAAATGCAAAACGTGACAATTTACTCGGTTTTCATGTTTATCGGGTAACGTGAAAGTGGTAAATTATAAAATGTCCTAGATTCATAATTGTTATGGACTTATATATTTATCATTGACATGAGCATATGGACATGTTTAAAATACATTAAACTTAAAACGTAAGTCGTAGACACGTTCATTAACACATGTTCCTAATAATACGGACGTAAACCATAAAAATTATCCGACAATTATAAAATCAATGCAAAACTTATAAAATAAGTTTATGAAAGTGTTTATGCATATTTTTGATGTGGACTAAACTTATTCTATGGCTAGTATACATTAAATGTTGTTAAAACTGAAAAGGTAGACCGTAAACATTAAAAAATGTAGAAACAAGGTTTACTTAAAAATGGTAGAATAAAAGTAAGTATGTGAGGGATATAAAATGCATAGACAGGTAGACTGAGTAAAGTCTAGAATTGGTTACGAGTTAAGAGGACGTGTTACGACGTACACAGGTAAACTTTCCTGGAAAAATAAATTTACTAAAAATAAAGTAATAAGTAAAAAGAAATAACCTAAAATTTCTCAGTTGCTACAGAAAATGCTATGAATAATTATCGAAACTAAGTTTAAGCAAGTAATGCCAAACTGAAACTAAACTTAACTTTACAGTTACACAACTAAGAAAATGATCGAGTGAAACACCCCAATAAAGTTTTTAAGATGTAACCTTCACGACGTAGATGTCACAATGCCTCTACGCCATTGAGACAAACTGATCTCTACGCCGTAGACAGTACGACTATTAAAACGGCATTTTTCACATCTTGTAAAAATTGGACTTACTCAATATTTACACGCATCTAAAAGTTGAATACTAATTTCATTTAACACCAAAAATGTTTACAAATACATGAATTCCTTTTAAAACACGCGAAATAAATATTTCACAAATTATGGAGGCTATTCCAAACACTCTAAGGGACCCATTTTACTTAACTTTGCACATAACTTGTTTACATACATTAGATTCAAAATCATGTATTTAAATACACTTGTTTGTTTTTACAAGACACTTGGGATTTTTTTTAGAATGAAGACACTTGGGTAATGTTATTAGAACGAAGACACTTAGGGACTTAACTTGTTTTAGTACGGCTCTCTAGACTTACCTTCCTTCTAAACTAACAACGACGAGTAACATTCCCCTCCTCTTCTAATCAACACAATTCCTTATCAGAAATTAAAACTAAAACCTACAAAAAAATTGAAAACTACAAAAAAATTGTTTTAGTACGGCTCTCTAGATGACCTTTGCAACTCGAGAACCTACAAAAAAATTGAAAACTAAAACCTAAGCTTTCGCTTAGTAACTGATCAGAAATTATTTAATAAAACATAACTACCATACCCATTTCAACTTTTTAAAAACCAAAACAATATATAATTAAAAAAAAAATCTTTCAAATAATATTAATCTTTTACAACATATCTCATCTCATTTCTTCCTATTTTCTTACAACACCAGATACCATGCGTATTCTAAGGGTGCATTTACTTACCCCGAAAAGGTGTTTTCACTTACCCTGAAGTTTCCTATCTCTTATTACCCAGAAAGGACACATTCCATTACCCCGAAGGGTGCTACATCGCATTAAACATGCATAGTTTCGTAATTAACCATATTCACACTATCACATTGTTTAACACATTATATTAACACATATCTAACATATTCCACGAAGTCACACTTTACATTAATCGATTCACGTCGCATCAACATATAAACTAACCATATTTATTAACAACAAATCCACAAGAAAGATTGGGAATAATTAATGCAGAATCAAATATAAAAAGGAAATTGATGGAATGAGTTTTAGAACTATAAAAAACATCCAAAACCTTAAAACAATTATGATCATCATGGCCTAATAATGACATTCGTATCAGCTAACAATTAACTACACAGATTAAACAATGACTAATAACAGAATCAATAATAAATTAGAGGATCAAGAATAAGAATTAGAGTAATCGAATGGAAGAATAATGGCTGTTTTACTTCGGTCGCCAAAATCGCCAAAAGAGTGATAACATTAAATAGACTTAATATTTGAAGTGTCAATTTCTCTTTGGTATGCTCATTATTTGTGTAGTTTTGCATAAATTTATACTCTTATCACTTATTATTTCATTTTAGGGTATAATTGAGCATTGAAATGTAGGAACTCATATTTGAAAAGGAAACCGATAAAGTTTGACATGAACTTGCTAACCAGAAGGAAGTTACAGCGTAGGTACCACGTACAATCTACACCATAACTATTGCTATCGCTAGAATACTAAAGTCAACGCAGCTCAAGGTTACGGTGTAACTCCATCGATTTGATTACGTCGTAGAAATCAAAAGACTTAGCCTAATTCAGTGATCAAGAAGGTTCCACCGTAACCCCAACATAAGGTTACGGTGTAGAAACCAAATAAAATGTTAACGAGAGTTTTGCGGAGTAACTCTACCAACGAGGTTACGCTGCAACTATTTTCAAGTTATGAAGAAGTCTAGTTATATTGAAGGTTACGGCGTAACCCTTTAGTTAAGGTTATGCCGTAACTATGTCGAGCCTATAAATACAAGCCCTAATTATGCATTTTCATGATCATTCACTGAACACAGTAGCAAGGGACAACTTAAGGCTCCTTTGAGGTCGAAACTAAATAATTCTACACAGTGTTGTAACAATAGGCCATTGCGGCCGATATGGCGACGCCATGGCGGTTGGCGGTGGTCCACCACCACGATATTTACCATAACGGTCTAACTTATCGGTTTGATCAAAATCGGTCAAAATCGGCCTAGGCGGCAGAACGGTCAACGCCGGTCAAGTGCGGTGAATGCCGGTCAACTTCAGATCTAGTTTTTTTTTTTTTTTTTTCAAATTCACGGTGGTCAACTTCGATTTTATTGATTTTGTTTTAATTTGAGCTAGTTTTTATAATTGATATTGCTAATATTTATTTTTTAGATAAATTCCTTTATAATTTATGGTCTCCGCCATGGCAATTATGGCGCTTGGCGGGGGTCAACCGCCACGGTACCGCCGAGCGATTTTTACACCCTTGGTTCTACATCACTTTCGAAGGGAGAAACCATTTCGTTCCATTCATAGTTTTAGCATCAAATCAAGTATTTGTATCAAATCCGATGTTTAATTTTCACTTGATTCTAAACATTGTTTTTATTGCATTACTTAAAATGAGAGGCTAAACACATTATGTGTTAGCCTAGTTATGATTTTATCATTGTTATGATCCTTGTTCTTCGTTTATTTATCGCTTTATATAGATATCTTTTAGCCTATCATTGATCCCCGTGTTTTGGAAGCATTGAGACTAGGGTAGTATCTAATATGCTAGTGTAGATTGACCACTGATAGCTAGCTTATTAGGTTGCGAGGGATGTGACCAACGCCCTTGTGTAGGAATTAACCACTGACTTACCTACACTAGTTGAAATGCTTAAGAAGTGTTGGAACCCTTAGCGGACCTAGCAAGGGTTTAGTGATAAAGTCGAGAACCCTTAGCGGACATAGCAAGGGTTTAATGATAAAATAACTAAGATAGGTTTAGAAGGTAGTTGGAGCATAATGACTAATACTAGACCATCCGACAACATGATCGTCAAAGTTAGGAGTCTAGGGATTATAGGTTAGCTGTATTGACCAATTTGGCCTAATGACATTTAACCGCTACATAAGGTGATAGTAGATACTTTATGAGAGCTAGATCATGGCAATATAATTGTAGTAACTAGGCTAGCACATTCTTCTCCTACTGATTAATTTCATTTCATTTTCGTTATTCAATTATAATTAAAATCAAAAAACCGTTTTAGTGACATCTAAGACTTAAGTTAGAATCCACCCATAGCTCTTCGGACGACCTCGGTTTTACCAAATACAGACTACTCACGACCGGGTACACTGCCCGTTAGTGATCACGTAGATGATAGGTAATCGAGAACTTATAAATTTAAAACGTGTCTAGCAAAAATAGCATCAGAGAAAAAACTACGAAGAGGTTATTTATCTAATTGCACGTTGTTAAAGAAGGTAAAGAAAAGAAACATCTCAAACGTCTAATTTGCGTATGATGCATTAATTATAGGGGAGTGGTCTTACTCGAATGCTAAGAACTTGTCACGAATCCTTACTTTTTTCCATCTTGCTTTCGGGATAAAAGTAAAATTTTTGATTAAAGCAAGCTTTTTGAAATTGGTGTTACAAATATGGAATTAACATACTTGCCTTCACAACTGGATGTATTGCATCGCAATTCCCTTGTATATACTTAGGGCTTCCTAGTGGAGTGAAAATGTCAAGGTATCATTATTGGACCCCCTAGTTGATCGGTTTCATAAACGACTTTCTAAGTGAAAATCCACGTCTCTTTCTTTGGTGGGTGTCTTACACTCATAACATTCGTGCTTCGTAGATTGGGAGTTTAGTAGTTTTCCCTCTTTAAAGTCCCTAAAAAAGTTACTAATATACTCAAAGTTTTGTAAGGAAATTATTTTGGGGAGGATCATCGGATGACAACAAAATCTCAAGGATTACTTGAGATAAGGTTATTTCTATTACAGATAAATGAGGTATTGGTATTGGTCTATATGGCATCTTCTCTCCAAACTCTTATTCAGGCCCTTGGTACCATATCGTAAAGCTTAAAGACAATCTCCTGAAACTTGATGTCAATCTCCCTTCTCCATTTAAGAGAAGGATACGAAATGGCCAAAATATGAGCTTTTAGCATGATTTTTGGATAGGTGGTGAGCCCTTGTAGGTAGCATTTCCTTGGTTGTATCGTTTGTACATCAATTCGCAGTGTTTTGTGTGTGAAAGAAATCCTATATACTGGAACTCCCTACTGAATACGCTACTACCACTACCTCCCTATCTTATTCACTTATGGGCCTTGGGGCCATGAACCTTTCTTTAACTCAACCTGCTAATTTGTCTCCGCTCGGGCTTCTTTTCTATTGGGCTTGAAGAAGGAACATCAAATTTGCTAATGAACTTGACGAACTTATAAACCTGGCAAGTCTAATTTTCAATCTCTACTTATCTACTGACGAGGAATTTTGGGATTGTTTTATTACGGTTCTAGACACTTCTCGACAAAAGGTATGAGAATGCATATTCTCGTAAAACATGATGCTAAAAGGCATTTTAGTCATTTGTTTTTTTTAAAAAAAATCATACATAAGCCAAAAAACATTTTAATTTTAGGCTCATTTTATTTGAAAGTTAAATACTTTTTACCAATATATTGTTTTTTAAAAATAGCTAAACATTCATTAGATAGTTGATAAATAAAGTTTGTCATATAGCAAAAATTGTAAAATGTAAAAATATAACATAGTTTTCGTAACTTGTTATTTTTATTTTTTTTATTAAGTTTAAGGATACATAAAAAAAGTAAAGTAACAATGTTTAAGAGTAGTTTCTACAACTTGTTAAATAATTTAAGGATGAGTTTTGAATATATTTTTTTCTTTTAAAATCATTTATTATATAATGCAACATTTTTTAATAAAATTGTAAGTTTTGTCTTTAAAAAAGATCGCTAAACTTTTGGCTAAACTTTTGACTCTCATTTCCATTCCTCCATTCACCTTTTACACCAAATGCGCCTTCTAAACTTTTTCTTGGAAAGCGCCAGTTTTTATTTTTTCTTCAATTAGTTGTGAGGAAAAGATGTAACTTTCTTAAAAATGTTTTGCTCAAGTTGTAAATATGATAAACTTGTTGTTATTCTATTGTCCTATGATTTGTAGTTTAATGAAGTTTCACAAAATAGTTTAATGAAGTTAATTGTAAACCACATGTTTATTTATTTACATGTCACGTTAACTCGTATTTTTCTTTCTAAATTTATAAATCCATGCAAATAGGTTTATTTAGTATATACTAATAATAACAATATTTATAATCAACAACATATTGTTTTATATTTTTATAAAATGTAAAGTACAAGAGGTGTAAAGTCTATGTGATATATATTAGAATTATAAAGTTATTAAAAAATATGAAAAATGATAATTATACTTAAGTCCGTATAACGTATTTAAACTTAACCACTGAAGTTAATTAAGTACCCTTTCATTTTTTAAAGTACATTTTTTAATAAAATGAACACATATGTTTTTTTGCACGTTTTATAAATTAGTCAAAATGAAAGAGTTTGAACAAATTGAGCTTCAATTTTGAATTTTATTGACCAATTAAAATGCTCAATTTAGTTTCGTAAGCAATTAGATGCACTCCCATTAGTCGAATTGCAAATTTATAGGTTCTTTTTTCACTTTGTAAAAATATAAGAGATTATAATAAATTCCAATGATTCCTTATTTATCATTCTTCATCTTACAAGATGATATTCCACATATTTGTTTATTCCAAATGACTTATATTTTGATCATCTTTTATAAAATACCAAGGTTTTAAAAGTTTCTAGGCGCTAGCCGAACGGTTGAGTATCGCCTAGCGATTAATCGGTTATCAATCGGATTGGAATTTTTATATATAATATTATAAATTTTATATTATATATATATATATATATATATATATATATATATATATATATATATATATATATATATATATTTATATATATATATATTACTTTAAGGTTTAAAGTTTAAATGGTTGTATTAACTTACAAAAATCAATTTTCGAATTCAGTTAGTGTCATTAAGATTAAATTGAAATCAAGGTCGTAAAAATTGCTAGGCATTAGCCGGGCGGCCATGTACCCCCTAACGCTAAATTACTTACGCGGCAATTAATCAGAAATTAATTAGATTGGGAATTTTTATATATAAAATTAAAAGTTTTTAAATTATATTTATACTAAAGTACAATAGTTGGGATACCCAGCGAAAACCCAGTTTTGGCCCAATTCTTTATACCCATCCATTTTTTTAGCCTACCCGGTTTTCTCTCCTTCCTTCGCCACTCACACTCTGTCGCATCTCTGGTGTAAATCCATTGGTTTTAACCCGATCTAAACGAATGAACAGTACTAGCTACACTACTTAGTGGGATTTGAGGTGTGTTAGTCTCATGCTAACACCTGTAATCCATTCTTGATTGTTACGAGAAATTCAATATTGCCATTTTTGGTAGATATGTGTTCCAAATATTTCTTGTTAATAATTTCAATCAAGCCTTGATTACGCAAGATTTTATTTAGCGGTGATTATTTTATGAAATATCTAGTAAGAAGCTAGAAAAAAATACATATTACAAAAGATCCATACAAGCAGCATTTGGATCATGGATTTGATTAAACCATTTTCGGTGTATTTACCTATCACTATAAAAATTATAAGCAAGAGAGAGGACCATAATATCTTTGGTGAAGGTATCATTTATCGGATGTTTTAAGTCCCCCCTAAATTATAAATTTCAAATAATCACATTGTAGTTTTAAAAAACTACATTTATACTAATGCTCGAAATCTATGTCTCTTTATTTGGTGGATGTCTTACACTCATAACATCCGTGCTTCGTAGATTGGGAGTTTACTACTTTTCCCTCTTTAAAGTCCCTAAAAAAGTTACTCCATCCGTCTCAAAATTATTGTCATGAGAGAGAAATCACTAAGTTTAATAAAAATTGTGCCACTATAAATCTCAACCACACAAGGAGAATATTCCTCTAATATATTCTATAGTTTTTACTAAAAATGGAAAGTGGACAATCTTTTTGAGACATCCCAAAAAGGAAATATGGACAATTATATTGAGACGGAGGGAGTATTAATATACTCAAAGGTTTTGTAAGGAATTCTTTTGGGGAGGATCATCGGATGACAACAAAATCTCAAGGATTACTTGAGATAAGGTTATTTCTATTACAGACAAAGGAGGTTTGTCTTGGTATTGGTCTATATGGCATATTCTCTCCTAAGTCTTATTTAGGCCCTTGGTACCATATCATAAAGCTCAAAGACAATCTCCTAAAAGTTGATGTCAATCTTCCTTCTCCATTAAAGAGAAGGATACGAAATGGCCAAAATATAAGCTTTTAGCATGATATTGGATAGGTGGTGAGCCCTTGTATGTAGCATTTCCTCGGTTGTATCGTTTGTACATTAATTCAAAGCGTTTTGTATGTAAAAGAAATCCTATATCCTGGAACTCCCCTACTGAATACGCTACTACCAGTGCCTTCCTTTCTAATTCACTTATGGCCCTTGTGGCCATGAACCTGTCTTTAACTCAGCCTGCTAATTTGTCTCCACTCGGGCTTCTTTTCTAGTGGGCTTGAAGAAGGAACATCCGATTTGCTAATGAACTTGACGAACTTATAAACCTGGTAAGTCTAATTTCCAATCTCTACTTATCTATTGACGAGGACTTTTGGGATTGTTTTATTATGGCTCTAGACGCTTCTCGGCAAAAGGTATGAGAATGCATATTCTCGCAAAACATGACGCTAAAAGGCATTTTAATCACTTTATTTTTTATAAAATCATACATAAGCCAAAAAAAACATTTAAATATTGGGCTCATTTTATTCAAAAGCCAAATACTTGTTACTGATATATACATTTTTTTAAAATAGCTAAATATTCGTCAGATATTTGATAAATAAAGTTTTGTCATAGAGCAAATAATGTAAAATGTAAAAATACAGGATAGTTTTTGTAACTTGTTGTTTAAATTTTTTTTATTAAGTTTAAGGATATATAAAATTGTAAAGTAACAAATTTAGGGTAGTTTCTATAATTTGTTAAATAATTTAAGGTTGTGTTTTGAATATATTTTTTTCTTTAAAAAGAATTTATTATATATAATTTAACATATTTTAATAAAATTGTAAGTTTTGTCATTAAAAAAGATCGCTAAACTTTTGTTAAACTTTTGACTCTTGATTCCATTCCTCTATTCATCTTTTACACCAAATGCGCCTTCAAAACGTTTTCTTTGAAAGCGTCATTTGTTATTTTTTCTTCAATTAGTTGTGAGGAAAAGATGTCACTTTCTTAAAAATGTTTTGCTCAAGTTGTAAATAAGATCAACTTGTAGTTATTCTATTATTCTATGATCAGTAATTTAATGAAGTTCAACATAATAGTTTAATGAAGTTAATTGTAAACCACATATTTATTTATTTATATGTCACATTAACTCGTATCTTTCTTTCTAAATTTATAATTCCATGCAAATAGGTTAATTTAGTATATACTGATAATAATAATATTTATAAATAACTATTGTTTTATATTTTTATAAATTATAAAGTACAACAGGTATAAAGTCTATTGGATATTTATTAGAATTATAAAGTTATTAAAAAATATGAAAAATGATAATTATACTTAAGTCCATATAAATTATTTAAACTTAACCACTGAAGTTTAATTAAACACCCTTTCATTTTTTAAAGTACTTTTTTTAATAAAATGAACACATATGTTTTTTTAGCACATTTTATAAATTAGACAAAATGAAAGGGTTTGACCAAATTGAGTTTCAATTTTGAATTTTATTGATCAATTCAAATGCTCAATTTAGTTTCGTAAGCAGTTAGATGCACTCTCATTAGTCTAATTACAAATTTATAGGTTCTTTTTTCACTTTGTAAAATTGTCTTATTATATAAGAGATTATAATAAATCCCAATGATTCCTTTTTTTATCATTCTTCATCTTTCAAGATGATGTTCCACATATTTGTTTATTTCTAACGACTTATATTTTGATCATCTCTTATAAAATACCAAGGTTGTAAAGTCGCCTAGCAATTAATCGGTTACCAGATGATTAATTAGATATCAATTTGGTTGGAATTTTAATATATAAAATTAAAAGTTTTAATATTATTTATATAAACATAAAGGAAATGCTTCAAATCACTTTAAGGTTTAAGGTTTAAATGGTTCTATTCACTTACAGAATTCAATTTGTGAATTCAATTAGTGTCATTAACATTTAATTGAAATCAAGGTTGCAAACATCGCTAGACGTTATCTGGGCGGCCAAAAACCGCTCAGCGATTAATCACTTACGCAACGATTAATCAGAAATTAATCGGATTGGAAATTTTTATATATAAAACTAGAAGTTTTAAAATTATATATATATAACAAAAGGAAATGGTACAAATAACTTTAAACATATTAACTTACATAAATCAATTCACAAATCCAATTAGTTCATTAATATTCAATTCAAATAAGAAAAACGAACATATCTTCACATTTTGTATTAAATCAGTGTTCGAGGTGCGTTTAAATGATTGTGTTTATTAATTTTGTGAAAAACGGGAGGTATATGGGAATAAAAACCTTGATTTTAATTTTTGAAAAAAGTTTTTAACCGATTTTAGCCGACTTTTGTCTGATGTGGCCGAGTTACGCTCGATTTGGCCAATTTTTGTCTAATTAATGCTAGATTTGGCCAACTTTTATACGTTTTGTTGGCACGTTAACCAATTTTTGACCAATCCGATTTGTAATGCTGATTAGTTTAAATCCTTGCGGTTAATTTCCGCCTAGCGTCTAAGAGCCGACTAATCGGCCGCCTATGCCGATTTTAACAACGCTGATTGAAATAAGAAAAAGAGCATACATTCACATTTTGTGTTAAATCACTGCTCGAGGTGTTTTTAAATGACTGTGTCGATTAAATTTGTGAAAAATGAGAGGCATATTGAAATAAAAAAACTTAATTTTAATTTTCGGAAAAAGTTGACATGCGTTAACCAAGTTCGCCAATTTAGCTGACTTTTGTCCGATTTGGCCGACTTATGTTCGATTTGGCCGATTTTTGTCTAATTTATGCTAGATTTGGCTTATTTTTATCCGATTAATCGACATCTTGACTAATTTTTTACCAAGATGATTTATAATGCCAATTAGTCTAAATCCGCCAATTCGGGTGGTTAATCTCCGCCTAGTGTCTAAGCACTGATTAATCGGCTGCATAGTCTTATTTTTACAGCACTGTAAAAAGGGAAACCGTATAAAAAGGTATTCAACTTATGTTCAATTCAATTTAAGGTATCCGACCTTTTTTTTTTAATTATTATTATTATTATTAATATCTCAATTTAAGGTATCTAACTTATTATGCTATACAATTTAAGGATATTTTTACCTACTAGTTAGGTAACATATCACTAAACTTGAATCCAAACACTCTATTTCTTTTACATTTCATCCACCACCATCATCAAATATCACACCGTGTCAAAATTTCTAATCACAGTTGGTGAAGTCAAATTAATTGTTAAATCTAAATTGTTTGGATTAGTCACAAAATTGGTATAATGCTCGTGAAATTTGTACATTAACTAAAGTTTGATTTTTGCAAAAATATTTACGTGAACTAAAGTTTGAATAAGAAAACTTTTGGCACTCATCGTTTATGATTGGATTTGGTATTAACAATTGGCAATACAATTGAAATTTAAAATTGATAACTATATGTTTTAGTTGAACACACACAAAACAATTATCCATTAATGATTAATGATTTAAAGTCGATAACCGGTGTCGGAGGAACATGTAACATTTTATTTATTTAGTTATTTTATTCTTTATTTTTTTTTACAAAGGCAACAATATATTACAACAACAACAAAACATTACAAAACAAAGGCAATTAACTTTTAAAATCAAGCCAATTAACGAAAGGGACCCTAACAACATAACCCCACAATCGGGTAATACACAGAAAAACAAACTGAAAATATACATAAAGACTAAACGAAATGACAACCAAGGAGAAAGACCATGCCCGACCAAAGAAAAACAACCCAATATCAAGTCATATTCATGGCCAGAACAAAACAAAATTAGGCTAACCCACCATATGTTATTGTAGAGGGAACAACCATGTTTTAATTTTGGCACCAAACATGACATACCAGGGAATTATCCTTGACCAGACCACAGACTTTCACATTGCATTATATTGACAGACACAATTAAACAACAGACTCATAGTACCATAAACAGATACAACTGACACAACTTATACAACTAAATCAGATACATTTTATAGGACTAAATAACCACAGCTGCCAATTAATATCTTTATACTTTCTTGATCTTCGAACTATCCATTCCTAGCTTTTAAGTTGGATATCTTGAACGATTCTATTAGTACTTAATACTTTATTTCCGAACACACGAGCATTCCTTTCTTTCCAAATAAAGTAGCCTGATGTCCAAATGACCGCTTTCCAAACACGAGAGATGTTACTAGGAACATTAACGTTAGCATATGATAAAAATAATTCATCAATAAAGAAAGCGTTAACACTTCCCATCTTCCACCAACTAAAAATCTTATCCTAGATGCTCATAGCTAGGTCACAAGTGACCAAACTATGTGCACATGATTCCACCACATTAGTGCAACTCTGACATATAACTGAATCCAAATCGATACCTCTTTAACAAGCTCCTCACGAACCGGAAGTATTCGTTTCAAAGCTCTCTACACAATTTGTTCCAAAGTGTTTCTTGATCTCCACTATCGACTTGTAAAATCTTTTCCTCGATCAAACTTGTTAACCTTTTGACCATGAATTCCCCATCCTCGACTAGCACCCACCTCCATGTATCCCTACAGTTATTTGAAAAAACAACATTTTACAACGCACTCAATTACTGCTCTAACTCCTTACCCACTCTACCACTAATACTCCTCCGCCAATCCCAATCCTAATGCTACGACCCATTTACCCAATTTCCCTTTTTCCTCACGCTACCCTCATTACCTGTATCTAAGTAAAACAGCCTAGAGATTTATCACAAAGTCTTTGATCATCCATCCATCAACTATGACAAGGAATCGAATATAAAGATGTGTTAGTGATAAATGACGAAGGTTGAAGAAGGAAGGTATCTGGAATTAGGTGCAATAAGAGATAAAGGGGTGTTTGGTATTTTAACATGCTTTGTAACCTACAAACTACTATTTGTCTGAGATTGCGTAAAGAAAAAAGATTGATACCTTAAATTAAAAAATAAAAATAAAAAATTGATACCTTAAATTGAGATTGAACATAAGTTTGATACCTTTTTATGCGATTTGTCTTTGTAAAAAATGAGCTAGGCTAAAACATAGCAATTATGGAGTACTATTTGTCAATGGTTACAAAACGATACCCGGATGTATGGTATTGGTCTAAGAATTGTTTGAGTTAAAAATATAAAATGAAAAACTAGCTAGTTATTAAAATCAAGGTATGTCAAGTACTTCAATTGATTGAGCAACGTTTAAGGACTTTTTATATCATACTTTAGTTTTGCATTTAAAGTGGTAACATTAGGCTGGATGTAATAGGACCTTGGTGACCGAGTTTTTGCCTGCATGGCCCTTTAGCGACTGAGTCCCTTTATTACACTGGAAACTTACCGACTCGGTTGACTAGCAAAACGAATGGATGTTGGTTGGGTATTCGAGTAACTTGTGCATTCATTTGTGTGTGTGAATATTTAATAATAAAAAAATACTTTTGTGTGGTATGTGTTTTGTGATGTGGGTCGTCTTATTACATCAAATTGGTCAGGAAGTAGTTTATGAGAAATAAAGTTGAGGTGACAGAGGAGATAAAAGGTCGTTTGAGGGTCCTTATTTTTTTGAAAGATGTGTCTTTATTAAAATTGCAATGAACAGACACAATACAGAAGACATACAACTACGATAAAAAGGTAAAAAAAACCAAGAATGCTCTAACAAACAACCTAAACAAACCCCGATGGACGACACTCAAGCCATCCGCCAAACACCCAAAGGAACTGATCGAGATACGCCTTCGTTGTCCAACTTATCAGCATCATTTTTATGCTCTCGCTTAATATGCGTAACCAATCTATTAGAACTCAGAGATAGAAAAGCATCAATCTCGTGAACAGATGAAGCAACCTCCATGGTCTTTTATATGGATGCTTAACCCAAGACACCACATTTAGAGAATCACTTTCAATAGTTATATTAATGGACCTCACCTCCTCTTCCTCCTCTTTAATCATGTTACATGCTTTTTTAATGATCATCACATCAACAACATTTGAATCCAAAACACCTACTGGAACTGAAAAAATAGCAAAAACAACCCCCTCGAAGTTTCATAACAAAACAAAATTACTTGCTAAACCCGGGTTACCTATGGCTGACCCATCAACATTAAAATTTAAATCTCCATGAGCAGGAGCACACCAACGTAAGAAGGTTTTCATACTTCTTATGAGAATAAATCATTGAAATAGAGAACATATCTACATAGAAATCTAATAGTGAAGATAAGCATGATGGAAAGAAGCTTTAATCTAACACCCTCGTCTTGAATTTCACAAGGTTTAAAATATGAGAGGTTGATGTTTTCCTACTAGAAAAAACAAATTTATTTCTAGCCTCCCAAATATGCCATAAGACCGAGAAAAATGACATTCCGCATACTTCTTTACACTTTGAAAATTAGCCATATTCATCCACAAAAAAACAGGTCTACCAAAGTCCGGAGAATCACCCACTTAAAATCTCATCCATCTACTAACGACCACCATATAAAAAGAGAGGTCTTACAATGAACAATTAGATGGTCAATAGATTCTGGATTAGAGTTACATAGTTGGCACCTACGTTGATATTCAAAGATGGATCCGAATTTGAAGAGTAAATCTCGAGTTGGGAGTTTACCGAGTAGACTTTGCCAACAAAGAGTATGGGCTTTGGGCAGAGCTTTGAATTTCCATATCGTGGATAGATGATAATTACTATTGTAAGTCATATTCTCCACCTCACACGAAATAGATTTGCACGACTATCTACCTGAAGATTCGAAAGACCATAAAACTTTATCATCCTTTAAAGCCGCCATCACGATCAAGTTTAACACAAACATAAAGTCATCAAATTGATCTATCTCCCAATCAAATAACCTTCCCAAAAACCAAAGTGGCAGAAGGGGCATGTTTTCTGATATGCTAATACATATATTCTAGGAAACGATAACTTTAAAATATGCCCTTCATCCAATGATCCACCCAAAACTTAGTACTACCACCTCTGCCAACATTGTGCATCAACCCTTTTCTAGCTACAATACCCGAACATGACTGCAAATTAACAACTTCAGTAATCTTCTTCCAGACAGGGGACACGAAAGATTTTTTTGGACTCAACTGAGATAGACTAAACTCTCGTCTACCATATTTAGCATCAAATAAATTTATCCAAAGTGCTTCTTCTCGTTTCCATATCTCCATAACCACTTGCAAAGTAGGGTTTGATTTCTGATTTGAAGATTCTCGACTCCAAGACCCCCATTTCTTTTACTTTTGATAATACTATTCCAGTCCACCACATATAGCTTTCTCCATATTGCTTCCTTCTCGTCTCCATATCGCCATAACCAATTCCAAAGTAGGGTTTGATTTCTGATTCAAAGATTCCCGACTCCAAGACCCTCATTTCTTTTACTTTTGAGGGTCCTTATTAAACCCGGTCTTAGATATAACCTAATCTAAAAATGATTGTTTGTCATATATAATTCTACAAAGACCTTTATGTATTGATTAACACTGATAATGAATACCTAAAAAAGGGAATAGCATGATTATTTATATTTTTTTGCACGCCTTAAAGGAATATATACAAAATAGTCATAATCTAGGGCTCAAGCAAAAACGCTGCCCCACAAAGGCAAACCCCACACATATTCCGAATGAATAGTCATTATTAGATATATCTATAAATATTTATAATTGATCAATAAATTATAAGAAGATAATATGATTGTATTTATACGAATAATATCCACCAACTTTTCCCTCTTTGCGAATACAATCATTGGCTAATTAGCCCATGATACATAATAAAATCACAAAATCATAAAATGCTAAAGATAATTTACAAATTTTATTGCCATTTTACTTTAGATCACTCATTATTTTTTATATATTTTTTGCCGTTTATCATATATGATACCCGTAGAGTGAGAGAATTTTAAGTTCAAATTAGAAAGACAAATGTGAGACTAAAAATTGTCACTTCCTATAACAAAAGACCGCCATGTGAGAAAAAAAATATCTATATGCTTAAAAACCATCAATTAAAGACTTATCATGAATCCTTTTAAGCATTAACAACTTCTTCTAATCTATAAACCAAATTTAATAACACCAATTGGATCAAGAGCACATCTTCAAAGGATCATTCAAGCTTAATGATGATAAACTCAACATGATGAGTTATGTTAACTACAACTTGATAGGATCTCAATCCATGATACGTGAATACCTCATACACAAAAGAAAATTTGTTAGCAACTTAGCATCACGAAATTCAATATTCTTTCAATTTGTTAAACATCCATCGAGTGACTGATCAGAGCTTATTTTGAATATTGAACTTTATATCATTGGGCCTTTTTATTACTAGGCTGTATTATTAGTATATTATGGGCTACTTTTGGGTTACAAATTAAGTACGATGAGCCTGGTTTGCATATTGACACCAAGTCATTTCAAATGACCCATGGTTTTACTTGAGGTATGGTTGACCAATAGCAGTTTAAATGGTCAATGATTTTCACATATGTACCTTATATGGTAACAATGTAATTTGTTGTATTTTATTTAGGATTATGTTTTAATCCAGCTTCACTAAACATTTATACACACGCAGTGATGGAACAAGAGGGTTCTCGTGGGGTCCTGGGACACCCATGGAGTTTTTCGATATACTGTTGTTAATTTGTGGAAAAAAAACATCCGGTCCATCGAAATGTGTTTCTAGTCTTATCTAGTTAGTATACTCATAAAAATTTTGTGTATCATGTCATATTTTGTTTTGGTTACATATGGTTATCGTTCCTTGTGCTTTGAGTTTTGACAGAGGTTTAGGTTACAATATCTTTTGGGCCAAAAAGAAAAGAAGCACAGTAAACAAAAACAAATGAGATTATGAGAATGCGATGATGAAGAGATTGACAGGACGATGACTGTTAGAGCATCACTTATGAAATCATGGCATTAAGAACTTTCAGAGTTTGTCATGGTTTCTCCAATATATATGCGCGGGATTCTAATTATTTCGTGTTGACATGTGGATCGATCAATCTGTCCCACAAAATTACCACATATAACAGATTTGATCATATGAGTCCTTAAATCATTGTACTTGGTAAACAAGTACGGTTATCACATGTGAAAGTGATAAAACGATATATAGCTTAAAAAAATGTTGTTTCACATCTTCCCTAAACGAGTATATTACTAATGCTGTGTATATCATAAAAAATGAATGCGTGTTGGACTTCACCATGTGCACAATCCGACCATTGAAACATGACATTATAAGAAACCTCTAACTTAATTGCATACGTCTCACATGTTTGCTTGTCTGTATGACTAAATATTATTTCATTTTTAACCAGAAGATCTACATGTAGTAACATCCTTTTAGCCACCGCCTAAAAACATACAATACAGTTACTGAATACTGTAAAAAGTTATAACGGTCTGAAGATAAGATCATGGATATCGATATTTATATCAAAAAAATCAATAACGAAGAAATGCATACTTTTAATATTGAGTTCAAGAACTGAAATTCTATGAACAAGACGCAATTTTGTTACACAAACAAGAGAAAAATATAAAAAATCTATCAAAACCGTACAGAATAGATTATTTTCGTGTTCATAAGATGTTTGATTAGCTCTAGGAAACAAATCAATTAATCAATACTGAACCAAAGAATGAAGTTTGGGTTATGCAAAAGCATGGGGAATCGTGGGATAATTTATCATCTGTAGTAGATGTCGCACGTGTTCGTCTCCCAAGGTGGAGTTCTGGAGTGAAACTACTCAAAAGCCCAAGCATTCTCCCTCCTAACCTCCTCTTCTTCCTCTTCTTCTTCTTCAGGGGTGAAATCGTTCTTGATGTTGAATGTCTTGCAAATCAGAATTTTGAATCTCTTTCAAATCAACATCATGATGGACATTCATAACACGTCTCACAGCGACATGTCGAGCATCAAAAATTCCTTCTGATACAGTGTCAAATCCTGACGAGATCTTATAAAAACTTAATCCAAATTGATAGGAAGGTTGTTTTTCATCCCCCCGCTACCACCAATCACCTAATATAGATCTACAAAAAAAAAGGTTGTTCATCTGTGTTAGATCTGCGATCTAGGATAAGTTAATAAATACCGCATGTCATTTAAAAAAAAATCAAAGTTACCTTGTCACGATTATATTATTCGAAATACTATGAACAATGATCAACCATCCTTTTTGCAGTCACCTGCATTATGATAATTATTCTAAGTTAGCATGATTTGATCATAAAATGAAAAGACTAGACAAAAAAACTGAGGATTAAGAAAAGACTCACGTAGGATTGATCAGGAGGCCTTGTTTCTTCGAGCAAGTAAAATGAAACTGTTGCCATTAGGGTTTGCTATGACTTGTGTGGCACCTATTGGACAAAAATGTCTGACAAGACAACATAGAATGCAACGATTTTATACTTGTGAGATTAGGTTTTAGGTTTAAATGTCTATAGTTTAGCCCTTCTTCTTTTCATCTTTCCAGTTCTAACCCTTTCTCTTGTCTGTCATGTTTATCTTTGAACTCGATGCTGCTTTAAGGATACATATTTAGAAGAAAATTTCGCCAAAAATCGTATTTCTAATTTAGAGGAAAGAGTTCTACGACTTTTGTCCCTCAGCAACATTGTATTGGCAGAAAATAAGGTATGTCATATTTATATCGGATTGTTTGTCCGTTATATGCCTTTCGTGGTGGCATGGTTCTTGTGTATTATTTATTTATTTTCCAATTTTTTGTGTTTGGGCTATTGTTGCGTGCTTAAGTGTACTTCATGTAGCTCTTTTTTTACGAACGGAAGAATTTTATAAACAATCTAGGAAGAAGCTTGGGAAAATAATTACAAGGTGTTTTGAAGAGCGTCACAAGGACTATCGAACCATCAATCCAATTAGGAAAGTTTCTTGGGCCTATTGGAAATTCAGATAAACGATTACAACTTTATATCACTGAAAAGAAAGTTTCAGCCCTCTCATTTCAAAAGTGAATTATTTTCGATGTCATCAAAGAAGCCAAAAGGAAATTTGAACTACCACGTAAACTGATGAAGATGTGATGACCTGCCTTTACCTTCACTACATCCGCAAGGTTTAGACCATCACTAAGGCATGTTACGTCTTCAATGGTAAGGTTTCGCAAATTTATGACCTGCTTCCAAACCTTTTTAGCAACAATACAAGAAATAAAATGTGATCTTCTTTTTCTAACGCCTCATCACAAAGAGGACACTAACGGAGTGCAAGTCAATGGCCCTTTTATCTAAGTAGATATGCACGGGTAACCTTTATTAGCGATTCTTCATTACGTGAATTACACCTTAATTGGTAAAAGCTTGCTCCACTTGTAGCATTGGGGAGACGTGGTGTGAGGCTGGAGAGTAACGAGTTGACTGAGAAGGATGATCTTATATAACTAAGGGACTGAATTGAATTTAGATATAAGACTAATTAAATCATTTTTTTCTAAGGTGTTTCAAATCTAGTTCCTTACCGGTTTCTTTGCTATAAAAAAGATTGCATCAGGCCTAATTAGGGGGTAGCTCTTTGTTTATTACTTTTCATAAAAGTGAATCTTCCGGTCAAATTTTATTTTATTTAAAGGATAATTAGCTTAAAATGTATAGCTTGTCATTTTTTTGTGTTGTTTAGCCAACTTTTTTTTGCTTTTATATACCTAAACATTTGAATTACGATATTTGTGTATATTTTATTCATGTACATTGTCCATTTTAATTTACCCTTCCATGTTAACATTGTGGCTAAAACTCATAGGAGTAAAATATTCACAAAATACATACAAAAATCAAAATTCAAAATTTGGATATACGATAGCAAAAAATTAAGTTCACTACACACAACTCGAATATGTAACAAGTTCTATTTTTAGATAATTATTCCTTTATTTAAATTATGGTAAATCTTTTGGTGTATTAAATTTTGTGATATTTAAGCTTTGGGGCATGCCCTGATTTGATATAAGAGATTTTTATTGTTAAACCCTCGGCCATTGATAAGCTTGACATTTCATATGAAGTAGAGGTGATATACTTCCACAAGTTTTCTTGCTGAAGCTATGAAAAATTATGAAACTAGATTTAGAAACACTTCAGTTGCACATTTATGAAACCCGAAAATCTAGGCACAACGTTTTACTTGAAACTACGCTTGTATCAAAGTCGATAAAGTAATAATCTACTAGTAGAAACCTTAGAAGAAATCGACAGAAAATAGTAAGAACATAAGAAAAGTTAACAAAGAGTAAACTCTTAAAACTTGAGGAAAAATTAATACAATAATTGACTAAGAAAATCGTCAAGAGATTTGATTAAAAACATTCAAAAAACATATGTATATTCTATTTTTTAGCATAACCATTAGCAAACCCAAACACATCCTTTTTTTTTCTCTGAACAACGATTCTTACTAAGCTGGCAAGGCGCTAGAAAGAATAGATTATACAAGCTACAAGAAAATTCTCGATTGGATATCCAGTGAATCTGTATCGGATTTGAGAGATTCCTATAAAGAATCTATAGGTGTGATAGGATTTTTTTAGTTTCCTCAACTAGGTAGTGTATCTTTATGAGGAGGTTTAAGATTACATCACTCTATTCCTATATCTCCATATGACCTAAATGGTAGTGCGATCACAACCGCATCGAAATACATTTTTTCCTTTTTATTGGCGAGATCCACCAAAGCGGTTGTTAGATTAGGTGTGTTAACACTTTCGGATAATTGACCAAGCACCACTAAGAACAGTGGCATTCTAAACGTCTAGCAACTGAGCTATCAGCGAAGACATGTTGCGGTGTTTCAATCTCTTCTTCACAGATGCCAAACACCACTTTAATGACAGTAACATGACAAGATAACGTTAACCGGCATTCGTGTAATAGAATCACCAGCATAATACATGGATTTTGAAACGACATAGTGACCCTATGAAGATTTAGAAATGACATGGTTTTCGCCCACAAACCCCCTTCAAAGAAGCTTATCCATAATGACGTTAAACTTGCATCATTTACTTGGATCTCAAGTAGTCATAGAAGGCTTTCCTTTAAGGTTAGATTGGTATAATCACCTATTTAATGCCCTTAATTACTATCCTTTGTAATGTGTAATATGTTGCCTCCAGTATCTTGCTAAGGGGCTTTCTAATGTTGTTTTATTCTACTGCTAAAAAAAAGCTTCAATGTGTATATTTATACAATAGTTTCCATACAAAACAAAAACTAAATTAAAATTCAATGTCTTTGTTCATGGACTCAATATAGTTACCATATTTATGGGATAACAACTAACACTCCCTCGGATACATGTCCTTGTTTTGGATGGTATAACAATGCGTCAACAATATATGTTTCATTCCAACATAAGCTATAGACACCAGGGAATTCCAATTGCACCCACCGAAGACCTAAAATGTTTCGTCATTAAGATAACTTATAGACTCTTGCTCTCTATTAACTATTGATCAATGTTTTCGATTGAACAAATCGATGCCCATTAAAATCGACATACTTTCAGTAAATGCTCATGTAATTGATCTTCATTCAACAAGATGTCCAGTTTCTAATGGACCCCTTGAAACATCCTGACACCTCTTCATTGAATGTTCGATTTCTGAATCGCTCGGTATTAAGGAATCAAATTGGTGTGGCTATAATGACTACCAAAAACTAACAGTGTTGCCCAATCTTATGTCGTGGGGTGTTGGTGAATCTAGGAGAAAAAATGCCAGGATTATTATTTGGAGTTTAGAATTTAGGGTTTGTTTTGACTTAAAACATCCGAGAAATGATACCTTCACCAAAGATATTATGGTCCTCTCTCATGCTTAGATTTTTCATAGTGATAGGAAAATACACCGGAAATGGTTGGATCGGATTCGTGATCCAAATGATGCTTGTATGGGTCTTTTGTAATATCTATTTTCTTTCTAGCTTCTTACTACATTTTTCATAAAATCATCATCGTAAAATAAAATCTTGCGTAATCATGTCATTATTACTTTAGATATTTGTCATAGATAATATCTTGAATGAGATATTGATTTATTTATGTTCTAGATTTTTATTTCGTTCATAAAAGTGGCTTTCAGTTATTAAATCATTACACGGTCATATGGTTCTCATCAGTAAAGTGATAAAAGGATACCGCACACCTAGTTAAATTTCAACATGAAAACACTCCATCCATGGAAACATGAACATAGAAGACAAAACTAGCATGATGTATGCCTCACACGAGTTTTATCGTGGTATGTATGACATCTATTAAACTTCAACATGAAAACAATCCGACCGTGGAAACATGAAAGCATAAGACAACATGTCAACACCAACATTATGAATTTTATTATGGTCTGCATATTATTTCATTTCCATATGAACAAATTAAGCTAAGCTAACGACTTTGTTATACAAAACAGAAAAAAAAATACTTGAGCAAAGTAGCACAATTAAAGATATATCCTTATTTCAAGATGCTATGTTAGCTCTCGGAAACAAAATACTTAAATTAGATAATCTTGTAATCTTTGGATTTTCACGGAACACATCAAGTATATAATCTACCTAGGCATATTTAGGTTATAAGTTAAACAAAAAGTCCCTATTTTTAGCCTTATCTCATTTCATGTTTTCATCCCTAGTCTTCATTTTCATGTTCAACTCGGAGAATTAATATTATGATTTTAGAACATGGAATCCCGGATGCTTATGGTTACATAATAGGAATCACAATCTTTATATTTTTAAGACAAGAAAGTACATGCAACTTGTTGGCGATGATATATTGTACAGATTAAAGCCATGTCTCACTTATATATCGGAAACACATGAAATGCATGTAATCCAATGAATTGCTCCAGCTTTATGTCCTTTGGGAGCATCCACAAGAGATTATGTAATTTTGTAATTGGTAAGTAGTGGTTTTGGAACTTTTTTCTTCTTCTTTTGTGCTCAAGTTTAGTATTTCTCGTATTTTTGTATTTCATCTAGAATGGTTTCTTTGCTATAAAAGATTGCATAAGAAATAGCTTAATTAATTTGTTAAATTTTTTCTAATGATATTGTATCTTTCAGTAACTCATGTAGATTATAATTTTTCATATGATGGTAAATTTTTTCGTGCATTTGATGATGTTTAGTTTTGGGTGTGGGTGTGCCACGGATTAATTATTAGACTCAAGTGGTAGTTCAGTTAAACACTCAACAATTGATGATATTAACATTCCCCATATTATACGTGGAGGCAACAAACTTCCTCAGTTACTTGTGAAAATGTGACACCCCAAAATATTGTAGTGGAAAATAACCGGGGTATTACTTCATAGCATTCAATACAAGTTACAGAAAACGACTCTAAATGAGACGTTTTGAAACAATTTATCATTCGATATAATATAAAACATCAAAGATTTACAAAGAGGTCCCACAGGTTTATAAAACTTAAAAAGTGTAACATAAATGTTTAAAAGTTTTATCTAATGATAATGATGCATTATCTTCAAAATATATGTGCGCCTCCACATGCCGGCTAATAAAGAGCTGATATAAAATATGCTAAAAGTCAACACAAAAGTTGAGTGAATCAATAGAATTTAGTAAGTAATAAGTAGAACACAAGCATTTTTCATTGATTGACATTGCCACGCACACAAATCAGAAAATAAAATTAAAGAATTGAGCTCATTACACCGAACGTTAACCAACAATATAATGGTGCCCACAGAAAGTATAATTGCCATCTACCTTACTTATCAATACTATTTGTCTGTTTGACATGTATTCAAGTGAGCACTACTCACCCGGACAAGGTGCGTTAAACCAAATAGAAATATTCGTAATACTAACCTTTACCAAGTGAGTAATTAACGGTTCATGAAATTTGGGACTTTTCAGGTAAGAGGTACTTAATGTCCATAAATCATGTATTCTTTCAAGCATACCAAAAATCACTTATGTTTAATTTGTAAACCTAGCTAAAGGCGAGGCTATGAACTCACAAGAACAAAAGTAGTTAGCTAGCTCTAGAACGAAAATGACCAAAGTACGACCTAGGAACCCAACGAACGCGTGTCTTTACCGATGACCTCAATAAGTAATAAACACTTATTAGAATCTTAACTATATGCTCGGACTCGAACAAGAAATATAATAAGTCAAAATATTAGTTTCGTTGGAAAATAACACATATTTCTTTTAGTCGTTAAAAGTCAATTATGCACGGATTTTTAAGTCATAACGGACAACCGAAATACCAAGTTGAACTTGTCCACTGCTCAAGCACTTTAGATATGTTAAAATAAAGTATCTTAGGCATCTCTTATAATTTTTTTAGATTTTATTAAGTAGTTTTACCTGATCTATTTCACCCGACTCCAAAAATGGTCAAAATTGGGCATACGAAAGTATTTTGACGAGCTGAGGGTCTTAACCAAATTTTTATGAGCTAGGCCAATGGGAGAGTCTAAATAACACCTATAAGTATCAACCATATCATTTTCAAGTATAGGTTCGCCATGGTTTATGATTTCTAGCCATTTTAGTACAAGCATTTGAAAAACGAATTCCGAACTATTTTGACACCTTACACCATTTTGTAAATAACACTAACCTAATCTCTTTAAGAAATTTATATAAATTAGACTCCAGTTATATGAGTTTAGACCCGAAAATCATGTTAAAACACCCATTTTTCATTAAAATATCCACCAAACAATTTAACCCAAAGATTTACAAAGTGGGATGTTCCAAGTTTATGATAGTCAAATCATGTTCAAATGCTACCAAAACGACCCGTTATGACCCAAACAATGCCCAAAGTCATTTTATGTATGTTTTAACATGATTTTTATGCAAAAACATCCATTGTTACAAGTTCTAATAACTCATATTTTGGTCATCGTTTAAAAGGTTCCAAAAAGACCTGTAACCGTTAATTCATGTGATTTTTGGTACTAGTTTACTTATCTAATCCCGAACGACCATTAACAAAACTATAGGAAACTAGAAGGGGGGGGGGTTGAATAGTTTACCGCTTTTTAATTTAGTTTTCAAAGTCTATTTGTGAAAACCTTCGATTGAGTCCTTTGTGAAATCAAGCAACAACAATATGAATCTTACTTAACAAGATTATAATAGATACACTAAAACAATAGAAAGTAAGTAATGAAAGTAAAGAGTAAGAGATGGAAAGATCAAACCAATACAAACTCCATTGAGGCGGAGAAAACCGTACAACGTCGCTTATCATAATTTCCGACACTAAGCTAAATGTTGAGTACTAATCTAGCTAGTACTAATCTCACTCACGATCTATCCAATCCTTGCTAGTCACACGAACTACTAGATCACCACGATCTAGACTTGATCCACTTGATCAACACACTAACTCACAAACAACAAGAGATCTCCAAGATCTCGACAAGATCACAATGATCCACACAAATTATCTAAACAAGGCTCAAGACTACTTGATTTATACCAAGATACAACAAGTGTGTAACAAATGTTACAAGTGCACACTACTATGACTATAACCCCGTAAGTATCTTCTTGATACAATGTGTTCTTCTCTTGCACTAGAAGTTGAATGAAGGTGATCACTTGATTGGAATAATGGATCACTCTAAGACAAAAAAAAATTATCTAAATGATTAAAGGAGTATGTGTGTGTGTTAAGAGACTTAAAGTCAAAAAGTTTTGTGTGAAAAAGGATGAGAAAAATCTGTGAAATGGGCTGGTATTTATAGGGATAAAGAATTTGTCCGTTACGTTGGACGATACCACTAAATAGCAGACAATACCACTAAATTTAGTGGTACCGTGGTATCGTCCCAGACAAAAATGCTCAATTTTTTGTCTTTAGTGGTGAAAGTTTATTTGGGGAAGTTATGAGCTATTTGGGAGGGGGGGGGGGAGATAGTTGTTGGGAATATTTAAACTTGTTTTTCCATTAAAATATTTCTTCAATATTAAAAAATAATTTGTAAAATGTATTTTTGAAAAAATGTTTTGTCACATTAAAAATGTAAAGTTTGAAACACAAATTCACTTATTTGATCACTTGTCAAGTTGTAAATTTGTTTGTTCTTACCTAGAGTGATGTATGTAAAAACGAGATATTTCGATTAAAAACTTGTTTACGTTAATTTTAACGTAACATGTTTTTACATTTTGTTATCATCAAAATGTAGAGATATCGAAAGATAGCAATAACGTTTTTAGATATTAGTTGCATCAACAAAAACGTTTATCACTTATTTTAGATCTAAACATGAATTTTGAGAAATCATTTTGCCACAGTAGGTTACCATTATAAAAGTTCATACAAATGCATTTTAGAGATAGAATTCGATTTAGCTTGAAAATCATGGTTTTATGTGATTAATCTTACCCGATCTTTGGAACAATCGTAAACCCGACCTAGCTATGACTTGTACTCCATGTAGAACATATAAATTATGTTTAAAAACTCTAAAAATCGCAGTAGGTTGAAGAACCAAAATCACTTTTCATGTTACTTTACAAATCTACATGAAATGACCTCTAAAAGTCCATTTTTAGCTAGTTTTACATAGCAATCAACATCAACCAATTCACAAATCCAACTACCTGATCCCATACTCCTTTTCTTGAAACTAAAACATATAAAAATAATGAAAACCTCAGATTATAAGATCTTGTACACGATAATGAAAGAGAAAATGAGTGTAGGGTTGTTAAAATGTCACACCCCCAAATTACCTGTTTTGCAGCGGAATGGAATTCCTGGGGATTGACTGTCATAGCATCACAATCACAGTTATATTGAACGACCTAAAGTGTCGTTTGGAAAATACATCGTTTGATTTAATAAAACAATCAGAGTTTACAAAGTAGGTCCCAAATGAAAATCAACTTGTGCGGAAAATAAGTTTAGTACAGTCAAACGATGTTTTTAAAGTATATAAATCCCATGTAAGACGCGTCGTCACCACGACTCCATGATGTGTCCAAATGCATGCCATGAAGTGAATGCCTTAGATACCTGAGATAAAACATGCTAAAAAGTACACAAAGGTTGAGTGAGTTCATAGAGTTTGAGTTGAAATGTAAAGCCTGTTAAAATCGTTTATGCAAAGAAAGGCATTGTAAATCCACTCACCTCCAAGTCCCCCATACAAAACTTGCAACCTGTGTGTTCACAACCCACGCTGAATATGTAGAGTTAATGTTCAAGTGCATGATGTCAAATGAATTCACATAATAGTGCATGGCTCAATGTATCGAAATCGTTTATGCAACAAAGGCATTGTGAATCCACTCAGTTCCAAGTCCCGCCATACAAAACTTGCAACCGTGTGTTCACAACCCACCGCCGTAATATGTAGGGTTAATGTTCAAATCGTTCCAAGACCGTTAGTCCATAATCGTATACCAAGTCCGTTAGATCAATATTATACCAAGTCCGTTAGACCAATGAATATACCAAGACCGTTAGACCAATGAATATACCAAGACCGTTAGACCAATGAATATACCAAGACCGTTAGACCAATGAATATACCAAGACCGTTAGACCAATGAATATACCAAGACCGTTAGACCAATGAATATAATATGGAAATTCTAAGTATGGCAAAATTGTTACTACGCATGACTAAGCATTCAGTTCGGCTAAACATATGATTTGCAAATAGTCATGAATGTAATAAGAATAGTCGAGCATGTATCTCCCCAAAAACAGTTATGAAAACAAGTAAAAGCAGGGGATATGAAACTCACGATAATCCGTAAGAGTTTAAAGTACTTATGAAAGTAAATGAAAACAGTTTGAGCATGTATCTCCCCCAAAAGTAATTCAAAACGTATAAAAGTAGGGGCTATGAAAACTCACTTGGTGGAATGATGCGAAGACAAAAGTGAGTACACCGAGATGTAATGTGATACGTAAATCTTGACCTATGATGAACGATATGACATGTAATGAGTTGCAATGTAATGTTATGCATGCATTTCGTATGTTATTTATACCATTTGCGAGTTTTGAAAATATTACTTATCGTCGAAAAATATTCGTTTGACGTCTTGACCAATCCAAAATCACTTTTCAAGTTTTTACGTCAAAATGTCATCCTACAATGGTTTTATAATGATTTATGGTGAAATTTTCACTTTTCGTCGTAAAACAATGTCGTCGGAATTTTTATGAAATTAACAAAAATGGCTTTGGAAAACTAGCCGTAAAACGGTGTACGTCGATCGTTAGAGAACGAACTCGACGGTTTTGGGAAGTTTGTATCGAAATCTAGAAGTTTTAGTTCAGGAGTCTTCGTCCAAAAGGTCTGGAACATAAAGATAATAAGGGTTAAAGATAGTGATTTTGTTGAATTGTTGTGCAGAAAATGAGTTTCGGCCAAGTTTGAACATCCATAAATAATTTACTATAACTCCGCTTTACAAACAGCTTGTTGTTTTGAAAAATATGGCCGGTGAACTTGATTTTACTAGAAGACAATTCGTTCTAAAAATTTTCACAACCTTGTTAAAAACACCCTCAACAGGACGTTACTACCGTAACACTTGTATCGTAAAATAATATAGATTTTCAGAAAATAATAGTTACGCAAGTTTTTGAAACGTGCATATATTTGTTTTTCAAATCCGTTTTCACGTATAATACGTCCTTAGCTTCGTATCGAAGTAAACTAATATATTTTTGAGAAGTCGAAATAATTTGTGAAGCTTAAGGCTCGTTTTTGACCCGAACAAGATAAATATATGTTGCTGAAATTTCAGAAAACTATTTATTTCGTCGCCAAACTTTAAAAATTCACCACGGCTTCGTTATAACTCCGTTTTTATCCGTTCAAGCGGCCACGGATTCGTTTTAAAGTATATTTTCTAAAAATCAAGGCCAAAGTTTCGTACCAACTGTCGGTTTTTCCAGAAAATCGAAACAAGGACAGATCATAATTTATACTTATCGAAAATAGTTTTTCTCGTACCAAACCTATTCTAATCCCTTCAAATCAACTCCAAAACTAATCTAATCCTACCATACACCTTCTTAGGGTGTCATGGGTTCCTAATCATCATCAAGACCAACATATACCAAGGGGATAATTATAGGATGACCAAATATATATATATATACTCTAAAATCATGTAAAAATGGTATAAACAACACAAGTCTTGCATGCTTGCTCCAAAAATGAAAAGATAAATAGGAGATGATAAGGAAACATGAAAAATGAAAGAAACATGCTTACTAGTTAATATGATGAGGTGCAAAGAACAAGGTTAAACCTAAACACTCTTGGTTTTTATTTCAAAACCTTATAAAGAGTGATAACTAGATTGTTAATAACTTGAAGTTGCAAAATTTTGTGATCCCTTGTGAAAACCTCTATGTGGCCGGTTCTTATGGAGAGAAAACAAGGAGAAGAAGTTTTTGCTACTAGGTGAATAATTTTGAGAATGAATGAGGTAGTAAGTCAAATAAGACTTTATGTATTGTGTATAAAATCAAACAATCAAGACCTTGCTTCATTTAATGACCACCCTCCCCATGGGCCGGTTTTGGGGGACTTTGTCTCTCAATTATATATATATATATTTTTTTTAAACTTGTATAAGTATGTATTTGTAATAAAAGGTGTAAGTGAAGTTGTGTATGAAAATGTACAAGTAAATGTAAATGAAAATTTTTAGGTAAAAGTAATTGTTAATAGACCAAAATAGAATGTAATGAGATAATAAAAATTGTAAAAATACATTCCTTGTGAAATTTGAGTGATATAAATATTTTCATGTAGTTTCTAAGAAAAACGTCGTAATAATTTAACTTTAACGATTTATGTACCAAATAAATTTGAAACACTAAGAAAACTAAAAATATAGTTTTTATAAACTAAATGTGAGTATAAAAATACCTCGGGATCATTTTTGAAAGTAACGGATTAAATATACAAAATAATAACTCACGCGATAACGTTTATTGAATATAAAAATTACGCGTTGAATGTGAAATGAAATGTCATGAATGAACTAATGAGATGCAAATGATGTCAATGAAATGTAGACTAATCTTAGTCCATATGAAATGTACGTGATGTTATGATCATGAATTCGCCGCTAAACCTTCAAGGTTACGCGAATTTGGAACACGTAAACCAAGTTTACGATAAATGTTGAAATAGTGAAGCATAAATCGTTTCGAGAAATGACCTGAAAGTACGGGTTGTCACAGTCGCCCATCCAAAAAGAATTCATCCACTGAATTCAATCGTTGTTAGGTCTAACGGGTTTAGGGTTTGATGAGGCAAGCCTTCCCATTCTCGAGCAAAACCCTCAAAAGACTTTTTGGTAACCGATTTTTACTTAATCCCACAACTCATCAAACAAGAACTGTCATACGATTAGGCTAAATCGGTTTAGGTAACAACTTGTCTCTAGCTCGATCTTTGCAACTCATCAAACAAGAACTGCCACGCGGATCAAACTGGAAACAAGTGGTTTGAAGAAAATCTTTTGAAAATTTGGCTCGATTACGGAATTGCTTACACATATAAGCCTACTACTCTCTTCATTGCATGATTCTTCCTGAATTAGACATAGGTGATCAGGCTATGTATAATTTAGGAGTAACTATGCAATGCTTGGACTAATCGACTCATATGTTGTTTGGTGTTGAGTCAACTGATGTTAAAATTGTGATGAACATCGAGGAGAGAAGACATGGAGAAGTGTCGTTAAAATGATAGTTAAAGTAAAAAGAATTGAAATCCTCGTAAATGATAACAAATCGGAAGAAAATAAAGTACGATAGATGAGAATATGTTACAACGAGTGGTTTAGCAAAAGTAGTACATCTTTAAGTTATAAAGTTTTGGATACGATGATTAGACATAAACTTGGTACGACATAGTACATAAGGAGAAATAAGACTTTTAGTTTCCGAACTTCTTCGTCTTCCGCCGTTGATACCTTGACGAGCTCCTCCTCCTCCTTCTAACATATATACATTCCCATGAGCACCTTCGACTTGTTGACCTTGGTTTTGAGGACATTGACTTCGATAGTGTCCTTGCTCCCCACATCCGAAGCACGTAACTATGGTCTTGCCTCTACAATTCCTGGCATTGTGTCCTAGTTTTGGACACTTGTAGCACTTAACAGACAAAGTCCGTGTGATGATACTTACATCGATTACATAGTGGGTAGGTTCGGCATAACCTATGCCTTCTATTGGTGCAACAACATAAACCATTGCAGTCTCTTGCCCTCTATTCTGTTGTTGATGATGGTTAGTGTTACGGTTTTGGTTGTTGTTATTGTAACCTCCTTGGTCATTTTCCCATTTTCTTTTGTTGTTGTTGAGTTGGTTATCGTCGTTGTTGTTGTTGTTTTGGTTATTGTTGTAGTTGGTGCGGTTGTTGGTATTGTTGTTACGGTTGATGTTTGTGGTGTTGCCTCTCTTTACTACTTGTGCCATGAGCTTCTCGAGACGTCGAATAGCTTCCTCAATCGTTTGCGGGTCAGAAGAAGTCACATCGCCTTGAATAATCTCGGGAAGTCCTTCAATGAAAGCCTCCAATAGCTTCTCATTATTCGAAACCATAGATGGGCATAACACGGCCAATTCTTGGAATCTCCGAATGTAAGTGTCAATATCATACCCAATTGTCATTAGTTCATAGAATTCTGTCTCCAACTTCTTCACCTCCGTACGCAGGCAAAACTTCTTTGTTACCAAACCTTTAAATTGCTCCCAAGTAAGCTTGAAAGCATTCTCCATTCCCATTGGTTGAGCATATGAGTTCCACCACGACAATGCTCCATCGAGTAGTGTACTTGTAGCAAACTTGACCTTACTCTCATCCGGGCAATTACACGAAAAAACACGGACTCCAATTTCTCGAACCATCGCACCATGGCAAGTGGCTCCTTCATCCCTTTAAACTTGGTGGGATCTCCACTTTTAAAATCCTTGTAAAACGGCTCTTAACGGGATCCTCCTGCATTTCCAGTAGCAGCAAGAAGCCTTGCGGCTCTGGCCGATCAGCGCGGCCTCGGCAGCAGGCCACCGTTCCCTTTCAATTCTTAGAGCATCAACTATGCTATCATTCACCAACTTTTGAATAGCCTCTTGTGTCATTTCAAATTTGTGGCTTTCTTGGTGCCATATCTTCTTCAAAACAAGAGGAAATGTGAGAAGTAGCAAAATCCGGTGCTAATAATAAACGCTCCAAAGAAATGTGATAAGAATGATAAGTTTGAGGTTATCTTTCAAAATGATCGACGGTTTCCTACGAAATGGGTTATGATGTGTCGTAAGTGTTTCAAATGTATAATGGTTTAGTAACTTAGTGTGTGAATAAAGTGTAACTCGACATATTAGTGGTGAAACAAAGGAGTGAGAGTGACTTCGCCCTCTTTAAAGGTTCATCTCGGCATTCGTCGTTATCGATAATGAATCAGCTGATATAAAAAAAATTGTGATAGGGAATGACAAGGAATTCTCCACGTTAGAGTATGAGGAAGAGATAATGGGATGGGTAATTAAAGGCATCCATGTGACAATCGATATGAAATGAAAGTAAATAACTCGAAAAAATGTACGTATAAATCGCATGCAAAGTGAACATGCACTTGTGATGAAATGATGAGATGCTATGATGATGTAGTTATAGTCTAGGGTCAATGATGCAACCTAGTTCTCTATAATTGAAGCTCTGATGCCAATCTGTCACACCCCCAAATTACCTGTTTTGCATGAATGGAATTCCTGGGATTGACTGTCATAGCATCACAATCACAGTTATATTGAACGACCTAAAGTGTCGTTTGGAAAATACATCGTTTGATTTAATAAAACAATCCGAGTTTACAAAGTAGGTCCCAAATGAAAATCAACTTGTGCGGAAATAAGTTTGTTACAATTCAAACGATGTTTTAAAGTATATAAATCCAATGTAAGACGCGTCGTCACCACGACTCCATGATGTGTCCAAATGCATGCCATGAAGTGAATGCCTTAGATACCTGAGATAAAACATGCTAAAAAGTACACAAAGGTTGAGTGAGTTCATAGAGTTTGAGTTGAAATGTAAAGCCTTTCAAAATCGTTTATGCAGCAAAGGCATTGTAAATCCACTCAGTTCCAAGTCCCGCCCATACAAAACTTGCAACCTGTGTGTTCACAACCCACTGCCAGAATATGTAGAGTTAATGTTCAAGTGCATGATGTCAAATGAATTCACATAATAGTGCATGGCTCAATGTATCGAAATCGTTTATGCAGCAAAGGCATTGTGAATCCACTCAGTTCCAAGTCCCGCTCATACAAAACTTGCAACCTGTGTGTTCACAACCCTTTGCCGAATATGTAGGGTTAATGTTCAAATCGTTCCAAGACCGTTAGTCCATAATCGTATACCAAGTCCGTTAGATCAATATTATACCAAGTCCGTTAGACCAATGAATATACCAAGACCGTTAGACCAATGAATATACCAAGACCGTTAGACCAATGAATATACCAAGACCGTTAGACCAATGAATATACCAAGACCGTTAGACCAATGAATATACCAAGACCGTTAGACCAATGAATATAATATGGAAATTTCTAAGTATGGCAAAATCACTACTACATGACTAAGCATTATTCGGCTAAACATATGATTTGCAAATAGTCATGAATGTAATAAGAATAGTCGAAAGCATGTATCTCCCCCAAAACAGTTATGAAAACAAGTAAAAGCAGGGGCTATGAAACTCACGATAATCCGTAAGAGTTTAAAGTACTTATGAAAGTAAATGAAAACAGTTTGAGCATGTATCTCCCCCAAAAGTAATTCAAAACATATAAAAGTAGGGGCTATGAAAACTCACTTGGTGGAATGATGCGAAGACAAAAGTGAGTACACCGAGATGTAATGTGATACGTAAATCTTGACCTATGATGAACGATATGACATGTAATGAGTTGCAATGTAATGTTATGCATGCATTTCGTATGATATTTATACCATTTGAGTTTTGAAAATATTACTTATCGTCGAAAAATACTCGTTTGACGTCTTGACCAATCCAAAATCACTTTTCAAGTTTTTACGTCAAAATGTCATCCTACAATGGTTTTATAATGATTTATGGTGAAATTTTCACTTTTCGTCGTAAAACAATGTCGTCGAATTTTTTCATGAAATTAACAAAAATGGCTTTGGAAAACTAGCCGTAAAACGGTGTACGTCGATCGTTAGAGAACGAACTCGACGGTTTTGGGAAGTTTGTATCGAAATCTAGAAGTTTTAGTTCAGGAGTCTTCGTCCAAAAGGTCACGGAACATAAAGATAATAAGGGTTAAAGATAGTGATTTTGTTGAATTGTTGTGCGAAAATGAGTTTCGCCAAGTTTGAACATCCATAAATAATTTACTATAACTCCGCTTTACAAACAGCTTGTTGTTTTGAAAAATATGGCCGGTGAACTTGATTTTACTAGAAGACAATTCGTTCTAAAAGTTTCACAACCTTGTTAAAAACAGCCCTCAACAGGGACGTTACAGCTACCGTAACACTTGTATCGTAAAATAATATAGATTTTCAGAAAATAATAGTTACGGCAAGTTTTTGAAAACGTGCATATATTTGTCGTTTCAAATCCGTTTTCTACGATAATACGTCCTTACCGTATCGAGTAAACTAATATATTTTTGAGAAGTCGAAATAATTTGTGAAGCTTAAGGCTCGTTTTTGACCCGAACAAGATAAATATATGTTGCTGAAATTTCAGAAAACTATTTATTTCGTCGCCAAACTTTAAAAATTCACCACGGCTTCGTTATAACTCCGTTTTTATCCGTTCAAGCGGCCACGGATTCGTTTTAAAGTATATTTTCTAAAAATCAAGGCCAAAGTTTCGTACCAACTGTCGGTTTTTCCAGAAAATCGAAACAAGGACAGATCATAATTTATACTTATCGAAAATAGTTTTTCTCGTACCAAACCTATTCTAATCCCTTCAAATCAACTCCAAAACTAATCTAATCCTACCATACACCTTCTTAGGGTGTCATGGGTTCCTAATCATCATCAAGACCAACATATACCAAGGGGATAATTATAGGATGACCAAATATATATATATATATATACTCTAAAATCATGTAAAAATGGTATAAACAACACAAGTCTTGCATGCTTGCTCCAAAAATGAAAAGATAAATAGGAGATGATAAGGAAACATGAAAAATGAAAGAAACATGCTTACTAGTTAATATGATGAGGTGCAAAGAACAAGGTTAAACCTAAACACTCTTGGTTTTTATTTCAAAACCTTATAAAGAGTGATAACTAGATTGTTAATAACTTGAAGTTGCAAAATTTTGTGATCCCTTGTGAAAACCTCTATGTGGCCGGTTCTTATGGAGAGAAAACAAGGAGAAGAAGTTTTTGCTACTAGGTGAATAATTTTGAGAATGAATGAGGTAGTAAGTCAAATAAGACTTTATGTATTGTGTATAAAATCAAACAATCAAGACCTTGCTTCATTTAATGACCACCCTCCCCATGGGCCGGTTTTGGGGGACTTTGTCTCTCAATTATATATTTTTTTTTTAAACTTGTATAAGTATGTATTTGTAATAAAAGGTGTAAGTGAAGTTGTGTATGAAAATGTACAAGTAAATGTAAATGAAAATTTTTAGGTAAAAGTAATTGTTAATAGACCAAAATAGAATGTAATGAGATAATAAAAATTGTAAAAATACATTCCTTGTGAAATTTGAGTGATATAAATATTTTCGTGTAGTTTCTAAGAAAAACGTCGTAATAATTTAACTTTAACGATTTATGTACCAAATAAATTTGAAACACTAAGAAAACTAAAAATATAGTTTTTATAAACTAAATGTGAGTATAAAAATACCTCGGGATCATTTTTGAAAGTAACGGATTAAATATACAAAATAATAACTCACGCGATAACGTTTATTGAATATAAAAATTACGCGTTGAATGTGAAATGAAATGTCATGAATGAACTAATGAGATGCAAATGATGTCAATGAAATGTAGACTAATCTTAGTCCATATGAAATGTACGTGATGTTATGATCATGAATTCGCCGCTAAACCTTCAAGGTTACGCGAATTTGGAACACGTAAACCAAGTTTACGATAAATGTTGAAATAGTGAAGCATAAATCGTTTCGAGAAATGACCTGAAAGTACGGGTTGTCACATAAAACCCGTTTTGAAACTTTTTCGGGTACAAGGTGGATAAAAATCATCTTGTACCCTAGATTACCTTTTAAAAACTCAATATAGATCTAGGTTGAAGATGGAGTTGAGATTATATAACTTATTCTATGGATGGTTTGTGGTGATTAAAAGAACACATACTTGTTTAGGGTAAACAAGGAGGCTCTTTCTTGCAAGAAACTTGTAAAAACACGAGATTTTTGGTGGTGGCTATGGTGGTGGTGATGGTGGTGAATTGCTAGGGCTGAGAAAAGAAGGAGAGAAAACCTATTTAGGGTTTGTGTGTGTGTGTAAGACAAAGGTGAAGTAAAGAAATGAAGTGTGTGTTGGGAGTGTAGTTTTAGTTTTGGTGATTTCCAAGAAATAAAAAAAGGGGGGGGGAGCATGCTTGGCCGGTTTTGGGGGGGTTCTAGGAGGGGGATTTTATTATTTTTTTGTAAATGATAAGTATATATATTGTGTAATGTATATATAAAGGGTGTTGATATGCACACCATATTTTCTGATTATTTCACTACTGAATCACACCAGTGATGCATACAGTAAAACACCATTATGCATGATTGGTGGTGAGCACATCATTTTAAATGGTCTGCATATCACCTCCCATATATAAAAGGTGGTGTAAAAAGGTAATGTATAAAACACGTAAACATGATTACCGTGTGACTTAAACATGTGATAACTTCACAAAATGTGAAATGAGTTGAATTAAAAGTATATAGACTCTTAGTAGCTTAATAATAGGTGTATGTGAGTGTTGGTCCTTAAAAAATGCAAAACGTGACAATTTACGCGGTTTTCATGTTTATCGGGTAACGTGAAAGTGGTAAATTATAAAATGTCCTAGATTCATAATTGTTATGGACTTATATATTTATCATTGACATGAGCATATGGACATGTTTAAAATACATTAAACTTAAAACGTAGGTCGTAGACACGTTCGTTAACACATGTTCCTAATAATACGGACGTAAACCATAAAAATTATCCGACAAGTATAAAATCAATGCAAAACTTATAAAATAAGTTTATGAAAGTGTTTATGCATATTTTTTATGTGGACTAAACTTATTCTATGGCTAGTATACATTTAATGTTGTTAAAACTAAAAAGGTAGACCGTAAACATGAAAAAATGTAGAAACAAGGTTTACTTAAAAATGGTAGAATAAAAGTAAGTATGTGGGGGAAATAAAATGCATAGACAGGTAGACTGAGTATAGTCTAGAATTGGTTACGAGTTAAGAGGATGTGTTACGACGTACACAGGTAAACTTTCTTGGAAAAATAAATTTACTTAAAATAAAGTTATAAGTAAAAAGAAATAGTTAAAGAAATAACCTAAAATTTCTCAGTTGTTACAGAAAATGCTATGAATAATTATCGAAACTAAGTTTAAGCAAGTAATGCCAAATAGAAACTAAACTTAACTTTACAGTTACACGACTAAGAAAATGATCGAGTGAAACACCCCAATAAAGTTTTTAAGACGTAACCTTCACGACGTAGATGTCACAATGCCTCTACGCCATTGAGACTAACTGATCTCTACGCCGTAGACAGTACAACTATAAAAACTGCATTTTTCACATCTTGTAAAAATTGGACTTAGTCAATATTACACACATCTAAAAGTTGAATATTAATTTCATTTAACACCACAAATGTGTACAAATACATGAATTCCTTTTAAAACACGCGAAATCAATATTTCACTAATTATGGAGGCTATTCCAAACAATCTAAGGGACCCATTTTA
The DNA here is from genome assembly GCA_910596185.1 of Chrysanthemum makinoi. Classification (NCBI taxonomy): domain Eukaryota; kingdom Viridiplantae; phylum Streptophyta; class Magnoliopsida; order Asterales; family Asteraceae; genus Chrysanthemum; species Chrysanthemum makinoi. The sequence continues at coordinate 17,394,958 of OU343224.1, read as the reverse complement.
CTTAACTTTGCACATAACTTGTTTACATACATCATATTCAAAATCATGTATTTAAATACACTTGTTTGTTTTTACAAGACACTTGGGTTTTTTTTTTTTGAATGAAGACACTTGGGTGATGTTATTAGAACGAAGACACTTAGGGACTTAACTTGTTTTAGTACGGTTCTCTAGACTTACCTGCCTTCTAAACTAACAAGGACGAGTAACATTCCCCTCCTCTTCCAATCAACACAATTCCTTCTCATTACCTTTGCAACTCGAGAACCTACGAAAAAATTGAAAACTGAAACCTAAGCTTTCGCTTAGTACCTGATCAGAAATTATTTAATAAAACATAACTATCATACCCATTTCAAATTTTTAAAAACCAAAACAATATATAATTAAAAAAAATCTTTAAAATAATATTAATCTTTTAAAACATATCTCATCTCATTTCTTCCTATTTTCTTACCACACAGATACCATGCGTATTCTAAGGGTGCATTTACTTATCCTGAAAAGGTGTTTTCACTTACCCTGAAGTTTCCTATCTCTTATTACCCGGAAAGGGCACATTCCATTACCCCCGAAGGGTGCTATATCTCATTTAACACATTATATTAACACATATCTTGTTAGGATTTAGAAAATCCAGTTATTAAAGTGTCGGTCACCTCAAGTATATGTAATCGTTAGAAAGCTCGTTGTCGTAGTTATTTTATGTTAGATAGTATTTAGTTAAGTAACACCGTGGAGGACGGACGGGTCTTTACCCACTGTATGCCTGATCCACAGCCCGTAGGTGGCGTTTATGTAAGAAACTATAAATACCCTCTACCTCCCAAGGTAGAGGGTTGAAGCTCATAATAATACTTTTACTTTCTCTCACTAAGTTCCCAAACCACTAACTATTTCTCTCTCTAAAAACCTCAAGTTATACGCCTATTTGTAATCATGATTTGATGTGTTTGTGAAATCCAATATGTTACAAATGGTATCAAGAGCCATGGTTTGATCATCTCTCTTACATGTCCTTGGATTTCTAGTGGTTTTATATGGTTTTTGAGTTTGAAAAAGTTTAGTGGTTTTTGCATCATTTGGATCATTTCTTGTGTTAAAGTTTGAATTTTGAGTGTACTTTTGTGTTTAGAATCATTGTAAGTGCTTAGGTTTTGATTTGGAAAGCTTGAATCACTGTGGTTGGGCTTGTTTTGGATTGAAAAGGGTTGTGTTTAAGTTTTTCTACCTAACGACTTGATTTTCGGAGTATTTTTCTTCATAGCGACTTGCTTCATTACTTTGCAGCGACTTGTAGTTGAAAAAGTAGCGACTTGAGCCCTAGCGACTTGTCTATTGAGACAAGACGACAAATAGTACAAAGTAGTGGAGACACCACTTCGGCTAGCGACTTGTTCGATGTAGCGACTTGTTTTTACTATTTCTAGCGACTTGTCTTTGTTATTACTAGCGAGTTACTCATTAGCGACTTTACGTCTCAGCGAGTTGTTCCTTAGCAACTTGTCTACTTAGCGAGTTGTTCTTTAGCGACTTGTCAGCTTAGCGATTTGCTGCTTTAGCGTCTTATGTTTAGCGACTTGGTTCATAGCGACTTGTGTCTAGCGACTTGATTTACAGCGTCTTGAGCCTTTAGCGAGTTGCTACTTAGCGACTTGGTGTCTTAGCGACTTGTCTTCAAGGGTTATAGCGACTTGGTTGATTTTGTTTCTAATACGGTTTTCTCTTGATTCAGTAAAATCCCGTGAAAGAATCTATTTCCCGGTTTAATCATAGAGTTTTAAAATCCTGTGAAATCTGTAATCATGTCTACCAACATACCTATAATCAACTCTTCTTTTGAGGACGTTTAAGCATTTGGATCGGATACTCGCCCACCTATGCTTGACAGAACTGACTATGACTCATGGGCTCAACGAATTAGGTTGTATTGTTTGGGAAAAGAAAATGGAGTCAACATTCTCAAGTCAATTGATGAAGGACCGTATCAAGTTGAGACAATCAGAGACATACTCGATATCGCTGCTGATGGCACGATGATATTAGGACTGGACAGACCTAAAATGTATGATGAACTGACTGATAAGGAAAGGAAGAGATATGATGCAGACATCAGGGCTTCTAACATCATACTTCAAGGTTTACCTAAGGACATTTACAAGCTGATCAATCACAACAAAAGCTAAGGCGGTTTGGGACAATGTCAAGATGCTTCTCTCGGGTTCTGAACTAAGCAAGGAAGACAGAGAATCACAACTGTATGATGAATTTGAGCATTTTAAGATGAAACCAGAAGAAAGTGTTTATGAATATTACGTGAGATTCCACAAGCTTGTAAATGACATGAGGAACATCAAAATGACAATGCCAAATATTCAGCTGAACTCAAAGTTTGTGAACAACATGAATCCCGAATGGCACAAATTTGTCACCTCCGTTAAGCTAACCAAAGGATTAAAGAACACCAACTATGAGCAACTGTATGCCTTCCTTCTTTAGAATGAGAGACATGCTATGTTTGAACGAAGGATTCTTGAACAGTTCAAATCTAAACAGGGAGAAACAAGTTCATCAAATGATTCAACAGCCTTTTACACCAATGTTGGAATTACCACCAAAGCTTCTCAAGTCATACCCACGGGTAATGGTAATTACAAGCACATTCCTGATCCAGCATATAAGCCTCCAGACTCAAACACACTCATGGAAAACTTCATCAATCAACTGTCTCTCATGGTTAGTCAAAATATGAATTCCACTCCACACACCAACAATAACCTCAGAACAACATCCAATCTACACAATCAAGCTACTATCAGAGATGGTAAGGTAGTGGTGCAGAATGTGCAAGGAAGATGGTATGAACAAGGGATGATTGGAGCAGGTTATGGTAATACTGGAGTAGGTGGAGGATATGTGGCTAATCAGAATCGTGGAAGAAATGCCAATCAAGGGCAAGCAAAGCCAATCAAATGCTACAACTGTGGTGGTGAGGGACATATTGCGAGGAACATCACATCTCCAAAACGCCCACGAATGCGAATACTTCAGAGACAAGATGTTGCTTATGCAAGCTCAGGATAATGGAGCAGCTTTGGATGAAGAGGAGTTGTTGTTTCTTGCAGAAGGGAATGCTAAGACATATGATGCTGATGTGGATGAGCAACCAATTCAGAAAATTGGTTACAATCATCAAAATGCCTTTCAAGTTGCAGACTGTGATGCATTTGATTCTGATGTCGATGATGAACCTACTGCCCGGACAATCTTCATGGCTAGCATCTCACCTATGGTCTCTCCAAAGGTCTCTTCACCACAACAAGCTGGTCCATCCAAAGAATCAATCATCTCAGAGGTATTAAAACTATATGATGAAGTTGATGAGCAAAAGATACACAACGAAGTACAATCTCTTGAAATTTATGAATCAGATATTGATAATGAGGGTAATAGTAACATTGTCCCATATGATCAATATGTGACACAAAGTGAAAGTGAGATTGTACCAAGTGATGTATCTTCTGCAGTCAATGATGATTATGTTTTTGATGAATACACTGCATGTGCCCTTGATGATTCTGTTATCTCTGAACTGAATGCCTGTAAAGAACAAGTTTCTATTTATGAACAACGTGCTAAGTTTGAGTTAACTAGCCGTGAGTAGGAAATGGATGACCAAATGCGTACAATTATTAGAAAAAGTAATTTTAGAGAAGAAGTGTTAAAACAAGAGTTAAACTCCTTACAAGAAAAGCTTTCTAAAACTGTTAAGCAAAAGCAAGAGCTTCACGATAATGTTAAAGTGCTTAAACAAGAATTCGATACTAAGGAATCAAAACTTTTGAATGATTTTTCTAATCTAAAAACTTTGAAAAACAAGCTTGAAAATAAGTTGTACGTACAAGGGAACACCATTCATACTGCTCACATGATCACTAAGCATAGAGTCTTAAGCGATAAGCACAATATTCCCCTAGTAGAGGAACCAAATCCCGAGTATTGTAAAAGAGCTAAAGCTTTCCATAAGACTGTATATGATGGTAATGAGATCCTTAAGCCTAGGCAAACACCTTCATGTATTGGAAGCACGGAAGAGGATAGAAAATTAGAAGATGCCTCTAGGGAGAAAATGGATAAGAAATTAGAAGATCCTAAGTGTAAAAAGAATAACATAACGATCAAACCCCATGATTACACAAAAGAAAAATGGATCTCCCTGAATAGGTTTAAGCCTCAAACTCAATTAACCACAGAACAAATGTTTTGAAAGAAAGACATGGATAAGCAAAAAGCAAACGTACTTGTTGAAACAAACACTCCCCTTAGGAAAGTGCCTGCAGCTACTATGTATCCTCCGAATACACCAATGCATTTAGTTCCTAGAACTATTGCCACTAATAACAAGACCTTAATCAGCCTATATGTTGTTTATCAACTATTCGTTGATTTTGAGAAGACATGTAAAAAGAGAATCACACCTACATGGATAATCAGGGGAAAGGGGTTTTGAGCAAACTAAAGAATGTTATTTAACTGAGGTCATGCCTTTCTTTAAACAATTAAAAGATCAATTTGAAAGTCTTCAAAAGGGGATAAACTCGGATATTAAAGAAATGGAAAAGGAATTTGATGCAATGATTGTTGAAGTCAATGATTATGAACGGGAACTCAAATATAATGAAATTGAAAGGAAGAACTTGCATATCCTAAATGAGAACTTAGTATTAAGTTGTGTGGCTCAAGATGTGTTTTATACTGTTACTAAGCATTCTATTACTGCTTCTCAATTTCATGAATTAACTGTTGCTTTGAAATTCTCCCATGATCGTGTCACTGAGCTTGAAAACAAAAACTCAGAACTAAATGAGAAAATTGATCAGGATGATCATGATAATTTGGTAAAACACTTTTCTAAGCTAGAAGTTGAACATTTTGATTTGCAACTAAAATATCAACATCTCAAGGAAAATGTCAAAACCTCAAACATCAAGACATCCTCAAATGTTCCAGAGTTTGATGCACTTTTTGAAATAAACAAATGTGACGAACAAATTAAAGCTCATTGTAACACGATCAGAAAGTTGAAAGCCCAAATTTCACAATTAAAGGGTGAAAAGAACAACATGAATGGCTCCCAAATGCCTCCTCCTTTAGATTCTCAGTGTTCTCAAACTTTTCATCTTTAAAACTTGGTTAATGTTTTACAAAAGGAAAATGAGAGTTTTCTAGAAGAAAATGAAAAAGTTAGACGACACTTTAAAGAGTTATATGATTCAATGAAAGTCACTCGTGACAAGAACAACGAAAAAATAACGTCTTTACAAAAGGAAATTGAGAATCTGAAGAGTCAAGAAAAAGAGAAAATGCCACTTGTCTTTAATGATAATGTTGCATCAAAGTCATCTGCAGACTGCAAATATACTGTGACTGTTAAATACATTCCTCCTCATATTAGAAATAACGAACTTGTGTTTCATAACTATTTCACTCACCTTAAGGATAGTCTAGAATGTCTCCGTGAGATTGTAGAAGAGGATTTCATAAATAAGCCACTTGATAGAGAAATTAGGTTTGCTTGTATTCAGGCCAAACGATCTCAGGAGTTGTTAGAATGTTTAATAGCAACATGTCCTAAATCCTTAGGTGCGAAAGATAAAGTTGTGATGCCTTGTTTTATGCCCAGTTCCAAGTATGCAACCCATTCTATGCCCAGTATTAAGAAAGTGAACTCTAAAGTGCCTTCAAGTAGTTCTAATCCATGCACGTCTAGTTCAGGAATGCAAAATGTAGCCCAACCAACTAGTGTTCCCATAATTCCCTCTACAGAGTAATCGTGACATAAAAGCAAGCGGGTCAAAGCCTCCAGGCAATACAAAGCAAGATAGGACCTCGCAAGCTAAGAATGTGCATTGGAAGAAACTAGAAGACCACCCTAGGAACACTAAGTTTGAGTTGAATAAAATGAATCGTGTTGATTCTAGTATTAGCTATAAGCATGCTGTAATTAATTCAATTCGCTACTATCTGCAAAACCATGTAATGATGACTGCTTGATTTTTGTTACTGATCATGAATGTGGTGTGAATGATTTGCTTAATGCTGTTAAATGCCCAGTTAAAATTGTTAATGTCAAAAATCAAGCTAAGAAGGCTAAAAGGCAAAGGCGAAAGAAAGTTAGAAAACATTGGAAACCCACAGGAAGAAAATTTAGTAATATTGGTTATCAATGGATACCTACTGGACTTAAGCTTAATCTTAATGAGTTTTGCCCTAAATTTGCTAAGTCAATGCCCATTAGAAAATGGATGCCTAATGGTAGAACCATTCCTTTAAGAAGTGAACATACTTTGAATAGGTCAAATACAGACACTAGCACTGCATCTATTCCTGATGATTCCATTGTTTCTACTTCCGATGTGGGTGTTCCAATCACTGTTACTAACCAAATGGAACCCATTCTTGCATGGGGATCCCAATTATCCGGTTATCCATTCTTGTCTGTGTTCAACTGCAGATCGTTCAAATCGTTATGTGGTACCTGGACTCAGGCTGTTCCAAGCATATGACTGGAGATCGCTCGCGGCACATGAACTCCGTGAGTAAATTCATCGGGACTGTTAGATTTGGGAACTACCATTTTGGGGAAATTATGGGTTATGGAGACTATGTTGTTGGCAATAGTGTAATCTCCAGGGTATATTATGTTGAAGGTCTTTGTCATAACTTATTTTCTGTTGGTCAATTCTGTTATTCCGATCTAGAAGTGGCATTTAGAAAACATACTTGTTTCGTTAGAGAACTTGATGGTGTGGAACTGTTAAGAGGAACTCGTGGTTCAAATCTATACACCATCTCTATCGAAGACATGATGAAGTCTTCTCCAATCTGCTTGTTGTCAAAGGCTTCAAAAACAAAATCATGGTTATGGCATCGTCGTCTCAATCACTTGAACTTCGGCACCATTAATAATCTTTCCAGAAAGGATCTTGTAAGAGGCTTACCCAGATTAAAGTATGAAAAAGATCATCTTTGTTCAGCATGCCAATTGGGAAAAAGCAAGAAATATGCCCACAAACCCAAACCCACAAACTCAGTAATGGAAGTTCTGCATACCCTTCATATGGATTTGTGCGGACCAATGAGAGTGCAAACGATTAATGGGAAGAAATATATTTTAGTCATTGTTGATGACTACTCTCGATTTACTTGGATAAAGTTTTTAAGGACAAAGGATGAAACTCCTGATATCATCATCTAACTTATCAAGCAGCTTCAGGTTCGACTTAACAATTCGGTTAGAATTGTTCGAACAGACAATGGCACAGAGTTCGTTAACAAAGACTTAAGTCAATTTTATGAAAGTGTTGGAATCAGTCATCAAAGAAGTGTTCCACGAACTCCTCAACAGAACGGTGTAGTTGAAAGACGAAATCGAACTCTTGTGGAAGCCGCTAGAACAATGCTAATTTATTCAAAGGTTCCAATGTTTCTCTGGGCTGAAGCGATTGCCACTGCTTGCTACACCCAAAATCGTTCCCTCATACACACATCTTATGGAAAAACTCTATACGAACTTGTCCATAAACGAAAACCTGATCTCTCCTACCTTCGTGTGTTTGGTGCGTTGTGCTATCCAACGAATGACGGTCAAGATTTAGGTAAATTAAGAGCTAAGGCGGACATTGGAGTTTTTTTAGGTTATGCATCAAACAAGAAGGGTTACCGAATCTACAACAAAAGAACTCGAGATATCATGGAAACTATTCACGTCACATTCGATGAGCTATCCGGGCAAATGGCTCCAGGACAATCCAGTTCTGGACCCGCATCTCAACCTTCACCAAGTAGTCCCATCAGTTCTACTCTTGTACTAAATCCCTCACCAGCAACTCCTTATGTACCTCCTTCGGAAGATGATTTAAAGAAATTGTTTGATCCAATGTTTGATGAACACTATGAGCCAAATGCTAATGATCTGTCAATTCCATCAACAAAGGCTGCTCCTATCCCTGTCAATGAAGTTAACCCTTCAGTTTCAATGTCATTAAGTCAAGAAGCGCATGCTGCTGATCACTCTGTCTCATCAACAAATCATCAATCATCGAGTGTACATCATGGAATTGTGTCTGGCACCTATGATGTAGATAATCCCTTTGCCACTCCTGAAGATGCCCCCTTTGAAAACATATTTGCTCCTGAATCATCATCAGAACCATCTTCATCAGGAGAAATCGACTCATCTGCTACTTCGCCTCAACAAAAACCACACGAACACCTTAGAAAATGGACACATGATCATCCATTGGACAACATCATTGGAAATCCCTTTCGTCCAGTATCCACTCGTAAACAACTTGCAACTGATGCCTTATGGTGCTTCTTCAACTCCGTACTATCCAAGGTCGAACCAAAAGACGTTAAAACTGCCATGAATGAAGACAACTGGTTCAATGCCATGCAAGAAAAAATTCATGAGTTTGATCGACTAGATGTATGGGAATTAGTACCTGCTCTTGACTGTGCTATGATCATTGCTCTAAAGTGGATCTTCAAAGTAAAACTTCATGAGCATGGTGATGTATTAAAGAACAAGGCTCGCTTGGTTGCAAAAGAATACCGTCAAGAGGAGGGTATTGACTTTGAAGAATCATTTGCTCTAGTTGCTCGTATCGAGGCAATCAGAATCTTCTTGGCTAATGCTACAAGTAAGAACATGGTAGTCTATCAGATGGATGTAAAGACGGCTTTTCTTTACAGAGATCTTAAAGAAGTCGTATACGTCAGCCAACCTAAAGGTTTTGTGAATACAGAGCATCCCACTCATGTCTATCACTTGAAGAAGGCTCTTTACGGTTTGAAGCAAGCTCCAAGGGCATGGTATAATACGCTATCAAAGTTTCTTCTATCTATAGGATGCAGCAAAGGAGCAGTTGATCCGACATTGTTCACCAGAAAGTCAGGAAAACATTTAATTCACGTTCAAATTTATGTTGATGATATTATTTTCGCCTCGACTGACCCCAACGAATGTGACCGTCTTTCTAAGGAGATGGGCTCCAAATTTCAAATGTCAATGATGGGAAAAATGTCATTTTTCTTGGGATTACAAATTTCACAAAGTCCCGGAGGCATTTTTATAAATCAATCTAAATATGCAAATGAGATTTTAAAGAAATTTGGATTTGATTCTTATGACCCTGTTGACACACCCATGATAGAGCGTACTAAACTGGATGAGAACCACTCAGGGATCATGGTAGATCAAACGAAATATCGTAGTATGATTGGATCCCTGATGTACCTCACAGCCAGCAGACCAGATATTCTGTTTGATGTTTGCATGTGTGCTAGATACCAGGCTAAGCCTACTAAAAAGCACCTTGAAGCGTTAAACGGGTCTTTCGGTATCTCCAAGGAACCATCAATATGGGACTTTGGTACCCGAAGGACACCCGTATGTCACTAACGACCTATGCAGATGCCTGGTCATGCAGGATGTCAAGATACACGTCAAAGCACGTCAGGAGGTGCTCGTTTTTGGTGATAAGCTTGTGAGCTGGTCTTCTAAGAAACAAATGAGTACTTCTATATCCTCTACAGAAGCTGAATACATAGCCATGTCATCTTGTTGTGCTCAAATCCTATGGATGAGATCCCAATTATCCGACTATGGCTTTGAATTCAACAAAATCCCTCTGTATTGTGATAACAAAAGTACCATTGCTCTCTCGTGCAACAACGTACAACACTCAAGAGCAAAGCACATCGACATTCGACATCATTTCATCAGGGAGCAAGTGGAAAACGGTGTGGTGGAACTTTATTTTGTGAGGACTGAATACCAGTTAGCAGACATCTTCACCAAAGCTCTTCCTAGAGAACGTTTTGAGTTTATCCTCCCAGGACTTGGTCTAAAGAGTCTACAACCGGAAACACTCAAACGTTTCAAGAGGAAGAAGAGGAGTAAAAGGTTTTCTTCATCCATCTCTTGTAATTAATTATTAAAAAAAAATACAAAATTACAAAACCAACAAAAAGCAAATAGAAAAATATAAAACTTTCAAAAATTTCAAAAATATTGTCATTTTGTCATGTTTTTCTTGATTCGATAATATCTACGGTCTATGTGCTGTCATTCAAAGAGTGACACGGGTCTTTAGATGTTGTTCGAATGTATTAAAAAAATAAAAAATAAGAGAAAGTGAAACAAAGGCTTATAGTCATTTCAGTCTATAACCCGGTTTTTAAAGAAAGAACGGAGCCATGCTTTATCTTATCTTTCCCATCTCATGCTCTGATTCTAAAAACAAATGTTTGTCACTATAACGACAAATGTTTCCTTCACAAGTATTTTTCCTTCAATAAATTCTTCTGAAAAATATTTGTTATCTAATTGAAAACTATTAAAAATAACTCGGTCTCAATTTTTGAAAATCATCTGGACTTGACATTGGTCAAAATCTCTATCTCTTAATCAACAACTTATGTCATTGATTGAGGGGGGGGGGGAATGATTTCATTTAAACCAAAAGGTTATTTGTCATACAACTGGTTCAGACCAAGGTTTATGTCATGTTTTCAAAAGATACTCAAGCATGTTTTTGGAGTTTAAAGTCTCAGCTTTGATCCTTATAGGTTAAATGTTTTCATAAGCAAGTCACAATTCTCCTCAAAAGCTTTCAAAATCAATTTAAATCTCCAGAGATCACAAATCTCAAATGATTTGAAAATTATGATCGGGGGAGAATTTGTGATTTAAATTGGATTTAAACTGATAATTCGATAAATAGTTTTATAATGATTTACAAGCTCTCCTCCCCACATGTGCCAAACGATTTTAATTTTTCCATGCACATGTTGAGGGGGAGCATCTATTTCAAACCAAAAAGGATTGAAACGTGATTGATTTGTTTCAATGTGCAGACTTTCCCTAATATGTGCAAAACACTTTCAAATCTCTATGCACATATTGAGGGGGAGCAACTTCTTGAAAACCACATCCTTTCCAAAAATTATCCTTAACAAAGTATGAAAAATACTAACTTTGATCAAGAAAGTGATGTTGATATCTTTTAGAAAATGGTAATCAAAGAAGTGAATCCTTCCTCTTGCCTCCGTGTGCCAAAACGACTTCTAATACATGATGCACATGTTGAGGGGAGCTCTTTTTCTAAAAATATCAAAACAATTCAGGTACAAAATGCTTTGATTATATATCACAAGTATCTGGATTGATTTTCAAATGGTTTTCAATTGATTCCAATGGCAGATGAACAATACCAAATAGACCGACCAAATTTACTTTATGTATGGAGTTATAAGGATGGTTAGGTTAGGTATTCGTTCCCACGATCCCGCCAGAGCTGAAGGGATCTACCCAGGGACAATCCACTAGATAGTGTAGAGTCCTTAGGTATGATGAAAAAAGGAGAAAAGTGAGATATGGGAAGAGTGCGGACTGAGAAAGAACTAGAACTAGAATAAACCCAACAAGGTTCTAGTTATGAAGTCTCGGTAAGCACTGAAGGGGTTGAAGAATGAAAAAGAATTGAATGAGAAAAGGGTGAAAATAAATAGCCCTCCAATTATTCAACCTTAGGGCAGAAACCGGGTTCAATACATATGCTACTGGTTGTTACTAAGGTAACACCGGTATTGAAGACAAGACGTCATGGACCCAGTGACGCACTGTACTACAACTTCCCAAGCTACTCAAGTTTCTCTTAAAAGGAACTTGTTTCATTCTCACGGGGAACCTACATAATCTATCGACTTTCTCTTAGAGATTGTTGATATTGAAGAAGGAGACCCTCTCCTTAGTCTCCAGCATTGGAACCAAATGTGCACAATTGAGTCTAGAGCCACGAGATCATCAAATAAATCTCATTAGGACACTGTCAATGAAGACTCTCTGTTTCACACAATGTGGAAAGAGAGATTATATCTTAAGAGTCCTACGCATTATCCTTGTGTAATTGCCAGAACATCTGAGTGATATGCAAACATATTCACATGAAGATGGAAAGCCTTCTAGAGCCAACATCAAACAAGCTCTTGGTAGGTGGCATGTGAGATCTATCCAATAGATCAAACATGTGACAACTGAACAGAAAGAATGGGGCGATTCAAACTTATGAATCAATCTTGGTTCAGGTTATGGATTGACGGATACTTTTGAAAAACCGGTCGTTGTGCTTAAAAATTCTTTTCTTTAGCACATCGACTGTGTATTAATATTTAAAATATAAAAGGTGTTTATGATTGATAATTGATTTTTCTCAAAAACCCTCGTTTTATTGCAAAAACACTTTATTGAGCAGTACTCGATTGTTTTTCAAATCTCTTTTCATCAATCAGTGAATCTCAAATTCGCTGGTTCACTCACTCCGTGTTGTCTTCTTTGAGACATTCTGGTTTGAGAACAGCTAGAGCAATTGCGAAACCCTGTCAAGGAGATTCTTCGGAATTATACCTGATCACAGGAAGTACTTGTACTGATCAACGGGGAACCGTGGGCCGTGTACCTCAATTCAACGTTGTATGCAGGTACGCCCGACGTTTGCAGCTGGTTAGAATGGAGAGGTACGCCCGACGTTTGCTTATTGCTAACTGTTGTATGCAGGTACGCCCGACGTTTGCAGCTGGTTAGAATGGAGAGGTCAATCCATAGCCGCATGCTCACACATCACATTCATTTATAAAGAAATCATGATAAGTGCATCAACGAGTCTAATATTTTCACTCCATGCTTCAGCTACGCTGCTGCAAATATCATGAATCAACTAAAGCTTCCGCTACTCTGATGAAAAGATTTCATGATCCTGAATGTGAGCATGTCGGTCCAAAAGTCACAACTTTACATAATGTCAACACCACAATGGAAGAGTCAGAGATTTATATTAGCTGATGATCTCAATGCTGGCTCAAAACTCATTATCACGTGGATCAGTTAAAGACCTCCACTTGGATTAACCAAACATGTAAAAATGAAGAATCAAAGACTACGGGCTACAGAGCAAAGATCATTAACAAAAATCCAAGAACAATCTTAATGTAATATATGTTTGTGTTCAATGTAATTTGAGGTGACCTCCCTTAGGGGGAGATTGTTAGGATTTAGTAAATCCAGTTATTAAAGTGTCGGTCACCTCAAGTATATGTAATCGTTAGAAAGCTCATAGTCGTAGTTATTTTATGTTAGATAGTATTTAGTTAAGTAACACCGTGGAGGACGGACGGGTCTTTACCCACTGTATGCCTGATCCACAGCCCGTAGGTGGCGTTTATGTAAGAAACTATAAATACCCTCTACCTCCCAAGGAAGAGGGTTGGAGCTCATAATAATACTTTTACTTTCTCTCACTAAGTTCCCAAACCTCTAACTCTTTCTCTCTCTAAAAACCTCAAGTTATACGCCTATTTGTAATCATGATTTGATGTGTTTGTGAAATCCAATATGTTACATATCTAACATATTCCATGAAGTCACACTTTACATTAATCAATTCACGTCGCATCAACATATAAACTAAACATATTTATTAATAACAAATCCACAAGAAAGATTGGGAATAATTAATGCAGAATCAAATATAGAAAGGAAATTGATGGAATGAGTTTTAGAACTATAAAAGACATCCAAAACCTTAAAACAATTATGATCATCTTGGCCTAATAATGACATTCGTATCAGCTAACAATTAACCACACAGATTAAACAATGACTAATAACAGAATCAATAATAAGTTAGAGGATCAAGAATCAGAATTAGAGTAATCGAATGGAAGAATAATGGGTTTTTTACTTCGGTCGCCAAAATCGCCAAAGAGAGAGTGATAACGTTAAATAGACTTAATATTTGAAGTGTCAATTTCCCTTTAGTATGCTCATTATTTGTGTAGTTTTGCATAAATTTATACTCTTATCACTTATTATTTCATTTTAGGGTATAACTGAGCATTGAAACGTAGGAACTCAGATTTGAAAAGGAATCCGATAAAGTTTGACATGAACTTGCTAACCAGAAGGAAGTTACAATGTAGGTACCACGTACAATCTACACCATAACTATTACTATCGCTAAAAGACTAAAGTCAATGCAGCTCAAGGTTACAACGTAACTCCATCGATTTGATTAGGTCGTAGAAATCAAAAGACTTAGCCTAATTCAGTGATCAAGAAGGTTCCAACGTAACCCCAACAAAAGGTTACGGTGTAGAAACCAAATAAAATGTTAACGAGAGTTTTGCGAAGTAACTCTACCAACGAGGTTACGCTGCAACTATTTTCAAGTTATGAAGAAGTCTAGTTATATTGAAGGTTACGGCGTAACCCTTTAGTTAAGGTTATGCCGTAACTATGTCGAGCCTATAAATACAAGCCATAATTATATATTTTCATGATCATTCACTGAAAAATGCAGCAAGGGACAACTTAGGGCTCCTTTGAGGACGAAACTAAGTAATTCTACACAGTGTTGTAAAAATCGGCCATTGCGGCTGATATGGCGACGCCATGGCGGTTGGCGGTGGTCCACCGCCACGATATTTACCATAACGGTCTAACTTATCGGTTTGGTCGAAATCGGTCAAAATCAGAGTTTGGCGGTCAAAATCGGCCTAGGCGGCAGACCGGTCAACGCCGGTCAAGTGCGGTGAATGCCGGTCAACTTCAAATCTAGGTTTTTTTTTTTTTTTTTTTCAAATTCACGGTGATTGTAACACCCCGCCTTTTTTGACCACAATATTGTCCGCTTTGCCCGCAGGCTCACGGCTTTGTTTTTGTGGCCTCATTTGAAGACTTCCCGGCAGGTCACCCAAGCCAGTACTACTCTCACATGAGCACGCTTAACTGCCAGTTCCTCAGAACTCCACTCGCAGTAGACCACAAAACGCGTTGTGTCATTGTAAGGCGAATGTTATCTTATGAGCCCAGTATCTCTCCAGGCCACAGCCGATGTAGGATTTGCCTAGGGTGTTACAATCACCCCCTTAGGGACTCATCGTCCTCGATGAGGTTTGCCCTACCATCCCGAACGGCTCAGGAGTGGCTCTGATACCACTTGTAACACCCCGCCTTTTTTGACCACAATATTGTCCGCTTTGCCCGCAGGCTAACGGCTTTGTTTTTGTGGCCTCATTTGAAGACTTCCCGTGGTCACCCAAGCCGTACTACTCTCACATGAGCACGCTTAACTGCCGGCCTCAGAACTCCACTCGCAGTGAGACCACAAAACGCGTTGTGTCATTGTAAGGCGAATGTTATCTTATGAGCCCAGTATCTCTCCAGGCCACAGCCGATGTAGGATTTGCCTAGGGTGTTACAATAAATTGTACTCCCTCCGTCTCAAAATTATTGTCACTAGACAAGAAACACACACTTTAATAAAAGTGGGACCACTTTAATTTTCAACCATTCAAAAGGAATATTCCCCCACAAAATTCTCTAGTTTTTACTATAAAAGGAAAGTGGACAATTAAATTGAGACATCCCAAAAAGGAAATATGGACTATTATTATGAGACGGAGGGAGTAACACCCCAACCCGACAAGGGTAAAGATATCACAATACGGTTTCATATCAGAACTCTAAATAATATACAATAGCGAAAGCCTTACAAAAATACTCAAAAGAAAACATAAATAACTAAACTTCAAAATAAATCTAAGATCTCTATAATCGAATCTTGCTCTCGTCTCTACTCTCAACCCAGATCAGCTATCCCATAAGCTCATCTTAAATGCTTAAAATACCGCCAGGAAAAGAAAATGCGGCTGAGCTTACAAAGCCCAAAGGAAAGATATAACGAAACAAAACTAAACAAAACAAAATATACAAATGACGAAATCAAAATAAAATGATAATGAGAAAATCTTTTAGGATTCGCGAAGCACAAATATACAGAAATCCAAACAACCACGTAACAATTTAAAACATCTCATAGCACATTAATGACACAAACACAAACACATCAGAACAACCAATCATTTAGCATATCAAAAATAAATAGATTACATATAAACCAAACGAAAAGTCTAAGGCTAACAGAAAACACTTTCTAGAAAATAAACATGGCATTCAACAAATTAATTAACCTTCACTTAACACACTCAAACAATATCGCAGCAACGGAAATAGCATTCAAATCATGGCAGTCTCACAAGCAAATAGAAAACATATTAAGCAACCCATAATTAGATAGACCGGACAAAACATAGCATAACCATTAGCAATTATCAAAACAGATATCACAAGCTAAACAGCTTCTCGATCAAATCCTAACATTAGCAGAGTTAAAACATGGCAGGTCACATAGGCAAATAAAACATTAACGTATAATTAAAGTTCACAAAATTAACCCGAACAAATTATACATGCTAAATTTATAGAATACTCACTTTCACATTAGCACATTCATTCCACAGATCAACAATTCACATAACGATAAACCAATATGACATCGATAACAAAGATGAGAATCATATTAAAACATATTAATCATAACCTAGCATAGTAGACGGTAGTTACATAACATACAAAAGCATACACATAGATAATAACATATAATAAACCCAAAGACATAATCATAAACACTTGAACATACCGAATCATAATCATAATACTTAACATAGAAATAACAGATAAAGATCTAGTTAACTACCACGAGCCCATAACATATCATATCAAAAACATCATAACTATATAGAAACAATCTCAAAATAATACGGAGTAGCTAGCTCCCAGAGTTTTATGAAGATGCGTATTGCACACCGACATCATTCACTTAAACAAATCATATCGACAACAGTGACGATCTAGGATGCATCCATACGCTCCACAAACATATATTGATAATATAATATAACATAAATTGAGCTCATAAAAAATAATAAATAAGGGACGGGCGAACTTCACTCTCTTCCCTAGAGTCATGTCAATGGTGCATCACCGACACGGACATGGAACCCCCATGACTAGTTAATAATTGGCTCGGGTGTCAAACTAACTTAAGTCAAACCGAATTTCAATTATGACACAAGTCTTAATCAAACACAAGGTTCAAAGAAATACATATCAATAACTCATATCATAAGGTTCATACTCAATTATACTAAGATTCAACAATTATGCATATCAAAGTCTTCCTATCATAAAGTTCAAATCAGGTATCGCATGATTCAATAAATCGTAAGTTCAGATAAGCAACGGGTCACACAATCAGGAAAGGGTTCATAGCAATGGCATCGGAAATCCTAATACAAAAGCTAACTAAAAGAAACCGTTATAAGAAACCTTTACTGAAAAGATCGTAATATCTGCACCTTAAAGCAAATGAGAGGAAAGCAAACGAATGTAGGAATACGAAGATGTAACGTCGCGTCTCCTTCAACGAATCTACAGGGATTATGATTGATTTAATACTTATTAGCATCATTAATGTTATAACAGATTAATCTCATTAATATTCTTAGAGTTGTCAGAATATTCTCATTTTTTTAGTGACAGACGGAATTCCAACATTTTAGAGTATTAATCATTAATTATCCAAACTTAGGATTTGAAAATGACAATTAGTAAAATGAAGGACTTAATATAATAATTATCTTATTTGAGGACTTATATGATCATCATTCAAAGTATAAGGTTTATAAATGTCAATGACGGATTTTAGGACTCTCTTTCAAAATATTTTACAAAATCTTTTATAACTTACCTGATTAACCAAGACTTACCATTTTCACATGAAATAACTTAATTTGCACACTTAGCTTTTAACCCTAATCGACTTCCTATTTACGTCCTAGGGTTTCCCATACTCTTAATATCATTTATTACGCATTTAATTTACATGTCACCTCTTTTAATGATTTCCTCTTTGACCTAGAACATATATGAAAAACAAACCTGGTTACCTCAAAACTCATGCATGTCTCTACACAATTAACTCATACTTGTCGACTCATAATTACTTAGAATTACATATTACACCCTTAACATATTTAATTATACGATCTAACCTTATATTATCAGATTTTACATTTTAGCCCAAAGGTTTTAGAATTTACAAAACATACCCTTTTAAGTTAATAACAATTTGAATGGCCCTCTAAATATCAAAATTACACGTTTAACCCTCATACCTATTTTTATACGTTTAGTACCTTTATTTTTCTGTTTACAAAAATAACCTTTAAGTTTCATAATTTACAAAACCAACCCAAAACTTTTATTTAGAACCGAATCATGCATAATTCAAGTACAAACCCTAAACCTAGGTTTAACCCATCATTAGTTCATCATTACTACTGCATTAATTACCCTTAATTATAACAAGCAAACCCTAATCGTCCCTTTTATTTTCTTTCCTTTTTCATTTGCGATCGAACAAAACAAACCCTTAACAAATCACACAAGCTTCGAATTCATGAACTTGTATTTTATTCAGGTCGTATAACATATAAGAGCTTCCAGAAAAATTCAGATCATGGCTCTAAAAATTATTATATGCTCGTTCTCTTGTTTATACGTTTTTAGGGTTTTAATTCAAAACAATTCCATACAACTTGTTAAATATGCATGACTAATTTTTACAGGTTCTATATGACTTGTAGGACTGAAAATAATATTGGAAACATACCCTTGATGAGATTTGGACGTTAGAACAAAAGAACACAAAACTCTATTCTGAAACCCTTATCGACCAAGAAACTAACCACGATCAAACCAGCACCTTAGGACCTCGAACCAGATTTTTAACACCTTCTTTACCTTCAAACTCGTCCAAGAAAAATAGCTCTAAGCCTTGAAAAACTAATGTCTAATTATTTAGGGTTTTAGAGTCGGTTTTAGTATAATCGGTTATTAGGGATTAGAATAAACCGTATAATGTGTATATATATGATTTACTAATTTTATTGTGGGCTTAATATTATAATGGACTTATAATAAATGGGATCTTAATTTATAAATTTGTATTGGGCCTTTATTAATTTTATTTCTTTATAAAACTTAATAAACATATTCGGCTATTTATAAAACACAAAACTGATTTTATAAAATTATAAACTATAAAAATAATCTTTACAAAGTCTTTAAAATTTATTTGGATCATATGTGATATTTCTTAAAAATTTCTGAATTTACATAGCTTGTTTGGTATTCTTTAAATTAATTATTCATACTTTTTGATCATAGGGGTATTTTGGTCTTTTGTGAATTTTAGAAATTCAGGTATTACAATTTCTTCCCTCTAAAATGAAATTTCCCTCGAAATTGAACAAGACAGACATGACAAATGTGGATTTCGGAACTTCAAGGAATATATGACAAATGCTAATCATATACTTATAAAGTATTAGCAGTAAAAGATGAGATAAGGAAAATTCAAAACCACACTCTAACTTATACACGATCTAATGATGAAAACTATCATATGCATAGACGGACCTAATCCTAAACGGTCTTACCAATCGTAGAAGTACGTGAGACATACAAATCTAAGGTACATAACAATCTATAGGTTTACACGGATCATAACGATTTCGGATCCCAATGGTAGAAAACTTATATGTAACGTGATATCGATGAAAATGTCACAATTAAGTACCGAGTTTCAACCCAATATGAAAAGTACCAAATAACGGATACAAGGCAAATTCCATTCACATCTCAACCACAGTGCATTTAGACGTCATATAATTTCAATAAGTTCAAATTATATGATCTCGGTATTATCACGTTGATCAGGCATCATAATACTTGCATCACATAACAAGTTCTTATTGTCACTATATTTGGTCTCGGGTCATGACAAAAACACATAACTAATATCATAGCAAAACACACCATATACTGATAACATACAGACAACGAGTAACCTACTATAATAGACCAGGTCCACATGAGTATACTATCATGATGGTCATACTTATCCAAGCGGTAATAAAACAACATCATTAAGAAGATAAATAGCGAATAACTTATAAGGACTAACGGAACTTAACGAATCTATCGTAAGAAAACAACTAACAGAACTATACTTCAAAATTTTGTTTCATTTCCATTAATCAAACAAAATTTGCAAAATCGTCATAAGATGAACTCCCAAAATAAAACTTAATAATCCAAGATTCAATCATCTAATGAAACAAAAGGACCTAAACCCAAATCCAATGTCAAATTTCTCATAAAGAGGACCACTAATCAGGAGCGCAATTTCTATCCTTGTGTCGGATTGAACCTACTAGAAGCAGTAGATTCTAGATCCGAGTCCACCTCGTATTCTTCCTCATCTTCTTCTTCCTCCTCTTCTTCCTCACTTATCCATCCTTCTTATTTCCTTTCAAGGCCAAGCGGTAATAAGCGGCTAGCAAAGTCGCTTTCTCCGATTCTCTCTCTCTTCCGCACACGGCCCACGAAAGCATACAAATCGCGACTCTCATCCCAACCTACTCCTCCATCTTCAAAGAACTTGGACATCTATCATGATACTTAGTGGTGAAACCTTGGTTGTCAACGACTCTAGTTTCGTACTCCTCTACTACTTTTCCGTCTACGTCCTTCAAGGTCAGCTTCTCCTCAATCGTGCATGGCCACATACTAGCCGGAACTCGTATCCTCTTGTTGGTCCGCTTCACTCTACCAATCCTCTTGCAGCCTTTAGCAATAACGACGGCCCACATCATCTTCTCCCTAGGTTGCTTCACTCTACCAATCAATTACGGTTCTAGACGCTTCTCGACAAAAGGTATTAGAATGCATATTCTCGCAAAACATGCTGCTAAAAGGCATTTCAGTCATTTGTTTTTTTAATAAAATCATAAATAAGCCAAAAAACATTTTAATATTGGTCTCATTTTATTTGAAAGTTAAATACTTTTTTACCGGTATACTGTTTTTAAAAAATACCTAAACATTCATTAGATAGTTGATAAATAAACTTTGTCATATAGCAAAAATTGTAAAATGCAAAAATATAACATAATTTTGGTAACTTGTTATTTTTATTTTTTTAATTAAGTTTAAGGATATATAAAAAAGTAAAGTAACAATGTTTAAGGGTAGTTTCTACAATTTGTTAAATAATTTAAGGATGTGTTTTGAATATAATTTTTTCTTTAAAAATCATTTATTATATAATGCAACATTTTTTAATAAAATTGTAAGTTTTGTCTTTAAAAATGATCGCTAAACTTTTGGCTAAACTTTTTACTCTCGTTTCCATTCCTCCATTCACCTTTTACACCAAATGTGCCTCTTAAACTTTTTCTTGGAAAGCGTCAGTTTTTATTTTTTCTTCAATTAGTTGTGAGGAAAAGATGTCACTTTCTTAAAAATGTTTTGCTCAAGTTGTAAATATGATAAACTTGTTGTTATTCTATTGTCCTATGATTAGTAGTTTAATGAAATTTCACAAAATAGTTTAATGAAGTTAATTGTAAACCACATGTTTATTTATTTACATGTCACGTTAACTCGTATTTTTCTTTCTAAATTTATAATTTCATGCAAATAGGTTTATTTAGTATATACTAACAATAATAATATTTATAAACAACAACATATTGTTTTATATTTTTATAAAATGTAAAGTACAAGAGGTATAAAGTCTCAGGTGATATATATTAGAATTATAAAGTTATTAAAAAATATGAAAAATAATAATTATACTTAAGTCCATATAACTTATTTAAACTTAACCACTGAAGTTGATTAAGTACCCTTTATTTTTTTAAAGTACATTTTTTTATAAATGAACACGTATGGTTTTTTGCACATTTTATAAATTAGTCAAAATGAAAGTGTTTGAACAAATTGAGCTCCAATTTTGAATTTTATTGACCAATTAAAATGCTCAATTGATGCGCGTACGAAGCGTGTTCGGGGTCAAAGGAACTTCCTTTTCGTCGAGCAAGTTTTTCAACACCCTAGGCAGTGAACCTAATCGTTGTAGTGTAGTATTGGGTAAGCCTCGGGTATTGATATCATTCTCTAGGGGAATATGAATGCTAGCAAGAAGTGTACTACGCTAAGGTTGGGGTTGAAGATGATTCTTTTTTATCTTTTATTGGGCTTTTAGAAAGCTAAAGGTAAAATCTCGGGGCAATGGATTTGGGGGGTGGTACTTTTACCGATTACTTCTACTATTCTAATTATCTAATACTACGGGTAGCTATGTCTTTTTATGTGTGCTCATATGATGATTAAAAATGTGTTTACCTAGATACTATTACTGTGACAACCCGTACTTTCAGGTCATTTCTCTAAACGATTTATGCTTCACTATTTCAACATTTATCGTAAACTTGGTTTACGTGTTCCAAATTCGCGTAACCTTTATGGTTTAGCTGCTAATTCATGATCATAACATCACTTAACATTTCATATGGACTAAGATTAGTCTACATTTCATTGACATCATTTGCATCATGATAATTCATTCATGACATTTCATCTCACTTTTAACGCGTAATTTTTATATTAAATAAACGTTATCGCGTGAGTTATTATTTTAAATATTTAATCCGTTACTTTCAAAAATGATCCCGATGTATTTTTAAACTTACATTTAGTTTATAAAAACTATATTTTTAGTTTTCCTAGTGTTTCAAATTTATTTGGTACATAAATCGTTAAAGTTATATTATTACGACGATTTCTTAAAAACTACACGATAATTATTTTATCGCTCAAATTTCACAAGGAATGTATTTTTACAATTTTTATTATCTCAATACATTCTATTTTGATCTATTGAAAACTTGCTTGCACAAAAAATTACCATTTACTCTACAAGTAATAATATTTACACAATTACTTACACTTTCTTACAACTTGTACAAGTAAATATTTACACAATTATTAAAAAAAAAAGATATTTTTGGTTGACAAAAATCCTCAAAAACCGGCTAGGGGGGGGATGCATTTAATAGTTGGTACAAATCTTTCAATTATATATATGTCTACACACTATCTTAACATCATTCATCTCATTTGGTCTCAATAATTTTCAAGTCAAGAAATCACTTTCTCTCTTTGTTTCTCTCCATCCAAAACCGGTTCTACATCAAGAGCTTCAAGGGATCACAAAATTTTTTCAAGTTCAAGCATTATAACAATCTAGTTATTACTCTTTATATGGTTTTGAAATAAAAACCAAGGGTATTTAGGATTTACCTTGTTACTTTCACCTCATCATATTCATTCGTAAGCATATTTCTTTCATTTTCATGTTTCCTTATCATTTCATATTCATCTTTTCATTTTTGGAGCAAGTATGCATGATTTGTGTTGTTTATACCATTTTTACATGATTTTTAGAAATATATAAATATATGGTCATCCTATAATTATCCCCTTGGTATACTTTGGTCTTGATGATGTTTAGGAACCCATGACACCCTAAGAAGGTGTATGGTAGGATTAGATTAGCTTTGGAGTTGATTTGAAGGGATTAGACTAGGTTTGGTACGAGAAAAACTATTTTCGACAAGTATATATAGTGGTCTGATCTTGTTTTGATTTTCTGGAAAATCCGACAGTAGGCACGAATTTTTGGCCTTGATATTTAGAAAATATACTTTAAAACGAATCCGTGGCCTTTTGAACGGATAAAAACGGAGTTATAACGAAGTCGTGGTGAATTTTTAAAGTTTGACGACGAAACGTATACTTTTCAGAAAATTCAGCAAGTTGTTATTAGTTTGTTCGGGTCAAAAACGAGCCTTAACCTTCACAAATTATTTCGACTTGTCAAAAATATATTAGTTTACTTCGATACGAAGCTAAGGACGATAAAACGAGAAAACGGATTTGAAACGACAAAGATATGCACTTTTTCATAAACTTGCCGTAACTATTATTTTCTGAAAATCTATATTATTTTTACGATACAAGTATTTTAGTAGCCGTAACGTCCATGTTGAGGACTGTTTTTAACGAGGTTGTGAAACTTTTTGGAACGAAATGTCTTCTAGTAAAATCAAGTTCACCGACCATATTTTTTTCAAAACAACAAGCTGTTTGTAAAGCGGAGTTGTAGTAAATTAATTACGGATGTTCAAACTTGGCCGAAACTCATTTTGCTGCACAACAATTCAACAAAATCACTATCTTTAACCCTTATTATCTTTATGTTCGAGACCTTTTGGACGAAAACTCCTGAACTAAAACTTCTAGATTTCGATACAAATTTCCAAAACCGTCGAAGTTCGTTTCTCTAACGATCGACGCACTCGCTTTTACGGCTAGTTTTCCAAAGCCATTTTTGTTAATTTCATGAAAAATTCCGACGACATTGTTTTACGACTAAAAGTGAAAATTTCACCATAAATCATTATAAAACCATTGTAGGATGACATTTGGACGTAAAAACTTGAAAAGTGATTTTGGATTGGTCAAGACGCCAAACGAGTATTTTTCGACGATAAGTAATATTTTCAAAACTCGCAAATGGTATAAATAACATACGAAATGCATGCATAACATTACATTGCAACTCATTACATGTCATATCGTTCATCATAGGTCAAGATTTACGTATCACATTACATCTCGGTGTACTCACTTTTGTCTTCGCATCATTCCACCAAGTGAGTTTCATAGCCCCTACTTTTACTTGTTTTCATAATCTTTTGGGGAGATACATGCTCGACTATTTTTTATTACATTCATGACTATTTGCAAATTATATGTTTAGCCGAATCAATGCTTAGTCATGCGTAGTAACATGCTTTTGCCATACTTAGAATTCCCATATTATATTCATTGGTCTAACGGTCTTGGTATATTCATTGGTCTAACGGACTTGGTATATTCATTGGTCTAACGGTCTTGGTATATTCATTGGTCTAACGGTCTTGGTATATTCATTGGTCTAACGGTCTTGGTATATTCATTGAGCTAACGGTCTTGGTATATTCATTGAGCTAACGGACTTGTTATATTCATTGGTCTAATGGTCTTGGTATATTCATGGACTAACGGTCTTGGAACGATTTGAACCACACTCATATTCATTTGAACATAAACTATACACATTTTGGCAGTGGGTTGTGAACACACAGGTTGCAAGTTTTGTATGGGCGGGACTTGTAACTGAGTGGATTTACAATGCCTTTGCCGCATAAACCATTTCATACATTGAGCCATGCACTATTATGTGAATTCATTTGACATCATGCGCTTGAACACAAACTATATTACATTTTGGCAGTGGGTTGTGAACACACGTGTTGCAAGTTTTGTATGGGCGGAACTTGAACTGAAAGTGGATTTACAATGCCTTTGCTGCATAAACGATTTTTAAAGGCTTTACAATTCAACTCAAACTCTATGAACTCACTCAACCTTTGTGTTGACACTTTTAGCATGTTTTATCTCAGGTATCTAAGGCATTCACTTCATGGCATGCATTTGGACACATCATGGAGTCGTGGTGACGACGTGTCTCACTTGGGTTTTACGTGACTTTAAAACATCTTGAATTGTAACAAACTTATTTTTCCGCACAAGTTGATTTTCATTTGGGACCTACTTTGTAAACTCCGATTGTTTTATTAAATCAAACGATGTTCTTTTCAAACGACACTTTAGGTCGCTCAATATAACTGCGATTGTGATGCTATGACCCGTCCAAATAATCCCCGTGAATTCCATTCCACGCCAAAAAGGTAATTTGGGGTGTGACAGATTGGTATCGAGCTTCAGCTTATAGAGAACTAGGTTGCATCATTGACCCTAGACTATAACTACATTATCATAGCATCTCATCATTTCATCATAAGTGCATGTTTACTTTTCATGCGATTTATAATGTATATTTTTCGAGTTATTTACTTTCATTTCACATCGATTGTCACATGGATGCCTTTAATTACCCATCCCATTATCTCTTCCTCATACTCTAACGTGGAGAATTCCTTGTCATTCCCTATCACAATTTTTTTATATCGGTGATTCATTATCGATAACGACGAATGCCGAGATGAACCTTTAAAGAGGACGAAGTCACTCTCACTCCTTTGTTTCACCACTAATATGTCGAGTTACACTTTATTCACACACTAAGTTACTAAACCATTATACATTTGAAACACTTACGACACATCATAACCCATTTCAGAGGGAAACCGTCGATCATTTTGAAAGATAACCTCAAACTTATCATTCTTATCACATTTCTTTGGAGCGTTTATTATTAACACCGGATTTTGCTACTTCTCACATTTCCTCTTGTTTTGAAGAAGATATGGCACCGAAGAAAGCCATAGCCGAAATGACACAAGCTGCTATTCAAAAGTTGGTGAATGATAGCATAGCCGATGCTCTAAGAATTGAAAGGGAACGATGCTGGCCGCCGCCGCTGGCCGAGGCCGCGACAGCCAGAGCCATAAGGCTTTGCCGCCAAGCATCTATGGAAATGCAGGAGGATCCGCTAAGAGTCGTTCTTACAAGGATTTTAAAAGTGGAGATCCCACCAAGTTTAAAGGGATGAAGGAGCCACCGCCATGGTGCGATGGTTCGAGAAATTGGAGTCCGTGTTTTTTTTGTAATTGCCCGGATGATAGTAAGGTCAAGTTTGCTACAAGTACACTACTCGATGGAGCATTGTCGTGGTGGAACTCATATGCTCAACCAATGGGAACGGAGAATGCTTTCAAGCTTACTTGGGAGCAATTTAAAGGTTTGGTAACAAAGAAGTTTTCCGCTGCACGGAGGTGAAGAAGTTGGAGACGTAATTCTATGAACTAATGACAATTGGGTATGATATTGACACTTACATTCAGAGATTCCAAGAATTGGCCGTGTTATGCCCATCTATGGTTTCAGATAATGAGAAGCTACTAGAGGCTTTCATTGAAGGACTTCCCGAGATTATTCAAGGCGATGTGACTTCTTCCCGACAAAACGATTGAGGAAGCTATTCGACCGTCTCTAAGCTCATGGCACAAGTAGTAAAGAGGGGCAACACCAAACATCAACCCGTAACAACAATACCAACAACCGCACCAACTACCACAATAACCAAAACAACAACAACAACAACGGCGATAACCAACTCAACAACAACAAAAGAAAATGGGAAAATGACCAAGGAGGTTACAACAACAACCAAAACCGTAACATTAACCATCATCAACAATGGAATAGAGGGCAAGAGATCGCAATGGTTTATGTTGTGCACCAATAGAAGGCGTGAGGTTATGCCGAACCTACCCACTATGTAATCGATGTAAGTATCATCACACGGGACTTTGTCCTGTTAAGTGCTACAAGTGTCAAAACCTAGGACACAATGCCAGAATTGTAGAGGCAAGACCATAGTTACGTGCTTCGGATGTGGGGAGCAAGGACACTATCGAAGTCAATGTCCTCAAAACCAAGGTCAACAAGTCGAAGGTACTCATGGGAATGTATATATGTTAGAAGGAGGAGGAGGAGCTCGTCAAGGTATCAACGACGCGGAAGACCAAGAAGTTCGAAACTAACAGTCTTATTTCTCCTTATGTACTATATCGCACAAGTTTATGTCTAATCATCGTATCCGAAACTTTATAACTTAAAGATGTACTACTTTTGCTAAACCACCCGTTGTAACATATTCTCATCTATCGTACTTTATTTTCTTTCCGATTTGTTATCATTTACGAGGATTTTAATTCTTTTTTACTTTATCGATCATTTTAACGACACTTCTCCATGTCTTCTCTCCTCGATGTTCATCACAATTTTAACATCAGCTGACTCAACACCAAACATCATATGAGTCGATTAGTCCAAGCATTGCATAGTTACTCCTAAATTATACATAGCCTGATCACCTATGTCTAATTCAGGAAGAATCATGCAATGAAGGGAGTAGTAGGCTTATATGTGTAAGCAATTCGGTAATCGAGCCAAATTTTCAAAAGATTTTCTTCAAACCACTTGATTCCAGCTTGATCCGCGTGACAGTTCTTGTTTGATGAGTTGCAAAGATCGAGCTAGAAACAAGTTGTTACCTAAACCGATTTAGCCTAATCGTATGACAGTTCTTGTTTGATGAGTTGTGGGATTAAGCAAAAATCTGTTACCTAAAAGTCTTTTGGAAATTTTGCTCGAGAATGGGAAAGTTTGCCACATCAAACCCTAACCCGATAGACAACACGAACGAATTCGTGGATCAATTCCTTTTGATGGGCGAATGTGACAACCCGTACTTTCAGGTCATTTCTCTAAACGATTTATGCTTCACTATTTCAACATTTATCGTAAACTTGGTTTACGTGTTCCAAATTCGCGTAACCTTTATGGTTTAGCGGCAAATTCATGATCATAACATCACCGAACATTTCATATGGACTAAGATTAGTCTACATTTCATTGACATCATTTGCATCATGATAATTCATTCACGACATTTCATTTCACTTTTAACGCGTAATTTTTATATTAAATAAACGTTATCGCGTGAGTTATTATTTTAAATATTTAATCCGTTACTTTCAAAAATGATCCCGATGTATTTTTAAACTTACATTTAGTTTATAAAAACTATATTTTTAGTTTTCCTAGTGTTTCAAATTTATTTGGTACATAAATCGTTAAAGTTATATTATTACGACGATTTCTTAAAAACTATACGATAATTATTTTATCGCTCAAATTTCACAAGGAATGTATTTTTACAATTTTTATTATCTCAATACATTCTATTTTGATCTATTGAAAACTTGCTTGCACCAAAAATTACCATTTACTCTACAAGTAATAATATTTACACAATTACTTACACTTTCTTACAACTTGTACAAGTAAATATTTACACAATTATAAAAAAAAAAAAAAAAAAGAGATATTTTTGGTTGACAAAAATCCTCAAAAACCGGCTAGGGGGGGGATGCATTTAATAGTTGGTACAAATCTTTCAATTATATATATGTCTACACACTATCTTAACATCATTCATCTCATTTGGTCTCAATAATTTTCAAGTCAAGAAATCACTTTCTCTCTTTGTTTCTCTCCATCCAAACCGTTCTACATCAAGAGCTTCAAGGGATCACAAAATTTTTTCAAGTTCAAGCATTATAACAATCTAGTTATTACTCTTTATATGGTTTTGAAATAAAAACCAAGGGTATTTAGGATTTACCTTGTTACTTTCACCTCATCATATTCATTTGTAAGCATATTTCTTTCATTTTCATGTTTCCTTATCATTTCATATTCATCTTTTCATTTTTGGAGCAAGTATGCATGATTTGTGTTGTTTATACCATTTTTACATGATTTTTAGAAATATATAAATATATGGTCATCCTATAATTATCCCCTTGGTATACTTTGGTCTTGATGATGTTTAGGAACCCATGACACCCTAAGAAGGTGTATGGTAGGATTAGATTAGCTTTGGAGTTGATTTGAATGGATTAGAATAGGTTTGATGTACGAGAAAACTATTTTCGACAAGTATATATAGTGGTCTGATCTTGTTTTGATTTTCTGGAAAATCCGACAGTAGGCACGAATTTTTGGCCTTGATATTTAGAAAATATACTTTAAAACGAATCCGTGGCCTTTTGAACGGATAAAAACGGAGTTATAACGAAGTCGTAGTGAATTTTTAAAGTTTGACTAATTTAAACGATACTTTTCAGAAAATTCAGCAAGCTGTTATTAGTTTGTTCTGGTCAAAACGAGCCTTAAGCTTTACAAATTATTTCGACTTATCAAAAATATATTAGTTTACTTCGACATTGAAGCTAAGGACGTATAAAACGGAGAAAACGGATTTGAAACGACAAAGATATGCACTTTTTCATAAACTTGCCGTAACTATTATTTTCTGAAAATCTATATTATTTTTAATGATACAAGTATTTTAGTAGTACATGAACGTCCATGTTGAGGACTGTTTTTAACGAGGTTGTGAAACTTTTTGGAACGAAATGTCTTCTAGTAAAATCAAGTTCACCGACCATATTTTTTTCAAAACAACAAGCTGTTTGTAAAGCGGAGTTGTAGTAAATTAATAACGGATGTTCAAACTTGGCCGAAACTCATTTGCCTTTGCACAACAACTCAACAAAATCACTATCTTTAACCCTTATTATCTTTATGTTCGAGACCTTTTGGACGAAAACCCTCACGAACTAAAACTTCTAGATTTCGATACAAACTTTCCAAAACCGTCGCGTTCGTTCTCTAACGATCGACGACTCATTCCGCTTTTACGGCTAGTTTTCCAAAGCCATTTTGTTAATTTCATGAAAATTCGACGACATTGTTTTCTGACGAAAAGTGAAAATTTCACCATAAATCATTATAAAACCATTGTAGGATGACATTTTGACGTAAAAACTTGTAAAGTGATTTTGATTGTCAAGACGTCAAACGAGTATTTTTCGACGATAAGTAATATTTTCAAAACTCGCAAATGGTATAAATAACATATGAAATGCATGCATAACATTACATTGCAACTCATTACATGTCATATCGTTCATCATAGGTCAAGATTTACGTATCACATTACATCTCAGTGTACTCACTTTTGTCTTCGCATCATTCCACCAAGTGAGTTTCATAGCCCCCGCTTACTTGTTTTCATAACTGTTTTGGGGAGATACATGCTCGACTATTTTATTACATTCATGACTATTTGCAAATCATATGTTTAGCCGAACTGAATGCTTAGTCATGCGTAGTAACAGTTTTGCCATACTTAGAATTCCCATATTATATTCATTGGTCTAACGGTCTTGGTATATTCATTGGTCTAACGGACTTGGTATATTCATTGGTCTAACGGTCTTGGTATATTCATTGGTCTAACGGTCTTGGTATATTCATTGGTCTAACGGTCTTGGTATATTCATTGAGCTAACGGTCTTGGTATATTCATTGAGCTAACGGACTTGTTATATTCATTGGTCTAATGGTCTTGGTATATTCATGGACTAACGGTCTTGGAACGATTTGAACCACACTCATATTCATTTGAACATAAACTATACACATTTTGGCAAAGGTTGTGAACACACAGCTGCAAGTTTTGTATGGGCGGACTTGGAACCGAAAGTGGATTTACAATGCCTTTCTGCTAATAAACGATTCGATACATTGAGCCATGCACTATTATGTGAATTCATTTGACATCATGCGCGACACAAACTATATTACATTTTGGCGTTAAGTGTTGAACAACACGGGGTTGCAAGTTTTGTATGGGCGGAACTTGGAACCGAGTGGATTTACAATGCCTTTGCTGCATAAACGATTTTTTAAAGGCTTTACAATTCAACTCAAACTCTATGAACTCACTCAACCTTTGTGTTGACACTTTTTAGCATGTTTTATCTCAGGTATCTAAGGCATTCACTTCATGGCATGCATGTGGACATATCATGGAGTCGTGGTGACGCTGCCTCACTTGGGTTTTACGTACTTTAAAACATCGTTTGAATTGTAACAAACTTATTTTTCCGAACAAGTTGATTTTCATTTGGGACCTACTTTGTAAACTCGATTGTTTTATTAAATCAAACGATGTTCTTTTCAAACGACACTTTAGGTCGCTCAATATAACTGCGATTGTGATGCTATGACAAATAATCCTCGTGAATTCCATTCACGCTGAAAACAAATGTAATTTGGGGTGTGACAATTACTCCCTAGTTATCTTTTTATTGTTGGTTGAATTGTCACGCCCTAATTTAACGCTACAGGTTTAAGGTCGTAGGGAATGCTTATGCCCTAACTCTTTGAGAATACCTTAGGTTATTGTTCAAAGTCCCTAGATGATTCATAAACTAACTTTAAGGTTATCTTAGATGTTTAGACTAAATCCACTAATGATTCAGAACTAATGTTCACAAAGATTACTCAAGCATGTAAACACAACGATTGCCTAATGCACTCCTAAGCCATTTACAATTAAGATAAGAGACAACCAATCAATAATTAACAACTAGGTTTCATAGATCTAAGCAAACACACAAGAAATTTAGCCGCACATGTTAAACACGCAAGCATACACACATTCAATGGAAGACATAATGATACTAATTAACAAAACACTTATCTTGATGTAAAATTGTTGGGACCCTAAGATATCGGCCCAAGTCGGACTACAAACGCTTAGGTTTTACCCATAAGTCTACCTCTTAAAATACCTGAAAAATCAATTCTATATATAGATTTACACTTGCGACGCGGCCGTTTTATAGTGGGATGTCACGATCACCGCATTAGGGTTTTCGTTTCGCCAATTTATCGACGGACGGCCACGTTAGAGTTGGGACGCCGCCGCTTCGGCAGGACGCTCCCGATTCGATCCGGCCGCCCGAGATGAAAGTATTAGTGACGCCATCCTTTCAAAGCTCCGGACGCCCAGTGTATTTGACAAAAAGTCTACCGAGCCGCCGTGCATCTATTATCAAATCAGAGGGGACTGCATCGCCTTTGGTTGACGCCGCCGCTTTCAGCCAAGAACTAGAGTGGCTTCGATCTTGACTTAGCCATTTTCTTCATGTTTTCACTCCTTTTCGTCCAAATAAGCATCATTCCAAAGATTTTTTCCAAGAGACCTAAAAAGTGAAAAGGAACGAAATTAAACAGTAACGGATATAAAAGTGGTCGATTAAGGGCTTAAATGACCCTTTAAAAGTGAACGTTTTAAATCCTTATCATCAATTTAGTTTCGTAAGTAATTAGATGCACTCCCATTAGTCGAATTGCAAATTTATAGGTTCTTTTTTCACTTTGTAAAAATATAAGAGATTATAATAAATTCCAATGATTCCTTATTTATCATTCTTCATCTTACAAGATGATATTCCACATATTTGTTTATTCCAAATGACTTATATTTTGATCATCTTTTATAAAATACCGTTGTTTGTGTTCAAAGAAATGAACGGTGAGTATCATTTAGCTTATTAATTCCATTATCAATCGGATTGGAATTTTTATATACAATATTATAAATTTTATATTATATATATATATAACATAAAGGAAATGCTTCAAATTACTTTAAGGTTTAAAGTTTAAATGGTTGTATTAACTTACAAAAATCATTTTCGAATTTCAGTTAGTGTCATTAAGATTAAATTGAAATCAAGGTCGTAAAAATTGCTAGGCATTAGCCGGGCGGCCAAGTACCCCTTAACGCTTAATCACCTACTCGGAAATTAATCAGAAATTAATCAGATTGGGAATTTTTATATATAAAATTAAAAGTTTTTAAATTATATTTATACTAAAGTACAATAGTTGGGATACCCGACGAAAACCCAGTTTTGGCCCAATTCTTTATACCCATCCATTTTTTTAGCCTACCCGGTTTTCTCTCCTTCCCAGCCACTCACTCGTATGCATCTCTGGTGTAAATCCATTGGTTTTAACCCGATCTGAACGAATGAACAGTACTAGCTACAGTACTTAGTGGGATTTGTGGTGTGTTAGTCTCATGCTAACACCTGTAATCCATTCTTGATTGTTACGAGAAATTCAATATTGCCATTTTTGGTAGATATGTGTTCCAAATATTTCATGTTAATAATTTCATTCAAGCCTTGATTACGCATGATTTTATTTAACGGTG
This sequence comes from Chrysanthemum makinoi, assembly GCA_910596185.1. Lineage (NCBI taxonomy): Eukaryota > Viridiplantae > Streptophyta > Magnoliopsida > Asterales > Asteraceae > Chrysanthemum > Chrysanthemum makinoi. The sequence continues at coordinate 17,361,368 of OU343224.1, read as the reverse complement.
ATTATTTTATAAAAAATCTAGTAAAAAGCTAGAAAAAAATAGATATTACAAAAGATCCATACAAGCAGCATTTGGATCATGGATTTGATGAAACCATTTTAGGTGTATTTACCTATCACTATAAAAATTCTAAGCAAGAGAGAGGACCATAATATCTTTGGTGAAGGTATCATTTATCGGATGTTTTAAGTCCCCCCTAAATTATAAATTTCAAATAATCACATTGTAGTTTTAAAAAACTACATTTATACTAATGCTCGAAATCTATGTCTCTTTATTTGGTGGATGTCTTACACTCATAACATCCGTGCTTCGTAGATTGGGAGTTTACTACTTTTCCCTCTTTAAAGTCCCTAAAAAATTTATTAATATACTCAAAGGTTTTGTAAGGAATTCTTTTGGGGAGGAACATAGGATGACAACAAAATCTCAAGGATAACTTTAGATAAGGTTATTTCTATTACAGACAAAGGAGGTTTGTCTTGGTATTGGTCTATATGTCATATTCTCTCCTAAGTCTTATTCAGGCCCTTGGTACCATATCATAAAGCTCAAAGACGATCTCCTGAAAGTTGATGTCAATCTGACTTCTCCATTAAAGAGAAGGATACGAAATGGCCAAAATATGAGCTTTTAGCATGATATTCGATAGGTGGTGAGCCCTTGTATGTAGCATTTCCTCGGTTGTATCGTTTGTACATTAATTCAAAGCGTTTTGTGTGTGAAAAAAATCCTATATCCTGGAACTCCCCTACTGAATAAGCTACTATCACTGCCTTCCTATCTAATTCACTTATGGGCCTTGTGGCCATGAACACATCTTTAACTCACCCTTTAATTTGTCTCTTCGGGCTTCTTTTTCTAGTGGGCTTGAAGAAGGAACATCCGATTTGCTAATGAACTTGTGAACTTATAAACTCGGTAAGTCTAATTTCCAATCTCTACTTATCTACTAACTTGAGGACTTTTGGGATTGTTTTATTACTGACTCTAGGCGCTTCTCGAGGAAAAAGGTATGAGAATGCATATTCTAAAACATGGCTAGCTAAAGGCATTTTAATCACTTTTTTTTTATAAAATCATACATAAGCCAAAAAAAACATTTAAATATTGGGCTCATTTTATTCAAAAGTCAAATACGTGTTACTGATATATACAGTTTTTTTAAAAAACAGCTAAATATTCGTCAGATATTTGATAAATAAAGTTTGTCATAGAGCAAATATTGTAAAATGTAAAAGTATAAGATAGTTTTCGTAACTTGTTATATTGATTTTTTTTATTAAGTTTAAGGATATATAAAATAGTAAAGTAACAAATTTAGGGTAGTTTCCATAATTTGTTAAATAATTTAAGGTTGTGTTTTGAATATATTTTTTCTTTAAAAAGCATTTATTATATATAATTTAACATTTTTTAATAAAATTGTAACTTTTTTGTCTTTAAAAAAGATCGCTAAACTTTTGGTTAAACTTTTGACTCTCGGTTCCATTCCTCTATTCACTTTTTACACCAAATGCGCCTTCAAAACGTTTTCTTTGAAAGCGTCATTGGTTATTTTGTCTTCTATTAGTTGTGAGGAAAAGATGTCACTTTCTTAAAAATGTTTTGCTCAAATTGTAAATAGGTTTAACTTGTAGTTATTCTATTATTCTATGATCAGTAATTTAATGAAGTTCTACATAATAGTTTAATGAAGTTAATTGTAAACCACATATTTATTTATTTATATGTCACATTAACTCGTATTTTTCTTTCTAAATTTATAATTCCATGCAAATAGGTTAATTTAGTATATACTGATAATAATAATAATAATATTTATAAATAACAACATATTATTTTTTATTTTTATAAAATATAAAGTACAAGAGGTATAAAGTCAATTGGATATTTATTAGAATTATAAAGTTATTAAAAAATATGAAAAAATGATAATTATACTTAAATCCATATAACTTATTTATACTTAACCACTGAAGTTTAATTAAGTACCCTTTCATTTTTTAAAGTACTTTTTAAAAAAAAATGAACACATATGTTTTTTAGCACATTTTATAAGTTACACAAAATGAAAGAGTTTGACCAAATTGAGTTTCAATTTTGAATTTTATTGATCAATTCAAATGCTCAATTTAGTTTCGTAAGCAGTTAGATGCACTCCCATTAGTCAAATTGCAAATTTATAGGTTCTTTTTTCACTTTGTAAAATTGTCTTATTATATAAGAGATTATAATAAATCCCAATGATTCCTTTTTTATCATTCTTCATCTTTCAAGATGATGTTCCACATATTTGTTTATTTCTAACGGCTTATATTTTGATCATCTCTTATAAAATACCAAGGTTGTAAAATTAGCCTAGCTGATTAATCGGTTTTGACGATTAATCAGAGATCAATTGGGTTGGAATTTTAATAGATAAAATTAAAAGTTTTAATATTATTTATATAACATAAAGGAAATGCTTCAAATCACTTTAAGGTTTAAGGTTTAAATGGTTCTATTCACTTACAGAAATCAATTTTTGAATTCAATTAGTGTCATTAACATTTAATTGAAATCAAGGTTGCAAACATCGCTAGAGCGTTATGCGGCGAAAACCCTTTCGGCGATTAATCACTTACGCAACGATTAATCAGAAATTAATCGGATAGGAAATTTTTATATATAAAACTAGAAGTTTTAAAATTATATATATAACAAAAGGAAATGGTACAATAACTTTAAACCTATTAACTTACAGAAATCAATTCAGAAATCTAATTAGTTCATTAATATTCAATTAAAATAAGAAAATCGGGCATATCTTCACATTTTGTATTAAATCAGTGTTCGAGGTGCGTTTAAATGACTGTGTTTATTAATTCTGTGAAAAACGGTAGGTATATGGGAATAAAACCTTGATTTTAATTTTTTTTTTAAGTTTTTAACCGATTTTAGCCGACTTTTGTCTGATGTGACCGAGTTACGCTCGATTTGGCCAATTTTTGTCTGATTAATGCTAGATTTGGCCAACTTTTACGTTTGTTGGCACATTAACGATTTTTGCCAATCCGTTTATAATGCCGATAAGTTTAAATCCGGTTAATTTCCGCCTAGCGTCTAAGAGCCGATGTCGATTCGCCTATGCCGATTTTAACAACGATTGAAATAAGAAAAAGAGCATACATTCATTTTGTGTTAAATCTTTTCGAGGTGTTTTTAAATATTTGTTTGATTAAATTTTGAAAAACGAGAGGCATATTGAAATAAAAAAACTTAATTTTAATTTTTGGAAAAAGTTGACATGCGTTAACCAAGTTTGCCAATTTAGCTGACTTTTGCCCGATTTGGCCGATTTTTGTCTAATTTATACAACATTTGGCTGATTTTTGTCCAATTAATCGACATCTTGACTAATTTTTTACCAAGATGATTTATAATGCCAATTAGTCTAAATCCGCCAATTCGGGTGGTTAATCTTACCTCGTCTAAGCAGCGATTAATCGTTTTGCATAGTCTTATTTTCAAGACCTTTTGTAAAAAGGGAAACCGTATAAAAAGGTATTCAACTTATGTTCAATTTCAATTTAAGGTATCCGACCTTTTATTATTATTATTATTATTATCATCATCATCATCATCAGCATCATCATCATCATCATCATCATTATTATTATTATTAATATCTCAATTTAAGGTATCTAACTTATTATGTTATACAATTTAAGGATATTTTTACCTGCTAGTTAGGTAACATATCACTAAACTTGAATCCAAACCCTCTCTTTCTTCTACATTTCATCCACCACCATCATCATCAAATATCATACCGTGTCAAAATTTCTAATCACAGTTGGTGAAGTCAAATTAATTGCTAAATCAAAACTGTTTGGATTAGTCACAAAATTGGTATAATGCTCAGTAAATATGTACATTAACTAAAGTTTGATTTTCGCAAAAATATTTACGTGAACTAAAGTTTGAATAAGAAAACTTTTGGCACTCATCGTTTATGATTGGATTTGGTATTAACAATTGGCAATACAATTGGAATTTAAAATTGATAACTATATGTTTTAGTTGAACACACACAAAACAATTATCCATTAATGATTAATGATTTGAAGTCGATTACTGGTGTCGGAGGAACATGTAACATTTTATTTATTTATTTATTTATTTTATTCTTTATTTTTTTTATAAAGGCAATAATATATTACAACGACAACAAAACATTACAAAACAAAGGCAATTAACTTTTAAAATCAAGCCAATTAACGAAAGGGGCCCTAACAACACAACCCCACAATTGGGTAATACACAGAAAAACAAACTGAAAATACACATAAAGACTAAACGAAATGACAACCAAGGAGAAAGACCATGCCCAGCCAAAGAAAAACAACCCAATATCAAGTCATATTCATGGCCAGAACAAAACAAAATTAGGCCAACTCACCATATGTTACTGTAGAGGGAACAACCATGTTTTAATTTTGGCACCAAACATGACATACCAGGTAATTATCCTTGACCAGACCATAGACTTTCACATTATATTCTACTGACATATACAATTAAACAACAGACTTATAGTACCATAAACAGATACAACTGACACAACTTATACAACTAAAATAGATACATTTTATAGGACTAAATAACCACAGCTGCCAATTAATATCTTTATACTTTTTTGATCTTTGAACTATCCATTCCTAGCTTTTAAGTTGGATATCTTGAACGATTCTATTAGTACTTGATACTTTATTTCCGAACACACGAGCATTCCTTTCTTTCCAAATAAAGTAGCCAGACGTCCAAATGTTACTAAGAACACGAGAGATGTTACTAAGAACATTAATGTTAGCATATGATAAAAATAATTCGTCAATAAAGAAAGCTTTAACACTTCCCATCTTCCACCAACTAAAAATCGTATCCTAAACACTCATAGCTAGGTCACAAGTGACCAAACTATGTGCACATGATTCCACCACATTAGTGCAACTCTGACATATAACTTAATCCAAATCGATACCTCTTTAACAAGCTCCTCACGAACCGGAAGTATTCGTTTCAAAGCTCTCTACACAATTTGTTCCAAAGTGTTTCTTGATCTCCACTATCGACTTGTAAAATCTTTTCCTCGATCAAACTTGTTAACCTTTTGACCATGAATTCTCCATCCTCGACTAGCGCCCACCTCCAACAACATTTTACAACACACTCAATTACTGCTCTAACTCCTTACCCACTCTACCACTAATGCTTCTCCATGATCCCATTCCTAATGCGACGACCCGTTTACCCAATTTCCCTTTTTCCTCACGCTACCCTTTTTACCGGTATCTAAGTAAAACAACCTAGAGATTTATCACAAAGTCTTCGATCATCCATCCATCTACTATGACAAGGAATGGAATATAAAGATGTGTTAGTGATAAATGACGAAGGTTGAAGAAGGAAGGTATCTGGAATTAGGTGCAATAAGAGATAAAGGGGTGTTTGGTATTTTAACATGCTTTGTAACCTACAAACCTACTAATTTTCTGAGATTGCGTCAAGAAAAAAGATTGATACCTTAAATTAAAAAAAAAATTGATACCTTAAATTGAGATTGAACATAAGTTTGATACCTTTTTATGCGATTTGTCTTTGTAAAAAATGAGCTAGGCTAAAACATAGCAATTATGGAGTACTATTTGTCAATGGTTACAAAACGATACGGATATGTATGGTTGGTCTAAGAATTGTTTGAGTTAAAATATAAAAATGAATTAGCTAATTAATCAAGCCAATTATTCGGTGATGGATGTGTAGTTGGGTAGTAATGTATTCATTTTGGTGGTAGAATATTTAATAATAAAAAATACTTTTGTAGAATTTATGTGTTTTTGTGATGTGGTGTGAATATTATTACATAAAATTGTGGTAGGGAAGTAGTTTATGAGAAATAAAGTTGAGGTGACAGAGGAGATAAAAGGTCGTTTGAGGGTCCTTATTTTTTTGAAAGATGTGTCTTTATTAAAATTGCAATGAACAGACACAATACAGAAGACCTACAACTACGATAAAAAGGTAAAAAAAAAAACCAAGAATGCTCCAACAAAGAACCTAAACAAACCTCGACGGACGACACTCAAGCCATCTGCCAAACACCCAAAGGAACTGATCGAGATACGTCTTCTTTAACCAACTTATCAGCATCATTTTTATGTTCTCGCTTAATATGCATAACCAATCTATTAGAACTCATAGATAGAAAAGCATCAATCTCGTGAAGAGATGAAGCAACCTCCATGGTCTCTTATTTGGATGCTTAACCCAAGACACCACATTTATTGAATCACTTTCAATAGTTATATTAACGGACCTCACCTCCTCCTCCTCCTCTTTAATCATGTTACATGCTTTTTTAATGATCATCACATCAACAACATTTGAATCCAAAACACCCACTGGAACTAAAAAAATAGCCAAAACAACCCCCTCGAAATTTCATAACAACCTAAAAATACTTGCTAAACCCGGATTACCTATGGCTGACCCATCAACATTAAAATTTAAATCTCCATGAGCAGGAGCACACCGACGTAAGAAGGTTTTCATACTTCTGATGAGAATAAATCATTGAAATAGAGAACATATCTACATAGAAATATAATAGTAAAGATGAGCATGATGGAAAGAAGCTTTAATCCAACACCCCCGTCTTGAATTTCACAAGGTTTAAAATATGAGAGGTTGATGTTTTCTTACTAGAAAAGACAAATTTATTTCCAGCCTCCCAAATATGCCATAAGACCGAGAAAAATGACATTCCACATACTTCTTTACACTTTGAAAAATTAGCCATATCTATCCACCAAAAAAACATGTCTACCAAAGTCCGGGGAATCACCCACTTAAAATCTCATCCATCTACTAACGACCACCATATAAAAAGAGAGGTCTTACAATGAACAATTAGATGGTCAATAGATTTCGAATTAGAGTTACATAGTGGGCACCTACGTTGATATTCAAAGATGGATCCGAATTTGAAGAGTAAATCTCGAGTTGGGAGTTTACCGAGTAGACTTTGCCAACAAAGAATATGGGCTTTGGGCAGAGCTTTGAATTTCCGTTTCGTGGATAGATGATAATTACTATTGTAAGTCATATTCTCCACCTCACACGAAAAATATTTGCACGACTATCTACCAGAAGATTCGTAAGACCATATAACTTTATCATCCTTTAAAGCCGTCATCACTATCAAGTTTAACACAAACATAAAGTCATCAAATTGACCTACGTCCCAATAAAATAAACATGTCCTAAACTTAACGTCCCGCTTCCAATTACCACCTTCCCAAAAACCAAAGTGGCAGACGGGGCATGATTTCTGATATGCTAATACATATATTCTAGGAAACGATACTTTAAAATATGCCCTTCATCCAATGATCGTCCCAAAACCTAGTACTACCACCTCTGCCAACATTGTGCATCAACCTTTTTCTAGCTACAATACCCGAACATGACTGCAAATTAATAACTTCAGTAATCTTCTTCTAGACAGGGGACACGAAAGATTTTTTAGGACTCAACGGAGATAGACTAAACTCTCGTCTACCATATTTAGCATCAAATAAATTTCTCCAAAGTGCTTCCTTCTCGTTTCCATATCGCCATAACCACTTGCAAAGTAGGATTTGATTTTTGATTTAAAGATTCCCGACTCCAAGACCCCCATTTCTTTTACTTTTGATAATACTATTCCAGTCCACCACATATAGCTTTCTCCATATTGCTTCCTTCTCATTTCCATATCGCCATAACCAATTGCAAAGTAGGGTTGATTTTTTATTCGAAGATTCCCGACTCCAAGACCCTCATTTCTTTTACTTTTTAGGGTCCTTATTACATCCGGTCTTAGATATAACCTAATCTAAAAATGATTGTTCGTCATATATAATTCTACAAAGACCTTTATGTATTGATTAACACTGATAATGAATAACTAAAAAAGGGAATAGCATGATTATTTATATTTTTTTGCACGCCCTAAAGGAATAAATACAAAATAGTCATAATCTAGGGCTCAAGAAACTTTTGAAGGCAAATCCCACGCATATTCCAAATGAATGGTCATTATTAGATATATCTATAAATATTTATAATTGATCAATAAATTATAAGAAGATAATATGATTGTATTTATACGAATAATATCCACCAACTTTTCCCTCTTTGCGAATACAATCATTGGCTAATTAGCCCATGATACATAACAAAATCACAAAATCATAAAATGCTAAAGATAATTTACAAATTTTATTGACATTTTACTTTAGATCACTCATTATTTTTTATATATTTTTTGCCATTTATCATATATGATACCCATAGAGTGATAGAGAATTTTAAGTTCAAATTAGAAAGACAAATGTGAGACTAAAAATTGTCACTTCCTATAACAAAAGACCGCCATGTGAGAAAAAAAATATCTATGTGCTGAAAAACCATTAATTAAAGACTTATCATGAATCCTTTTAAGCATTAACAACTTTCTAATCTATAAACCATACTTAATAACACCAATTGGATCAAGAGCACATCTTCAAAGGATCATTCAAGCCTAATGATGATAAACTCAACATGACGAGTTATGTTAACTACAATTTGATAGGATCTCAATCCATGATATGCGAGTACCTCATACACAAAAGAAAATTTGTTAGCAACTAGCATCACGAAATTCAATATTCTTTCAATTGGTTAAACATCGGGCATCGAGTGAGTGAGAGCTTATTTTGAATATTGAGCTTTATATCATTGGGCCTTTTTATTACTAGGCTGTATTATTAGTATATTATGGGCTACTTTTGGGTTACAAAGTACGATGAGCCTGGTTTGCATATTGACACCAAGTCATTTCAAATGACCCATGGTTTTACTTGAGGTATGGTTGACCAATAGCAGTTTAAATGGTCAATGATTTTCACATATGTACCTTATATGGTAACAATGTAATTTGTTGTATATTATTTAGGATTATGTTTTAATCCAGCTTCACTAAACATTTATACACACGCAGGGACGGAACAAGAGGGTTCTCATGGGGTCCTGGGACACCCATGGAGTTTTTCGATATACAGTTGTTAATTTCTGGAAAAAAAAACATCCGGTCCATCGAAATGTGTTTATAGTCTTATCTAGTTGGTATATTGATAAAAATTTTGTGCATCATGTCATATTTGGTTATGGTTACATATGGTTATCGTTCCTTGTGCTTTGAGTTTTGACAGAGGTTTAGGTTACAATATCTTTTGGGCCAAAAGAAAAACACAATAAACAAAAACAAATGAGATTATGAGAATGCGATGATGAAGAGATTGACAGGATGATGACTGTTAGAGCATCACTTATGAAATCACGGCATTAAGAACTTTCAGAGTTTGTCATAGTTTCTCCAATATATATGCGCGGGATTCTAATTATTTCGTGTTGACATGTGGATCGATCAATTGGTCCCACAAAATTGGCACATATAACAGATTTGATCATACGAGTCGTTAAATCATTAAACTTGGTAAACAAGTACGGTTATCACATGAAAAATGAGCGCGTGTTGGACTTTACCATGTGCACAATCCGACCATTGAAACATGACATTATAAGAAAACTCTAACTTAATTGCATACGTCTCACATGTTTGCTTGTCTGTATGACTAAATATTAATTCATTTTTAACCAGAAGATCTACATGTAGTAACATCCTTTTAGCCACCCGCCGAAAAACATACAATACAGTTACTGAATATTGTAAAAGTTATAACGGTCTCAAGATAAGATCATGGATATCATATTTATATCGAAAAGATCTATAACGAAGATATACATACATTTAATATTGGGTTCAAGACCTAAAATTTTATGAACCAGACGCAATATATAATTTTGTTACACAAACAAGAGAAAAATATAAAAAATCTATCAAAACCGTACAGAATAGATTATTTTCGTGTTCATAAGATGTTCGATTAGCTCTAGGAAACAAATCAATTAATCAATACCGTAAAAGAATATATTATTTTCTAAGGAAGCTTATGTTTTATTCATTACACTGAACCAAAGAATGAAGTTTGGGTTATGCAAAAGCATGGGGAATCGTGGAATAATTTATCATCTGTAGTAGATGTCGCTCGTGTTCGTCTCCCAGGGTGGAGTTCTGGAGTGAAACTACTCAAAAGCCCAAGCATTCTCCCTCCTAACCTCCTCTTCTTCTTCTTCAGGAGTGAAATCGTTCTTGATGTTGAATGTCTTACAAATCAACATCATGATGGACATTCATAACACGTCTCACAGCGACATGTCGAGCATCAAAAATTCCTTCTGATACAGTTGTTCCATTACTACCCTTCCAGTGTCAAATCCTGACGAGATCTTATAAAAACTTGATCCAAATTGATAGGAAGGTTGTTTTTCATCCCCCCGTTGCCACCAATCACCTAATATAGATCTACAAAATAAAAAGGTTGTTCATCTGTGTTAGATCGGCGATCTAGGATAAGTTAATAAATACCGTATGTCATTTAAAAAAAATCAAAGTTACCTTGTCACGATTATATTATTCGAAATACTATGAACAATGAACCATCCTTTTTGCTGTCACCTGCATGATGATAATTATTCTAAGGTAGCATGATTTGATCATAAAATGAAAAGACTAGACAAAAAAACTGAGGATTAAGAAAAGACTCACATAGGATTGATCAGGAGGCCTTGTTTCTTCGAGCAAGTAAAATGAAACTGTTGCCATTAGGGTTTGCTATGACTTGTGCGGCGCCTATTGGAAAAAACTGTCTGACAAGACAACATAGAATGCAACGATTTTATACTTGTGAGATTAGGTTTTAGCTAGGTTTAAATGTCTATAGTTTAGCCCTTATTCTTTTCATGTTTCCAGTTCTAACCCTTTCTCTTGTCTGTCATGTTTATTTTAGAACTGATCGATGCTAGTTTAAGGATACATATTTAGCAGGAAATTTCGCCAAAAATCGTATTTTTAATTTAGAGGAAAGAGTTCTATGACTTCCATCCCTCGGCAACATTGTATTGGCAGAAAATAAGGTACGTCATATTTATATTCGATCGTTTGTCCATTATGCCTTTCGTGGTGGCATGGTTCTCGTGTATTATTTATTTATTTTCAAATTTTTTTTGTGTTCGAGCTATTGTTGCGTGCTTAATTGTACTTCATGTAGCTCCTTTTATTTCGAACGGAAGAATTTTATAAACAACCTAGGAAGAAGCCTGGGAAAATAATTACAAGGTGTTTGGAAGAGCGTCACAAGGACTATCAAACCATCAATCCAATTAAGGGAAATTTGAAAAGAAAGTTTCAGCCTTCTCATTTCAAAAGTGAATTATTTTCGATGTCATCAAAGAAGCCAAAGGGAAATTTGAACTACCACGTAAACTACTGAAGATGTGATGACTTGCCTTTACCTTCACTTCATCCACAAGGTTTCGACCATCACCAAGGCATGTTACGTCTTCATTGGTAAGGTTTCGCAAATTTAAGACCCCCTTCCAAACATTTTTAGCAATAATACAAGAAAAAAATGTGATCTTTTTCTAACGCCTCATCACAAACAGGACACTAACCGAGTGTAAGTCTGGATCTTTTATCTAAGTAGATATGCACGGGTAACCTTTAATTAGCGATTCTTCATTATGTGAAGTACACCTTAATTGGTAAAAGCTTGCTCCACTTATAGCATTGGGGAGACGTGGTGTGAGGCTGGAGAGTAACGAGTTGATTGAGAAGGATGATCTTATATAAGTTAATCCGCATTCTCGAGAATCTTGTGACACTAAAGGACTAAATTTAGACATAAGACTGATTAAATCATTTATTTTCAAGGTGCTTCAAATCTAGTTCCTTAATGGTTTCTTTGCTATAAAAAAGATTGCACCAGGCCTAATTAGGAGGTAGCTCTTTGTTTATTACTTTTCATAAAAGTGAATCTTCTAGTCAAATTTATTTTATTTAAAGGATAATTACCTAAAAATGTATAGCTTGTCATTTTTTTTGGTGTTGTTTAGCAAACTTTTTTTTTGCTTTTATATACCCAAACGTTTGAATTTCGACATTTGTGTGTATTTTGTTCATGTATAATAACAATTTTAATTTACCCTTCCATGTTAACACGGTGGTTTAAAATCATCGGAGTAAAATGGCCACAAAATACATATAAAAGTTAAAATTCAAAATTTGGATATACGATAGCAAAAAATTAAGTTTAACTACACACAACTCGAATATGTAACAAGTCCTATATTTAGATAATTATTCCTTTATTTAAATTATGGTAAATCTTTTAGTGTATTATATTTTGTGATATTTTGAGTTTTGGGCATGCCCATGTGTTGATATAAGAGATTGTTATTGTTAAACCCTCGGCCATTGATAAGCTTGACATTTCATATGTAGTAGAGGTGATATACTTCCACAAGTTTTCTTGCTGAAGCTATGAAAAATTATGAAACTAGATTTAGAAACACTTTAGTACACAAATATGAAACACGACATTCTAGGCACAATGTTTTACTTGAAACTACGCTTGTATCAAAGTTGATAAAGTAATAATCTACTAGCAGAAACCATAAAGAAATCGACAAAAATAATAAGAACGTAAGAAAAGTTAACAAATAGTACTCTTAAAATTTGACGAAAAGTTAATACAATAATTGACTAAGAAAATCGTCAAGAGACTTGATTGAAAACATTCAATAAACATATGTATATTCTTATTGATTACTCTTGTATTATCCACATAATTAGAAAATCCTAACACTTTATGAGAATTATTATTTTTTGGCTATTATATATACTATTTTTTTTTGCAGAAACATTAGCAAACCCAAACACATCCTTTTTTTCCTCTGAACGACGATTCTTACTAAGCTGGCAAGGCGCTAGAAAGAATATATTATACAAGATACAAGAGAATTTTGGATTGGATATCTAGTGAGTCTGTATCGGATTTGAGAGATTTTTCATATGAAAAATCTATAGGTGTGATATACGTTATTTTTTTTATTATATTTATTTATTTATTTATTTATTTTTTATGTTTTCTCAACTAGCTAGTGTGGCTTTACGAGGAGGTTTAAGATTACATCGCTCTATTCCTATATCTCCACATGACCTAAATGGTGGTGCGATCACAACCGCATCGAAATATATTTTTTGCCTATGTATTGGTGAGATCCACCAAAGCGGTTGTTAGATTAGGCTTGTTAACACTTTCGAATAATTGACCAAGCACCACTAAGAACAGTGGCATTCTAAACGTCTAGCAACTGAGCTATCAACGAAGACATGTTGTGGTGTTTCAATCTCTTCGTCACAGATGCCAAACACCACTTTAATGACAGTAACATGACAAGGTAATGTTAACCAGCCTTTTTGTTATAGAATCACCGCTATAATACATGGATTTCGAAACGAAATAGTGACCCTATAGAGATTTAGAAATTACATGGTTTTCTCCCACAAACCCCCTTCAAAGAACCTTATCCATAATGACATTAAACTTGCATAATTTACTTGGATCTCAAGTAGACATAAAAGACTTTCTTTTAAGGTTAGAGTGGTATAATTACCCATGTAAAGCCCTCAATTACTATCCTCTATAATCTGTAATATGTTGCCTCTAGTATCTTGCTAAGGGGCTTTCTAATGTTATTTTCTTCTACTGCTAAAAAAAAGCTTCAATGTGTATATTTATACAATATTTTTCATACGAAACAAAAATTAAAGTAAAATTCAATGGCTTTGTTCATGGACACATTTTAATTACCATATTTATGGGATAAAAACTAACACTCCCTCGGATGCAGGTCCTTATTTCGGATGGTATAACAATGCATCAACAATATATGTTTCGTTCCAACAGAAGCTATAGACACCAGGGAATGCCAATTGCACCCATCGAAGACCTAAAATGTTTCGTCATTAAGATAACTTATAAACTCTTGCTCTCTATCAACTATTGATTGAACAAATCATTGCCCATTAAAATCAAGATACTTTAAGTAAATGCTCGTGTAATTGATCTTCATTCAACAAGAAGTAATGGACCCCTTGAAACATCCTCACACCTCTTCATTGAATGTTTGATTTCCGAATCGCTATGTATTAAGGATTCAAATTGGTATTACTATATGATTACCAAAAACTAAAAGTGTTGCCCAATCTTATGTCGTGGTGTGTTGCGGTGAATCTAGGAGGAAAAAAAAGCCAAGATTATTATTTGGACTTTAGAATTTAGGGTTTGTTTCAACTTAAAACATCTGTGAAATGATACCTTCTTCAAAGATATTATGGTCCTCTCTCATGCTTAGATTTTTCATAGTGATAGGTAAATACATCGGAAATGGTTGCATTGGATCCGTGATCCAAGTGTTGCTTGTAAGGATCTTTTGTAATATCTACTTTCTTTCTAGCTTCTTACTAGATTTTTCATAAAATAATGATCGTTAAATAAAATATTGCGTAATCATGTCATTAGTAGTTTAGATGTTTGTCATAGATAATATCTTGAATGAGATATTGATTTATTTATGTTCTAGATTTTTATTTCTTTCATAAAAATGGCTTTCAGTTCTTAAATCATTACATGGTCATATGGTTCTCATCGGTAAAGTGACAAAAGGATACCGCACACCTAGTTAAACTTCAACATAAAAATACTTCAACCATGGAAACATGAACATAGAAGACAAAACTAGCATGATGTATGCCTCACACGAGTTTTATCGTGGTATGTATGACATCTATTCAACTTCAACATGAAAACAATCCGACCGTGGAAACATGAAAGCATAAGACAACACGTCAACACCAACATTATGAATTTTATTGTAGTCTGCATATTATTTCATTTACATATGAACAAATAAACCTAAGCTAACGAATTTGTTATACGAAAAAGAAAAAAAAAATACTTCAGCAAAGTAGCACAATTAAAGATATGTTCTTATTTCAAGATGCTTTGTTAGCTCTTGGAAAGAAATTACTTAAATTAGATAATCTTGTAATCTTTGGATTTTCACTGAACATATCAAGTATACAATCTTCTTTGACATATTTAGGTTATAAGTTAAAAAAGTCCCTATTTTTAGCATGGGTAGTGATTGGGAGACCTAATTTTAGGCCTAATCTTATGCCTAATATTGCATGTTAATAATTCATTGGTCGTAACAGTAGGGCCCACTGCTTCACAATCCAATGAGGTAACTCCACATATGTTAGGCACACAATTAGGCGCAAGTTTTAGGTCTCTCAATCATTTTCCTTTTAGCATTATCTCATTTTATGTTTTGAGTTCTGATCCCTAGTCTTCATTGTCATGTTCATCTCGGAGAATTAATATTATGATTTTAGAACATGGAATCCTGGATGCTTATGGTTACATAATAGGAATCACAATCATTATATTTTTAAGACAAGAGAGTACGTGCAACTTCTTGGCGATGATATATTGTACATATTAAAGTCGTATCTCACTTATATATTGGAAACAAATGAAATGCATGTAATCCAATGAAATGCTCGGGCTTTATGTCCTTTGGGCGAATCCACCAGACATTATGTAATTTTGTAATTGGTAAGTAGTGGTTTTGGAACTTTTTTTTTCTTGTGTGCTCAAGTTTGGTATTTCTATTCTGTGTTTGTATTTCATCTAGCTCCTTAATAGTTTCTTTGCTATAAAAGATTGCATAAAAAGTAGCTTAATTAATTTGTTAAATTTTTTTTAATGATATTTTATCTTTCAGTAACTCATGTAGATTATAATTTTTCATATGATGGTAAATTTTTTCGTGCATTTGCTGATGTTTAGTTTTGGGTGTGGTTGTGCCACAAATTAATGATTAGACCCAAGTGGTAGTTCTGTTAAACACTCAACAGTTGATGATATTAACATCCCACATATAATAAGTGGAGGCACCAAACTTCCACAGTTACTTGTGAAAATGTAACACCCCAAATTATTGCAATGGAAGATAACCGGGGTACTACCTCATAGCACACAATACAAGTTACAGGAAACGACTCTAAAGACGTTTTGAAATAATTTATCATTTGAAATAATATAAAACATCATAGTTTTACAAAGAGGTCCTACAAGTTTATAAAACATAAAAGTATAACATAAATGTTTAAAAGTTTTATCGAATGATAATGATGAATTGTCTTCAAAATATCAGTGCGCCTTCACATGCCAGCTAATAAAGACCTGAGATAAAACATGCTAAAAATTCAATACAAAGGTTGAGTGAATCAATATTAATAAGTAATAACTAGAACACAAGCATTGTTCGTTAATTGGCATTGCCACGCAAAAAATTATAGCATTGAGTTCATTACACCGAACGTTAACCAATAATATAATAGTGCCCATAGAAGGTATAATTTCCATCTACCTTAATTCTCAATACTGTGTGTCTGTTTGACATGTATTCAAGTGAGTAATACCCACGTGGACATGGTGTGTTAAACCAAATAGAACTATTCATAATACTAGCATTTACGAAGTGAGTAATTAACGGTTCATGAAATTAGGGACTTTTCAGGCAAGAGGTACTCAATGTCCATAAAGCATGTATTCTTTCAAGCATACCAAAAATCACTTGTGTTTAATATACAAACAAGTTACTAAACTTTCAAAAAAATTTGTCCTAAGTCACTAATGTTTATCTTCTGTCATCTAGGTTACTACACTTCACGGGTTTTTCACATATGTTACTAAACCTTTTTATATGTGTCATCCTAGTCACTACATGGAAGGGCAACCGGTTGTAGTTTGCCACGTAGGATACCTATACAAACGAGTCACTAAACTTTGCGAAAAATTTGTCCTAAGTCACTAACGTTTCATTTCTGTCATCTAAGGTACTCAACTACACGAGTTGTTAAATATGTTATTGAACCTTTAAAATATGTTTTCGTCCATTTTTTCACGGTTTAGTCCGCTTTCATCCCCTTTTACGTTTTATTCGTTTTCAACCGTTTTTATATTTTTCATCCGTTTTTCGTTTTCATCTTTTTTTTACGTTTTCGTCCGTTATTATACGTTTTTGTCCGTTCTTATACGTTTTATAGAAATTTTATATGTTTTTATTCGTTTTCATCCGTTTTATATATTTTCATACGTTTTTATCCGTTTTAGTCCATTTTTCATACGTTTTCACCTGTTTTTTATGTTTTCATACATTTTCGTCCATTTTTCTTTTGTTTTTGCCTGTTTTTCTATGTTTCATTCGTTTTCGTCCCTTTTTTATGTTTGAAAACATAAGAAAATAGGCGAAAACGTAAGAAAATTGGACGAAAACATAAGAAAACAGGACCACAACAATAAACGTATAAAATAACGCGATGAAACGAATAAGATAAACGATAAAAATGTATAAAACCATATAAAACAGAGAAAACGATAAAACGGATGAAAATAAAAACATATAAAAAATATGTATAATGACGTAAAAATGGGACAACGACGAAAACGTAAAAAACAAACAAAACGATATAAAGAATGAAAATGAATAAAAACGTATAAAAGGTGTATAAAATCGTTATAAACGTGATAATTTTAAAGGTTCAAGTATGTTTAAACAACTCCGTGACACCGACTAACCACAAGGACCGTTTTGTACTAAAAAATGTGCAATGTCATCATTTTAAAGGTTCAAGAATATGTGCCACAACTCGTAAAGTTTAGTACCTTAGATGACAGGAATGAAACATTAGAGACTTAGGACAAATTTTTCGCAAAGTTTAGTGACTTATTTGTATATTAACCCATTATGCTCTAATACACGTCAGCTTTGAACCGGTAACAATAGGTTGCAAAACTAGTGGTATCCAATATAACCGGTTACGTGAAGTATAGTAACTTAGATGACACAAGATAAACATTAGTGACTTAGGACAAATTTTTTTGAAATTTTAGTAACTTTTTTGTATATTAACCCTTTATAAAACAATTAAGTAAGTAAAGGCGAGGCTATGAACTCACATGAACAAAAGTAGTTAACGAGCTCTAGAACAAAAATGACCAAAGTACGACCTAGGAACCCAACGAACGCGTGTCTTTACCGATGATCTTCAATAAGTAATATAATACTTATTAGACTCTTAAAGATATGCTCGAACTCGAAGAAGAAATATAATATTTTTGTAGATTTTATTAAGTAGTTTTACCCGATCTATTTGACCCGACTCCAAAAACGGTCATAACTGGGCATACGAAAGTGAGAAGGTTTTAAAATGTACCTTTTTTAGGGGTCGTTTAAGCCCTTATTTGATCACTTTTGTATCCGTTATTACTTAATATCATTCCTTTTCACTTTTTAGGTCTCTCGAAGGCAAATTGCTGGAATGGCACTTATTTGGACGAAAAGGCGGGAATATACGAAGAAAATGGCCAAAGTCAAGAATCGAGACACTCAAGTCTCTGAATTACAAGGGGCGGCATCAGTGTTATTTGCGACGCCGTCGCATCACTTTTGTGACGGCTCAGTAGCCAAATTGCTTATTTTCGGTGACGTGTCGAGGGCTTTAAAGAGTAGGTCGTCGCTTTCGCAGGCGACCTAGATTTGATCTAGACGGCGTCGGCGAAAGGGGCGGCCACAAGCATAAGGTGCGCCGTACGAAGAACTACGTGGCAAAGACGAAACCCTAATGGCTGGCGACCCAACGGCGTCACAAATCAAATGGTGACGCCGTCGCGATTGTAATCTTATATATAGAATCCGAATTTTTTAGTTTTCATTGTGTAGTCTTTGGAGTAAAACCTAAACCGAACCAAGGCTGTCTTGTACGGTATTTTAGGGTTCCAAACCCTATCTTACATCAAGATAAGTGTTTTACTTCATTAATTCAATTATGTCTTCAATTACTTGTGTGTATGCTTGCATGTTCTCCATGTCCGGCTAATTTATTTGTGTGTTTGCTTAGGGAATATGAAACTTAATTATTAAATATTGATTGGTTGTCTCTTATCTTAATTGTTAATGATCTAGTAATGCGATAGGTCATTGGTTGTGTAGTTAATGCTTGATTAATCTTTGTGAACCTTAGACTATAACACCTAGAGTAGTTGTAGGCTAAACCATCCAAAGAGTACCTTAGAGTTAGTGTTTATAATTCCTAGAGATTTTGTAGACGAGACCCTTTGGTAGTTTCAAAGAGTTAGGGACAAACGCATACCCTACGACTTTAGACACACAACGCGATTAAGAATAAGGACGTGACAATTCAACCATCAATAGGAGATAATTAAGGAGTAATAAAACCTAAGTAAACACATCTTTAAACTATCATACGAGCACACAATAATTAGACATAGACTACATACACCTTAGATTAGATAATTAGATAAGTAGAGTAATCGCTAGAAATATCAACCCCCAAATCCAAACCCCGAGATTCGTACCTTTCTAATTCCTAAAAAATATAAAAAGATAAAAATAATCTTCCTCAACCCCAACCTTAGCGTAGTAACTTCTCACTAGCATTCCTATTCCCCTAGAGAACGATATCAATACCGTGGCTTACCCTAATACTACACTACAATGATTAGGTTCACTGCCTAGGGTGTTGAAAAACTTGCTCAACGAAAAGGAAGTTCCTTTGACCCCGAACGACGCAGTGTAGCGTTATCAAGTTTTTTGCGCTAGAATAAAATAGCTAGTTAGTAGTCCACTTCACTTAGGTTTCCTTGCTTTATTCCTATCAAGTAAGCTTTTTTTCCCATTTTTAGCTTTCTCATAGTCTATCCCCCTTCTTCGTGACCTTTGTTCGTAATCTCATCACTTTTCATCATGGAAGGTGATAACCAACCACCATTCATCAACCTACCACCAAATGACCTGCCAACTACGAGTCTAGCTATATCGGTACGTAGGGGCACGACTACGAGTCTAGCTTAAAGACTCATAAATAAAGAAAAGCGCTTCATGGGAGGCAACCCATGCTAAATTGTTTGCTTGTTAGTGTCATATATCTTTTATTGATTGCTTATTCTCATGATTAAATTTGTAAAAATGCTTTATTTTGTTTTTAACCTCGTCTTAATTGCATATAAAGGTATTTTACATAAAGGATAAGTGTAGGGAGGATTACACACGTTTTCAAAAGAAACGTAAACATGAGAATTTCAATTAATTAAAAGATATATATGTGTGTTTGTTCGAGTCAAATGCTTGTATCGAGTCATAATGGATGTTTTGCAGAATTTTTTTCAGATTCTAAAGATGTAAATTTTCCAGAATTTTTTCAGAAAATCGCAGACCGGTTTTTGTCGGGATAACTGACGTCGGGTCATCCAAACGGCGGCCGAGGAAGGAGTAAAACAACTGATTACTTTTTCTCATTTTCTCGAGCTACTTATAAATTTTAGAATTTTTGGTCTTAATTTTCCAGAAATTCTGTAAACATTCATTCCACAAGCACTATATCCTAGTTTAGTAGAGTCATATATATTATTACCGCCGATTTTACGCGAAGGATTCGTTTGTTTTCTTCAAGTGTGCAGGTTTTATTTATCAAGAAGAAGATACATAAGGTTGGAATGAGCTTTTCACGCATACATTCTTCTTGGAAAGGATTTAACCACCACTTTACACGGATCCTACCGAGCTAATCAGGGGAGTATTAGTTTCTTTCATTTTTAATTACCTTCCATTATCATAACTTTGATACTTTCGGGGAACATTGGGGACAATGTTCAGTTTAAGTGTAGGGAGGGAAAATAAAACGGGAACTTTGAAACTATACTTATCCTTGACTATTTGCTTTGTCCAATTGTATTTGTGTAATAAACCATGAGAAAATGTCGGTTAGGGTAATTTTGGCACCAAATTTTAAATTTTTCATGACATATAGGAGTGAGCCATTAGTCTTAACAAAAGCGTCTCACGGATAGGAAGTTACATGACTAGCACAAAAACCCTTTACCACTTAAAGTCCACCCAAAATGTGAGGATCGCCCTTAGATTAGTAGGAATTAAAGCATTCATCTTTAATGCTTAGAGTGTGAACCGGTAGTATAATAGATTCTAGAGCTTGTTTTGTGATGCATCCCGAGATCGCTAGTAAGACTACACTTATGTAGTTAGAAATAACTAAATGATAAGAGGCATTAGGATAACCCTTGTTTGATACCCGTAATATAGTTACTTCTTCCACATCGGTTGAGTAATTCCCCCACACCTTTGCGTTGTACTTATTTTTAGTACACGATACCCCTAGTTAACCCCTCAGAGCCTATCCTTTTCGCGGTTCTCGTGATGTTTCGGTTTTCTGGAATATCAATGAAGAGCATTGTTTACACCCCACCCCCAAATGTACACCCAAATCGCCTTAGCCTACCCTGTATGCACTCACTTTTAGTGCATTATTGTTATCACCCTAAACCCTTAGTTCAATTATCAAGTTGCTTGCATGAGTTGCTAAGTCGAGTCATATCCTTTGTACACAGTTTTGGGACGATTGGGACTCATGGGAAAAGTTAAAGTTTATAAAATGACGGGAAGGGAACGTTAAATTCAAATTCCCTTTATTTGCTTAATAATGTACTCCAAGTGTTTTGATCTTTTCAATTCGGGTCAAATTAGTGTTAGAGTAATAAAAACTCAAGTGTAGGGATGTGCCTATAAATCCCTATCATTTTGATATTACCGTAGAGGATGGTAGAGTAAAAGTGTATGAATAAAAAAAATCGAAAAAAAAATAGAAAAAGAAAAAAAATAGAGTGTAAAAAAAAAACGGGCTACCATCCTACGTCTATCTTTTAATTTATGTTTTTTTGTTTCAGTTATCTAGAGTTTAGAGTTTCGAGTCTTGGCTTAGCAACGCCATTCTTCGTATGCTTGTAACATAAAGATTTTTGACTTGCCACCACTAAATAGCCTATCCCACCAAACCCTTTGTTTCCCTACCGTAAGCCTAACATTACAACCCTTTAAAGACCTCTTTGATAGTCTTTCCTAGGTGCTTACGCCAAAGCGATGGAGGTTTGATCTATTCTCAAGCCTATGGTAATCTATGTACTAGGACCGGTTAATGAGTGTTTATCTTACATTCCCACTTGTTATATTTCATATACACCCGAGAGATGTGAGTATCCAAACACCCCATGTGAGGTGCTAGTATGTAATTTCCGTGCTTGTTATGACTTTTGCGGGGCTTATATGTGTTGTGGATTGTTTTAAACCAATGCTTCATGACCCTAACTTATAAATTAATTGGCTAAAAGCACATTTGCTTGAGGACAAGCAAATACCAAGTGTAGGGATATTTGATAAGGTTTTAAAATGTACCTTTTTGAGGGTCGTTTAAGCCCTTATTTGATCACTTTTGTATCCGTTATTACTTAATATCGTTCCTTTTCACTTTTTAGGTCTCTCGAATGCAAATTGCTGGAATGACACTTATTTGGACGAAAAGGGGCGGATATACGAAGAAAATGGCCAAAGTCAAGAATCGAGACACTCAAGCTGCTGAAATACAAGGGACGGCGTCGGTGTTATTTGTGGCCGTCGCATCACTTTGTGACGGCTCGGTAGCCAAATTGCTTATTTTCAAGTGACGGTGTCAGGCTTTAAAAGAGTAGGTCGTCGCAACTAAGACGGCCTAGATTTGATCAGACGGCGCCGAGATGCGAAGGGGACGGCCACAAGAATAAGGTGACGCCGTCGCCCAAGACTAACGTGGCGCCAAGACAAAACCCTAATGAATGCCCGGCGACCGGCGACAAATCAGTGAGTGCCGTCGTGATTGTAATCTTATATATAGAATCCGAATTTTTAGTTTTCAGGTGTAGTTCTTTGGAGTAAAACCTAAACCGAACCAAGGCATGTACATGTGTTTTAGGGTTCCAAACCCTATCTTACATCAAGATAAGTGTTTTACTTCATTAATTCAATTATGTCTTCAATTACTTGTGTGTATGCTTGCATGTTCTCCATGTCCGGCTAATTTATTTGTGAGTTTGCTTAGGGAATATGAAACTTAATTATTAAATATTGATTGGTTGTCTCTTATCTTAATTGTTAATGATCTAGTAATGCGATAGGTCATTCGTTGTGTAGTTAATGCTTGATTAATCTTTGTGAACCTTAGACTATAACACCTAGAGTAGTTGTAGGCTAAACCATCCAAAGAGTACCTTAGAGTTAGAGTTTATAATTCCTAGAGATTTTGTAGACGAGACCCTTTGGTAGTTTCAAATAGTTAGGGACAAACGCAGCATACCCTACACTTTCACACACAAGCGATTAATAATAAGGACGTGACAATTCAACCATCAATAGGAGATAATTAAGGAGTAGTAAAACCTAAGTAAAACATCTTTAAACTATCATACGAGCACACAATAATTAGACATAGACTACATACACCTTAGATTAGATAATTAGATAAGTAGAGTAATCGGTAGAAATACCAACCCCAAATCCAAACCCCGAGATTCATACCTTTCTAATTCCTAAAAAAAATAAAAAGATAAAAAAATAATCTTCCTCAACCCCAACCTTAGCGTAGTAACTTCTCACTAGCATTCCTATTCCCCTAGAGAACGATATCAATACCCGTGGCTTACGCTAATACTACACTACAACGATTACGTTCACTGCCTAGGGTGTTGAAAAACTTGCTCGAAGAAAAGGAAGTTCCTTTGACCCCGAACGACGCGTGTAGCGTTATCAGAAAGTATTTTGACAAGCTGAGGGTCTTAACCAAATTTTTATGAGCTAGGCCAATGGGAGACTCTAAATAACACTTATAAGTATCTACCATATCAGTTTCAAGTATAGGTTCGCCATGGTTTATAATTTCTATCCATTTTAGTACAAGCGTTTGAAAACAGAATTCCGGACAGTTTTGACACCTTACACCATTTTGCAAATCACACTAACCAAACGACCTCATCTCTTTAATAAATTTATACATTTAAAAACTAGACTCTTGGTATATGAGTTTAGACCCAAAAATCATGTTAAAACATCCATTTTTCATTAAAATATCCACCAAACAATTTAACCAAAAGATTTACAAAGTGGGATGTTCCAAGTTTATGATAGTCAAATCATGTTCAAATGCTACCAAAACGACCCGTTATGACCCAACCAATGCCCAAAGTCATTTTATGTATGTCTTAACATTATTTTTATGCAAAACATCAGTTGTTAGAAGCTCTAATAACCCATATTTTGGTCATTGTTTAAAAGGTTCCAAAAAGACCTGTAACCGTTAATTCATGTGATTTTTAGTGCTAGTTTACTTATCTAATCCCTAACGACCATTTACAAAACTTGTATCACTTATTTAAGATCTAAACTTGAATTTTGAGAAATCATTTTGCCACATTAGGTTACCATTATAAAAGTTCATGCAAATGCATTTTAGAGATAGGGTTCGATCTAGCTTGAAAATCATGGTTTTTATGTGATTAATCTTACCCGATCTTTGGAACAATCGTGTAGAAAACTGGAAGGGGTGGTTGAATAATTTTGCCGATTAAAAGTTTGTTTTAAAGTCTTTAGATCGACTTATGTCAATCCATTTAGAACATGTGTTGGATATTGATAGATAGACATATAAATAAATAATGCAAAGAGATAAAGAGTAAAGGAACACAAAACCACGACACAAGTATTTATAGTAGTTCGGCTACAATGACTCCTTCCTTGTCCTACTCCACTCCCCGAGTACCCAACTAGAGAGTTTCTAAGCACTACACAACACAAGCTCCTTAATATGGCAGAGAAGCCTTCACAACATCGCCTACACTTTATCCGGTACAAGGCTAGACACCGAGTTCTTCCACGAGGTAGAACAAAACCTATCACAACGTCGCCTACACTTTATCCGGTACTAGGCTAGACACCGAGTTCCATTAAAAAGTAGGAACTACTACCCAACACTACAACCCAAAGGAGACAAACTCCTTTTTACAACACTTCAAAGGATATCAATACCCTTTAACCCAAACTACACAAATATACATCGACGCCCCATATCAAGTACACCTTTGGCACTATACACCAAAGCCTTCAACTTGACACAGTAATGGAGGGAGAGAAGAAGTATTAATAAGATGCACTTCAGTGGTCTTGATGATGACGAAGCTTAGCAACTCATGACCTTGAGCTTGCACGT
This sequence comes from Chrysanthemum makinoi, assembly GCA_910596185.1. NCBI lineage: Eukaryota > Viridiplantae > Streptophyta > Magnoliopsida > Asterales > Asteraceae > Chrysanthemum > Chrysanthemum makinoi. Next base: position 17,336,161 of record OU343224.1, on the reverse strand, counting down.
CTTCAAGAGGTTGTGATCTCGCCTTTAAGAGGAACCTAGAGAATCACACAAAGAGAAAACTACATAGAATGATCATTTGGATCTGAGGTTAGAGAGGTTAGAACATAGAGAGAAGATATGTCTAAAAGGGTTGTTGAGCGAGAGAGAAATGACTCACTATTTATAGGCAAACTGCCTATAGCTAATCCGGATCCGGCGGATCCCTTACCCAAGGGATCCGGCCAGTGCAATCCAAAGGATTCGGCAACTGGGTCAGGCTAGTCTAGATTTTGGGTTGCAAGTCGGGTTATGAGTTATGGATTATGGACCATGGGTCATGGACTTTGGATCATGGATACCCAACAAGACACATTGTACATAGTCCATGGGTCATGGGTCATGGGTCATGGGTCGTGGGTCATGGATCATGGATAATATCCAACATGATTTCATGCATGATGTCATGCAATGGATCATGGGTTATGGATCATGCTCCATGGGTATAGGTCATGGACTTTGGTTTTTACCCAACGTATTCCCATTACAAGTTATATTAGGTACATATACATTTTTATAAAATATAAGTAAACAAAATTACTTTGTAAGTGCTTTATAAAAATGCTTTTGGTTTTATATAACTTATTCAAGTAAACATGTTTTAATGATTTTATATGTTTAGTAAAAGTGTGTTAGAAAAATATTAGCTCAAAGCTTTTACATATTTTATTTATTTCATTAAAATGATTTAACGATTGTAATCGGCAAAATATTAGAAGATCGCAAAATATAAATAAAAGTTTTTATGGTTTATTTGTATTAACAATCTTCCCCTTTTTGTTGATGACAAAACATAAAATTATTTTAAGTAAACAATAAAACTCGTAAAATTTCGAATTGGAGTTTTTACTCTCTTCTCACCCTTTTTGTCGAAACAAAAAGAGCGTCAAAAAGAAACTAACACATAGTAGAAAGAATAGAAGTAGAAGAGAAAAATTTAGAAAGAGTTTTAAGAAAAGATTTTAAAAAGTAAGAAATTTAGAAGAGAAAGATTTAAAGAAAGAAGTGTAGAGAGAAGAAGTAGTAATGTAAGAAAATTATCTCGTCTTAGCTCCCCCTTGACGGAATCTCTGCCTTGATGAGGCCGTCAAGTAATTAGGAAGACTAAACGAGTGTATTGCAAGCATTTTGCAACGTTTTGCTTTGACGAAAAGCCCCCCCTTGTTGAGGACGTCAAAATCTCCATGTATATTTTAAAATCTACAAATTAAAGGTTAGAAAACAAACATATGGTGCGTTGTTTCCTGCAAATGAGCTTAAGGAATAGCTCAAAATTATTTCTGTCCACCCGATTCTGCCGGATCCTTCATTTGAGGGATCCACCAAGACAAAGTTGAGGGATCCGGGTAGCTGCAGCTTAGTAACAGCAATATAGACACAAATATTGATGTAATAGTCCAAGTAAGTCATGTATTGTTGCACCAAATATGTTCACATAACCATATAACATACAAACATGTAGTTTCATTTAATAAAATGAGAGAAATGATACACAAATTCAATTTCCCTAAAACTAAGAAAATGATACAAACATGTAACAAAATAAAAAAGATCCTAACAACCTAGATTGTGCCTAAGACTATGAAGAGCACCACTTGTGCTTCGCATTCCAAGGTTTAGGGACGGTTAGGTTTATTGACTTCATCAAGACGCTCAAGAAGGTGATAAAACATAAAACGTACTTCATCACGTAGTTTATGGACTAACCCTTGGACATGTTGACAATGATAGCAATCATTGTCATGGCTTGGAAATGGTGGTGGTAAGTATGAAGAAGTTTGTGGAGGTAAGTTTGATGAAGAAGATGGTGGTTCCACAAAGGAAGAAGGTGGTGGCATATGTGTTGGTGGTGGAGGAAAAGAAGTATTAACATCCATATGATCCGTTTGTTGAGGCTGGAAGTGTCTCATAATCCAAAATGCAGTATTTGAGGGTGAAGGAGAGAAAGATATGGGTGCTAGTGAAGTTCCAACACTGAGGTTTTGGTGAGAAGTTTGTTGTGGTACCTTTTTCTCAATTGATGAGGATGTGGGCAATGGTGGTTGATGAGAAGGCCTAGGTGGAATTCTAGAGAGTATAGGTTTGGTGATGAGTGAGGCGAGGTAAAGGTTTGGTTGTTTTAGTAGAGATGGGAGTGTTTGGTTTTGAAGGTATGGTGGTGTTTGGCAAAGGTTGTTTGGTGGAAACAAGACTTTGAAGACTTGATTTTATTGGTAGAGTTGTTTGGAGAGGAGCTCTAATGTTTGGTTTTAAAGGTATGGTGGTGTTTGGCAAAGGTTGTTTGGTGGAAACAAGACTTTGAAGAGTTGGTTTGATTGGTAGAGTTGTTTGTAGGGGAACTCTAGTATTTGGAGTTTTGTTGGGTGATGACTCGGTTGATGAAATTTCATGGACAACACAAGCAATTTTCCTTGGAGGTCTTTTGGTTGATGAATTTGCACTAGGTTCTTTTGACATGGGGAAATGGTAAAAGGTAAAAGGTAAAAGTTGAAAGAAGAAGTTTTGCTACTTGAGAATGAGTGTTTGGATGGTGGTTTTGAAGCACAAACATAGATGGTTTATAAAGGGATAAATTAAGCTAGTGAATTAAAGTCTAAACCACTAAAATTCTTCAAGTTGCAAATATTTGCATGCACAAGAGTCAACTACAGTGTTGTTCTGTTCTAAAGAGTCATTTAAGACAATGTGGAGTGTTTAGGTTAGCTAAGAGGGTTTGAAATGATTATCTCAAGTGATAAATCATGTTCTGTGCACCCGGTTCCAACGGTTCCCTCACTTGAGGGATCTGGCTAACAGAAGGTAGGAAAAAGGAAGGATTAGGTTCTAGCAAGGTCTAGTACCTACATATCCTGAGAGATTTGATCCACTAAGGTGTCTTAAATGGTAGAAGACTTAAATGGCCAATTTTAATGAGTGAGAAGAGTCAATGATGAATTTTATGGGAAAATAGACTTTAAGAAACACCAATGGGTAATTATGGATGACACTAAGAGTTTTGAGGATGGTAAATGGTTGTAGAAACCAGATGATGATTAAGGAAAAATTAAGAAAATTCTTTAAAAATCATAAGAAATGAAAAACAATATTTTAGAGCATTTTAAGGTTAAATTGAGTAAAATCAATTTGTTAAAAATGAGAGAAATATCAAAATAGGTGTTTTGAAATGATAGTAACAATGTGTAAGTATTGGAGCGGAAAGATGGTGAGTTTTGAAGTAATGAAAAATCAAAAACACCTTAAATGTGATCCTAAGTTATCCATGAGTGAATGTGGGACCAACTGAGCCTAAGGAAAACCTAAGTGATCCTAATATAGCATGTTTAACTAGTCCAATAAGGTCTGGAGGTTGGAGTGATGCTAAAAGGCATAAAACTAGCTTCTGTCTTCCCGGATCCACCGGATCCTTCCCTTGAGGGATCCGGCTAGTTATAGCCAAGGGATCCGGCTTCTGAGACAAAATCCTTAACAGAAAGTTCGCAAAACACATTTCCACATATCAAATTTTGAAACAAATGTTCTCTACAGCAAGCATATATGTATACAAGTAAATCATAGCAAGCATAGCATGTAGAATTAACATATGAGCAAGCAAATAAGATAACAACCAACTTTTGATATAGGACCAAAAGTGGTAAAATTTCCTAGTTAGTTGTTTTGGTTGATACAAACATTCATGTTTCATCACACCACGACATTAGTTAGTACTACCATACGAAAACTACATTGTTTTAAACATACATAACAAGTTTAGATAAGACCACGAGTTACACATACAAATCACCTCCCAATATCCATCTCATCTTCACTTCTTCTTCTTACCCATGAGAAAGTGAGCAATGCACTTGAACATTCCCTTGGTTTGTTGAAATTCTTGTGAAGGACTTGGAATGTCGGGTAGTTGCTCAATGTACGAAATGGGGTCAAGATGATAGTTATGGATGGGATTGCTAGATTTACCTTCGGTTTCATCGGATGAGTCGGTGGGAGGATGTAGCCTTTTTTCATCAACCATGAACCTCATTGTCCATCCCTCGATGAGACGTACCATGCCATGATAACAAATGAAGTGGTCATCCGTCAGAGGGGATGGTTGCATTCCACTTACAAATCTTGCTAGACGGGTGAGAAGCATAGCGTAGGGAAGCACCATTTTCTTGGTTCTGAAGATGCTTTCCATTCTCTTGACCATATAGTAGGCTAGGTTGAAAGGGGTTTCATTGATGAGACAATAGATCATGTAGACAAGGCAAGCATTTGGGTGATCTTTGTTCTCGACCAAGCAAATGACATTCTCCCTATGGATTTGTTCTCATTTTTTGTACAACAGGAACATCTCAAAGAGTTCCATTTGGAATGAGTCTCGATGGATGATTTTGGAGTTTTGAGTGACACGAGTTTGGGAGGTTCTTTCAATGAAGACGACATTTCTTACCGTAACGAGATCATCAAGAGGATTGCGATAGACATGTTGAGTGTCAACCATATCATTGAGTTTGGCGAGATACCAATCACTCAAGTACATACAAACACCATGGCATGAAATGCGAAGGATTCGTGCAAACTCGATGACGGTTAGGATGAATTTTTTATTATTGATGATAAACAAAAGAGAGATAGTTCCATCATCATTTCTAATGATTCGGACACTTTTGTAGAATTCAAGGACAAAGAGGGGACAAATTTGTTCATTGATTTAAAGTAGGCAATCGAAGTTGATCCTAGAGAAAACTTGAGGGATGTCGGTATTTTCGATGAAAGATTCTTCAACAACACTTCCTTCATGGAAGAAAAGTTTTTGAAGCATCTTGAAGGTTTTATGGTCCTTAGGCATAAGGCCTTCCTTACGATGATGCATTGGGAGGTAGTGGGCGGTGTCTTGGTAGTCTTGTTGGGTTGAGCTAGGAATGTTTGATCCTAAAACAAAAAAACCGTAATGTGGTGTTAATTTTTAAAAAACTCTTTTGAGGGTTATCAAAATTTTTCTTGAAATATCCTTCTTCTTGATTTCATTTTGAGTTTTAATTTGTATTAACAATGTTTGTTCCTTGATTAGTTATCTTAGATAGCTAATTAAAACAATGTGTTAACAAATCGTGATAAACCCACTTGAATCAAAACTTTAAGGATTGAAAATTATTTTGCAAAGATATTAAGATTAGAAATCACAATATAGTGAAGATGATACTTACAAGTGATTGGATAAATGGATTGGATAAAGAGGAAGCTCCAGGAATAGTTGTAATGAGGTTAGGGTTGAGTATGAGAGAGGAGGGTGAAAGATGGGAGTGTACAGTGATCATCAAATACTTAATCTGTTTGCTGATATGTCGGTTCCGCCGGATCCTTTGAAAAAGGGATCCGGCACATTATAGTAAAGGGATCCGGATTTTCAGTAAGTTTTCATATTAGTAAGGTTGATAATTTGACGTGAGATTTTTGATCCTAGTTTTTATTCAATATTTACTTTATTCCTTAGAGCTCATCTGTTTTAGATGTGATACAAGGTTTGACGAGTCTTCATGTTTACGAGACATATTGAAGAAGCACGTAATGAGACGAGAAAATAAGAAACATATCAAATTCCATTTATTTCAATGTTCAACATGATAAAAAAGATGGGATAGATGATACTAATGTAGATTACTAAAACAACAAGCATATATCTATGCGAGAATGTGATCATGGGGTAAACGAGGGCGATGAGCGAGATGGCAATGATCATGAGCCTTTTGGTGTATCAAGACTTTAGTTAGCAATATTTCCTTTCATGATGAAAGTGTAGATTGACTAGCTTACAAAGTCTAGGAAGGACAAATAGGAATACTATTCTTGATGATACGTTGAGATGGAAAGTAGTGAAGAGAGACTTTTTTTTAAATTGTGACTCGATGTCAAATACATAATCCACGTATATATATACATAGCATTTAATATACGCAAAGTATTTTTGGAGATGCTTATTATAAGAGAGAAGCATATATCATCATTTTAACCACAAGCAATTAGCACATTTTTTACCAACTAATTGTAACTAAGAGAACATACATTTGCTATATTCCCTTTTTATGGTTTTAGAAACCATAGATGCGAAATACTTCATTAACTTTTAAAATACTTAGTCATATTTTAGAAAAGCAAGTTGTCATCACTTTGGATTCTTCTTTGGGTGTTGACTTCATTTTTCCTCAGATAGAACGAAGTCATTGGAAGAATCCTAGCATGAAGATGTTAGAATGATTTATCAATATTCAACATTTGTTAAAAGTAAAAAAAAATCTAAAACATGATTTTTGTTTTAAGAAATTTTCTTCTTTGTAGTTTTCAAACATACACGGATCGTATCAAGTTTTTAAAGTACAATATACTCTAAGAAACTTGGTAACAAAGCTCTGATGTCAATTGTAGAAAACTAGAAGGGGGGTTGAATAGTTTTCCTAATTAAAACTTTGTTTTAAAGTATTTAGATCGACTTATGTCAATCCATTTAGATCGTGTGTTGGATATTGATAGATAGATATATAAATAAATAATGCAAAGAGATAAAGAGTAAAGGAACACAAAACCACGACACAAGTATTTATAGTGGTTCGGCTACAAGGACTCCTTCCTTGCCCTACTCCACTCTCCGAGTACCCAACTCGAGAGTTTCTAAGCACTACAAAACACAAGCTCCTTAATATGGCGGAGAAGCCTTCACAACGTTGCCTATACTTTATCCGGCACAAGGCTAGACACCGAGTTCTTCCACGAGGTAGAACCAAACCTATCACAGTATCGCTTACACTTTATCCGATACTAGGTTAGATACCGAGTTCCATTACAAAAGAGGAACTACTACCCGACACTACAACCCAACACTACAACCCAAAGGAGACAAACTCCTTTTTACAACACTTCAAAGGATATCAATACCCTTTAACCCAAACTATACAAATATACATGGACATCCCATATCGAATGTACACCTTCGGCATCATACACCAATGCCTTCAACTTGACACACTAATGGAGGGAGAGAAGAAGTATCAACAAGATGCACTTCAGTGTTTTTGATGATGACGAAGCTTAGCAACTCATGACCTTGAGCTTGCACGTCTACAAGAGGTTGTGATCTCGCCTTTAAGAGGAACCTAGAGAATCACACAAAGAGAAAACTACATAGAATGATCATTTAGATATGAGGTTAGAGATGTTAGAACATAGAGAGAAGATATGTTTAAAAGGGTTGTTGAGTAAGAGAGAAATGACTCACTATTCATAGGCAAACTGCCTACAGTTAACCTGGATCCGCCAAAGGTCAATCCAAGGATTCCCGGTGGGTCGAACTTTGGCGGGATTATGGTTATGCACCATGGGTCATAGACTTTGGATCATGGATACCCAACAAGATACATTGTACCTAGTCAATGGGTTATGGGTCGTGGGTCATGGACTTTGAGTCATGGATCATAGATAATATCCAACATGATTTCATGCATGATGTCATGTAATGGAACATGGGTCATGGACCATGCTCAATGGGTGTGGGTTATGGACTTTGGTTTTACCCAACATATTCCCATTACAAGTTATATTAAGTACATATATATTTTTATAAAATATAAGTAAACAAAATTACTTTGTAAGTGTTTTATAAAAATGCTTTTGGTTTTATATAACTTATTCAACTAAACACGTTTTAATGATTTTATATGTTTAGTAAAAGTGTGTCAGTAAACTATTAGCTCAAATCATTTACGTATTTTATTTATTTCATTAAAATGATTTTACAATTGTTATCGACATAACATTAGAGGATCGTAAAATATAAATAAACATTTTTATGGTTTATTTGTATTAAGAAATCGTAAACCCGACCTAGCTATGACTTGTACTCCATGTAGACCAGATAAATTATGTTTAAAAACTCCAAAAATCTCCATAGGTTAGAAGAACCAAAATCATTTTTCATGTTACTTTACAAATCCACATTAAATGACCTCTAAAAGTCCATTTTTAGCTAATTTTACATATCAAACAACACCAACCACTTCACAAATCCAACTACCTAATCCCATACTCCTTTTATTGGCATTAAAACATATGAAAACCTCATATTATAAGATCTTGTACACGAAAATAAAAGAGAAAATGAGTGTAGGGTTGTTAAAACCTGTTTTTGAGACTTTTTCGGGTACAAGGTGGATAAAAATCGTCTTGTACCCTAGATTACCTTTTAAAAACTCAAGATAGATCTAGGTTGAAGATGGAGCTGAGATTATATAACTTCTTCTGTAGATGGTTTGTGGTGATTAAAAGAACACATACTTGTTTAGGGTATACAAGGAGGCTCTTTCTTGCAAGAAACTTGTAAAAACATGAGACTTTTGGTGGTGGCTATGGTGGTGGCTATGGTGGTGGTGATGGTTTTTCATGGCTAGGGCTGAGAAAAGAAGGAGATAAAACCTATTTAGGGTTTTTGTGTGTGAGACAAATGTGAAGTAAATAAATGAAGTGTGTCTTGGGAGTGTAAAGAATAGGAGTGTAGTTTTAGTTTTGGTGATTTCCATGAAAGAAAAAGGGGAGGGGGGAGAATGCTTGGCCGGTTTTGGGGGGTTCTGGGAGGGGGATTTTTTATTTTTTGAAAGTATATATATTGTGTAATGCATATATAAAGAGTGTTGATATGCACACCATATTTTTTAATTATTTCACCACAAAATCACACCAGTGATGCATACAATACAACACCGCTATGCATGATCACATCATTTTAAATGGTGTGCATATCACCTCCCATATGTAAAAGGTGGTGTAAAAAGGTAATGTATAAAACGCGTAAACATGATTACCGAGTCACTTAAAATGTGATAACTTCACCAAATATGAAATGAGTTTAATTCAAGTATCTAGACTCAGTAGCTTAATAATAGGTGTATACGAGTGTTGGTCCTTAAAAAATGCAAAATGTGACAATTTACGTGGTTTTCGTGTTTATCAGGTAATGTGAAAGTGATAAATTATAAAATATCCTAAATTCATAATTGTGAATGACTTATATATTTATCATTGACATGAGCATATCGGCATGTTTAAACAATATTAAACTTAGAAACGTAGGTCGTAGACACAGGTTCCTAGTAATACAGACGTAAACCATAAAAATGATCCAAAAAGTATAAAATCAATGCAAAACTTATAAAATAAGTTTATGAAAGTGTTTATGCATATTGTTGATGTCGACTAAACTTATTCTATGGCTAGTATACATTAAATGTTGTCAAAACTAAAAACGTAGACCGTAAACGCGAAAAAACGCAAAAAGTACAAGGTTTACTTAAAAATGGTAGAATAAATTATACCTTATAAAAGTAAGTATGTGGGGGAAATAAAATGCATAGACATGTAGACTGAGTATAGTCTAAAATTGGTTACGAGTTAAGGGGACGTGTTACGACATACACGGGTAAACAAGACTTTGAAGAGTTGGTTTGATTGGTAGAGTTGTTTGGAGTGAAATCGTTCTTGATGTTGAATGTCTTACAAATCAGAATTTTGAATCTCTTTCAAATCAACATCATGATGGACATTCATAATGCGTCTCACAGCGACATGTCGAGCATCATAAATTCCTTCCGATACAATTGTTCCATTACTACCCTTCAAGTGTCAAATCCTGACGATATCTTAATAAAAACTTATTCCAAATTGATAGCAAGGTTTTTTTTCATCCCCCACTGCCACCGATCACCAAATATAGAACTACAAAATAAAAAGGTTGTTCATCTATGTTAGATCTGCGATCTAGGAAACGTTAATAAATAACGCATGTCATTTAAAAAAAATCACAGTTACCTTGTCACGATTATATTATTCGAAATACTATGAACAATGAACCATCCTTTTTGCAGTCACCTGCATGATGATAACTATTCTAAGTTAGCACGATTTGATCATAATATGAAAAGACTAGACAAAAAAAACTGAGGATTAAGAAAAAACTCACATATGATTGATCAGGAGGCCTTGTTTCCTCGAGCAAGTAAAATGAAACTGTTGCCATTAGGGTTTGCTATGACTTGTGCGGCGCCTATTGGACAAAAAATGCCTGACAAGACAACATAGAATGCAACGATTTTATACTTGTGAGATTAGCTTTTAAGTTTAAATCTCTATAGTTTAGCCCTTCTTTTTTTCATCTTTCCAGTTCTAACCCTTTCTCTTGTCTGTCATATATATCTTTGAACTCGATGCTGCTTTAAGGATACATATATTCAGAAGGAAATTTCGCCAAAAATCGTAAGGGATAACTTGGCTACAATCGTTCATTAAAAATACACTAGCAATGAATCAGCGACTCACAGAAAATAATCAGGACCCACAAAAAGAATCAGGTACCCACATTATATAGCACAAAATTGTAGCCAAATGGCTACAATAAATTATAGCTAATATATTCTCTTCTAATATAGAGGAAAGAGTTCTACAACTTTTGACCCTCCGCAAAATTGTATTGGCAGAGAATAAGGTACGTCATATTTATATTGGATTGTTTGTCCGTTACACCTTTCGTGGTGGCATGTTCTTGCGTGTATTATTTATTTATTTTCTATTTTTTTGTGTTCGGGCTATTGTTGTGTGCTTATTTGTACTTCATGTAGCTCCCTTTTTTCCGAATGGATGAATTTTATATACAACCTAGGAAGAAGCTTGGGAAAATAATTACAAGGTGTTTGGAAGAGCGTCACAAGGACTATCGAACCATCTATCCAATTAAGGAAAGTTTCTTGCAAGTAGAGTTATCACATGCGAAAGTGATAAAATGATATAGCTGCCAAAAATTGTTAATTCACATTTTCCATAACGAGTACATTACTACTTTTGTGTTTCTCATAACAAAAATCACGTTTCCTGGTCTGTATGACTTAACAATTATTTCATTTCCATAGGTAACTTGCACGCCCATCATCACTATAGTCAATAAATGTATTTGGAGATATAAATTACTTGATCGATACCTATAATCAGTTGGCTCGACATATTCTAATTAACAACCAAATTATTCTCTAAAATTCTTTGACAATTATGTTGGCTTTTTAACCAGAAGATCTACATGTAGTAACATCCTTTTAGCCACCCGCCGTAAAAACATACAATACAGTTACTGAATACGTAATAAGTTATAAGAGTCTCAAGATAAGATCATGAATATCGATATTTATATCAAAAATATCAATAACTAAGATATACATAAATTTAATATTGGGTTCAAGACCTGAAATTCTATGAACAAGATGCAAATTTGTTACACAAACAAGAGAATAATAAATAAAATTTATCAAAACCGTACAGAATAGATTGCTTTTGCTTTCCTAAGATGCTCGAGTAGCTCTAGGAAACATATCAATTAATCAATATTGTACAGAATATATTATTTGCTAAGGAAGCTTATGTTTTATTCATTAAACTGAACCAAAATATGAAGTTTGGGTTATGCAAAAGCATGGGGAATCGTGGAATAAATTATCCTCTGTAGTAGATGTCGCTCGTGTTCATCTGCCAGGTTGGAGTTCTGGAGTGAAGCTACTCAAAAGCCCAAGCATTCTCCCTCTTAACCTCCTCTTCTTCCTCTTCTTCTTCCTCAAGAGTGAAATCATTCTTGATGTTGAATGTCTTACAAATCAGAATTTTGAATCTCTTTCAAATCAACATCATAAATGGACATTCATAACACGTCTCACAGCGACATGTCGAGCATCATAAACTCCTTCCGATACAGTTGTTCCATTACTACCTTCCAGTGTCAAATCCTGACGAGATCTTATAAAAACTAAATCGAAATTGATAGGAAGGTTGTTTTTCATCCCCCCGCTACCACCAATCACCTAATATAGATCTACAAAAAAAAGGTTGTTCATCTGTGTTAGATCTGCGATCTAGGATAAGTTAATAAATACCGCATGTCATTTAAAAAAAAATCAAAGTTACCTTGTCACGATTATATTATTCGAAATACAATGAACAATGATCAACCATCCTTTTTGCAGTCACCTGCATTATGATAATGTAAAAATGGTAACAAACACACAACAAACTTCTTCACACCCAGCCAACCACCCCTTGGTGTATATTTTTATTATAACGATTCAAGAACATAAGTCCCCAATCGGATGCTTACCAAACAATACAAAGACAAGATTGATCTCTACTAGGTAGACACCAATCAACCTCACTACACTTATCACTCAATCACTCAGACTATAAAGATCAAATATGATTGATCTTTAGAACAATACCAACAACTGATATCAAAGTGATATCAATAACAAGAGAATACAAGATGTGTGTAAAACGGAGAGAAAGTAAAACAGATGAAGAAACTGAATAATGAAACCTTAGAAGAAGGTAGAGTATATATAGGCTGAAGTTGCATAACAGTCCTCCAAGTTATCTTCAATACTCAAACGGCTTCTAACTTTTACTTTAGTGTAAATGAAGTCTCCAACTTGACATTATTAGTCCTTGTACTTCTAACATCCCCTCTCAAGTTGATAGACTTCAACCTTGATCAACACCATAATCCATAGCCTGTTTGCCTCTTCTATCAATATCACAATCCTTTACCTGCTTGCCTCCATTGAGAGACCCTGCAAACATGTCAACCAAACCAAGTTTTTCGCACAATACACAATGTTGCTTTTGACCAAGACACTTGGTAAAATATCCTAACTGCATGCTAGTATGAATTTTAACAGTCTTAATCACACCCTGGGCAGATACTTTTTCTCTTACCAAATGTACATCCAACTCAAAATGTTTAGTTTTCTCATGGAAAACAAGGTTAGCAAAGAATCAGATAATAGCACTATTATCACAAAAAACATCCACAGGCAATAAGCCTTTAATACCAAGACTACTTAACAAATTGCTCAACCAAATAACTTCACAAGTAGTAGAAGCTAAGCTTCTATATTCAAATTTCACCGAGCTTCTAGACAAAGTGAACTGCTTTTCTTACTTTTCCAGAAATAAGAGAATCACCCGAAAACACAAAATCCAAGAATGATCTTCTAGTTATAGGACACTTTGCCACCTGCATCAGAAAGATAAGCTCTAAGTTTAAGATCGAAACTTTGTTGAATTGTAAACCGTAAACCGTGAGAACCCTTAAGATATTTCAAAACTCTTAAAGCGCCTTAAGATGAGACCTAAAAAGGCTTATGCATATGTTGACTAAGACAATGTACGAAGATAACTAATATCCGGTCTAGTATTAGTCGATAAATCAACTTTCCCACCGCATTTTTATAGTTAGTAACATTGTGCAAAACCTTATCAAGATCACTTTCAATACAACTTAACATAGAATTCTCGAGCAAAGGAGTATCCACAGTGTTTAGCAACTAACAACCCATACTCATATAATAATTCCATACAATATTTTCTTTGTGTCATACACACACCTCTTTCATTTTTCAAAACTTCAATTCCAAGAAAATATTTCAACTCACCCAAATCCTTAATCATAAACTTGGTACTCAAAAATAGTTTAAACTTTTTAATCTCATCTTCATTGTTACCGCTATGACAATATCATCAACATACACACGCAAAGCAACAAACATGTTATCTTCGTTTAATATACGAGAATAGTCAAATTTGCTTTGAACAAACCCATGTTCAATCAAGGCAAGTAAGTTTAGCATTCCACTGTCTTGGAGCTTGTTTTAGACCATACAAAGACTTATTAAGTTTGCAAACTTTACTATCATCACCACCATTAAAACCCTTTGGTAATACCATATAAACATCTTCATCTAAATCACCATACATAAAGGCATTGTTAACATCCAGTTGATATAATGGCCAATTCATATTAACAAAGAATACTAATTAAGCATCTCACATTAACCATTTTAACAACTGGGCTAAAAGTTTCATCATAATCAAAGCCTTCTCTTTGATTAAATCCTTTTGCAACTAATCTAGCCTTATATCTATCAACCTCACCAAGAGACTTGTATTTTATTTTCCAAATCCACTTATACCCAATGGCATGTCTACCAAGAGGTAAAGTACATTCAATCCATGTATTATTTCTATTTAAAGCCTCAATTTCATTATTCATAGCTTCAGACCAATTAGAATCTTTGATTTTCCCTCATAAGTTTTAGGTTCAACAGATTTATTAAGAGTAGAAGCAAAGCACATATTATTACTGTTAAGACCTCTATAGCAAACATATTTTTCAATGCCATATCTGACTTTAGAACTCATCACATAATCATTGAACCTAACAGAGTTTTAGTCTCTACCGACCTTCTTATAACGGTGTCGCACATCATCATTTTCAAATAAAGACTGAGTTGTTATGTTTTCGTAATTATGTTCAGAACGGACTGCCTCGCACTAAAGATTGGTCACCAACTTGGGTTGCAGAATGCTCATCTTCATGATACAAATGAGTAGTATCTCGAAGTCACTGATCAAATAAAGATGGCAAACTACCTTCCACACAATGATGTATCTTCCGCTTCATCATTGGGACTTTGAGACTTAAGACTATCAAAAAACTTCAAGTGACCTACTTCATTTGCATTCTCTCAGACGTGATATCACGTGTTTTCATTTTAAGTCTAAAAATGTTTTCATAAAATTTCACATCTCTAGCAAAAATACATTCTCGTATCTAAACTTAAAAGTTTATATGCCTTTTTAGTAGTAGAAAAACCCAAGAGAACACATTTTTCGCATCTATAAGACATTTTATCATGATTGTTCAAAATAGTAGCAAAACAAAGACATCCAAAAGACCTCAAATGGGAAAGATTTGGTTTCTTTTTATATAACAAATCATAGGGACATTTACCATGTAAGACGATGATGGCACCGCTTATAAGATATATATATATAGCGCTTAGAACACAATCGACCAAAACTTTAAAGGAATCCCCCTTGAAACATAAGACTCCTTGCAACATTGAGCAAGTGTCTATGTTTCCTTTCAAGAATCCCATTCGCTAAGGTGTATGGGCACATGAAGTTTGATGAATAATTCCAAGATCAGAAAACATATCATTCATTTTCTTATTAACAAATTCAGTTCCATTATCCGAACTTACGCTTTTATTTTTAAATCAAATTGATTCAGAATCAAGTGAATGAAACTACAGAAAACACCAAATACTTCATCCTTAGTTTTGGCTAAGTATACCCATATGTACTCTAGAAAAATCATCAACAATGGTCAAAAAATATTTGTATCCTTCTCTGCTTGTAACTCTATAAGGGCCCCATAAGTCAAGATGAACAAGATCACCAATATTCTGTGACTTATGATCGCACAAGGGAAAAGGTTCCCTTGTTTGTTTTGCCCTATGACAGATTTCACAAACAGAGATAGTAGAAATCTTGGAAATACCAAGATCTTTTTGAAGAACAGATAGAACAGATCGCAGGTGACCCAATCTATTATGCCAAGTAAGTTTAGACACATTATAAGATATAACCATATTGCACTGACCTAAAGACAAATTAGACTGCATGTCAAACAAGTAAAGACCATCGATCGACTACCAGTCCCAGAACAATCTCCTTTTCCAATCCTGAATATAACATTTATCCTCATCAAAACCAACAAACAACTTACTATCTCTAATAAGTTTATTAACAGATAAAAGGCTCACACAATATCCAGGAACAACCAACACATCATAAAGAGTAACATTATTAGTCAACTTCAAATTTCCAACATGACTAATAGTGGCAAGAGTCCCATTGGGATGACCAACAGTAATTTTAAGACTAGGAATATCCACAACATTGGTCATACCAATGGTAGAACATGCTTAGGTGCCGATTAGCACTGGAGTCAATGATCCAACCCAAAGAGATAGTACTAACAAACCGGACTAGAATTAGCATAAAAATATCTAGAAAAGTTAACATTAAACCAGATATTTCCATTAAAGAAAGAAGCTCTACCTGCCATATTAGCATGTATGCTTCCAGAGGAGTTTCACTAATCAAGGATAACAACTTCTTCATCCGTTCGTAAGTAAAACCGTAAGAGTTGCCGCAGATGAAGAAGTATACTTATTCTCATTTTGTTTAACATCAAGATTAGCAGTATAGTTTTGTTTAAAAACATTTTTCTTATTAACAGGATTATTGTTTTTAACAAAACCGTGAGGAAACCCAATCAACTCATAGCATCTGTCAATAGTGTGTCCAATTTTACCACAATTCTTACAATTCAGATTAGGATTAGGACCTCTATTAGCAGTATTAGAATTAGAATTGGTGCCCCTAGTGTTATTATTATTAAACACTCTTCTATTGTTATTAAAAGACTTAGAAGAAAGAAGAAGCATTAAGTTTAGACTCAAACACTAGAGGTCTCAGAATCCCTCTGGGACTCCTCCCTAGATACAACAAGATAAGCATCTTTGACCTCGAGAAGAGGATCTCTAGTTAACAAAGCAGCTTCTCACAGTTGATAACACCATCAAGACCCATAAGAAACGCATCGTTTCATTAACTTGATGCAAAACTAATTCAGTACTAGCATCACAAGTGCACTTATGCTCACAAGTACATTTAGGCAATTTAGTGAGAGAATCAAATTCTCTCCATAAGGAATTGAGCCTATGATAATAATCACAATGCAACTACCACCTTGTTTAACAGTAATTAATCTTTGTAAAAGATTATATATCACGAACCATCAACTTTATTATAAGTTTCTTTTAACTCTTGCCAAACGTAAGTAATTCTCGTAATAAACTAATCCCATATAAACATCATGAGAAATGTAATTCATAATCCAAGTTAAGACTATAGCATTACATCTATCCCATTGAGGCAATAAAACATCACTAGTAGTAAACAATTCCTTAAGACAAGTACCATCAACAAAGCTATACTTATTCCTAGCTTGCAATGCCAATTTCATAGCACTAAACCAGATTCTATAATTTTCGGCCCAAGCAGTTTAAATGGAATAAGAGCAGTTCCACTATTATCATTAATTTGAATATGAAGAGGATTACCAAGATCTAGATTACTAATTAACACTTGAGTATTACTACCACTAGGTGCATCTTCAATAGCCATAATAACCAGTTAACAAGAACAAACAACAAAACAAATAACAAGAACAAACAATAAGAATAAATGAAATAACCACAATAATCGAACCAACAAGACCAACAAACAACCTGAACTAAACAACTCAATCAACTTCCAAGACTGCCCAATTCCTATCCTCCTTCGACTTAGACACAACAATAAACTGAATAATAAAGAAAAACAAATATAGCTACCACAACTCACACCTAAGATCAACCAAGAACCATTAAGACTAGGGACAGCTGTGAAAGTATTCGTACCAATCAAGTTGGCAGATCAAGGAGTTAATCGTCCCGCTTGCACCTTCTAGAATCGTTAATGTTGTCTTAAAGAAGATATGAAACTTACAGTGCTGAATAGAAAGCAAGAACAACAAGAATGGGCACAAGAACACCAGGGAACAAAATCCCCAAAACTTAAATTAGGGTTTCAAGAACCCTAATCAAGAAATCCCATAAGAATCACCCGATCTAGCCCGAAGACTAAATCAACAACGGCCGTTAAGAAAACAAACCTCAATTAACCAATAACACCGTCACATTGCAAAACCCCCAAAATCTCCCTTTGAAACCCTAGAAACCCTAGAATCTCAAAAACCACCAGATCGTAACCTAGAGCTCGATACCATGTAAAATGGTAACAAACACACAACAAACTTCTTCACACCCAGCCAACCACCCCTTGGTGTATATTTTTATTATAACGATTCAAGAAGATAAGTCCCCAATCGGATGCTTACCAAACAATACAAAGACAAGATTGATCTCTACTACGTAGACACCAATCAACCTCACTACACTTATCACTCAATCACTCAGACTATAAAGATCAAATATGATTGATCTTTAGAACAATACCAACAACTGATATCAATAACAAGAGAATACAAGACTGTGTGTGTAAAACGAGAGAGAAAGTAAAACAGATGAAGAAACTGAATAATGAAACCCTAGAAGAAGGTAGAGTATATATAGGCTGAAGTTGCATAACAGCCCTCCAAGTTATCTTCAATACTCAAACAGCTTCTAACTTTTACTTTAGTGTAAATGAAGTCTCCAACTTGACATTATTAGTCCTTGTACTTCTAACAGATAATTATTCTAAGTTAGCATGATTTGATCATAAAATGAAAAGACTAGACAAAAAAACTGAGGATTAAGAAAAGACTCACATAGGATTGATCAGGAGGCCTTGTTTCTTCGAGCAAGTAAAATGAAACTGTTGCCATTAGGGTTTGCTATGACTTGTGCGGCGCCTATTGGACAAAAATGTCTGACAAGACAACATAGAATGCAACGATTTTATACTTGTGAGATTAGGTTTTAGATTTAAATGTCTATAGTTTAGCCCTTCTTCTTTTCATCTTTCCAGTTCTAACCCTTTCTCTTGTCTGTCATGTTTATCTTTGAACTCGATGCTGCTTTAAGGATACATATTTAGAAGAAAATTTCGCCAAAAATCGTATTTCTAATTTAGAGGAAAGAGTTCTACGACTTTTGTCCCTCAAAGAACATTGTATTGGCAGAAAATAAGGTATGTCATATTTATATCGAATTGTTTGTCCGTTATGCCTTTCGTGGTGGCATGGTTCTCGTGTATTATTTATTTATTTTCTAATTTTTTGTGTTTGGGTTATTATTGTGTGCTTAATTGTACTTCATGTAGCTCTCTTTTTTTTCGAACGGAAGAATTTTATAAACAATCTAGGAAGAAGCTTGGGAAAATAATTACAAGGTGTTTGGAAGAGCGTCACAAGGACTATCGAACCATCAATCCAATTAAGGAAAGTTTCTTGGGCCTATTGGAAATTCAGATAAACGAGTACAACTTTATATCACTGAAAAGAAAGTTTCAGCCTTCTTATTTCAAAAGTGAATTATTTTCGATTTCGTCAAAGAAGCCAAAAGGAAATTTGAAATACCACGTAAACTAATGAAGATGTGATGACCTGCCTTTACCTTCACTTCATCCACAAGGTTTAGACCATCACTAAGGCATGTTACGTCTTCATTGGTAAGGTTTCGCAAATTTAATATCTTCTTCCAAACCTTTTTAGCAACAATACAAGAAAGAAAATGTGATCTTCTTTTTCTAACGCCTCATCACAAACAGGACACTAACGAAGTGCAAGTCAATGGCCCTTTAATCTAAGTAGTTATGCACGGGTAACCTTTAATTAGCGATTCTTCATTACGTGAAGTACACCTTAATTGGTAAAAGCGACGTGGTGAGAGGCTGGAGAGTAACGAGTTGACTGAGAAGGATGATCTTATATAAGTTAATCCGCATTCTCGAGAATCTTGTGACACTAAGGGGATGTTTGGTACACTGGAATGGAAAGATGAGAAAAGGAAAGAGGGTTCATTCCCATGTTTGTTGACATAAAGAATGGAAATAGAGAATTAAATTACCATTCTCATTCTCTCATTTTGTTTCTTTAAAAAAAAGTAGAGAAAGGTGAGGAATGCGAGTTTTAGAAGGACTCTTTCTCTACCTTCATTCTTCAAAGAATGCAAAAAGTCCCGTGATAAAAGGGGATACACATTCCTAACATGTGCAATGCACAAAACATCATAAACGATTAAAAGAAAACCCTAAAGCAGCCATTTTTCTCTCCCAATTTATTTCATCAGTTCATCCCACGTTTGTGATTCTCAACATCAGTTGAGGTAAATATATAGGTTTTTGATTTTACTATTATAATTTAATATATGCTTTATCCTTAGCAAAGTTTAGTTTTTTATGTACGTCATAACTCATTTGTAACAATAATGAAGTGATGATATCCTCATGATATCTTCAGTTAACTCATGATAGCCTTTGTTATAAATATATACGGCTAAACACCACTCGTATATTGTAGATGGCGAGAACACCTTTGTTTCAACGAAAAATCCAAACAAAACGAGCTGCCATGATAGCTATCGTACGAGCTGCTAACGCAATCTTCATTGTGGTTCGTTGATGTTGATATGGATGTTCCTATGTATATTGAATAGGATGGTCTAGTAGATTAGCTGGTGCTCATTAAGATTTACTTTGTTACATACTTTTTTTCTCAATAATATGTTTAGTACTATCTTATGGATATTTCTTTGACATTTTATTGTTATGTTGGTAAAGTTTTTATTTATGAAGTGATTTTTAATGGTACTATCTTATGGTGAAGGTTTTTTTTATTGTAATCTTGCTGTAGCCCTTTTGAACTTGAGATGGTGTGCCATGGTGAACCTAATATCATGGTCAATAAATGAGATCCAGTGGGTCAAGAGGCTCTCAGCTACAAACAGTTATACATAAACTTTCAGAGTAACATGTATCACCAATGTTTTCGATGCCTTGGCTTGCGGAAGCTTATTCTAGACAAGAACCTCCGATATCTTAGATAATGCACCACAAAGGTTTTGATGTTTTATTTTCACATCAAATGTGGCAAATATTGTTTGTATTATGAGACGATGATGTAATTTTATATCTGATTAGGGGTCAACATTTTTTAGCAAGCACAGTTAGTATAACCTTGTTCTATTCATGTATACATAAGCCTCCATGATATTATTAATTAGTTGTCTAACAATATCAATGGAATTTTGATAGAACATTTGTTATGATGAGTTTGGTTGGTCGTCTAACGATACCACTACGATGCGTTGTAGCAAAGTTTCCAGCCACCATTCTTGTTGTATAATATTTGTTATAGCCAATGTTTGTTACAAAAATATTGTACTATTCTACTATATAAAGTGTGTGTATTTGTTGTAATATTATTCTTTCTAGTCATGATTGTTTCATTATAAAGATAATATAACATACTTGTATATGACAAAAAACATGAATTCGCAAAAGTGTAATTACATGGCAGCATATTATTAAAGAAACTAAATAATCAACTTAACCAAAAAAATAAAATAATAATAATAATAATAATAATAATAATAATAATAATAATAATAATAATAATAATAATAATAATTCATTCTCTATTGTACCAAAGGAATGAATTCTTTAAAGGATTCAGACTTTTGCCAAACAGTAAAATCAATTCTCTTATTTCAGAGTTATTCTCTTTCTCTGTCATTCCATTCTTTACTGCATTTCCATTCTTTGTGATTCAGTCGTATCAAACGTCCCCTAAGAGACTGAATTTAGACATAAGACTGATAAATCATTTATTTTTAAGGTGCTTCAAATCTAGTTCCTTAATGGTTTCTTTGCTATAAAAAAGATTGCACCGG
The DNA here is from genome assembly GCA_910596185.1 of Chrysanthemum makinoi. NCBI lineage: Eukaryota > Viridiplantae > Streptophyta > Magnoliopsida > Asterales > Asteraceae > Chrysanthemum > Chrysanthemum makinoi. Next base: position 17,314,781 of record OU343224.1, on the reverse strand, counting down.
TCCTAATTAGGAAGTAGCTCTTTGTTTATTACTTTTCACAAAAGTGAATCTTCTAGTCAAATTTATTTTATTTAAAGGATAATTGCCTAAAAATGTATAGCTTGTCATTTTTTTGAGTGTTGTTTAGCCAACTTTTTTTTTTTTTTTTTTTTTGCTTTTATATACCTAAACGTTTGAATTTCGACATTTGTGTGTATTTTGTTCATGTATAATAACCATTTTAATTTACCCTTCCATGTTAACACGGCGGTTAAAAATCATAGGAGTAAAATGGTTACAAAATACATATAAAAGTCAAAATTCAAAATTTGGATATACGATAGCAAAAAATTAAGTTCACTACACACAACTCGAATATGTAACAAGTTCTATTTTTAGATAATTATTCCTTTATTTAAATTATGGTAAATCTTTTGGTGTATTAAATTTTGTGATATTTTAAGTAGAGGTGATAATGCCCCTTATTTGATATAAGAGATTGTTACTGCTTAAACCCTCAACCATTGATAAGCTTAACATTCCATATGTAGTAGAGGTGATATACTTCCACAAGTTTCCTTGCTGAAGCTATGAAAAATTAGGAAACTAGATTTAGAAACACTTCAGTTGCACATTTATGAAACCCGAAATTCTAGGCACAACGTTTTACTTGAAACTATGTTTTTATCAAAGTTGATAAAGTTATAATCTACTAGCAGAAACCTTAGAAGAAATCGACAAAAAATAGTAAGAACATTAGAAAAGTTAACAAAGAGTAAACTCTTAAAACTTGAGGATGCGTAGGGGGCTTCTTTTTAATGACTTGGTTCAAATTAATTCGTGTTCTAATCGTTGTAATTTTAAACTAAATTGGGTTACTTGGATGAAAAATCCTTGTACCCTTTGCCTGTGATTATTTTCTAGCAACTTGCTAGTTTCTTATAAATTCGCCGTTCAAAAAAACAAAAACAAAAAAAGTTACCAAAGAGTAAACACTTAAAACTTGAGGAAAAGTTAATAGAATAATTGACTAAGAAAATCGTCAAGAGATTTGATTAGAAACATTCAAAAAAATATATGTATATTCTTATTGAGTACTCTTGTATTATCTACAAAAATAGAAAATCCCAACACTTTATGAGAATTATTATTTTTTGGGACATTATATATACTATTTTTTTTAGCATAAAAATTAGCAAACCCAAACACATCCTTTTTTTCCTCTGAACGACGATTCTTACTAAGCTGGCAAGGCGCTAGAAAGAATAGATTATGCAAGCAACAAGAAAATTTTGGATTGGATATCCAGTGAGTCTGTATCGAATTGAGAGATTCCTATGAAGAAACTATAGGTGTGATAGGATTTTTTTTTAGTTTCCTCAACTGGCTAGTGTATCTTTATGAGGAGGTTTAAGATTACATCACTCTATTCCTATATCTCCATATGACCTAAATGGTAGTGCGATCACAACCGCATCAAAATACGTTTTTGCCTTTTATTGGCGAGATCCACCAAAGTGGTTGTTAGATTAGGTGTGTTAACACTTTCGGATAATTGACCAAGCACCAGTAAGAACAGTGGCGCATCTAAATGTCTAGCAACCGAGCTATAAATGAAGACATGTTGCGGTGTTTCAATCTCTTCTTCACAGATGCAAACACCACTTTAATGATAGTAACATGACTAGATAATGTTAACCGGCATTCGTGTTATAGAATCACCGCCATAATACATGGATTTTGAAACAATATAGTGACCCTATGGAGATTTAGAAATGACATGGTTTTCGCCAACAAACCCCCTTCAAAAAAGCTTATCCATAATGACATTAAACTTGCATCATTTACTTGGATCTCAAGTAGACATAGAAGGATTTCTTTTAAGGTCAGAGTGGTATAATCACCTATGTAAAGCCCTCAATTATTATCCTCTATAATGTGTAATATGTTGCCTCTAGTATCTTGCTAAGGGGCTTTCTAATGTTATTTTCTTCTACTGCTAAAAAAAAGCTTCAATGTGTATATTTATACAATAGTTTCCATACGAAACAAAAACTAAAGTAAAATTGAATGTCTTTGTTCACGGACTCATTATAATTACCATATTTATGGGATAACAAATAATACTCCCTCAGATACATGTCCTAGTTTTGGATGGTATAACAATGCGTCAACAATATATGTTTCGTTCCAACATAAGCTATAGACACCAGGGAAGTCCAATTGCACCCATCGAAGACCTAAAATGTTTCGTCATTAAGATAACTTATAGACTCTTGCTCTCTATCAACTATTGATCAATGTTTTCAAATGAACAAATCGATGCCCATTAAAATCAACATACTTTCAGTAAATGCTTCGTGTAATTGATCTTCATTCAACAACATGTTTAGTTTCTAATGGACCCCTTGAAACATCCTGACACCTCTTCATTGAATGTTCGATTTCTGAATTGCTATGTATTAAGGAATCAAATTGGTGTGCCTATAATGACTACCAAAAACTAACAGTGTTTTCCAGTCTTATGTCGTGGGGTGTTGGTAAATCTAGGAGAAAAAATGCCAGGATTATTATTTGGAATTTAGAATTTAGGGTTTGTTTCGACTTAAAACATCTGGGAAATTATACCTTCCCCAAAGATATTATGGTCCTCTCTCATGCTTAGATTTTTCATAGTGATAGGAAAATACACCGGAAATGGTTGGATCGGATTCATGATCCAAATGCTGCTTGTATGGATCTTTTCTAATATCTATTTTCTTTCTAGCTTCTTACTAAATTTTTCATAAAATAATCATCGTTAAATAAAATCTTGCGTAATCATGTCATTAGTACTTTAGATGTTTGTCATAGATATTATCTTGAATGAGATATTGATTTATTTATGGTCTAGATTTTTATTTCGTTCATAAAAGTGATTTTCAGTTCTTAAATCATTACATGGTCATATGGTTCTCATCGGTAAAAGGATAAAAGGATACCGCACACTTAGTTAAATTTCAACATGAAAACACTCCATCCCTGGAAACATGAACATGGAAGACAAAACTAGCATGATGTATGCCTCATACGAGTTTTATCGTGGTATGTATGACATCTATTAAACTTCAACATGAAAACAATCTGACCGTGGAAACATGAAAGCATAAGACAACATGTCAACAACAACATTATGAATTTTATTGTGGTCTGCATATTATTTCATTTCCATATGAGCAAATTAACCTAAGCTAACGACTTGTTATACAAAAAAAGAAAAAGAAAATATTTTAGCAAAGTAGCACAATTAAAGATATATTCTTATTTCAAGATGCTATGTTAGCTCTTAGAAACAAATTACTTAAATTAGATAATCTTGTAATCATTGGATTTTCACAAAAAATATCAAGTATACAATCTCCTTAGACATATTTAGGTTATAAGTTTAAAAAAAGTCCCTATTTTTAGCCTTATCTCATTTCATGTTTTGAGTCCTGATCCCTAGTCTTCATTGTCATGTTCATCTCGGAGAATTAATATTATGATTTTAGAACATGGAATCCTGGATGCTTATGGCTACATAATAGGAATCACATTCGTTATATTCTTAAGATAATAAAGTACGTGCAACTTGTTGGTGATGATATATTGTACAGATTAAAGCCGTCTCTCACTTATATATCGGAAACAGATGAAATGCATGTAATCCATTGCTCGGGCTTTATGTCCTTTGGGAGCATCCACAAACATTATGTAATTTTGAAATTGGTAAGAAGTGGTTTTGGATTTTTTTTTTCCTTTTGTGCTCAAGTTTGGTATTTCTCGTGTTTTTGTATTTCATCTAGCTCCTTAATGGTTTCTTTGATATAAAAGATTGCATAAAAAAGTATCTTAATTAATTTGTTAACTTTTTTTTAATGATATTGTATCTTTCAATGTAGATCATAATTTTTCATATGATGGTAAATTTTTTCGTGCATTTGATGATGTTTAGCTTTGGGTGTGGGTGTGCCACGGATTAATTATTAGACCCAAGTGGTAGTTCAGTTAAACACTCAACAGTTGATGATATTAACATTCCACACATAATACGTGGAGGCAGCAAACTTCCACAGTTGTCTTATTGCAGTGGAAGATAACCGGGGTATTACTTCATAGCGTACAATACAAGTTACAGAAAACGACTCTAAATGAGCGTTTTGAAACAATTTATCATTCAATATAATATACAACATCAGAGTTTTACAAAGAGGTCCCACAAGTTTATAAAACTTAAAAAGTATAACATAAATGTTTAAAAATTTTATCGAATGATAATGATGCATTGTCTTCAAAATATATGTGCTCCTCCACATGCCATCTAATACAGACCTGAGATAAAATATGCTAAAAAGATAACACAAAGGTTGAGTGAATCAATATAATTTAATAAGTAATAAGTAAAAAGTTACATGTGTCATTAACCAATAATATAATAGTGCCCATAGAAGGTATAATTACCATCTACCTTAATTCTCAATACTATGTGTCTGTTTGACATGTATTCAAGTGAGCACTACTCACCCGGACAAGGTGTGTTAAACCAAATAGAACTATTCATAATACTAACGTTTACCAAGTGGGTAATTAACGGTTCATGAAATTAGGGACTTTTCAGGCAAGAATTACTTAATGTCCATAAATCATGTATTCATTCAAGCATACCAAAAATCACGTGTGTTTAATTTGTAAAACTAGCTAAAGGCGAGGCTATGAACTCACAAGAACAAAAGTAGTTAGCTAGCTCTAGAACGAAAATGACCAAAGTACGACCTAGGAACCCAACGAACACGTGTCTTTACCGATGACCTGAATAAGTAATAAACACTTATTAGAATATTAACGATATGCTCAGACTCGAAGACAAAATATAATATGTCAAAATATTAGTTTCGTTGGAAAATAACACGTATTTCTTTTAGTCGTTAAAAGTCAATTATGCACGGGTGATGAGTGTGTAAATACTCATCATTTTTGGGTCAATCTGAACTGCAAAACGTTTAAAAATGCTCAGAAATGCATCAAAATACTGAAAATATTTCAAAATTGCATTTTCTATGTTTCAAATGCAAAATGTTTAAAATCAGATGAAAAATGAGCTAAGTTTGCATAATTGGCAGTTTCAGTCCCCCAAGTTTTAAAAGTTGTCAAATCTAGTCCCTGGAATTCAAAAATGTGAAGTTTTGTCATTCAAGGTCCCTAAAATATTCTAAGTTGTCAAAAAATGATCCTTGAATGATTCTTTGGTCAAATGGCGGAAAAGGTCCTTAAACTTTGAAAAATTGCAAAATTAGTCCTTGGATGTTTTAAAATGGAATTTATGCAAAAAGGATCCTTGTGCTATCAAAGTTTGTCAAAATTGGTCCTTGTTATAAGTTTGGAAAGTTGGCATTTTCAGTCCTTGAAGTTTGGTGAAATTACATTTTTGGTCCTTGTTATCTAGCTAAACCAAACGGACACCTTATCATATATCAAAGCCCAATCCAATCCAAATACCAGCTGGCTCAAACCTTAGCCCAATCCCACTTGACCCTTGAGCTAGGTCAAAATCCAGACGACCCGCCATATCCAATTTTGGACCCCCTTATTATAATACCACGGGTCAACAAAGTCAAAAAGACTCACCTTCAGCCCAAAACAAACTAGTATCGTTCATCTCCTCTCTAAACTGTAAAACCAGAAACCAGAGCAGTTTTCCACTTTTTCAACCTCACTCACCTTACCTTGTCCCCTCCACCTCCACTAACACCAAAAATCCTTTATTGACTCAAACCAACTCCAATTAATATCAAAACCTGCCTTGAAGAATTTGGCCAAAAGCAAAGTGGATTGCTTCGATGATATTTGATGATCCAATGGCTAGAAGATGGTGGGAAACAATCAGAGGTCAACAAGGATTCACAAAAGTCTATAAAGAGGATGAGAGATGCATTGTAGGATATATCTAGAATAACTTAGTTTTCTTTAATGTTGTTTTTAGCTTAATTTAAAATTTCAGAGTATGCGTTTTAGTTTACAAGCTTTGTATTTCAAGTTGTTATTGTATTATAAACCTTTTACAAGTATCAATTTCAAGTTTCAAGTTTTAATATCGATTATGCAGCTTCATATTTCAAAATCTCTTATGATTCAAATATTGATGTTAGTTGTTTTTATGGACTGAGTAGGATCACATAAGCTCCTAGATAGCTTATTAAAGCTATTAGAAACACTAAAACTCAGTTTAGAAACAAAACTAAAATCACCAAAAATCCAAATTAAATAGTTGAAAAAATAAAAAATCACAAGTAGATGGTGTATACAACTGGAGCAGTGGTAAATCTTGGATGTCCTTGGGTTAGTAGCTTAGTGGTAAGCTAATAGGGTGATAATTGGTTCTCGGTTCTCGCTTGAGCTTGGAAGCTTTTGTAAGCCTTTTGTTCACTTTTGCATATCAACGTTATAGTTGTTCATTAGCTTTAATTTCTGTTTCTTAGTGATCATTAGTTATAGTTAAGTGATAGTAATCATTAAAATCATTTAGTTGTTCTTTTAAATTTGTAGTTTATTAAAATCTTATTTTGACAAGAAAACATCATAATCTTCATTAGTGAGTTTCTTGTTGTTAATGTTGTTGTTTCATGCTTCATCAGTTCTAATATATGATATTTCATGGTCTTGAATTAGTTTTATGGTTTAAATTTGTGATTTGCCTTGAAAAGTTTCAATTCAGTCATATAAAGACTTGTTTGGATTTGAGAAGTGAAACTAAGTTAGAGGTGGATTAAGTTTGTAAATGTTGTTGTCTTGAGTCACACTTGGTCACAATAGACAGTGCATACAAGAAAAACCCGATTACTCCTTTTGGATAAAAGTCAAAATTTCTTTTGATCTCATCTCATTTCTTTGTCAGATGATTTTGATGATCTATGATCATTATTTTGTGTTTACAAGTTGTTCAAATTACTCAAATCAGTTTTAGTTTACCTTATAAAAACACATTCAGTGCTTAAGATCAATCCAAAGTTCATCTTAGTCAACTTTTCTAGTTTTTATAAAAGTCAAATTTCTCACTTGGGTTGTTTTTGAATAAACTTTGGAATTTCATTGTGTGTTCAATAGTGAGTTTCAGTTTAAAATCTCTTGGGATATCAAAGTCTAGTTGCTAAACAAAAATATAAAAATGTTAGTTCTCTGTTAATCAGCTTTTTAAGTGCTTAATTATTGGCTTATTGTTGGTACCTTGACTGCATAACCTGTCCGCGCAATGTTGATAGGTCCAATTTGATAAGCTCACTTAGAGCTTATTAGTTGCTCAAATCTTGTGTTCTTTGGTTCTTTGGAAAGCCAACCTGGCCATCTTGAAGTATCAAGCTTTGTTTTTCATTTTGAAGCTTGTTGGCTAGTGGTCGCAAGTAGCTTAAAGCTTGTCCCATTTCTGTTTTAATCATAAGTGCTTATTGTCTTCATAATAGATTTTCAGTGTGCTTATCTGTTATTTTTAGCTTCATTCTAGTTCATCTAGCTTGTTTGTAGCTTATTTGATCCTTTGTTTCAGCTGGTTAGCTTGTTTGAGCTTATTTCACCAAATAAGCTCATAAGTATAACTGTTGAGCTTATAAGCTTGTAAAACAGCTTATTTGAGTTTTGTAAAATTTTTGTCTTTGTTAAAGTTTGATATTATCAGTATTAAAGTAGTTTTCAAAAAGAAAATCCAGAAAAAGTTCAATTAAAAATCAGTGATAGTGTTTATTTAATAGGTTTTAGCTTTTTGATTTTTCTTTTCATCTTATTAATAAGCAAGTCTTGTTTTTATATTTTTCTTTGTTTTCTGTCATCATATAGTATTTTTAGAAAAAGTTTCATATTTTTCTCTATCTTTTTAGTATTTATTATAATTTTAAATAGTTAAAATAGTAATTAATTAGTAATAAATAATTAAAAAGCATAAAAATATTTTTCATTTTTAAAATTAGTTTTATAGTATTTTAGATTTTTCTGAATCATAAGTTTATTTTTCTAGCCTTATTTTGTATTTTCTTCTATTTTAGAGTATTTATTAAATAGTTAAAATAGTTTTAATTAATAATAATTAAATAAATAGTGTTAAAAATAATTTTCTTTTTCTAATAATTTTCTTTTATTTTTAGGATTCCAAAATGTCATTTTCATATTTTTAGGTCTTTTATTTCTTAGATTTCACTTTTTATTTAGTATGCGATCGTAGTTTTTAAACGTAAGTTTTAGGTTTGTTTCATCGATTGATTGTGCTTTCCAGTTCTTTATCCAATTCCTTTCCAATCAATCAGTAGTGTAATTTCTCAAATCAAAACCTTTACAGATCACTATCCTTAGTGATCATTCTATCGTCTGAGTTTGTTTTGACACACCATTGAGTCTCCGTGGGACATAACGACCCGGGAATTCACTCTATTCTCCAGGACTTCATTGCATTTGTTTCTGAGCTGTTTTAAGCTTCTTACAGTCGTCCATTCACAAGTGGCTGGCTTGTGTGAGGTAGCTTGACGGTTCGGGACAGATCAAATTTTGGCACAACGGGTTTTTAAGTCATAACGGACAACCAAAATACCACGTTGAACTTTTCCACTGCTCAAGAACTTTCAATATGTTAAAATAAAGTATCTTCGGCATCTCTTATAAGTTTTTTAGATTTTCTTAAGTAGTTTTACCTGATCTATTTGACCCGACTCCAAAAACGGTCAAAACTGGGCATACGAAAGTATTTTGACAAGCTGAGGGTCTTAACCAAATTTTTATGAGCTAGGCCAATAGGAGAGTCTAAATAACACTTATAAGTATCTACCATATCATTTCAAGTATAGATTCGCCATGGTTTATGATTTCTAGCCATTTTAGTACAAGCATTTGAAAACAGAATTCCGGACAGTTTTGACACCTTACACCATTTTGCAAATCATACTAACCTTATCTCTTTAAGAAATTTATATAAAATAGACTCTTTGTATATGATTTTAGACTCGAAAATCATGTTAAAACACCCAAAGATTTACAAAGTGGGATGTTCCAAGTTTATGATAGTCAAATCATGTTCAAATGCTACCAAAACGACCCGTTATGACCGAACCAATGCCTAAAGTCATTTTATGTATGTCTTAACATGATTTTATGCAAAAAAATCCGTTGTTAAAAGTTTTAATAACCTATATTTCGGTCATTTTTTAAAAGGTTCCAAAAAGATCGGTAACCATTAATTCGTGTGATTTTTTGTGCTAGTTTACTTATCTAATCCCGAACGACCATTAACAAAACTTTTATCACTTATTTAAGATCTAAAAATGAATTTTGAGAAATCATTTTGCCGAAGTAGATTACCATTATAAAAGTTCATGAAAATGCATTTTAGAGATATAGTTCGATCTAGCTTGAAAATCATGGTTTTAATATGATTAATCTTACCCAGTCTTTGGAACAAACGTAAACCTGACCTAGCTATGACTTGTACTCCATGTAGACCATATAAATTATGTTTAAGAACTTCAAAAATCTTAGTAGGTTGAAGAACCAAAATCACTTTTCATGTTACTTTACAAATCTACATGAAATGACCTCTAAAAGTTCATTTGTAGCTAGTTTTACATATCAAACTACACCAACCACTTCACAAATCCAACTACCTAATCCCATACTCCTTTTCTTGAAATTAAAACATATAAAAATAATGAAAACCTCAGATAATAAGACCTTGTACACGATAATAAAAGAGAAAATGAGTGTAGGGTTGTTATAACCCGTTTTGAGACTTTTTCGAGTACGAGGTGGATAAAAATCGTCTTGTACCCTAGATTACCTTTTAAAAACTCAAGATATATCTAGGTTGAAGATGGAGCTGAGATTATATAACTTCTTATATGGATGGTTTGTGGTGATTAAATGAACACATACTTGTTTAGGGTAAACAAGGAGGCTCTTTCTTGCAAGAAACTTGTAAAAACACGAGATTTTTGGTGGTGGCTATGGTGGTGGTGATGGTGGTTCATTGCTAGGGCTGAGAAAAGAAGGAGAGAAAACCTATTTAGGGTTTGTGTGTGTAAGAAAAAGGTGAAGTAAAGAAATTAAGTGTTTGTTGGGAGTGTAAAGAAAACGAGTGTAGTTTTAGTTTTGGTGATTTCCAAGAAAGAAAAGGGGGGGGGAGCATGCTTCGCCGGTTTTGGGGGGGGGGGGGTCTAGGATGGGGATTTTTTTTTGTAAATAATAAGTATATATATTGTGTAATGTATATATAAAGGGTGTTGAGCACATCATTTAAAATGGTGTGCATATCACCTCCCATATATAAAAGGTGGTGTAAAAAGGTAATGTATAAAACACGTAAACATGATTACCGGGTGACTTAAAAATGTGATAACTTCAAAAAATGTGAAATGAATTTAATGAAAACTATATAGACTCTTAGTAGTTTAACATAGGTGTACGTGAGTGTTGGTCCTTAAAAAATGCAAAACGTGATGATTTACACGGGGTTTCATGTTTATCGGGTAATGTGAAAGTGGTAAATAAAATGTCCTAGATTCATAATTGTGAGTGAATTATGTAAGATATTGGATATCATAACACTACAAGTAATCTAGCTAATATTCGTGTGTAGTTCTAGAGAGAGAAAGAGTGATGGGATGTTCTAGAGAGATAAAACAAAAGAAAGGTTAGATTACCAAATGAACATCCAACCCTCTCGCTAGTCAGGAGATGGCTATTTATACATATGTATACGCCCTCCTTCGGGCAGTAGATCAGGCATACAGTGGGTAAAGACCTGCCCTTCTTCCACGGTGTTACTTATATTACTTGTAAACTAACTAATATAACGTTATGTCTACGAGCTATAATATGCTAGACTATTGTTGGGGTGACCGACACTTAAACATGGATTTTCCAAATCCTAATAGTCTCCCCCTAAGGAAGGTCACCCCATGAATTACATAGTAAATCCTAGCATTCTATCTTTAATCTTTTATGCTCGATCTCGTAGACTTTGAAGCTTCTTTAACTTTAACTTTGCACATCAGTAGTGATTTTTTGGCTTAAGTGTTTCTTTGATTAGTGATCACGAGCTTTCTTTTGAGATCATCTTCAACATACAATCTCCAGATTATCCGTTGTTGCATTGCCTTTATGTGGTGTTGTGACCTTTTAAACCGACATGCTCACATTTGTTGGATCATGACATCTTTTCATTAGAGTAGCGGAAGCTTCGTTGTATGTCTTTGATAGTCATGATTCTCTTTAGTTATCATTGTGTGCTTGTGAGCATGTGGTTATGGATTGACTCCTCAATTCTGATCACCTGTAACCGCCGGGTGTTCCGACAAACAACAGTTAGCAATAAAGCGCACGAAGGTATCTTTGATCACTTTCGTTGAATGGGGTTGCAAGAACCACGGTTCCCCGTTGATCAGTACAAGTACTGCTTGTGATCAGGGAGAATTCTGAAGAATCTCCTTGACAGGGTTTCGCAGCTAATCAAGCCATTCTAAAACAGGAACGTCTCAAAGAAGACAACATGGAGTGAGTGAACCAGCGAATTGAGATTCACTGATTAATGAAAAATGATTTGAAAAACAATCGTGTATTGCTCAATAGAAAGAGTTTTGCAATACAACGAGGGTTTTATGGAAAACGTCAATTTTCAATCATAAATACCTTTTTTTTTTTTGAAAAGTTAATGCACAGTCGATGTGTTAGATAAAAGAGTTGTTGAGCACAACGACTGGTTTTTCAAAGGTATCCGTCAATCCCTTTCCTGGACCAAGGTTGATTCAAAAGTGAATCGCCACATCGTTTCTATCCAGTTGTCACAAGCTTGATCTTTTGGAAAGATCTCACATGTCACCCACCAAGAGCTTGTTTGATGTTGGCTCTAGAAGGATTTCCATCTTCATCGTGAATACTTAACATATCACTCATATTTTCTGGCAATACCACAAGTATAATGCGTAGGACTCTCAATATATTCTTACTTTCCACATTGTGTGAAACAGCAAGTCTTCATTTATTTTGTGTCCTAATGAGATTTTGTGATGATCTCTTGGCTCTAGACTCAATTGTGCACATTTGATTTCCTATGTCGGAGACTAGGGAGAGAGTCTCCTTATTCAATATCAACTAACTCTAAGATAAAGTCGATAGATAATGAAGGTTCCCCGTGAGAATGAAACAAGTCCTTTTAAGAGAACTTGAGTGGCTTGGGAAGTTTGGTGCAGTGCGTCACTAGGTCCATGACGTCTTGTCTTCAATACCGGCGTTACCTTAGTAACTACCAGTAGCATATGAATTGAACCCGGTTTCTGCCCTCAGGTTGAATTAATGGAGGGCTATTTCTTTTCACCCTTTTCATATTCATTTCTTTTTCACTCTTCAACCCCTTCAGTGCTTACCGAGACTTCATTACTAGAACCTTGTTGGGTTTATTCTAGTTCTAGCTCTATCTCAATCGGCACTCTTCCCATATTCTCATTTTATCTCTTTTTTACATCATACCTAAGGACTTCTACACTAACTAGTGGATTGTCCCTGGGTAGATCCCTCCGGCTCTGGCGAGATCGTGGGAACGAACACATAACCTAACCATCCTTATAACTTCAATGCATAAAGTAAATTGGTCAGTATTTTGGTATTGTTCATACCGCCTTGAAACCAATAGAAAACCATTTGAAAATCAATCAAGGTACTTGTGTTATACAATCAAAACATTTTGTACGTTAATTGTTTTTGATCATTTTAGAAATGCTCCCCCTCAACATGTGCTTCAAGTATTAGAAATCATTTAACACGTGGAGGAAGAAACAAACGAACGTTAGATTTGAATAAAAGCTCCAATTCTTTAGATTGTTTTCTAAAATGATCAACATCACTTCCCTGATTAAATCTAATACTTAGATACTTTTAGATAAAACATTTTGGGAAGGATGTGGTTTTCTTTTGATTGCTCCCCCTCAATATGTGCATTGAGAATTTTTTGAAGTACTTTTAGCACATGAAAGGTGGAGTGTTTTGAAGTAGTTTTCACGATCACAGTAGCCAAGGAAACCATTTAAAAATTCAATCAAGGTACTTATGATAAAACGATGATACTTTAGTACCTTGATGGTTTTAAGATGATTTTAAAATGGTCCCCCTCAATATGTGCTTCGATATACGAAAATGTTTAACACATATGGGATAACTGTCTATCCATTGAGACTTAAGGATCACATTTTATCAGGTTTCATATTTATATCACATTTTCTCCCCCGATCAAAAATTTCAAATCCTTTGAGATTTTGGATCTCAAGTGATTTAATATGTAGGAAAATTTTGGAGAAAACTGTGTCCTGTTTTATTTAATCTGAAAAGAAACATTACAGTGCTCCTGATTGGGTCTGAACCGTCAAGTTTTATCACACAAGCTAACCACTTATGAATGGTCAACCGTAATAAACTTCAAACAGCTCAGAGACAATGCAATGAAGATCTGGAGGAGTATAGTTTTACCTCAGGTCGTTAAGTCCCAACGAGGTGTGAACACTGTAATAAGACGAATCTGTGATCGAGTGATATTGAATGGGAAAGGGGTTTGAAGATTTGGAATATTTATACCTAAAGAAAAAGTTTGTAAATTACAGGGGCTTAAATGCAAATTAAAGAAAATTAAAAAGATAAATTATATTAAATAAAAGCTATCACTATTTTTAAAGTGATGTTTTTCTGATTTTATAAAACAAAATAACTTAAATAAACTATTTTAACTAAAACGTAAACTTAAATTATCTAAAAACATAACCTAAAATGAAAACGTGCGTTATGTATAAAAATTACGCAAGTCGCAAGTAAAACGTAAAATTTATGAAATAAAAGTCCTACAAGTGTAAAACAATTTTCTTACGTACTATATGACAAAAGAAAATTTTAGAAAAAGAATTATATTTTTTTGACTTTTATATTTTTTATTATGAATTAAATACGGTTTTACACTAAATAAATGATTAAAAATACTAAAACTATTGAAAAATCAAACTTTTTATAAAATACTTTATACTAATACAAAGCTAAGAAAAATATAAAAGGTGTAACAACTTATTGTAATAAGCTGAAAATAAGCTAAAAACTCGTATAAGCTAAAAATGAAAACAAGGGTTATATATTAAGTATTGCAAGATACAACCAGTCAAAGTCCCAAGGGCAGTTGGTATGGTGTGTGTGTGGTGAGTGGGTGGCGAGTTGAATCCCAGCAACTCCCTTTTTGCTTTTTATTTTATTTTTGGATTTTTCTTTTACAAACTTTTTAAGCACACTAAAATAAGCAAATTTTAAAACTAAAACTTTTTACGAAAACACCTAATAAGCTCAGTTTGAGCTTATTATCTTAACGATTGACAAAAATGGAAATAAGCACTAGATTTAAGCCAAATGACCAATAAGCTATTCAATAAGCAAAAGGAAACTGAAATAAGCTAAATAACTGATGATAAGCTAAAATGACAATTGAAAAAGCAAAAATACTTAGAAATAAGCACTTAACAAACCAAAATAAGCATAAGCTTAATTGTTTGCACAGGGTACTATATAGTTATCTAGGTACTTTTAAGCTAGTATTTAAGCACTGTAATAAGCTAGAAAATGAAAAAGAACTTTGGAACTAACAAGTTTACCAGTTAAGCTTTCCAAAACCTAATTTTCAAGGTTTGGCTTCCATTAATAAGCTTGTGACAAGCTTTTGGAAAACTGGTGACCACTGATTTATTAATGAACTAAATGAAATAGACAAAACTAGAAGCCACTAGCAGGCTTATCAAATAAGCTGTAAAATGAAAAATAAGCATAAGACTAAAGAGATAGTTGGGTGAGCTTCTCAAAAATCTAAGGTACACAAGCTAAGCCTCACTAATAAGCTCTGTGAGAGCTTGTGAAATAGGTTAGCTCAACTGTGCACAGGACATGTTTCAGAAAAGGTATTCAAAAGAAGCTAAATAAAAAGCACTTTATAAGCTAATTAGAAGTGAACTATTATTTTTCTAATTAAGTTTAGCAGCTAAATTTTAATATCCCAAAAGGATTTAAGCTAAATCTTAATATTGAATCCTATATAAAATTATTCAATTTATTCAAAAACTGCTTAAGTGATATTTTGACTTTTATAAAAATGAACTAAGTTGACTAATATGAACTTTAAATTAATCCTACTCACTAATTGTGTTGTATTAAGGTAAATTAAGACTAGATTGACCAATGATAACAACTTATGAGTATGAAATCATGATCATGGATCATGAAAATCCAACAGTTGATGAATAAGGTGTGATCAAAATCTATTTTGACTTTTAATCAAATAAGGACTGGTTTTTATGAATGAACTGAGCTATATAATACTAAGGTGACATGAAATAATAACAAGCAATGATACATATGCCTTCTAACATAAATAACTAAGCAGTTCCAAACACCCATTATGTGGACTGTTTTGAGAATTTAAACACTAAAACAAGTTTTAAAACTAAATTATCTATTGATTAACTGATATTAGTTATATTTAAACAGGATTAAGCTAGAATTAACAAGGTTTAATTACAAATACTAGGAAATGCAAATTTCAAAGAAATGGCTTACAAATTATGTTTATGCTCAAAACTGAGAACTGAGATCAAAGGACACTTCCTATAGGCTTACCACTAAGCCTCCAAACCATTTTCATCCAATAACCAACATGCTTCAGTCTTTGATCTTCATTTCTTCTGATTTTTGATTTATGACTAATTTTTTTGATTTTTTTAGTATTTTTGAGTTTCAATGATAAACACTAATTAATGTTTCTAAAAGCTTTTAACAGCTTTATAAGGAGCTTATGTGAGCTTTTGAGTCCAAAACAACAATTAATAACAACATTCAAAACATATTGAAAATTTGAACTTGAAATTTGCAAATACTAAAATTGAAACTGAAAGCTTGAAATTGATTATTGGAAAAGGTTTATAATACACTGAAATTACTTAAACAAATACTTAAAAGCTTGAAATTACACTAGAAATTTAAAATTACACCATTCGACACTACCTAAACTAAATTACACTACTTAGTTTCCCACACTGCTTCTTTCCTCTTCTTTATAGATCTTTTGAACTCTGTGGGTCCCACTTGATCTTTCCCATCAATAAACTCAGCCTTTGGATGAGTTAAATTCATCTTGGCCATCAAATAGTATTTTGGCACCAAAAGTCCTAAAGCGGTTTTATAGCATTTAATGCTTCTTGATGTATGTGGGGTGGAGGGTTGGTATACAGTGGGGGATAAGATGGCAAGGTGGAAAGTGGTGGTGAAACCACCGGTTTCTGTTTGCAGTGGTGGAGAGAGATGCAGATTACTGGTTTGGCGGTTTTAAATTTTAAACCGTGGGTTTTGGTTTGGATATTGGGCCGATATTTGGATTGGTGGATAAGGATTTGGGTGGTTTATTAATAAAAGGGATCCGTTTGGTTTGTAGATATATAAGCCCAAGGACCATTTGTGTAATATCTTTGAATTTTCAAGGTGATCACATCAACAATCCAAAGTTATCACAAGGACCTATCTTGCCATTCTTTAATAGTACAAGGACCATTTGTGATAAAATCCCATTTTTTATAATTCTAAGGACCAAAGCGCCATATTTATAACTCTAGGGACCAAACTTGTAATTTTCTCAAAATTTATCATAAGGACCAATTTTGCAATTTATGAATAGTACAAGGGTGTAGTTTGAATAATTTCCATTTTTTAAACACCCAGGGAGTGATTTTGACACTTTTGTAAAGTTGAGGGACCAAAGTTGTAAATTGTGATTTTTAAACTTTGAAGGGTTTGTTTTGACAACTTTTGAATCCCATGGACCTTAAATGATATTTTTGCTTAATTTTGATTTACCAGGGACTGTTTTTGACAACTTTTGAAACTTGGGGGACTAAAACTGCCAATTATGCAAACTTGATACGTTTTTCATCTGATTTTGGTATTTTTGCTTTTAAAACACATAAAACACTTGTTTGTGATATTTTCATCATTTTGATGTATTTCTGAGTGTTTTCAGATGTTTTTGCAGTTTAAATGGTACAAAAAATGATGAGTATTTAGACACCCATCAATCCCCCACACTAAGATATTGCTAGTCCCTAGCAATGATTTGAGAAAAATTAATGGATTTCATCTCTTTACCAAAAGCCATTACTTCCGGAGTAGCCAATTGTTTCAGTTCAAGTAAGAACCTTGGTACAATGATAACCAAATGATTTGAGCAAATCACCACCGTAAATGGATTTGATTTGTCTTTACCAGAAGCCGTTTGCTTCTGGACTAGCCAACTCTTAGATAAAATATCTTTGATGAGTCGATTACCAATTATGGTTTTCCAACTGCCTTTACCACAAGCCATAAACTTGCGGGCTAGCCAACTGTTCACTAATTAAAGATATGGTGAGCTGAACACCATACAATTTTGGGCAAATTGCAAGCCGTAAACGGATTTGAGATATCTTTACCAAGAGCCGTTTGCTCCTGGATTAGCCAATCCTTATGTGGGTTAGACATGGTGGACTGATTACCATTTGTTGTGTTTAGTACATAGTATTTCCACTAAAAAAAATTTAAAATTTGGCCATTTTGAGGGAAAAAGGGACCAAAAGGGTACATTTATGATCAAATTCGCGAATTTCCCCACACTTAGAAATGAATATTGTCCTCAATATTCAAAGTCCTGGCTATTATGCCGAATCCTTGAACGTAAGAAGATAACATTACTAGCTAAGTGTAGAAACACAACAATTATTCTCTTTTTTAATATTTACAATTTTCATTCATTTTTTAGATCTATATACAACATGTGGGGCATCTCCCCCACACTAGGGTGGTACACACGAGTGAAAACCCATGTTTAACTACTGTTTTTGATTACCGAGTCGCTAGCTTGACTCGACCCCGAATTAATTGTTCATGGGGAAGCAAAGTGGAAGAAACAATCTCTATCGGACTTTCATTCAAAATGTTTGTATAAACATTTGAAGCATGTGAAAGTTCCACACCGATGAGATATACATAGAACCGGCTCACAAATGATAAATGAAAATGCCGGGATCAAAAATAATGTCTTCATTCCCGAAGGAGTGAAGAACAGGAGAAGCCACGGGATAGGTGAAGAAGAGAAAGAAAGTCATGATAAAAATCTTGACTAACTCATCATCACCCACAGGAGAAGTCATAATAGCATGAATCTCATCATTTAAGCTCAATTGGTCTAGACATATCCCGGGTGTGTCTAGATCAAAGTAGAAGTTATCATACTCCGGTGGAGATATGATATGAGTGAGTTCACTAGGGGACTCCTCAAAAGTGAATGATTCATAATCGGGATTGATTTGAGTGAGTTCACTGGGGAACTCCTCAAAAGTGAATGATTCATAATCGGGGAGAGAATTATGAGAATGAGAAGTGGTAATACCACTAATCTTCTCTCCTATATGATCAAAATGGAACGTTTGCAAATCCGGAATAGAATCATCGAACAAAAGTTCACTATCCTCAAAGGGGATAGAATATGAAGTAGGCTTTTCATTAAAAGCCTCGATTTTAGAAATGAGAAGATTAACATTCAATAATGTAAGACGAAGAGCTTCGTCTTGGATTATTTCTTCATCATTCTCTTCTCCTAAGCTGACAAGCTCAGAAGGTAATTCCCCCACATAACTTATGTCTCCACAAGATAAAGAATAGTCCTCATCATAATCAGAGAACATCTCAATATGATCATTTTGGAAGACAAGAGGAGGAGGGATATCACACACATGATCAAGAATTCCCTGTGATTCTCTTGGAATTAGGACAAGGTTCTCAACACTAGACTTTATGAATTCGTCCGATTCCTTTTGGAACAAGTGTCAAGAAGCTCATCCCCATGTTTAGAGAGTGAGTGGGAATATCGGGTGTGATAACAACAGACTGAGGGAGTTGAGAAGGACTAGCATATATATGTTTTATACTTTCCATTTGTTCTTCTGCTAGTAATTCCATCATAGTCTTTTCTCCCTGATTTTCCACGGAAGGAATTTCAACTGATGAACTTGTACAAAATTGACGAATATCAAGGGTAACTTCATCATCATCGTCATCAGGAATGAAACGGAATCGAGAGCTAGATTTCGCTGCTTTTTCTTTTGCAATTGATTCCCTAATAGATTTTTCAAAGGCAATTTGGGAATTTATTTTAGCATCCTGCTCTTCAGCTAGCAATTCTTCCATGGATTTCTCATGTGAATTTTGAAACGACATAGCCGACTCCTCCTTAAGTTCTTTTAATAACTCCAGACTCTTCAGTAGAAGGTCTGTCATAGTTTCATGAGGAGTTTCTTGAATCATTTGGTACTGTGGAGGTTGGTCTTGATACGAAGAGTCGTAATTGTTACAAGGAAATGGATTCCTTGTTTGACAATCAGAGCTAAAGTGAGGACCTCCACAATACTCACAACAGTAAAACTGATGTGGCCGTGAGTTATATGTGTTGTAGTCATAATTGTTATCAGGAACTTGCTCATAGACAAGCGTGTTTCCCGATTAACAATCAGAACTGTAGTGTGAACCACCACAGTACTCACAACAGTAAAACTGCTGAGTCTCACAGTGTGGTGGCTGATGGAATAAATCAGTTGTGTTATGGTAGGAATAGGGATCCTGGTTATAGACAGACCCGTTTCCTGATTCCACCATGCTACAACTGGGGCAATTGCCACCATTATAAGGACCACCACACCATTGACAACCAAGAGGGTGAGGATAAGACATATAAAGAATCAAATGGTTTCAGAGGGTAAGAAATATAGAATCAAAAGATGTGAGAGGGTAAAGATGGATATTTTTGGATTTTTGGATAAACATTTTTTTTAAATATAAGAAAGAAAATCTTTTTGGGTTTTTGTGTTTGTTGAAAACTTGAATAAAAAATGTTTTTGGTAATCGATCCGTCAAACGAATTAACTTCACGATAATTTTGGTTGTATATGAAAACAAGGAAATATGAACAAAGATGGTAAATATACAATGGGTGTATATTCAACAATCGCTGATGCTTCAAATTCGTAGTACGCAGCACACCTCCCCGGCAGCGGCGCCAAAATTTGATTGGGTCTGAACTGTCAAGTTTTATCACACAAGCTAACCACTTGTGAATGGTCAACCGTAATAAACTTCAAACAGCTCAGAAACAATGCAATGAAGATCTGGAGGAGTATAGTTTTACCTCAGGTCGTTAAGTCCCAACGAGGTGTGAACACTGTAATAAGACGAATCTGTGATCGAGTGATATTGAATGGGAAAGGGGTTTGAAGATTTGGAATATTTATACCTAAAGAAAAAGTTTTTAAATTACAGGGGCTTAAATGCAAATTAAAGAAAATTAAAAAGATAAATTATATTAAATAAACGCTATCACTATTTTTAAAGTGATGTTTTTCTGATTTTATAAAACAAAATAACTTAAATAAACTATTTTAACTAAAACGTAAACTTAAATTATCTAAAAACATAACCTAAAATGAAAACGTGCGTTATGTATAAAAATTACGCAAGTGCGCAAGTAAAAACGTAAAATTTATGAAATAAAAGTCCTACAAGTGTAAAAACAATTTTCTTACGTACTATATGACAAAATAAAATTTTAGAAAAAAGAATTATATTTTTTTGACTTTTATATTTTTTATTATGAATTAAATACGGTTTTACACTAAATAAATGATTAAAAATACTAAAACTATTCAGAAAAATCTGAAACTTTTTTATAAAATACTTTATACTAATACAAAGCTAAGAAAAATATAAAAGGTGTAACAACTTATTGTAATAAGCTGAAAATAAGCTAAAAAAACTCGTATAAGCTAAAAATGAAAACAAGGGTTATATATTAAGTATTGCAAGATACAACCAGTCAAAGTCCCAAGGGCAGTTGGTATGGTGTGTGTGTGGTGAGCTGGGTGGCCAGGGTTCGAATCCCAGCAACTCTCTTTTTGCTTTTTATTTTATTTTTGGATTTTTCTTTTACAAACTTTTTAAGCACACTAAAATAAGCAAATTTTAAAACTAAAACTTTTTATGAAAACAACTAATAAGCTCAGTTTGAGCTTACTATCTTAACAGTTGACAAAAATGGAAATAAGCACTAGATTTAAGCCAAATGGCCAATAAGCTATTCAATAAGCAAAAGGAAACTGAAATAAGCTAAATAACTGATGATAAGCTAAAATGACAATTGAAAAAACAAAAATACTTAGAAATAAGCACTTAACAAACCAAAATAAGCATAAGCTTAACTGTTTGCACAGGGTACTATATAGTTATCTAGGTACTTTTAAGCTAGTATTTAAGCACTGTAATAAGCTAGAAAATGAAAAAGAACTTTGGAACTAACAAGTTTACCAGTTAAGCTTTCCAAAAAGCTAATTTTCAAGGTTTGGCTTCCATTAATAAGCTTGTGACAAGCTTTTGGAAAACTGGTGACCACTGATTTATTAATGAACTAAATGAAATAGACAAAACTAGAAGCCACTAGCAGGCTTATCAAATAAGTCAGTAAAATGAAAAAAAGCATAAGACTAAAGAGATAGCTGGGTGAGCTTCTCAAAAAGCTAAGGTACACAAGCTAAGCCT
Organism: Chrysanthemum makinoi; assembly: GCA_910596185.1. NCBI lineage: Eukaryota > Viridiplantae > Streptophyta > Magnoliopsida > Asterales > Asteraceae > Chrysanthemum > Chrysanthemum makinoi. The sequence continues at coordinate 17,293,133 of OU343224.1, read as the reverse complement.
CACTAATAAGCTCTGTGAGAGCTTGTGAAATAGGTTAGCTCAACTGTGCACAGGACATGTTTCAGAAAAGGTATTCAAAAGAAGCTAAATAAAAAGCACTTTATAAGCTAATTAGAAGTGAACTATTATTTTTCTAATTAAGTTTAGCAACTAAATTTTAATATCCCAAAAGGATTTAAGCTAAATCTTAATATTGAATCCTATATAAAATTATTCAATTTATTCAAAAACTGCTTAAGTGATATTTTGACTTTTTATAAAAATGAACTAAGTTGACTAATATGAACTTTAAATTAATCCTACTCACTAATTGTGTTGTATTAAGGTAAATTAAGACTAGATTGACCAATGATAACAACTTATGAGTATGAAATCATGATCATGGATCATGAAAATCCAACAGTTGATGAATAAGGTGTGATCAAAATCTATTTTGACTTTTAATCAAATAAGGACTGGTTTTTATGAATGAACTGAGCTATATAATACTAAGGTGACATGAAATAATAACAAGCAATGATACATATGCCTTCTAACATAAGTAACTAAGCAGTTCCAAACACCCATTATGTGGACTATTTTGAGAATTTAAACACTAAAACAAGTTTTAAAACTAAATTATCTATTGATTAACTGATATTAGTTATATTTAAACAGGATTAAGCTAGAATTAACTAGGTTTAATTACTAATACTAGGAAATGCAAATTTCAAAGAAATGGCTTACAAATTATGTTTATGCTCAAAACTGAGAACTGAGATCAAAGGACACTTCCTATAGGCTTACCACTAAGCCTCTAAACTATTTTCATCCAATAACCAACATGCTTTAGTCTTTGATCTTCATTTCTTCTGATTTTTGATTTATGACTAATTTTTTTGATTTTTTTAGTATTTTTGAGTTTCAATGATAAACACTGAATTAATGTTTCTAAAAGCTTTTAACAGCTTTATAAGGAGCTTATGTGAGCTTTTGAGTCCAAAACAACAATTAATAACAACATTCAAAACATATTGAAAATTTGAACTTGAAATTTGCAAATACTGAAATTGAAACTGAAAGCTTGAAATTGATTATTGGAAAAGGTTTATAATACACTGAAATTACTTAAACAAATACTTAAAAGCTTGAAATTACACTAGAAATTTAAAATTACACTATTCGACACTACCTAAACTAAATTATACTACTTAGTTTCCCACACTGCTTCTTTCCTCTTCTTTATAGATCTTTTGAACTCTGTGGGTCCCACTTGATCTTTCCCATCAATAAACTCAGCCTTTGGATGAGTTAAATTCATCTTGGCCATCAAATAGTATTTTGGCACCAAAAGTCCTAAAGCAGGTTTTATAGCATTTAATGCTTCTTGATGTATGTGGAGGTGGAGGGGGGTTGGTATACAGGTGGGGGGATAAGATGGCAAGGTGGAAAGTGGTGGTGAAACCACCTGGTTTCTGGTTTGCAGTGGTGGGAGAGGAGATGTACAGTATTACTGGTTTGGCGGTTTTAAATTTTAAACCGTGGGTTTTGGTTTGGATATTGGGCCAGATATTTGGATTGGGCTGGATAAGGATTTGGGTGGTTTATTAATAAAAGGGATCCGTTTGGTTTGTAGATATATAAGCCCAAGGACCATTTGTGTAATATGCTGAATTTTCAAGGACTGATCCTGTCAACAATCCAAAGTTATCACAAGGACCTATCTTGCCATTCTTTAATAGTACAAGGACCATTTGTGATAAAATCCCATTTTTTATAATTCCAAGGACCAAAACTGCCATATTTATAACTCTAGGGACCAAACTTGTAATTTTCTCAAAATTTATCATAAGGACCAATTTTGCCATTTATGAATAGTACAAGGGTGTAGTTTGAATAATTTCCATTTTTTAAACACCCAGGGACTGATTTTGACACTTTTGTAAAGTTGAGGGACCAAAGTTGTAAATTGTGATTTTTAAACTTTGAAGGGTTTGTTTTGACAACTTTTGAATCCCATGGACCTTGAATGATATTTTTGCTTAATTTTGATTTACCAGGGGACTTTTTGACAACTTTTGAAACTTGGGGACTAAAGCATCAATTATGCAAACTTGATACGTTTTTCATCTGATTTTGGTATTTTTGCATTTAAAACACATAAAACACTTATTTGTGATATTTTCATCATTTTGATGTATTTCTGAGTGTTTTCAGATGTTTTTGCAGTTTAAATGGTACAAAAATGATGAGTATTTAGACACTCATCAGCTCCCCCTTAAGTTAGAGAGGGAGACTACAAGCCATAATCCTATCACTACTATATACTGCATAGTTATTATTATTCATATTACAATCACCACATCACAAATAAGAGTTCAAAAGTAATAACCACCATAAAGAATATATCATCATTCGGTTCTCTGTAGTAGCTTGTAATGTCCTTCACGAACTCTTCCTCCCACAAAAATTTCCAGACTACGGAAGATTTTCCTAGTTATGAGCCTTCTTCCAATAGCAGCAATGAACTCTTCACTCCTTTTTACGTCATGTATAGACCAAAACCTTGTATTAACTCCCGGTCTCATGTTGACCTTAAACTCCTTAACCCTGGAATCCAATTCTTCTTCAATTATCCTTAGAGTACCATCACTGAACTTGTACAGCTCACACAGCCTCATTAGCATCCTTGATCCATATTTTTCCGTGAAGACAACTACTCTTGGAGTATCAATTACTGAATATTCATGCTTGAATTCAAATCCTGTGGCTTCCCATCGAGGCTTGGTGAGATTGATTTGAGTCTGATAGCTTTCCATGCCGAGCTGAAAGTCACCCACTCTTTGTCAAATCACTAAACCTTTTATCCATAGGTTGACAGCTGCAGTATGAGACTTCTTTTCACGAATGGGTAGGTGATCGAGGTGGCCTTGGAGATTCAAAATATATAGATCTTCAAAATCATTTGGATATAGATTTTTTTAAGTCGTTTTCCTCTATCACATGGTCTTTTTTATCTGCTCTTCTGAGGACAATCTTCTTCAGATAATCATATCCATACATTGGTAATATCTCCACTACACTTAGAATTCGAAGTTTTGAACGAACAGCTTTGCGACTCTTTTCCGCACCATGTCTTTCAATGTAGAATCGTTTCTTTTTGAACCACCAGTGTGAGATGCCGTATGAGGTAGAAATGTCGTACTCATATTCCTTTTATGTCCAAAACTGATCTGGGACCATCTGCTCAAGACCCGCATCAGGATAGTTGGCAGCCTTCATCTTCGAGATTGAAAGAGTAGGACGACTTCCCTGAGTCCCAACACGCAAATAGTCCAAATCTCTTTTGAAGAAGAAGTCTGTTTGGATAGTAATTTAACCAGGATCACCACCGAGAGGAAGTGGTTTATTCACGTTGAATTGGAGCACATTGTCGTCTACTTGATCCGTCAACAGCTTGTAACACTCCTCCATTTGGTATTGTAGGTGAGCAGGATCTAAATGAAAAGCTTTTACAATCTCATATGTTGTACCTTCCAGATCCTTTGGTGCAATCATTGCAATTCCTTGTTTCTCACAGTACCACTTCATAAATCTTCCCATATCACCTATAATATGTAGCAGAGATTCCTCAAGAGGTGCTTCATGGTTAGCTGCAATGGTGTTCGCCCAGTTTTTATCAGTAATGTTAAGATCATATGAGGGAATGGTCCATGCAGGCTCTGGAGTTACTTGTCTTTCTTCTGTCCACCAGCCTTGAGTCATTTCCTTTGTAGGTGTCGACCAGGACGACTTTGTACTCTTCTCTCCCATATATGCATCCCACCAGTCTTCGTCATGAGACACCTTAGGGATGTGTCTGGTGGAAGCATCATCTTCTTTTGAGTCAGACTCTTGAGCAATGGTTGATACTTCATGCATGACTTGTTCCTCTGGAATAGAAGAGAAAGTAGGTGTAAACCTAAAGTCAACCGTGGTCCAGGCAGCATAGGTCGAGGTTTTCGTTGTCTTTTGTGAACCTTGACCTATTGTGGAACCAGGTTGACTTGATGACTTTGGAGAAGGGGGTGGTGGATTTGTCTTAGGAGTATCTGCAGCACCAGAAGATCCACCTGCACCAGAGGAACCAGAACCACCAGTTGGAGGAGGAGGTGGTGGTGGTTTGGGAGTTCCAGATTTTGACTCAAGCATCACGACTCTTATTTTCTTCTTTTCTTCCTTTTCACGAATATCTATTAAGTGGTGCATATGGTTATCAAGATCTATCGAGTTCTGAAGAGCTTCATAGAGTTGCACGTGGACTTCGTGCTCTTTGTGCTCATCAGTTTCATACATCCTTTCATGGAGAATTGTTCTCATATCTAATGTAGGTAAGTCTTTAAACCTCTTATGTAAAGGAGCTTTCATCGCCCATTCAACTGTATCTTTGACTTCTGCTTCAATTGCATTGATTACTTCAGTGTCAAAGTTGAGTCGCTCCAGCTTCGATAGTTGTCGATCGAGATGCTTGACTGGTTCTGGCAGGTGTTGCTTCTTGAGGGCCTCAATACGCTTTAAGGCCTCGTCAAGTTTTTGTTCGGTTGTTTTGCTAGGAGGTGGTGATGGTGGTGGAGTAACAAGGTCATTAACAGTAATGACTGTTGGGGAGACGGTGGTTGTTGTTGCTTCAGAAATCATGGGTGGTGGAAGTGCGGTTGACAAAGATGATACTGGTGGTGGAAGTGCAGTTGCAGAAGGTGTTGCCGATATAGTTGGTGCTGGTGCAGACATGGGAGGAATGGTGGATGTATCCTGCTGAATAGTAACATAAAACATGGATTCAACCTCCTCTTTTTTATCATTTTGTTTATCCGACTCAGCATCAGATGGTCTATCTCTGAGGAATTGGTCACCATATGTAATATATGTTTCAAGGTTCTTCAGCGAGGATAGGGATCCTGTTGAGAAGTTCATTTCATCGAGGCGCACTTGTTCTTCAGATCTTTGCTTCAGAGATTCTTGGAGATTCGGATATGTTTCTTGTATAAGTTCATTTCCTCCTAACCCCATGCCTTGAACTCCAGCTTCTGTTAGCTTATCCTCTGATTCAAGTACTGTTCCCGTAATAGTCTCTGTCTACATCTCTGCCTGTATGTATGGTTCATTCATATTGACATCTCCACCCTCATATCCTTGACTCTCCGACTGAGTGTCACTAGAGTCGACAATGTTCTCTAGAGTTGCAGAGTGCTCCCCTTCTGCTCCACTTGGCTCTTGTGCAGATGATGATTCAACATTACGTCTCTTGAGCTCATATTTAGTAGTAGTCTTTGGAGCTGGAGAGGATATCGTTAACAACATTTGTGCACCTTGCTCTACTTCTTCAACTGCCTTCCTCTTTCCTTTTCCTTCAGCAACAGGAGTGGTGTGACGTGGCACTGATTCAGGTTCAATTATTGTAACACCCTTCCTAGGTTGTCTCTCAGACTCCAGACTCTGAAAACTGGCTTCAATGCCCTATTAGAGTGCAGCATCATCTTCATCCCTCAGCGTCATCTCAGGCTCGGGTTCCTTGGACCCTTTTCCTCTTCCTGCTTCACCCTTTCTCTTCTTCTGTCTTTATGAGGGTGAATCTACAGATTTGGATCTTTCTTGTCTTTTCTTTGGAAGATTGGCATAAGATGACTTAGAGGATGTTTTGGTTGACTTTGTTGGTGTGGGATTGGGTGTCTTATCAACAATGGATTTTGATGCCTTTCTGAGATAATTTTTGTAGTAGTCAGCTTTGATCATTTTATCAGTGATAAGAGCAGCAGGAATCACCTTTCCAAAGATCTCTTTATTGGTTCCTTTAACCACAAACTTTAAATTGCCAAGAAGATGTTCATCGCTAGCTTCATGAAGAGCTGAATCACTTCTTGGATTAAACTGATGCGTTGCCTGCAGATGCTTGATAATGAGCTTTGAAAACCTAATGCTAGGGATCACTCTTTTGGCTATGGTTTTCTTTCCCTTGACATTTTTTAGAGCATTTTGTTTGTCGGTAATGAAGGTGTCCATCGATAGTGTGAATTCTTCCCAGATACGTTTCGCATATCAATATTAGCACGGTTCACCACTCCCCACAGAATTTGTAGAATCGGGGCCCTTACTCTCTCATACCCAAATGTTTTACCATTTAGGAAAAGATTGAGAATTGTAATGATTGCCCTCCAGGGTTGATACGTCTCGTTGGTGATGATTCCAGATATCTTCGTGATCTCACCTGGATATCCCAATTCAGTGACAAAGTCTATCAACTCTTCATCAGATGGTGGAGAGGTGAATGGGTTAGTAGGGTCTCTTGGTGTGATTTGAAGAGCTTCCCTGAGTGTGTCTGCAGAGATGTCATACCACTTGTCTTCAAGCTGACAAGTTTATACAGCAGTGATCTTCTCCCATTTGATTGTGTTCCAGAATTGTTGTAGATAGATAAACGAAATTGTGGAACGTAACGTCAGAGCACCAAAGAAATTGGTGTTCTTCAGTATATCAATTGCAATTCTGTAGATAGGATTCGGTTACTTTTGTCCACGTCTACAAAGCAGTTGCTTCTTGCAATAGCAACCCAGTCTTCTCTAGGAAAAATTTGTTCATCTGTAAGTGTGCTGGGTGGAACTACAGTAGCTTGGTTATCAGGAGCAGTGATGTCAGCCATTTTTTTCTGTAATACACACATCCACAATGAAAGATATTTGGAAATTTGTTAGGTTAGATGAGAAATACAGAATGACCACATAAAGAGGTCAAGGCATTGAGATTCTAAGACATAACTAAAGCATGGCATGCACACAACTGGAAACGTGATATCCATGGGACAAAGACACATTGACCATCATCATGACATGCACAAAACACTGTATTGACAGTCTGTGACGATCAAGTCAAGTGTGCTAAGTCATAGAAAGTGAGTTAGAAACACTCATGACATAGGATATACTATATACTGAATAGATTGGGTGAAATGAACAGGTCACATAACACACAACATACTTAGCATATGACAACCTCATAGGGACAAGACACATAGAAAACAAGTCATACAAGATAGAACCACATAAGCCAAAACGCACTCGGTCAAACCGCATAGAATCAAACCTCACTGGGTCAAACCGCATAGGGTTAAATCGCACTGGATTAAACCGCATAGGGTCAAACCACTTTAAGACAAGTCGCATGAGGTCAAACCGCATAGTTCAAAATGCATAGGTCAAACCGCATAGGTCAAGACGCATATGACAAACCGCACTTAATACAACAAATCGCATGATGTCAAACCGTATTGGTCAAAACGCATATATCAAACTGCATAGGTCAAGACGCATATGACAAACCGCACTTAATACAATAAAACGCATGATATCAAACCGCATAGGTCAAAACGCATAGGTCAAATTGCATAGGTCAAGATGCATATGACAAACCGCTTTCAAGACTGTTAGTTACAACAACTCGCTTTCAAGCATTATCTTTTTCTATCAAATCGCATATAAGCAGTTCATTACCAAAACGCACTCAGGCACACATCATCAAATTGCTCATAAGAGCCTTCATCACTCACACTCAAACATCTTTCAAAAACATCATTATGCAACCTAGAACTTAATTACTTACTTACTAAAACAATTCAAGGGCAAAACACATTAATCTAACACAATCAAACCAAACTCAAAACAACAAATACCAATCCTTCAAAAAGTAGCGTACGAACTAAGGATCAATCGAATAAAGTACAATATGGGGCACAAAATTCTAGGGATGAGATCATTAAATGCAAAAACGCACATCCTACAAACATAATCTCTAAACTCAGCAAGAAGTATGGAAGAAAACCAAACCTAGTTGTGCGAGAGAGGGGATTACGAATGAAAAGATCACACAAATGGCTGCAAATAGATATGTGATAATTAATTACAACACATATATTGTAGCAATCAAGGAGGATGATAATTAATTGCAACACATACCAAGATCAAAGACAAATGGATCAAACCGCAGCAAAGAAGAAAAGAGAGAGTTATGTGAGTGAGTTTTGACTGAGAATGATAAAGTTTGACTAGTGACAAATCGCATACCATTTATACCAAACCTTACAAGTTTCAAGACTTGTCATACCTAGTCCTTGTGTTTACACATCGCATACCTTTTACATAACACTCACTATTTGGCATATTTGACCCCTTAATAGTCAAGAATTATCTAATGAATCCTTTTACTCTCCTAAGTGTGAATTTTACTCATGATCGATTCAAAATTTTAGCCTTACAACCCATTACAAGAGCATATAGAGTTACACATTTACACAGGAAAGCATGATGACAATAATTACACGAATATCTAGGAAATAATTAGCAGATAGCAATCGATATTGATTCGTTTCGTTTGTGAGTGGTGAAAAACACAATATCAATATATATCAAATTAACCGTAAAATTCGACAAATTAACCTTTTAGGAAAAGGGTTAACGTACCAAACCTTACGGGTGTGATAAAAGTGATACCGGAAAAGTGATTTCCCGAGTCGTGTCCCAACGAGGTGTGAATGGAAGGATTCGTTGAGTTTTTGTGATTTATAACTTGAATTGGTATTGATGATTTGTTGATTTGAATTACGTTATCTACGAATTAACTAACGGGAAGGTAATGAAGGCAAGGGAAACCTAATAAACTACAAATTTAACTATTACTAAACCTAAGGAATGATAAAATGAAGCTAAACTAAATACTAGGGTGCTACAATGCAAAAACGCGAAAACCCGAGCTAATCCCGAGCCTCGAAAGTGAAAAAGATGCAAATTAAGGCCTACTGGTGTAAAAGTAATTTTCCTACGTCCTAATCTACTAAAAATAATTTTAGGAAAAAGCCAGGAATTGTTTTCGACTTTTAAAATAATTATTAGGAATTAAAAACTATTTAACACTAATTAAATGATTAAAAATACTAAAACATTTTTGAAAAAATATGAAAATTTCCCTAAAAGAACTTTAAATATAAATGATTCTAAGAAAAATGTGAAAACAGTTGGTTGTTATTGAAATAAGCCACCAAATAAGCTAAAATAGCTTAAAATTAAAAACTGCCTGAACAAGTTAAAATTTTAATTGCGTAAATAAAGTAACAAAGAAGTCCCAAGGGCAACTGGTTTGTGAGTTTGCTGTTAGTGCTTTCAATGGGGAGACCAGGGTTCGATACCTCTTGGTACACCTTTTTCTGAAATATTTTTTCCTTTGATTTTTTTTTTGTTGGAGCTTGAAGTTTAGATTAAAATAGTAACTTTTTGTGAAAAACCTTTTTTTAAGAAAAGCTTAAATAAGTTGTTAGCTCAGCTTATTCACAATCAGTTACAAAAAAAAACTAACAAACACCATTTTTCAAACAAGCACTACCAAACACCCATTAAGCTATTATTGTACGCACGAATTAAGCTAGAGAAGCAATACAATGAGATCTAAACTATCATAAGAAGGGAAATCAGTTACCACAAGCTAAAAACTAATGAAAAAGGGAGATCAGATGGCTTCTTTATCTATTCAGGGGATCCTAAGCTAAAGGTACAGACAGGCTCTACAAAAAAACTTTGACAAGCACCTAAGGGGATCTACTAAGCTATGTCCTAGGCACCTAAACTGAGGTAATAAAAACTAAATAAGCTAATTTTCCTAGTGATAAGCTTAAAAAAGATAAATGAAAAGAAAATGTGACCTCTGCTGCTGTCGTGATAAAACAGGCTATGGTGCCCTGTTTACAGCTTAATATTAAGCTGAGGGTGGACTCCAAGGTAGGGGACAAGCTGCAAAAATAAGGTTAGGCTAGAGGGGATTCAAGAAAAACAAGTTTAGCAAATCTGGGACTTTAATTAAGCAAACAAATAAGCTCATGAGCAATGCAGTGGGCTATTCTGATTCGAGGATTAATAACAGAAAAACTCTCTTTTTTTGTGAAACAAACTTGGTACAAGTTGATAAACCAAATTCAAAACATTTAAACTAACAAAAGAGAAAAAAACAACTAAGAGTACTTTGACTTAAGAAGTCAAAACGGGTAAAATGCGTTTGACCATTTTAGCGCTTAAAACAAACACCCCTTAACGGTACAAGAATGATTAAATCATTTTAAAGAAAGCTAGATTTGGTAATTCCTTTTGTAAAACTTGAACTAGTAGCCTACAACAGAAACTTATAACTTAATGAGAAAACATAAACAAGCATTATTGAAACAGAATTGGTAAAAAGAGATTTTTCATTGATGAAATAAAAACTACACTTGAAATTTTTAAGACTAAAAACTAAAACTGAATTTAAAACTAAGACTAGGGGTGTGCTCTATGGCTACAACTGAAGTTCTATTTATACTACATCTAGGGTCTTCAATCCTCTTGGTTGTGTGTTTCTTCAGTGAGTGAAAAAGGGGAAATGGCACTTGTGTTTTCTTGAGAAAATCCCAGCCATCCATAAGCCTTGGAGAAGTCAGTCATGTGATCAAAACCATTGATGTCTTCTTGGATTATAGAGCTCCAATGGGAAAGCCAAGGATTGCCACCATGGAACGCATCATGTGAAGAACTCTTTGGCTCGTTCTTGTTGCAGTTTCCAAGCCTTGAGAGTGATGGGGGAAAGTGGAGGCTGACTAGGAGCTGATGAGGATTTTTGGGCGGGATAAGGTTTTCTGGGTGAGTGGGTTTTTTGTTTACTGGTTTTGGGTATGTGGGAGGAAGGAGAAAGGAGTTTTTATTCTGGTTTGGGGAAGGTCAAAGGAAAAGGTCGGTGGGGTTGGGGGTTCAAAGGGTTATGGCAGGGGGTTCACAATGGGTGATAGGGGTTTAAAAAGGTTATGGCAAGTTTGTTTTATTTTTGTGAGGATGTTTTGGAAATTTGTCGGTATCGGGAAAGGGTGAAATGGGATTTGGGTTCGGGATAGGATTTTGGGTTGTTTTTCCCCTGATCACTCTCAAAACGTGTCTCGGGCTTCAAAAATGTAGAAAATCACTTCCGGCTCGTCTTCACTTGCACTTTTTCAGATTCATTCGATTTTTCCGTTTAAGCTCTGTTTTCAATCCTTTTGTACCTGAAAGACATAAAACACACTCCGAGGATATTTATAACATATTTTGAGCGTATTTGGGTGTTTTTAGTCATTTTTTAGGTCTTAGGCGGGTAAAAATGATGAGTGAATAAGCACTCATCAAATATCCTCCATACAACACATAGACATCACAAGAAACCATGTAGGACAAACTGTAGGATCCCAGAATGAGATACAATTAGATGACACAATTTGATAGATAGTCATAAATTATAAATCATTAATTCCCCCCCTCAATCAATGACACGATATAGAATAAACATGAGTAGTCATTGATTGAATTTGAACCATTTATGCACACATAATTTCCATTGATTTAAAGACCTAAATGTTGAAAAACTGTAGGCATGTTTTAAAACACATTTGAACTTCTGTTCGAACTTCATCTAAAGATCCGTGTAATTATTGAATGACATTTCTAGGACCGTAGATGTTATCGATACCAGAAGACATGCCTTTGAAACTATTTTTGGACTTTTCTGATTTTTTTTATGGGTTTTTGAAAGATTTAATGAATTAAAAAAATTTATAATTTAATTATTTATTTTTTATTATTTTTATTTTTTATTTTTTATTTTATTTTTTTACAAAGTGGAAATCTGTATAAAGTATGCCAAGATTGGAAATACTCTCAAGTGTCAAGGTACGAGTCATGAGCTGAGGTGATCAGGAATCATAGTACGTGCTTATCAATTCTGACATGCTGGAGCTCCTGAATGATGAGGCTTCATTTCTTTTGGAATCCAGGTCATGAGGCTTTTGATTGAATTGAGCATTGTACCTGCAAAGGAATGAGGAGTACCTGCACTAATAACACATGAAGATGTGCATTTAAGTGGGTTAGTAGCAACAATATCCAGACCTTTGGATAACTCACAATCAACCTTAGTGTTGCCATTGGTGGTCCGTATTCTGATGGGAATCCATTTGAATCCAACATTCTTAAACATTCTACTAGTCGGTATCCACTTAAGGCAAGAGCTAGGAGTGTTAGATTTCTTAGGCACAGTAGAAGATGTAACCTTTTTCCTATTCCTAATTTTTGAATCTTTGTTGTTAAATTGTTTCTTAGGAAAGGGGTTAACATTTTGAGACTTCTTTAGTGCACTAGATGATCTTCTTACATTCCTGGTCTTAAGAGTTTGAGCTTTAACCTAAACATTATCTTTCATTTTATCAGAATTAGGTAGTGAAGTAACTGGATTTGACAAAACTTTGTTCTCATCAACTTGGGAGGCAAGCCTTGACTTTAAAGGTTTAGATCTTTTTGATATAAATGTAGTTGGCTGCCTAATTACAGACCGGTCTCTTGTGAAATGAGAAACTGGCTTCCCCAAGGTTGATGGTTTTGTAAACTTAGTGTTCACACTTTTCCCTATGGTTTTACTAAGATCATTTTTTAAGGCAACTATCGCAAAACTCCTATCCTGAAGTTGAGCTTTGAGTTCATCAATATTTGCTAACTAAGAGTTTGTTTGTTCTATTGACTTAGTTCTAGCTTCTTTGGCAGGGACACTTAGTTCTATGTGAAGCTTTTTCAAAGACGCATTTTCCTTTAATAATTTGGCCACACACAATGCTAATTCATCATTCCTTGTTTTAATGACATAATAACTTCTATATCATGATTATTCGAAACCAAATTACTTTCCTTATGCATATCATAAATATGATTCTTCAAATTACAGATTGTCGAGTTTTTGTCCTGAAGCTTAGCTTTTAAATCGTTTATTTCAAAAAGTTCATGAAATTCAGGAAATTCCGGATTTTTGCATGGTTTCACAGTTTGAAAACTTTCTTCTTTTCTTTGTATTGCAATTTCAAGTGAAATGCAATGTTTTCAAGTTTTTAAAATTTGTTTGAAAGTTCATCAAAAATTTTCTTATCAACCATATCATTAGTTTTGAGACACTTTATCTCTGACTCAACCTCAGTTACAAAACATTTATCAAGATCATGTTCTGTGATGTAATCATTTTGCACAAGAGTGTTTTCGGATGCATCATTTATGACAGTTATGATAAGATCATTTATAAGCTCAACTAGGGATCAATAACAAAGACTAATAACATGCACAGCGGAATAAACTAATCAATTCTTTGTTATTGAACAAGGTTTTCATTCACTAACACTAACTAATCTTAGACGTTAATAGGAACACGTCTAGATAACTAAACTACTAACTAAACTAATAACCTAGGCGTTTACAAGACTATACGCCTAGGACACACACACCTTTAAGTCGACTACATCTTGGAAGACATATATATTAAACCTACACCCCATGTCCTCTTTATATACTAGAGGATTAGGGTTTACAAATCTCTACTAAGGACTAATAAATAAAACTTCTTTTGCAAGCAAGTCCTTCCATCTTTTTGTAGGTTTCCTTCTTGTCGTATTAAGTCCCTCTTGTTTCATTCTTTTTGTCTTATCAACTCAAACGTATAATTCCCAACAATCTTCCCCTAGTTGATTATGACAAAACCATTCTTGAACGAACTTCCCTAGACGAAGTAGAGAAATTGAGATCAGGGATCTCACCATGAATGAAACAAGTATGTCTTCCTTTGTCTTTCCCTTAATCCATGCCATGCCACTCATACATCTCTTCCCCTTTTTGTTATTATCCAAATAGGGAATGTATGCAAATAATGATCTTGACCACCACGAACCAATATCATACTTCCAATCTAAGTCGTCCAATGTTTCGAATTGCCCTCCATGAAGTACACCAAAAATGCTTACTAAAAATGAATCCAAAATAGTAGAAAACTCCAACTAGCAGTAGTAATAATGATCAACAGTAGTAAAAATCAAACACTTCCCCTTGAGTGGTGCATGAACATCAAATGATTCTTCAAATCTGTAAGCTCCATGTAATGATTACTAATGAAGAAAACCAAGTATAACCAATTTCATGCTGAAGTAGAACATCCCAAACTCGCGTCTTATGTCTTGTACTAACCACGTGACTATGAACTCATACCTGATGATATATGAGTAGACCTCGATCTCTTGATAAAATCCTCATCTTCAATGAGACACTGAGCACAACAACATAACTCCTTTAAGTGATAGCAAACCCTACTTGCTAGATTTACCAAGTCTTAGCCACAACATAAACGTACGAACAAGTTACCTCCTGCTAAAAGGTATAATAAAACACGTATCCAAGAAATTCCACTTCACCTTCAAAGAAGTGATAAATAATTGTCTTCGTAATCAATTAATCCAATAAACCAAGTATGAGCTAATTAAAACCTTTTAAGAACAAAGTCCAAAATCCTTGTGTGTGTGAACAAATCTTGTATCTTGTGTGTGTAAACCATCCGAACTTCAAACTTATCATGCTCGACTTCCCCTTAAATCGAAAACCATACGAGAACCAAAACGTACGCTCTACCCGATATCGATCAAAACTAGCATTGGAAACAATTTATCTCGGACAACGCTTTTGTTCTCTCAAAAATTCAGTCACCAAATAAATCTAATACGCTCCAGCTTGTACATGACCAATATGACCAATCAACTACCTCTAAAAATACAACTTTTAAAAAATATTGATCAATTAAGTAAAATCCAAATAGTACTTTGTAACTAAGTAGCAGTACTTTCGTCCAAGAGCAGTACTTTCGTCCAAGAGCAGTACTTTCCAATCGTCATAGCAGTACTTTGAGAATAAGCAGTACTTTGAGAATAAGCAGTACTTTCATATACGAACAATACAAATACGTGAAATACTGATTATAACCTGTAACAACAGATCTGGGACCACGAAGCTACTTACCTATTGGGACCTGCAGTACTTGTATTCCTTCAACATATAGGAGCAGTCCAGAACTTATTGGAGCAGTATAAACTAATAATGAGCAGTACTTGGTTGAACGGGCAATACTAAAAACAAGAACAATATTAACCTTCACGTATCCTTAGATAAACCTTGCGAAAAACACTAGTAACTTCAGTCTTCCACAAGTAGATGTATATTTATCTCAGGTTCATTATGCATAAAAGTTCAAACAAAAACCTGCTCCTCCTTGTGTGCGCTATCCAATCAGATCGATAATGTATTCAGGGTTAAAGAATTATTGTTGTTGTGAGGTGAATAGTTATTAGGGTTTGATAAAGATGATTGATTCCAAAAGCATATAAATTTTAAAATCTGAAACCCTAATAAACCCTAAAAAACGATTGAATATCAACAGCAAGACGCAGAAAAACTTGAAAGTTCAAGAGTTTCCTTCACACTTTAGATCAAGAGCAGCAATCAGATCTTCTTGTAGCCAAGATGGTATTTTGAGAACAAAAATAGCAACCAGTCTTGATAAAAAAAAACGTTTTAAGAATAAACCCTAAAAACCAAGTTTCTGAAAAACCTTCTGCAGCAGACTTCGACGCCCTATATCTTTCTACTGGAAATTCAGATGGAAGATCCCTTCGGTGGAAAGTTAGTATGGTATATAGAGAACATCCACACAAAATTTCATCCCGATCCAACGGTTAACGAAAAAGTTATCGCCTCTTGAAAACAGCCCTGCAGAAACCTTACGAAAATTTTTCCAAACTCGAATTTTAACCTTATTCTTCGAAAAACCTTGTAGATCCCTATATCAAGAGCTCCCCGATCTGATACCAATTGATAAGATCGTTTATAAGCTCAGCTAGGGATCAATAACAAAGACTAATAACATGCACAGCGGAATAAATTAATCAATTCTTTGTTATTGAACAAAGTTTTCATTCACTAACACTAACTAATCTTAGACGTTTATAGAAACACGTCTAGATAACTAAACTACTAACTAAACTAATAACCTAGGCGTTTACAAGACTATACACCTAGGACACACACACCTTTAAGTCGACTACATCTTGGAAGACATATATATTAAACCTATACCCCATGTCCTCTTTATATACTAGAGGATTAGGGTTTACAAATCTCTACTAAGGACTAATAAATAAAACTTCTTTTGCAAGCAAGTCCTTCCATCTTTTTGTAGGTTTCCTTCTTGTCATATTAAGTCCCTCTTGTTTCATTCGTTTTGTCTTATCAACTCAAACGTATAATTCCCAACAATCTTCCCCTAGTTGATAATGACAAAACCATTCTTGAACGAACTTCCCTAGACGAAGTAGAGAAGATGAGATCAGGGATCTCACCATAAATGAAACAAGTATGTCTTCCTTTGTCTTCCCATTAATCCATGCCATGCCACTCAAACATCTCTTCCCCTTTTTGTTATTATCCAAATAGGGAACGTATGCAAATAATGATCTTGACCACCACGAACCAATATCATACTTCCAATCTAAGCCGTCCAATGTTTCAAATTGCCCTCCATGAAGAACACAAAAAATGCTTACTAAAAATGAATCCAAAAATTGGACTTACTCAATATTACACACGTGTAAATGTTGGATACTAATTTCATCTAACACCACAAATGTGTACAAATACATAAATTCCTTTTAAAACACACGAAATCAATATTTCACAAATTATGGAGGCTATTCCAAACACTCTAAGTGACCCATTTTACTTAACTTTGCACATAACTTGTTTACATACATCAGATTCAAAATCATGTCTTTAAATACACTTGTTTGTTCAAAATACTTGACTTTACGAGACATTTGGGTTTTTTTTTAGAATGAAGACACTTGGGTGGTGTTATTAGAACGAAGACACTTGGGGACTTAACTTGTTTTAGTACGGTTCTCTAGACTTATCTGCCTTCTAAACTAACAAGGAAGAGTAACATTCCCCTCCTCTTCTAATCAACACAATTCCTTATCATTACCTTTCCAACTTAATAACCTACAAAAAAAACAAAAAAACTAAAAACTAAGCTTTCGCTTAGTAACTGATCAGAAATTATTTAATAAAACATAACTACCATACCCATTTCAACTTTTTAAAAACCAAAACAATATATAATTAAAAAAAAATCTTTAAAATAATATTAATCTTTTACAACATATCTCATCTCATTTCTTCCTATTTTCTTAGCACACCAGATACCATGCATATTCTAAGGGTGCATTTACTTACCCCGAAAAGGTGTTTTCACTTACCCTGAAGTTTCC
This sequence comes from Chrysanthemum makinoi, assembly GCA_910596185.1. Classification (NCBI taxonomy): domain Eukaryota; kingdom Viridiplantae; phylum Streptophyta; class Magnoliopsida; order Asterales; family Asteraceae; genus Chrysanthemum; species Chrysanthemum makinoi. Next base: position 17,275,960 of record OU343224.1, on the reverse strand, counting down.
TGTCTCTTATTACCCAGAAAGGGCACATTCCATTACCCCGAAGGGTGATATATCGCATTAAACATGCATAGTTTCGTAATTAACCATATTCACACTATCACATTGTTTAACACATTATATTAACGCATATCTAACATATTCCACGAAGTCACACTTTACATTAATCGATTCACGTCGCATCAACATATAAACTAGCCATATTTATTAATAACAAATCCACAAGAAAGATTGGGAATAATTAATGCAGAATCAAATATAAAAAGGAAATTGATGAAATGAGTTTTAGAACTATAAAAAACATCCAAAACCCTAAAACAATTATGATCATCTTAGCTTAATAATGACATTCGTATCAGCTAAAAGTTAACCATACAGATTAAACAATGATTAATAATAGAATCAATAATGAATTAGAGGATCAAGAATCAGAATTAGAGTAATCGAATGGAAGAATAATGGCTGTTTTACTTCGTTCGCCAAAATCGCCAAAGCGAGAGTGATAACATTAAATACCCTTGATATTTGAATTGTCAATTTCCCCTTATTATGCTCATTATTTGGGTAGTTTTGCATAAATTTATACTCTTATCCCTTATTATTTCATTTTAGGGTATAATTGAGCATTGAAACGTAGGAACGCGGATTTGAAAAAGAAACCGATAAAATTTCACATGAACTTGCTAACCAGAAGTAAGTTACGGCGTAGGTACCACGTACAATCTACACCATAACTATTGTTATCGCTAGAAGACTAAAGTCAACGCAGCTCAAGGTTACGGCGTAACTCCATCTATTTGATTACGTCGTAGAAATCCAAAGACTTAGCCTAATTCAGTGATCAAGAAGGTTGCACCATAACCCCAACATAAGGTTACGGTGTAGAAACCAAATAAAATGTTAATGAGAGTTTTGTGGAGTAACTCTACCAATGAGGTTACGCGCAACTATTTTCAAGTTACGAAGAAGTCTAGTTATATTGAAGGTTATGGCGTAACCCTTTACTTAATGTTATGCCGTAACTATTTCGAGCCTATAAATACAAGCCCTAATTATGCATTTTCATGATCATTCATTAAACACATTAGCAAGGGACGACTTAGGGCTCCTTTGAGGACGAAATTTAGCAGTTCTACATCACTTTCCAAGGGAGAAACCATTTTGTTCAAGTATTTGTATCAAATCCGATGTTTACTTTTCATTTGATTCTAAACATTGTTTTTATTGCATTACTTAATATGAGAGGCTAAACACTTTATGTGTTAGCCTAGTTATGAAGCTATCATTTGTTCTTCATTTATTTATCGCTTTATGTAGATATCTTTTAGCCTATCGTTGATCCCCATATTTGGATAGCATTGAGACTAGGGTAGTATCTAATATGATAGTGTTGATTGACCACTGATAGCTAGTGATAAGGATTTAAAACATACATTTTTAGGGGGTCATTTAAGCCCTAAATCGACATATTTTATATCTGTTACTGCTTAAAATCGTTCTTTTTCACTTTTTAGGTCTTTTGGAAGCAAAATGCTGGAATGAAGCATATTTGGACGAAAAGGAGCGAAAACATGAAGAAAATGGCAAAGTCAAGATCGAAGACACTCCAAGGCTGTTCATCACACCTGATGGCGTCCCAACCAAAGGGCGACGCCGTCCCTATATAGAAGACTTGATCAAAAAGTTCATGCGACGGCTCAGCGGAATTTCTGGTCCTAAAGCCTGACGGCGTCACTCACAATTTTCACACCATACGCCCAAGATCCAAGATTCAGACGACGTCCTGCTTGAAGACTGACGACGTCACACTTCTCAAATGACGTCGTCGCAACGATGACTTGGCCCGACGGCGACCTGACGGCGTCACTAGCAAAAGGTGACGCTGTCGCATTTGTAAATCTATATATATAATTCGATTTTTCTGTATTTGAGGAGGTAGAATTTCGGAGAGCAAACCCTAACTCAGTTGTAGTCTGACTCAGAGAGTATTCTAGGGTCCCATACCCTATTTTACACATCAAGATATGTTTATTTATCCAATTTATTATTATGTCTACCCCATGTTCAATTGATTGTGTGTATGCTTGCTTGTTTAACATGTTTAGCTTACTTGCGTGTTTGCTTGGATCTATGAAACCTAGTTATTGATTGTTGTTAGGTTGTCTCTTGTCTTAGTTGGTAGATGCTAGAGTAAGGAAAACTGGCTTCTTCTTTCATTGTTGCGAGCTTGAACGTTCTAAATAGCAAAAAGCCATAGGAGTGCACCTAGACCATCGTTGTGTTTATTAAGTGAATTGTAGCTTTATGATAATAGTGTATTAGGGGTAGATGCTATTTCACTTGTCGATCCCGTGTATTCTAAAGGAGAGTTACAATTCATAGAGCTAGGGAATTAGGCACCCCCTTACGACTAATAGGAATACAACGCAGCAATTAAGATAAAGGAAGTGACAATTAAACCGACCCATAAAAGATAACTCATAAAGTTATAAGGTGACTAAGTTTAGGAATAAACGTCCTATGATCCGTCAGAACCGGAGGGATCTACCCAAGGACACCACCAATAGTTAGTATATAGAAGTCCCTAGGTATGATTAAACAAAAGGAGAAAATGAGAATCGGAGAAAGAAGGAGTTGAAGAATTAAAAAGAAAAGTTAAAGAAAAAGGTGAAAAGAAATAGCCCTCCATATGATTTAACTTAGTCCAGTCACCGGGTTCAATTCATATGCTACTGGATGTCACAATATGACACCGGTATTGAAGACAAAGTCGTCATGGACCCAGTGACACAATGCACTAAACCTTCTAAGCCACTCAAGTTCTCTCAACATAACTTGTTTCATTCTCACAGGGAACCCTACGTAATCTATCGACTTTCTCTTAGAGATTGTTGGTATTGAAGAAGGAGACTTTCTCCCTAGTTTCCACTTAGGAAAACCAAAGCGCACTAATCGAGTCTAGAGCTATGAGATTCATTAAAAGATCTCTTAAGAACACTTGATTCTTCATCACTTGTTGTTCAACAATAAGGACACAAGTGACACATTCTAGAGTCCTTCGCAGATCTTAGAAATTTGCCGAGATCATTTATGAGGGGATTCACAATTGTGATCCTCAATGATTGAATGAAAACTCCTGCCAGGGTCAACATCTAACAGCCCTGACAGCAGGTCACTTCGGTAACTCCTTGTGGGTTACACTTAGTGTGTCTTAAACGGTCTACAGTCGTGAGGTGATGCTTCGGTGTACCTCAACGACTCACCTGAACTGTAGATATACTTCGGTATATCGTGCTAGCCTGCTTGAGGGCCTCCGGTTCAGGAACAGCCTTTGTAAGAATTAGAGATGTGTTTTCACACTATACTGTTAACACCCTCGACATTCAAACTTGTAAGTGCTGGAAATCCCGCTAAGGAGATTCCTTTCAAGAATCGAGTCCTGAAGATGTAGGTCATTACTTGAATCTTCAATGTAATGCCAACTATCCTTCAACGGGATTAGGACGGCTGATTCGCCCGACCTAGGTGAATGGAATCAAGACATTCATCAGTAAAACAATCGTAGTGGTCAATTCTTTAAGATAAGTCCACAATGATCGATTGGTGTTTTTCACTAACCTATTCATGCAGGAACTGATGATTGATCCTTGAAGGAAAGACCGTGCTAATATCCACATGCTCATACCAACAACATCACATATGAAGTTCTCTCATACTCAAAGGCAACACAAAAGTCAAAACGATTCTTCTTCAAAGTTAAACAATCTACAAAGTTTAAAGACTCGAGAACTACATCAATTTTGGAATTCAAAGTCAAAATACGTGTGAGCATGATGGAGAAAGACATGGAGACACCTAACCAACGAAGTTGACGAATGGCAGACAACAACATATAATCACAACATCCACAAAAGAACATTGAACAAAGAATACAACGACGTCAAAGCTGATAAAGTCAAAAGAATCAAAGCATCTCTACTCACAAGAAAGAAGAATGCTAGAAAGACGTCAAGCAACCACTATTACATTATAACTAACACTTAGGGGGAGATTGTTGGAATCACTTGTAACTAGTATTATCAAGTGTTAGTCATTTACTTGTAATAGGTTGCTTTATTAGGCTTATAAGTATGTAATTAAGGCTAGGCTTATGTAGTAAGCCCATGAGCCTATGAAAAGGCCCATAAGGCCAAGGGAAGTGATGCCCTAGCTCCTTTGCCTATATAAACATTGTAACCTCTTATTTGAAAGGTGTTGGTTCTTTCATAATACACTTAACTTTTCATATTTCTTGTGTGTGATGAATTCGATCGTCCCTCCTTTACCTCACATTCTTTCATACATCTAACCTACTTGTGTTCATATTATGGTGACCTAACAACACCAAGGCACTTAGAGCTTCTGATAATCCAGAGATTGTTTGAACTAACCAGAAGGACCCTATTAGCATGTGGGGATCCAGTGTTTCCAATTATCCATCTTCGTCTGTTTTCAAATGCAGGTCGTACAAATCATCCTTTGGTATTTGGATTCAGGGTGCTCAAAACATATGACCGGAGATCGCTCACAGCTCAAGAATTTCGTGAATAAGTTTATCGGGACAGTTAGATTCAGGAACGACCATTTTGGGCAAATTATGGGTTATGGAGATTATGTTTTTGGTGATAGTGTATTTGTCATGGTATACTACGTTGAAGGACTTGGTCACAATTTATTCTCTGTTGGTCAATTTTGTGGCTCCGATCTCGAAGTGGCTTTTAGAAAACACACATGCTTCATCTGAGAATTGGATGGTGCTGATCTACTTAAAGGCTCTTGCGGCACTAACTTATACACCATCTCTATTGAAGACATGATGCGGTCATCTCCTATTTGATTGTTATCTAAGGCCTCAAAGAACAAATCTTGGTTATGGCACCATCTTTTAAATCACTTGAACTTTGGTACCATCAATGATCTTGCTCAAAAGGACCTGGTGCAAGGTCTACCCAGATTAAAATTCAAAAAAGATCATCTTTGTTCGGCTTGCCAACTAGGAAAAAGCAAGAAGTACGGCTACAAACCCAAAACTGTCAACACCATCATGGAAGTTCTTCACACCCTTCACATGGATCTATGCATACCAATGAGAGTGTAGAGTATATATGGGAAGAAACATGTTCTTGTTATGGTAGAAGACTATTCTCGGTTTACATGGGTGAAGTTTTTGAGAACCAAGGACGAAACTCCAGAGGTTATCATCAAACTGATCAAACAATTACAAGTCGGACTCAACAAAACTGTCAGATTCATCCGCACAGATAATGGAACTGAGTTTGTAAAAAGTAACTCATTCAATTTTATGAGAGTATTGGCATCAGTCACCAGAAAAGTGTTCCACGTACTCCTCGGCAGAACGGCGTTGTTGAAAGATGAAATCGTACTCTTGTGGAAGTTGCACGAACCATGCTAATATTCTCTAAAGGTCCGATGTTTCTTTGGGCGAAAGCTATTGCTACTGCTTGTTACACCCAAAACCAATCCTTGATACATAATTTGCACAACAAAATTCCATATGAGCTGATACATAACAGGAAACCAGATCTCTCTTTTCTACGTGTGTTTGGTGCTATATGCTATCCAACAAATGACAGTGAAGATCTGGGAAAGTTAAAGGCTAAAACAGACATTGGATTCTTCGTTGGGTATGCACCAGATCGTAAGGGATACCGAATCTACAACATACGAACCCGAAAAATTATGGAAACTGTTCACGTGACATTCGATGAGCTGACTGAGTAACCGGCTCCTGGTCACACCAGTTCCGGTTCCACAACTAATGTTTTGACACTTGGGCCAATTAGTTCAGGTCTTGTACATTATCCCACTCCTGATGTTCCTTATGTACCCCCTTTAGATGAAGATTTGAAGATCTTATTTGATCTGATGTTTGATGAATATTTTGAATCACCAACTGGTGATACTCTAACATTACCGGCTGCAGCAGCTCCTGTTCCAAACAATTCCAATGATCCACCTGTGTCTACCTCTATAGGTCAAGATGCTCCTTCTGCAAGTCAGTCACCATCATCATCAAATCTTCAATCTCCGTCGGTACACCAAAGCACTGCAGTAGACAATTGTTTAGAAGTGAATCCTTTTGCTCCTCCTGAAGATGCTTCGTTCGAGAACATATTTGCTCCTGAATCCCCATCTGAGGCATCTTTTTCAGGGGATCCAAACACGGCTACCTCAGTTCCCTACCCTCAACCATATGAACATCTCTGAGAATGGACCAATGATCATCCGATTGATAACATTATTGGGAATCCCTCTCTTCCGGTATCTACACGAAAGCAAGTTGCCACTGATGCCTTGTGGTGCTTTTATAATTCCTTACTATCAAAAGTTGAATCCAAATATTTCAAGACCGCTATTGTTGAGGATTGTTGGTTTAATGCAATGCAAGAAGAAATTCACGAGTTTGACCGACTTGAAGTACGGGAATTAGTACCAACTCCAGACTGTGCAATGATTATTGCTCTCAAGTAGATCTATAAGGTGAAACTTGATGAACATGGTGACGTTCTAAAAAATAAAGCATGGCTTGTTGCTAAGGGATGTCGTCAAGAGGAGGGCATAGACTTTGAGGAGTCATTCGCACCGGTTGATCGAATAGAGGCTATCAGAATCTTTCTCTCTAATGCTGCCAGCAAGAACATGATAGTCTACCAAATACATGTGAAGACTGCTTTTTCTAAATGGTGAGTTGAAAGAAGTAGTCTATGTTAGTCAACCAGAAGGATTTGTGGATCCCGATCATCCTACACATGTCTATCGTCTGAAAAATGCTCTTTACGGCCTAAAGCATGCACCTAGGGCATGGTACGACACTTTGTCAAAGTTCCTACTGGAAAACGGATTCTACAAAGGTGTTGTTGATCCTACGTTATTCACTCGGAAAACAGGCAAACATTTATTTCATGTTCAAATTTATGTTGATGATATCATATTTGCCTCAACCGATAAAATGGAATGTGACCGTTTTTCAAATGAGATGAGTTCTAAATTTCAAATGTCTATGATGGGACAAATGTCTCTTAGGATTACAAATTTCTCAAAATCCCGGAGGCATTTTTATAAATCAATCTAAATATGCTAATGAAATTTTAAATAAATTTGGATTTGAATCTAGTGACCTTGTTGACACTCCCATGGTGGAGAGAACAAAACTGGATGAGGAGCTCTCTGGGATCCCGGTTGATCAAACTAAGTTCCGTAGTATGATTGGATCCCTGATGTATCTCACTGCCAGTAGACTAGATGTTCTTTTAGTTGTATTCATGTGTGCTCGGTATCAGGCTAAGCCTACCAAAAAGCACCTTGAAGCGGTAAAACGAATCTTTTGGTATCTCTAAGGAACCATTAATATGGGACTCTGGCATCCTAAGGACACCGCCATGGCACTAACAGCCTATGCAGATGCTGACCATGTAGGGTGTCAAGATACACGTCGAAGTACGTCGGGAGGTGCTCAATTTATGGGTGATAAGTTAGTGAGTTTGTCTTTAAAGAAGCAAATTAGTACATCCATATCTTCCACAGAGGCAAAATACATTGCCATGTCTCTATGTTGTGCTCAAATCTTATGGATGAGATCCCAACTATCGGATTATGGCTTTGCATACAACATGATTCCTCTGTACTGTGACAACAAAAGTGCCATTGCTCTTTGCTTCAACAATGTCCAGCACTCTCAATCAAAGCACATCGATATTCGACATCACTTCATTAGGGAACAAGTTGAGAACTGTGTGGTTGAACTTTACTTCGTAAGGACTGAGAACCAGCTGGCGGATATCTTCACTAAATCTCTTCCAAGAGAACGGTTTCAATTTATTCTCCCGCGACTTGGTATGAAGAGTCTGAAGCCAGAAACACTCAAACGTCTTCAGGAAGAGAATGAGGAGTAATAAAGTTGCTTCATGTATCACATGTACATATTTAAAACCAAAAATAAAATAGAAAAATATAAAACCTACAAAAATCATAAAAAACAAAAAAATAGAAAATACCAAAAATAGTTTTTCAGGGCATGTCTTCTAGTATCGATAACATTTACGGTCCTAAAAATGTCATTCAATAATGACACGGGTCTTTAAATGAAGTTCTAGCAGAAGTTCAAAAAGTTTTTCAAAACATGCCTACAATGGCTTGTTATTATTTCAGATATGCAACCCATTTTTCAAGAAAGGGATGTACTACACAAAATCGATTTCCATAAATATCGAGCACTTATCCTAAAACTAATGAAGATAATTTTTTTCTTTCCCTTCGCCAAAAAGACGGTTGTTACTACACAAATGTTTTTCCTTCTATGATTCTCTAGAAAAATATTTGTGTAATAGTTGGTGGTAACGTGTTATTTGAAAATTAATCAAACTTAAATTTTTGAAAATCAGTCGGACTTAAATTTTTCATCAAATTTGTCACTCAATCAATGACTTGGGTCATCGATTGAGGGGGAAAGTGATTTCAAATTTGATATTTTCAAATGTTATATCATCAAATGAGTCCATTGTACATTATAAGTAGCGAATCAATATTTTTTGTTATGTGTCAGTGTATGACCTTTCTTATATTCAAAGATCTTTCAAAATGATTTTTCTTATATTCAAAGATCTTTCAAAATGATTTTTCTTACATTCAAACATCTCTCGAAAGTATCATACCTGACACTAACATTCTCCCTCATAGATTGAGGTGGAGCGATGTAATGTTCCTTTATCAGTATATATTAAACCAGACCACACTTCCTCCCAAAGTTTCTAACTTATTTAAATAAGTTGAGATCATAAATCTCAAAAGGTTTGAAATTTTTGATTGGGGGAGAGAATATGATTTAAATATTAAATCTGGTAAAAATGTGATTATTTAAGACTCAACCAGGCACTCCTACATTCATGTGCTAAATGATTTCTAATACCAATTCATATGTTGAGGGGGAGCATTTCTGAAAGATAAAAAACAATTGAGGTACAAATGCTTTGATATCAAATATCACAAGTACCTTGATTGATTTTTAATTGGTTTTAAGGCAGAGAGAACTATATCACATGGCTGACCTTGCATTTACTTTATTAGAGTTATAAGGATGGTAATGTTAGGTATTCGTTCCCACGATCCCGCCAGAGCCGGAGGGATCTATCCAGGGACAATCCACTAGTTAGTGTAGAAGTCCTTAGGTATGATTAAAAAAGGAGAAAAGTGAGAATAAGGGAATAGTGCCGACTGAGATGGAGCTAGTACTGGAACAAACCCAACAAGGTTCTAGTAATGAAGTCTCGGTAAGCGCTGAAGAGCTTGAAGAATGAAAAAGTAATATAAATAGAAAGGGTGAAAAGAAATAGCCCTCTAAATATTCAACCTTAGGGCAGAAACCGGGTTCAATTCATATGCTACTGGTTGTTACCAAGGTAATGCCGGTATTGAAGACAAGACGTCATGGACCCAGTGACGCACTGCACTAAACCTTCCAGCCACTCAAGTTCTCTTAAAAAGACTTTTTTCATTCTCACGGGGAACCGGTGTAATCTATCGACTTATCTCTTAGAGATGGTTGATATTGAAGCAGGAGACCTCTCCCTAGTCTCCACATAGGAAAATGAAAGTGCACTATTGAGTCTAGAGCCAAGAGATCATCCATAAATCTCATTAGGATGCACTTACAATATGCTTATTGTTTCATACACCGTGAAAAGTAAGAAAATATACATTAAGTGTCCTACGCATTATCCTTGTGGTATTGCCAGAACATCCGAGTGATATGTAAAGTATTCACAATGAACATGTAAATCCTTCTAGAGCCAACATCAAACAAGCTCTTGGTAGGTGACATGTGAGATCCTTCATGGATCAAACTTGTGACAACTGAAAAACAACGACGGGGCGATTCGCATTTGAATCAACCTTGTTCCAGAAGAGGAATTGACGTATAATTTTGGAAAACTCTTCGATGTGCTCAACAATTTTTTTTCATGCACATCGACTGCGCATAAATTTTCAAACAAAAGTATTTGTGATTGAAACTTGATTTTGCTCAAAAAGTTTCGCCGTATTGCAAAAACTCTTTATTCAGCAATACGCGACTATTTTTTAAATCAATTTCTCATCAATCAGTGAATTCCAATTCGCTGGTTCACCCACTCCGTGTTGTCTACTTTAAGATGCTCCTGTTTGAGAACGACTAGTACATCTGCGAAACCCTGTCAAGGAGATTCTTCAGAATTCTACCTGATCATAGGCAGTATTTATACTGATCAACGGAGAACCGTGGCTCTTGCAACCCTATTCATCGAAAGTGAACATATACACTTTCGTTTGTTTATTGCTAATTGTTGTTTAGAGGAACTCCCGACGGTTGTAGCTGATAGCGAATGAGATGTCAATTCATAACCACATGCTCAGACTTCATACTCACAATTAGAGAAATCATGATAAGTGAAAGACGTACAACACTGCTTTCGCAACTCTGATGCAAAACATCATGATCCAGAAAGGTGTGAGCATGTCGGTCTGAAAGTCACAACATCACATTGAGGCGATACAACAAAGGGTGAGATGGAGATTTACGGTGGCAGATGATCTCAATGAAAGCTCAAAGATCACACAAGTCAAAGGAACATTCATTCAAAGAACACTACTGGAAGTACAAATATTGCGGACTTTGAAGAATCAAAGATGATGAGCTAGGGAATTAAACTCATGTAATAGAATGCTAGTATTCAAATTGTAATTTCCGGGGTGACCTCCCTTAAAGGGAGATTGTTAGGATTACAAAAATCCATATTAAAGACTCGGTTACCCCGAGTATCGTCTAGCATTAGTTAGGTCGTAGTCTTATTTGAAAAATGTTTAGTTAAAGTATCACCATGGAGTCGGGTCGGGTCTTTACCCACTATCAGCCCATTCCATATCCCGTAGGGGCATTTATTGTATGACTATAAATATTATCTTCCCACCAAGGGAGAGGGTTGGAACTTCATTTTCTTTCAAGCTAATCCATTCTACTTTCTCTCACTATAAGTCTCCCATCTCTTTCTCTCTCTCTATATATATACACGGCCATACATCAATCTTGAGTGTGTTTTATGTTTATGAATATCTTACAACATTACACCATTTAACCCATTTTAGCCGATACATGTACTAATAAGTAACTTTCTTGTTTATTTAAGTTATTTAACCTGATTTATTGATGTACATAATGTGCTAACCCGACTAATATATTAATTTAATCTTTTTTTCAACTTTTGTAGGAAGAGATGTGTCACCTACGGGATCTGGGAGCGAACAACCCTATCGGCTTAGCCTACACCAACGAAGAGATACTTGCTATGGTTATCAAGGGCAAGCAGCGGGGAAAAGTCGCCAGTAGGGGTAGGGTGTTGAGCGGGAAGACAAGTTTACCCGTGGCGCCTCCAGGTTTGTATGCTCGGTTCGAGATTGACAAGATGATGGCCGATAAATATAAGAAGATCGAGGAGGCTGACAAAGATGCAGAGGAGGCTGTGAAAGAGGCGAAGGCCGTTCAGCGCCAGATCACTCAGATGGTGTCGGTGTTACAAAGTAACCCTCAGTGGGCCGAGCTTATGAGCCAGATTCCTTCGCGATCAGTTGTAGGGTCGGGCAGTGGCGCTGAAGGGAGTGGTGCTGGCGGTAGTGGTGGAGGCGGGAGTGGTGATCTCAAGGGTAGTAGCTCGGATGGTGGTGGCGATGAGTAGATCGAGGTATATGGGTTACTTAGTGTCGATATATATTATTTTTTAGACTATGCTTTTGATCGACTCATCAGTATGTTCTATTGTACACTTTTAACATTTTGGCAACTTGAACATTGCGTATATAGCAACTTTAGTGTATATGGCAGCCAGATCCGTAGATTATAACACCCGTTTTGTATAATTTATAACATTTAATGTATTTGAGAGTGTTTAGTGATTATATCTAAGTGTTTTAGCCATTATAACTTGTTTTTGGATACCGGCATATTGGTATTGGTGGTTTAGAGGTTTTGGTTGTAACAGCAGGTGTATAATTTTTCTGAAAAAAGTCTGGAAAACTGTTGTTGTGCAGCAGCAACAGTAGCTCATATAGCCGACGACATGTTGTTGGTATCAGATAAACCAACTGATATTAATTGGTTTTGTACCGACGACATGTCGTCGACATCATATAAACCAACTAGTATTATTTGTTTTGTATCGACGACATGTCCTCGGTACAATTGCCAATTAAATTAGACTTTCGTTGACTTTATATTAAATAAGTAATATTAGTTCTTGTGTTACCGACGACATGTCATCGGTAACATAACTAATCATGTTTGACTTTTGTTGACTTTTTCTAATTAAGAAGTTGATTAGCCTTATGATGCTGACGACATGTCTTCGGCACCATATATTCCCAACTACAAAATCTTTGACCAGAAAGTGTTGTGGGACCCACAACGTCGTAGGCATGGTTATTATTATGTCTTCGGGACAGTAACTCCCGACGGGGAAATTACGACTAACTGTGGCCTACGCCATGTCGTCGGGATCATATATTGCCGACGACAAGGCGTCGGCATGGTTAAAAATTGTCGCCGAGAGAAGTGGCGATTGCACCAGTGTTGCAAAATCTTGGGTAATCGTGGGATAATTTTTCATCTGTAGTAGATGTCGCTCGTGTTCGTCTCCCGGGTTGGAGTTCTGGGAGGTTATGCAAAAGCCCAAGCATTCTCCCTCTTAACCTCCTCTTCTTCCTCAGGAGTGAAATCGTTCTTGATGTTGAATGTCTTACAAATCAGAATTTTGAATCTCTTTCAAATCAACATCATGATGCACATTCATAATAGATTTCACATAGACATGTCAAGCATCATAAATTCCTTCCGATACAATTGTACCATTACTACCTTTACAATGTCAAATCCTGACGAGATCTTGTAGCTAAAAACTTATTCTAAATTGATAGGAAGGTTGTTTTTCATTCCTCCACTCCCACCAATCACCTAATATAGATCTACAAAATAAAAAGGTTGTTCATCTGTGTTAGATCTGCGATCTAGGATAAGTTAATAAATACCGCATGTCATTTAAAAAAAACACATTTACCTTCTCACAATTATATTATTCGAAATAGTATGAACAATGAACCATCATTTTGTAGTCACCCAAATGATGATAAAGATTCTAAGTTAGCGTGACATGATCATAAAATGAAAAATCTGAGGATTAAGAAAAGACATGCCTTGTTTCTTCGACAGTCTTGTGACACTAAGAAACTGTCTGAAAGGATAACATAGAATGCAATGATTTTATAGTTGTGAGATTAGGTTTTAGGTTTAGATGTCTATAGTTTAGCCCTTCTTCTTTTCATCTTTCCAGTTCTAACCCTTCCCTTTGTTTGTCATGTTTATTTTAGAACTGATCGATGCTACTTTAAGGATACATATTTAGAAGGAAATTTCACCAAAAATCGTATTTCTAATTTAGAGGAAAGAGTTCTATGACTTCCATCCCTCGGCAACATGGTATTGACAGAAAATAAGGTACATGATATATATGTTGGATTGTGTTGGATTGTGAACATATTTTATAAGCGTGTGTCTGGTTTCAACCTCGAGCCTATGGGATCGCACACGATACTCTTGAAGATTCAATTATAATTAATATTAATAAAGTATTATATTAATTATTTCACGAAAAAATCCACTATCCCACATAGTTGGAGAGAGGGATTTTGACTTGCTATGAGAAACCTATATAATGAACCCTTTAGGCTTCATTATTCTTATCTCTTGTAAAACATAGCAAGCCAGTCTTCTTTTTCTTCTTCTCCTTTTTCATGGCCTATTGACTACCCCCAGTAAGGGTTAGGGTTCTCGATTTGGTTCTTGAAAACTAGTTATTGGTTTGTTACATGATCGAGAAGTAGCATTCTAATTGAATTGTTATAACAACGTGTGTGCGAGATCGTAGAGAAATCCTACTCTGAATTTTTGGTGGTGAAGTATTCGACTAAACCCTTTAGTCGATTTCTATAAACCCTAAATTAGGGTTTATGGGTTTTGATCTTGCGCTTGATTTAATTGAGGATTTTCTATAAACCCTAATTGCAATGAAAGCTAACAAGGTATATTTTCGTTTAGTTTTAAGACCGTCCTCCTACGCTCGAAAAGGGTAGATATTTTCAATGGACAAGTCATATGCTAGATGTAGCAAAACCAAACCTAATGGAAAACTCATGATTCAATCCATTAAGTATGGACCCTTCAAGCCACGACAAATCTTAATTAATTATGTATATTAGATCTAGTCTTTTGTTGTGTGCTTTGTGATATTTATGTTTATTTATATGATGGTCATGATACTTAAATCTAACAGTGGCATCACGAGCAGTTAATATGGTGTAAGTAATTACTTAAACGCATAAAAATTGAATCTTGAAAGATTATTTGCATGTTTATTAGGTTTTCTAGGTTTTAAATTTATGAAACCCTAATTTTTGTTTATTAGGTCAATTGACCTTTAATTATTTTTTTATTTTTTTTAGGTTTTGAAAAATTTATAGAAACCCTAGGCTGCATGCAATTTTTATGTGATTGTTAAACATATAATTAAGATTTATGACGTTTATAACATGATCTTGTTACCTTGCTTATATTAATTGTTAATATGTTGAATATGTGATTATATGAGAGTCATGATAAAAACATGAATGTTTTGTCATGGTTATATGAATCTTGATATTTGTGCATTAATTGTTAAGTGATTATACATGCTTTATTATGCGATATATGTTAATTAATTAGGGTTTATTAGTAATTAATTGTATGACACGTTAATTGGCTAATATTTAGTTAATTATAAAATTTGAGAAGACTCCATATGTTTCGTTTTATTTTATCAACTTATGTGGTTATTGTATATTGTTAACGTGAGGTTTACGCAAACGATTCGTCGATGTATGTGGTCCACTTGTACTATTAGATCGAAAACAAGTGAGAGTCTTAGTTAACAATATACATGTTAGTTGATTTAAATTTCGCATGTTAATTGTATTAGTTAGTTATTTTTCTTATTTGTGTTATTATATTACGGTTCCAAAAAAATTAAACATCCGGACATATTTGATCTTGGTTTCGTCGCTGAAAAACATTATGGTATCGCCATAACTTCTAAGATTGTGAGGCTTGGCCATGCAGCCACGCTATGTTTCACGTTATTTATAACCTTTATATAACCTATATCATTTTCATTAATTAGTTACAAATTCATTGTGCATCTTCATGTATACCATGCTGTATAAATGCTACTTTAAGTACGTCAAATGCTTGAGATTCAATTCATTCTCAAAAGAACCTTAGAGCATTAGGTACAGTCTCGTGCCGTGGGTGGTGTTATAGAAAAAAGTTGTGCCACCTCAACACTTTTTTCTTATAGCACTAGTTTTAGTTATGGCATCAAAACCCCCCTCCCTAGCATAACACCAGATTTCTGATGTCATGATACATTTTATATATATATATTTCATTTTTAAATAAAATCATATATTTAAATCACTTTATCGTTCGAGTACAAAATTTGTCCCGGTCTATAGACCTAACATATCATCATACTCGTTAGGCTGAAAATTAAGTAGCTATATGATAGTGTTATAACCATAGTTTTAAAAATCACGCCTAGGCGCTAAATCGCACGAGGCTCTAGCCTTTGGGATTTTTTTAGATCGAGGCTCACGACATGCATGAATCCCATAAAAATCGCGCGCCTTAGGGATTTTTGCGCCTTAGTGCCTTGGGGATTTTTGCGCCTCGGAGATGTAATGGGGTTTTGGGCCCTTTTTCTAAATATTAAGATAAGATAAATGGGTCTTATAAGTTATATACATGGGCTTTTTAAGTCATATGATGAGTATTTGTATGATTTGTAAATTTGAATTGATTTTATGTTTATTTTATTGATTGAAATTTTCTTTAAGAAGTTACTTTGTTTCATTAAATATTTTCTTTATGACATATTATCATGAAAATGTGGCATTGTGCCTTGAATATTAATACGTTGCTTGCTTGATATTTTGGTTTGAATTGTGAGCTTTGTTAGATGTAAGTCTACAAGCGTACGACACAAGCATATTTAGTCTAATATGGATTTAATCTCTATATAGGTCATCGAGCCAAATAGTTGATCTGTTTTAGAAGTGACAATTGATCTATTTTAATATTTATAATGGCAATATGTGCCATGTATTAAGTATTTTAATGTTATTTTGTGTTATTTAAGCTACATAAATGATCATATATGTTATAAAAACTTAATGTATTTAGTGTGCCTCGCATTCATGAATCCCGCACTTTAAAATGGGCTTCGACTCGAGGCTCTTTGCCCCCATTTGCGCCTTGAGACTTTCAAAACATTGGTTATAACGATACAAAACTAATGTATAATAGACCACTTATCACTTGACTTTACAAAAGATAAAACAACAAAGTTAACTATTACTGTATATAACTATATATAATGCCAGATCAGCCCAAAGGCCCAAAACCAATCTTATCACTGCTGTCGTCTTCTTCCTTCCGCCTACCTGCAAAAAAAATAAAAAATAAAAAATAAAATTTATCTCACAAATACAATCCCAAACACATCACAAACACAAATACATCACAAACACAAACAAAAAATAAAAAAAAAATAATAAAATAAAAAATTGCTTCGGCGTGAGCTGGTGGCCACAGCGCCAAGACCCACCAGCCCAGTCTCGGTGTGGTATCTCGTGCCATAGGGTGGCGCTGAGGGTGTGGTATCTCGAGTAATTTAAACACGTTTAATTTGATATGCATGTGCATCTACCGATTGTGAACATGACCCACGTCAATCAGAGGGCGGCGGATCATCATAATTAGGACCACCGAGTGGTCCAGAAACACTTTAAAGCAAGTGCAAGAAGGGCTGCTAAGATTTAATGGTAGACTAGCGTCGGGGAAGCACTTCTAAATAAAAACTTAAATTTGTGTCAGGCCCAGGCCCAACAGCAGTTGATTGAAAAAGTGGCTAGGCAAATTGGTCTATCGGGAGAGGGCAAATACTGCGCTAATTTGATCCATTAATAATCGGACTCCTGCTTTGGATTTAGACTTTTGGCCCACCAACAACGCTTGGTCTTCAAAGCCTGTCATCAAGATTTCACAGCTGGCTAATAGAATAAACGATCATTTATTTTTTTATCAACCAAAAAAAAAAAAAAAAAAAAAAAAAAAAAAAAAAAAAAAATTTAAAGGAAAATGATAAATGGACCTAATTAAAGAGGCCTAAAAGGAGACCTAATGCATAAATGAATTGTACAGTACCAGTACAATTCATTTATGCATTAGGTCTCTTTTTAAGCCTCTTTAGTTAGGCCCATGTATCAAAGCTCAAAAAAGAAAGTAACTTTTATTCTTTTTTTAAAAATAAATATCTCGTAAACAATTAATCGTTAAGAAAAATGAGTCATACCATCGCGACGAGAATTAAATCAACTTTCTATAGACAGGCACTTCAATATACTTTCGCCGATTTTTTTTTCCAATTACGTCTGAAAAATCACACATGTGATTACAAATCACATGTGATTTTAGACGCAACTGGAAAAAAAATGAGTACCCGTCTACTGAAAGATAAAAAAAATACTCGTCATGATGAAGTATTTTTTTTCACTTGACGATTTACCGTTTGCAAGATATTTTATTTTATTTTTATTTTTATTTTTATTTTATTTTTATTTTATTTTTTTTATGAAAAATGAGAGGCTATGATTGGTTCATTAGATAAATTTGATTCTACATTGATCTCAACTCCTGTTTCTAATACCTGCTGCTTCTATGTTTTTTGATGAACGTGAGACTTCACTTCCTCATGTGTTTAGTACAACGACACTGCAAGATCCTGACAGCCCTAACTGCAATATGGGCATAGGTGCATCAGCTCATCTTAACTTTTCTGTTAATAATCTATTTAATAAATGCATTTATCCGTTTGTCTATGTTGGTGATGGGAAGTCTATTCCCATTACTAACACCGACCATAACATTTTGCCAACTCCTTTTGAATTCTTCATTTAAATTATGTGCTTGTTACTCCCGATATTGTAAAAAGTTAATTTATGTGCGTCAGTTTGTTCGTGATAATCAATGTAATGGATATGTGCTTAACGCACTCACGACATCCTAAGTGGACTACTTGTGCTTGAAACACACTCACAAGTCACAATCATGTTACGACCCATGTTCATATATTACTTCGTGTTTCCAGTTTATACTTCGTTTACTCACTAAGCTATATACTAACCGTCGCTTCGTTTCATGTTTTATTGGTGAACCAAGTGACCTCAAACTTAAAGGGAGGGAATTAACGGATTAGTTAACGATGATGCTCGGATGGTAATGAGCATTCTCCAACCCTCCTCTTGATACGACTAGTCACGCCCATGTTATCTTTTGAGTCGTGTCAAGTATATCGCATAATTGAAACTTGTATTCTAAAACTCATGATGTATTTGAATATTAAGTAATGCTTGACATAAGGCCCTATTTACCCATTTTCGAATGGTACGAGTCTAATTATGTAGAAAACTTTGGTTATGTTAAATAAAGTTTATGTTCATGTTTCGTTAAGTTGGTTATTGCGGAAATGGGTAACCAACAATATTTTTAAGAAAGTTATAGGTCTCGTTTGGTAGGAGACAAGTCCTATACGACGTATGGGTATGATTTGTGGCATACGATATAGGACTTGTATTATACGGCATATGGGTCTCTCGTGTAAAAAAAAGAAACGAAAAAAAAGTTCCGGGCGTTTCAAATTCTCATTTTCATTTTAGAGAATTAATATTATTTGGAATCTCGGATGCTTATGGTTACATAATAGGAATCACAATCATCATATGTTTCAAGACAGAAGAGTACACGCAACCCATTGGCGACGATATATTGTAGAGATCAAAGCCCATATCTCAATTACGTATCGGAAAATACATGAAATGCATGCTATTCATTCAATTGCTTTGGTTGTATGTCCTTTATGTGCATCCGTCATATATTACTCGTATGTACTTTCGTAGATAGTTAGTGGGTTTTTTTTTTCAAGTTTGGTATTGTGCATGTTTTTGTACTTCATCTAGCTCCTTAAATGGTTTTTTTTTGCCCTAAACTATAAGGTTAACAACTTTCCGATGAATAATTAGACCCAAGTAGTAGTTCATTTAAACAGTACTCGCCACGGATTCCTTGTTGAAATGAAATTCAAGAAAACATTTTTCTTCCCTTGGAAAAGTGTGGCGTTCTTTTCAATCCAGACGACTCAAATAATATTTTATGCCCAACAACACTTTATGCCAAAATACAAGCCATTTCCTTCCCATTTCTTCATTTCACCAAAACATTGAATTGAAGCATAATATATTAATATGTACAACGTACCAACACTTGAAATTATTGAGGTGACTTAGTCTAAATGAGTTAAATGTTAAACAATATTAGGTTAATAAACCTGAGCCCATCTGTGAACTTATTGATACTTTAGGATTTGTGAGTTAATTTGTAATACATAAATACCGCATCAATTAAATATAAAGCCGACGGGTTTTCATTTTCTAACATTATATATACTCCCTTTTCCAATAACCCCATGTCGGTCGTCAAGTAAAGTTTATACAAACATATAGTATTTGCAATGCTGAATAAGTACAATCACGCACTCATAATGTTCCAAATTCTAAATCAGTGGCTTCTACTTTAATTGTTTGTGAATGTTACGATTTAAATTCTAGTTTTTCTTATAATCTAGTTAGTGTATAAGTAATTAAAATTAAGAAAGCGGGACTAGATATTCATATTTGGGTGATAGGAAGATAGAGGGAAGATGCATAACATATACAACTTGTTAGTGAAAAAACAAAATTTGCAAAGTGAAGAGACAAAACTCGAGTGTGAACACAGGATCAAACCACTTGCTCCGATAGTCTTTTCGTCTCTATTTCCGCTGTTGACTATGATTAGTGTCGAAAGAAATGAATGTTTGGTTTAGGCTATAAATAGCAGCTACAATAAATGGATACACATACAATCGTTTATCCATTCATTAAAAATGGCATCAATCTTAAGCAAAGGAGGACTTGCCTTGGCTCTCATTGTTCTCACCGTCGTTAGCTCATCTTTCGAAACCACAACAGTTGCTGACGCCCGCAACCCCCACAGCCTTGCTCGCCAACTAGGTTGGTAATTTTTTCACAACGTAACATCAAGATCCAATAAAAACAAAATCTCTGATATTAAGCTTATGCAAATTCTTAAGAATAAACATATTATGTTTTTACAACTAATGTGAGCTTCCACTTATATGAAAACGTATCATGTGCAGTATAATGTTACTTCCATCTTCATTTTTGAAGTTCTCTTTTACTTATTTTACATTTTTTGTTCTTTTTCATAAGTTATCGCCAAATTTCACAAACTTTTTAATAGAGGGGCACGTACTGAAGTACATGTACACCTCTCTAATTAACCGATATCCCACTTTCTTTAATTAGTTTCAAATTCATTGTACATCTTCATGTATACCACTTTCTTTAATTAGAATATCACGCGTAATTAATTAAAAGAGTACCAGTAATCTCAAGGTATTTATTTGTAAATACATATAACCGTATTTTGAATTTGATATGCATGTGCAGCTACAGATTGCAATAACCCAGGTCAATCCGACATAGCAGGGTGTCCTGGTAGCGGCGGATCATCAATAAAAGGACCACCGAGTGGCCCAGCACCAGGTTCAAGCAAGTGCCGGAAGGGTTGCTGTGGAAAGAATAAAATGGGAGACTGCATATGTTGCTAGTAACATGGGAGACAATATATTAAATCAAATAACAGAACTTTGTTGTTTCTTAATTATTGTTGGATCCCTAGCTATATATTAATTAAAATGAATAAAGATTTATTTAATATAAATAAGTTATTATTTATCTATGTATCCGTCGTTATGGCATTGATGAGTTTAAGTGTTTTTTTTTAAATGTATTAGTCTTGAGTCCACATTTACGGATTCGTTATGAGATAAAAGGGTCTCTCTAAATTGATGGGAGTGGGTTTGCAACCCAAATCTCTTGAAGAAATCTGATGTAATTCTGGTTTTACCTTTAGCATTATGACGATGCCATCATTAATTTCTTCTCATTTATATCAAGCTAATTACATATTTTACGTGTTACTCCCTCCATCCCATAATACGTGTCAAGTATTTAACTTGACACATTCGATGTGCATATTATCAATATATGCAGTTGTTCGTTCATCCCTAAAATGGGTTGGTTTGAGAGATCCAATCCAATCATTTTGTAAACAACCAATTGGTTGACGCCAGCCGCATAATAGTATTATGTGAACATCATATTGATTCTAATCTTAATTGAGAATTTTTATTTCAGTAAATTTATTTAAACCAAACATTAAAGTTCATTCATCAAAAAGAGGTTCTAATATACATGCTTACAAGTGTGAAACGTTTTTTTCGGTACCCATCAAAATCGTTAACTGTATAGATTTGTAAATATGGACTTATTACTACTTCTACTTAGCCATTTCTTTTTGTCGAATGCTGAATTGCATTGATAGGATCTGAAAGATCCAAATCCTTATGTTATTATTATAAACTTGTAAGGTCCAACTAAATTTACACTTTAACAAGGGTGAAGTATATTTATAATTTTCATGCATTTACTTGAAGGTTGACTGCTGACAAAATCACATATTCATTATTGGGAAAGGAAAGTAACGAAAAGCTAAATCAAGGAAGTTATTTTAACGTCAACTGAACTAACTCCTTGAGATACTCTTTGAAAGCACAATAACGGAGAGCCAGATGAGCAGTAGAAGTGCTACAGACGGTAAGACAGAAAGACTAACAGAGCCTGCGATATGGCTACAGAATGAAGCATATACGTTGCAAACCTTGTTCCATCGTGTATGAGAGTTTCCTCTGTATCCTATGTAACCAACTGCCCCTGCTGCTCCTGTTGCAGCAGCCAGGATACCTAACAGCAGCTGTACCATACACATTCGTTAGGCCGCAAAAGCTGTACAGTTTTTACTATAGCTCAACAATCTGATTGATATTAATAAAATAGGTAACTTCAAGGCAGAATGATCTCGGTATGAGTATTTTCTTTTAAAAGGTACAGTTTAAGAACTTACGCTATCAAGTATAACAAAGTGAACCAACTGCTTTATGGAACTTCTTTTAGGCTTCAGCATAGCAAAAACCGATAACACGCAAGTGATTATGCTGTATAAGCAAGCAACTGACATAGCTGCCACGTAGTATCTGCATCATAGCGATTAATCATTCATACAATATTGTATGATACTTACTTGCCATCTAGTCCAAAGGTCAATCAATGAATTTAAACTGATGTTACTTACGTGAATGCTGACATCTGACTGAATTTTGCGGTCACCGGTATTGCTAGGCTTGGAGAAACCATCTTGGTTTGTTTAGAAGTTACCATAAGAATGATAGCTACCAAGGATGTTGAAAATAGTATGACCCTTAATACCACATCAGCCAGAACATGGTTCCTGAGACCACCTGTGCTGGCACTACCCTTGTACTCGGTTGTTGGTACTGGTGACTCCAGTGTAGGAGTAATAGATGTCATAGTAACTGAATGTAAAAAGTTTGAGACTTGTGTTTCGAAAAAGGGTTGCTTGATGTATGCAACACCAAATATATTTATACGAAAAATTGGTCAACTAGTTAATTTGACATGATTATTTAAATACTGTAGGATGTTCAAAAAGCAAAGATAATTGGCATTGGTTATGTATTATTTCCATTATGTCAGAGTCAATATATTGGTGTCATTTTTTTAGTAGATTAAAAAGATCCTAGCAATTACAAGGACACGAGAACACTAGCAAAGAGCCACACCATATACCTACTCCTAAAGACCAAGGACCAAAATCATTTAAACAGACATAGCCAAAAAGTTTGCATCTCTAACATCCAACCCCACATGAATGGAAATGGACCCTGAACATATATACAACTCCGTACTTCACGACACTGGATGCGCTAACTAGAGAACTTAATGAGTAGATCCAGTTCTTGGAGGGTTCCCCTTTTGATGATCGATTTCTCGCTTTCTTACAACTGCTAATCAGAACTTAATCAGTCGAAGAGTTTCAACTGCAATCTAGAAAGGGACAGAATTTACATTATGTTATATGTGTTCTAGCTTAGCGATCATTTGATTAAGGGCGACATTAATATAACTATCATTTCAATATCAATTACTTGTGTCAGCATTGATCAAGTGACATGCACACTTTATGAGAAGTCATCGTTCGATCACTCTTCCTAATTTGGTGAATATATCCATGCATACTCGAATAAACATTCTACGTAAGTAAACATTGTTTCCACATTCCATCATGCCTCAGTATACGGCTTTCCTTATTTCGATTAATCTCAGTATTTCTTCGACGGATGACTAATGGTGATAGATGGTGTCATTACATTTGGATTCGTCGAAGAGTCCAACACCCACTCCAAATTGCTAATAAGTCTAAAAAGTTAGGGACTAATAAGTCTAAAAAGTGGGAATTAATTAATTACACCTTCCGTCCTAAAATTATTGTCTACTATTGACTTTTTTAGTATTTCTTCTTCAACTTTGACAATAATTATTTATTGTCAAAAAAATCAGTTATTAGATCAAACGAAAGTGACAAGCTACCATTATATGTACATTCCAAATTGCTAACCGTTTAATATTAATTTTTTATTTAAAATTCTTTTATATATTATCTACATGCATGTGTATTATTGAAGCAATCAGGGGCGATATCACAATGGTGGTAGTGTGGGCAATTGCTCTCACAAAGTTCACTCGAGTAATGTCAATTTCTTGAGATGATATGTGATTTTCATTTTGTCCTCATAAATGGGTAAATAGTATAATGGTGAAAACTATCCAATAGCTATATCATACTGATCAAGTGGTTAAGGACATTTGCAATTTTGTGGAGATATAATGTTCGATTCGTGTGCTACTCTATAGATTTTTGTGAATTTTTGTTTCCCAAAACTTTTTATTTTTGCTTCAACTACTTGTAAAGTAAGTATGTGCTAAATGTCGGGCATATCATCACCAATTTTTAGTTTTGGTTTTCGCATGTAAACATATAAAAAAAGTTCCTTTTCATTCAAAGTAAAATCAATTTCATTATAGCAACAAAGGTCGAGTTACTGATATGACCCGACTTGGTACGCACTTTTGATTTTGCCCCATCTTGAAAGTTTTTTGGTACCACCCCCGGAAGCAATCAATTATAAATATCTAACTGGTTAAAAGTCGGTCAACCATCCACTTAGGCAGGTCAAATCAATTAAGCCGGCCTAAGTGGATGGCCCGGTCAATTGGGGTAAATGCCGGTCAAACGACATTTTCAACTAAAAATAAGAGTTTTTTTTTTTTGTTTATTAATATGCATCTAGTAATAAGCTATAAATACAAACTTACAAAGAATTTATACGAGTGATTATAGGAATTTTTAACCAATCTAACTAAATATGAATTCAAGCCTTATACCAATGTGAAATTCATGTTGTATTGGTGATTTTAGTGACGTCATCTATTTTAGGTAATTCTTATGTGCTAGATACCAATATAATTTCATATTAAGCTCGGATATGGGAACAACCAATTCTCTTTGTTTTGCACTAACAACCGATTCTCTTTATTTTGCACTATCTTCTATGCCTACAAACTGTTTGATAAATAAATCCCTTGCTTGTATAATTCATTCTAAAACAATAGCTAGTGTACATAAGACCATTTTAGATACATAAATAATGGACTAGGCTTAACACACATATAAAGCCCATAAACTATACACATAGACTGAACCACATTAACATTTAGTAGTTTTGAAACAAGAACCCAAGTATCATTTTAACTAATGCATTATATTCATCGTACATAGCATCATACCAATTAGGGTCGGATAACGCCATGGAAAGAGACTTAGGAAGAGGAAAAACATGAGACATATGAAAATTAAAAAGCGGATTACGCTTAACAGTACCAACTTGAGCACGTGTGACCATCGGATGAGTCTGAGTGGGTGGAGGTTGTTGGAAATGTATATATTTACAAACATGTGAATGTCCGGATTCGAACTCGTGACCACGGGATTGCACACATTAGCGAATGAGAATTAAAGTTAATAATTAATGTTTATGTTTACGATTAATTATTGCACATTAAGTCCGGTTAACGATCGTTAAGTATTTAACGGAAACATGACTAACGTACGGTTTAAATGAAACGGAAAGAACTAGAAATGAAAGACTTGGAAAGTTATGGGTTTTCCTTTGGGCTTTGCATATTGCCGGCCAAGGGGCTTTCCCAATCCCTAATTCAAACTTGTTTTCCAAGTATTCCATCTACTATATAAACAAGGTCGGTTTCTAGGGTTTCTCACACTTTGTGCATTGAATTAACCTAGATCTCTCCTCTCCTCTCTCTTGTCCCAATCGGCCGAACACCCCATTATTAGGGATTTTGGTTTTCGTTTTCCCTCTTAAACGAGGACTTGTGTTAGATCTAGCAATCGCTTGATTCGTTGGTTAATTCGTGTGTACAAGAATGTGGTAGTAAGACATTATTCTTACACCATATTGGTTTGAGTTGTAGAACGGTAAGGGACAACTCTTTAAACCACTTCTTTGTGTTGCGGTCTAAGATCGGACATTCGCAAGAGGTACGTTACGCATACTTTCAGTTATTAATTTATTTGTTATGATCTTAAGTCTTCCGCTGTGTACTCTTGATGTCTATATGTTTATTGTATGTTTTATATATTATAAACTCAACAGAGGTTGGGTCGAAGTAGTGGGACTCTTAGGAGTGGGGGATTGGGCCACGGGATATGGACCGTGAGTTGTGGGAGATTAAGCCGTATGAGGGGAGTTAGGAGAAAGCGGGTTGGGCGGGTGGTGGGGTGAACTTGGTTGGGTCGTGGGTGCGAGTAGGGTAGTTTGGGTTGATTGGGTTGGGTGTTTAGGGAGTGAGGTAGTATGGATTAAATTTTGGGTTAGAGGTGACGGGTTAAGAAACTCATAAGAGGGGGTGATTGGTGAAATGGAGTTGTAAGGAAATTGATTTTTGTCGAACATGACATGTCGAGAAAGTATAATTTTGTTAGTGGAAAGGTCAAGGAGACGGTATCCGCGATGGTAGGCGGGAAAGCCCATAAAAGATGCACGGTCTGGCGTGACGGGCTAATTTATGAGAGGAATCAAGGTGGGGTTAGGATAGGCATCCAAAGATGGGTAGACGAGAATAATCGAGTTCCTTGTGAAATAATTTGGAATAAAGGGTAAAAACAATATAGGTTATCGGGTATAAAGGGTAGGATGAAATACACGAGAAAACATTTAGTGGGTGTAAATATAAAAATAATAAACTAATAGTTTACATCCAAACAATCCTTTGTTGCTACTTATTACATACCACTAACCTGAAAGACTCGATTTCACGAGAAAACACGGCTTTAACATGGAAGACCCACACACACAAATTCATGTATCTTCCTCAATCGTCTTTTAACTCATCATCATAAAAAATATTAGTTGGTTTATAAACTATCAACTTTCGAATTTAAACTTTAATAGAAAGGATTATCAACGCATGCATAAATTTTATCTTTTTTGAATAAACTATCTCTGTTTTTTTCTACATTGATAACCTTATAAACATTCATCATTAGTAAAAACTTTACTTAAATTGAATACCACTCGCGTTAAAATACAAACTTGGTCATACTTCATCTTTTGGCACGAGCGACACTTAACAATATTTTTCATAGTGAAAGCAATTACTCTTTCACATATTTCCCAGGTAATCACGTAAATCCCGCCCAACTCTCACTAGTAAAGACTTACTCGATACTCACACAAATACACGAAAAGTTACAACTATAAAACACTCTGAAATAACTAGCAACCAACGATGGATATAAACTACAAGGTAGGCTAAGGTGTAACGAAGTCATACATATAATAGGTTTAAGAAACGAAAAGAATGGCTCAGAAGGTTCAACTAGGGGTATCTTACACTAAAAATAGCGTAAAAATAGGGACTGAGGATTAATTAACCAGTGTAGTTAGCTAATCTATACATACATATAACAATTAGGCTAATTTGGCCGAAATCCTAAAATTTTGCCTCCTAATTAAATCATATCGATTACACTAGGTTTCCTTGGTGCATTGATCATTTTCGTAGCCTCTAAATACAAATATGATAAAGTTCTAAGGTATGTTTCAAACCACAAGCACACTCAATAATATCTTAGAAGTAAATAAAAGGTTAATCCTCGCATATGTAATTTAATGGGTTGTACACTCCAAGCACCACTTACAAAAGCTCGTTGAGTTTTGCTTTTAGGTGGCTTTGGACATTCTCCTATGAGATGACTTGCATCACCACATCTAAAACACTTTCTTTCACCTTTAATCTTCTTATCATCCCGATCTTTTCGGAATGGCTTCTTTCTTCTCGAGGTTGTCTTACAAACTTTCCTCTTCTTCTAAAGAACTCTTGAAATCTCTAACGGCCATGGCATACTCCTCATCTTCACTATCGAACAATTCACCTATCGCTTGATTCCGCCTTTGCTTTAAGAGCAACGATTTGATCTCTCCTTTCTTCCTTTGATGATCTCCGAATCTTTCTCCATTACCATTTCGTGAACTTTGAGGTTTCCAATTAGCTCGTCTAGTGACATTATTGAGAGATCTTTTGATTCTTCAATAGCGGTCACTTAGCTCCCATTTTGGATGGAGTGCTCAAAATTTTCCTGAAAGTTCTACTACGAAAAGATTCATCAAGTGCTTAAGTGATGTAATGATATGTTAAAACAAGCAAAGCCACAATCAATGTTTTCATCTTCAGGGATAACAAATTGTTCATATTGTTGAACAAGAAGATCAATTTTGTTATCCTTGACTTGTGAATTACCTTTATGTGTAACAATTAAAGATTCCCAAATATCTTTGGCGGTTTCACACATAAAAATTCTTTCATATTCTTTTCTAGGTAAAGCATTATAAAGCATCATTTTAGCTTCATTATTTTTAGCAACTAATTTCTTTTGTTCATCAACGAAAATATCCTTTGTTGTAGAACTAAAATCTCCTTTAACAATAATTAACCAAATATCTATATCTTTTGATTTTACATATGTTTCAAACGGTTTTCCAATGATAAATCCATTTGTTTCAAAGAGTGGTGGCTTGCAATAGATTGCCTTCTTTAAATTTCAATAATCCATGGATCGTTTCAAGTTTATAAAATACAAGTTATTTTAGAAATTTTTGAGCAACGAGGCTCTGGTACCAATTGTAGAAAACTAGAAGGGGGGTTGAATAGTTTACCGATTAAAATCTTTGTTTTGAAACTTATTGAAAGATCAATTGATATTGATCTTAAGTATGTTAATGAAATATGCAAGCAATATGTAATAAGTAAATAAGGAAAGAAATGATCAAACCACAACAAGTTGTTTATAGTGGTTCGGCCTACAAGGACTCTTTTTCCTTGCCCTACTCCACTCCCCGAGTCTCACACTCGAGAGTTTAACTTCACTAGTCAACAAGCTCCTTTCACCGGCGGAGAAAACCTTTACACTTCGCTTACACTATTTCCGACACTAAGCTAGATGTCGAGTTCTTTCCAAGGGTACAACTACTCCCACACACAATGTATTTTGAGGACTAAAATACTAACCACTCACACTCACAAGATTATGATGGTTTGATACAACAATGAAGTATGGATCAACACTAGATCATACAACACTAAACAAACAAGACTTCCAACTTCTCGTTGAAGCTTGAATATGACTTGATCTTCTTTGCTACAAAAGAGATCACTAATATGATATGAAACTGAGTTAGAAAGGTTAGAGAGAAGATATGTATGAGAGTATGTTAGAAAGGGATGAGAAACTACTTGGCTTGGCATTGCTATTTATAGCCAAATTGGACAAGAGCGTCCACGGACGGCGGACCCCTTAAAAGGGTTCCGCCCGTGTACCAATTTGGTACCGCCAGTCTGACAGTCAAGATATCAAATCTTGCCTAAAGTCAACTCTATCTAAGTGAGATTGTGCAAGATATGAAGAGTACAAATCTTCACAAAATATCTAATGGAATCTTCCAATGATTTCCATGATGTAATACATGATGTCAAATGTTGTATTACTATTTATAGAAATATGCAAATGCTTAAGTAGTGTTTGGTTTTAAGAACCTAACACATTCTACAAACTACTATCATACATAATGATTAGAGTCATATCAAGATGTTACTAATCATAAATGTAAATGCTTGAATGATGAATATATTGTTTGAGAAAGCTTGTTTTAATATCTAATAAACTTGACAAGCTTTAAGCTTTTATAAATTAAATTTACTTTTGTCGTTAACAAAACTTAGGCAAAGATCAAAAATATAAATAACGTTTAATGACGATATTTGTATTAACAATCTCCCCCTTTTTGTTGAGGACAAAATATAAATTTTATTTTTATAAAAGAAACAAAGTTTGTACAAGAGTTATAAAAATATTAGTTTTAGAACTTGAAAAGGAAATGATAATGCAAGTGTATGAAATTTGACTTTTTATGAAAGTCAAAGAATTCACTAGTTGATGCATGATGTTGACTTTTTCAGAAAGTCAAAGTATGCAGTTTGACTTTTTTAAGAAAAGTCAAGTATTATCAATGAGAGTTCCTGTTTGACTTTTAGAAAGTCAAATGTATGCAGTTTGACTTTTTTAGAAAAGTCAAATATAAATAATTTCAAAGTTCTATATTTCTCCCCCTTTTTGTCTCAACAAAAAGAAGAGGCTATGCGGAATATAATGAGCCCGAGCTATTATCTCCCCCTTGTTCAAAGCTCCCCCTAAATTGGGTGCTTTAATGGGAAGATACATGGATTGTGAAAATAAAGCTACAAAAAATGTTAGTAATAATGATCATTCACAAGCATTTCCAAGCACTATGTAATGACACCAACAATATGATAAACAACATTCATTAGTTAAAATTTTTCATGAATAAAGATCATGAAAAGAGAACACAATGATGTGTTTTAGTACAAGAAATAAAAATTATCCTAAGAAAGCAAATAAAAGAAAGACTATTCTAAAACCATCCTAAAGTGATGGTGGATGGGAAAGAGCGTTGAGACGCTCAAGAATGTGGTTGAGGATGAACCTCATTTCTTCGTGGAAGTCATGGACCATAACCCGAGTCCGTTCCACGGTTTGACCCGTTTGCTCACAAGTTGAGCAACCATGCCTTGGAGGGTAGAAAGTTTGGGGAGGTTGTGGTGGTGGAATGGTGGATGTGTTGGTGGTGTTGGGAATGTTTGGAGTGGTCATGATGGATGCAAGCAAAGCATTTTGCATTTGCATTGTCTCACTTAAGTGAGAATCCACCATGCCTTTGAATTGGTGGAGGTTGTGGAGTTCGGCTTGAATCTCCTCTCTAGTGGGATTGTCATCCCACATGCACTCCGGAATGTCCTCAATATGAGGGGACATTGATGATGGAAGTGGATGATCCCCGTATAAAGGACCATGAATGTCCTTGTGAATGGGGTGAAAAAGGAGAGGTTTTGGCCCTAATGGGGCGTTTGGGTCAATGGATGACCGGGGTGACTCATGAGCGATTCGCTCAATTGTGCCAAAAGATGGCAATGGTGGTGGATGACTTGGCCTAGGGGCAAGTCCTCCAAGTCCTCTAGGAAAGGATTTGGTGATGTTGGTGGAGTTGAAAATAACTCCATGGGAGTGAGAGTGGGAGACCTTGGTGAAGGTGGTGAGGGTGTTTTGGATGTTTGGATGGGTGCCGGTGGAGGTGAAGTAGGTGGTTTTGTTGGTGGTGGAGTGGTGATCACAATGTGTGATGAAGTGGGTGTAGCTAGGGTAAGATTTGTATCATCTCTAATGGGAGATGAGATTGTGAGTGGTGAAGATTCGGATGATGAGCTAAGATGAACAAAGCAACAAGGCCTTACGCTAATTCTAGCGGTTTTCTTGCAAGGTTTTGGTGATGATTTAGTCATTTTTAACTTGGGTTTTGATTTGCTAGATAGTAGTGAGAATGAAGAAGGTGTGAGGATGATCATGGTAAAGCCTTTCAATTTATAGAGGTAAGAAATTGTTGAGAAATGGTTTGATTTGATGTTGAACCATTGAAGAGATGAGGTTCCTAATGATTTGGAAGTGGGTTGAATGCTAGTCATATCACCCAAGTCAATCCATACAAAGAAGATGGAGTGAAGAAGAAAAGATATGCAATAAATGTGTTCTAGTGAGTGGAATTTCCTAATATTCAGATTACCCACGGATTTGAAGGTACCAAAATTTTGGTTCCTTCCTTTATGCCAAAGGGCTCCTTGGGTGGATTTTTCAAATTTTTGAATTTTGGTGGGAAATGGATTTCTTATACACCTTAGTACATAATACTAGTTCTAATACCAGTATAAACTAGTTAAGATTGATTTATAAGTGATGGAAGATAATTTGGAATCACGAAAGAGTCGAAATTCAGAAAATTACCTGGAGGATCCACGGCACCAAAAACATACACGGACGGTACCCTAAAAAGGGTGCCGTCTGGTCCGCCTGTACAGGTATGGCGGTACCAAACTATATAAAGGACGGTACCAAAATTATGGTGCCGTCGGATCCGTGGAGTGCTGAAAATTGGACAGAGTTCGTTTTTAGGTGTCGAGCAAATTTCCGAAACCTGAAATTTTTCTCAAAAGCTGTTATACTAAACATTTCTAGTTAGGAAAAGTAAATAACACATATGTAAACATAGTGGAGCATAGATTTTGAGCAAGGCTTATTGATTTTCACAATATAGTGAAAATGGGTAAAATTTGATAGCATACTTGTGCTATCCCCCTGCATGAGATTGTTAGCATACACCATTGTTTCAAGTTATATTATCATCCTACATAATAAAAGCAACTAAATAGTATCAAACATTAACGATAATGCATTGTTCCAAACACTCCTTAAAGTACCCTTATTTGTCCAATTTCTTGTAAATCTTGTTCATCATCCTACCAAGGCACTTGAACATTCCCTTAGTTTGCTTGAATTCTGCTGATTCATTCTCAATCTCGGGAAGAGATGCGTAATACTCATGAGGTGGAAGATGAGAGCTTGGAAGACCATCCTCGGAGCTATTTGATGATGATGATGAAGGAGTTGGAGGTTTAGCTCTCTTGCCTTTAGTCTTAGCAACTCGAGCATCACTCAAAGGTACAAAGATGTGAGGGATGAGATCATAGTGAAGGTGCATCCCTTTTGGGGTTGGTGGAATTGGAGCGAAGTTTCTATAGAGACGGGTGAGAAGCATCCCGTATGGTAGAGCAACGGATCCTTGAGTTGGAATATCAATCATTCTCCTAGCTATGTAGTAGGCTAAGTTGAATGGTTGTCGGGTGGACAAGTTGTAGAGCATGTGGCAAAGACAAGCGTTTATGTGATCCCTATTCCCTATGGTGCTAATGACGTTTGCTCTAAGTAACTCCTCCCATTTCTTAAATTCGTGCTTAAGTTCATTTAGCTCCATTCCATATGGATCTCGATCTACCTCTTTTCCCTTTCGGGTTACTCGGGTTGTATCCGTTTTTGGGTTAAAAAGGTGTTCACGGATGACATCCTTATCGGCCAAACGGGTTAGATAGGGAGAAGTGCGGTCATTGATTGCATCAAGGGCGGTGAGTGACCACTTATCCGTGTAGACACAAGTTCCTCGGTTGGGAATTCCTAGTACTCTAGCAAATTCACTTAAGGTGATGGTGTAGTCATTTTGGTTGATTCTAAAGCTAAGACAAAATTCATCATCATCTTCATCACTAAAACCGGTCACACTAGCATAGAATTCTAACACAAACCTAGGACAAATTGGTTCATCAATGTCAAGAAGACAATCGAATTGAATGGCGGCTAGTTCTTCACGAAGATTAGTATGCTCAAGGAAGGATGGGTGAATGGTTCTACCCTCATGGAAATACCTTGATTCTAGACCCCTAAATATTTCTACTTGTTCCTTGGTGAGTCCTTTGGTTTTGTGGTGTTTGGGAATGTAGTTAAGGGTGTCTTTGTGATCATAGAATCTTGCGGCTACCATGGTTATTCCTAAGGATAAGAATTAATATGTTAAAAAATGAAAATAAATTTTAATGTTTTTGATTCTAGTGTGTGCCTATATGAAAACAATTTGGAGTTGCGGTTATCTCGACTCATTTTATGCACAAAATGGTTTTAGTGGGGTGTTTGGCAAATACCATGAGATAACCCAAATGCTCCTAATTCAATGTGGCTACATTTGAATATACCCGGGAGTGCATATTAGTTATGCAATACCTTTAGTATTCAAGAGCATGCAAGTGATGAAAATTTTAACGTTTCTATTTGTATTAGCAATGAAAAATGTTTTCCTACAAGTGAGAAGCTTTTCAAAACTTTTGACATGGGGTGTTTGGTTGTTTGAATAAGGCCTTATATTTATTATCTATCAATTAGTGGGAAACATGATTTGTTTATGCAATATGATAATGTAGTACCTAATTTGAATGACTAGTTATGTAATTTGCCAATTGAATTCATATTTGGTATAAAAACATACATAAAACCCCATGTAATGATTTGTGATAGTTTTGTGCATAAATAAGAATCCTAGACTCAGAATTAAGAGATGAAATGTAGTTAGGATACTTACAATGATGTTATCTTCAGTGATTAGTGAGTGGGAAGATGACAATAATGAGCTTGGTTTAAGTTTTACACGTTTTGGTAAAGTGGGTTGTGAGGAAGAAGATGTTATGTATATAGCAGTTTTGCTTCTGTAGACACCACGGACCAGACGGTACCAAATTTTTGGTTCCGTCCGTGTTGTCGTTTGGTGCCGTGGCTACAGTAGCAGATATAAGGCAAAATTGTTTTGGTTTGACTATTCTAATGTTTTAGGCTATGTTTATCCTACATGTTTGGTTCCATTAACCCTAAACCAAGTCTAAGAAGATTAAAAGGTTCTCGTTTAAGAGGTTTAGTTAAGATGTCGGCAATGTTGTCTTCGGAGGATACTTTCTCGATTGAAATGTTTCCTTTTTGAACATTGTCGCGAAGAAAGTGATGACGGATTTCAATGTGCTTTGTACGAGCATGTTGAACGGGATTCTTGCTGAGATCGATGGCTCCTTTGTTGTCGCAAAGTATCACAATGTCGTTGAGATGAATTCCGTAGTCTACGAGAGCTTGCTTCATCCAAAGAGCTTGTTGACATGCTTTTCCGGCTGAGACGTATTCGGCTTCAGTAGTAGAGATGGCTAAAGCCGTTTGCTTCTTTGCAAACCATGAGGTGAGACAATGTCCAACAAAAGTGCAAATACCACTTGTACTTTTTCTATCGACATAATCACCGGCATGATCCGAGTCGGCATACACTATGGTTTCTATACCCGTTCCTTTGGGATACCATAATCCTAAACACGTTGTTCCCTTAATATATCTAAAAATCCTTTTTAATGCTTCTAAGTGTGATGCCTTTGGGTTTTCTTGAAAGCGAGCACATAGACAAACACTAAACATAATGTCGGGTCTACTAGCCGTAAGATAGAGTAGGCTACCAATCATTCCTCTATATTTAGTGTTATCTACGGATTCACCTTCTTCGTCCTTGGTGAGTTTAGTGTCCGAGGACATGGGTGTTTTAGTTGGTTTGGAATCTTCAAGACCAAATTTCTTAAGCATGTCTTTTATATATTTAGATTGGTTAAAGAAAATACCATCTTCTAGTTGTTTAATTTGAAGTCCTAGAAAGAAGTTTAACTCACCCATCATACTCATTTCAAACTCGTCATGCATGATTTTAGAAAAATCATTACATAGTTCTTGACAAGTTGATCCGAATATAATGTCATCAACGTATATTTGAACAATAATAATTTGTGATTCCTTTTTCTTAGTAAAAAGAGTATTATCTACTAATCCCATAGTATATTTGTTATCAACAAGAAAAGTCTTAAGACGGTCGTACCAAGCTTTAGGTGCTTGTTTAAGGCCATATAATGCTTTCTTGAGTTTGAAGACATGATGTGGTTTCTCAAAGTCGGTAAAACCGGGAGGTTGAGCAACATACACTTCTTCGTTAATAAACCCATTAAGGAAAGCACTTTTAACATCCATTTGAAATAATTTAAAGTCATAAGCACATGCATAAGCAAGTAATATTCTAATAGATTCAAGTCTGGCTACCGGTGCATAAGTTTCATCATAGTCAATTCCTTCTTGTTGATTATAACCTTGTGCAACAAGCCTAGCTTTGTTTCTAGATACTACACCATTTTCGTCCATTTTGTTTCGAAAGACCCATTTTGTTCCAATTATAGTTTGATCTTTGGGTTTTGGAACTAGTTTCCAAACATCATTTCTAACGAATTGATTTAATTCTTCTTGCATGGCAATTACCCATGATTCATCTTTTATTGCTTCATTTATGGGTTTTGGTTCAATGGTGGATACAAAACAAAAATGATTACTTTGATTTTGAGCTTGTGACCTTAAGGTTCTTTGATTAAGTTGTCCTATGACCTTTTCTAATGGATGACTTTTAGATTCTTTGATGTTGACAATTTCCTTATTTGATGGTTCATCTTCCTTGTTATTATTAATTTGACTTTCTATTATTTGACTTTCAACTAAGTCATCATCTACCAAAGGTGATGTCTTAGAGGGAGGTGGACTTTCGTCAAATGTTATGTTCAACGATTCCTCGACTATCATTGTTTCTTTATTAAGGACAATGTAAGCTTTACTAGTTTGAGAGTAACCAAGAAATACACCTTCATAAGACTTTGGGTCAAACTTGGTGAGATAATCCTTAGTATTAAGAATAAAACATTTACAACCAAAGACTTTAAAATATCCTAATGTTGGCTTTTTACCTTTATAAAGTTCATATGGTGTTTTGTTTAGGAAAGGACGTATTAGGACTCTATTTAAAATATATGTAGAAGTGTCAACGGCGTTACACCAAAACTTTTGAGGAATGTTTTGTTCATTAAGCATTGTTCTACTCATTTCTTGAATTGTTCTATTTTTACGTTCTACTACTCCATTTGATTGAGGTGTTCGTGGAGCGGAAAAGTTATGTGTTATACCATTTGTATCACAAAAGTTTCCAAATTGAGTTTCGTTGTCAAATTCACGACCATGATCCGTTCGGATCGACACAATTTTGACACCTAGAAGATTTTGAATTTTCTTGCTAAGTATTTCAAATTTATCAAAAGCTTCATTTTTGGTTTTCAAAAATAACGTCCAAGTAAACCTTGAGTAATCATCTACTATGACCAAAGTGTATAAGTTGCCTCCATAGCTTCTTATAGCGGATGGTCCAAATAAGTCCATATGTAATAATTCTAGACATTTAGATGTGGACACCATATTTTTAGATTTGTGACTACTATGTGTTTGTTTACCAATTTTGCAAGCATCACAAAAGTGTTGGTCATATTTTAGTTTTGGTAAATTTCTAACCAACTCTTTTGAAGATAGGTTTTGTATAAGTCTCATATTAGCGTGACCTAAGCGTCTATGCCAAAGAGATGAGCTATCGTCTAATGTTGTTAGGCAAAGTTTGTCATTATATGTTTTATCTATTTTCATGACGTATATGTTATTTTTCCTAACTCCTTTAGCTATGGTGATACCATCTTTTAGTATTTTACTACCATTTTCATCAAATAGTACTTTATACTTTTTATCACATAGTTGGCTAATACTAAGTAGATTAAATCCTAACCTATCCACATGAGCAACATTTTCAATAGTTAGAGAGTTATGAGCAATCGTACCTTTGCCAATGATTTTGCTTTTGAGATTGCTACCGGAAGTGACATTACCTCCGTCATACTCTTGGTATGATGAGAAGAGATTTTTGTTGCCCGTCATGTGTCGTGAGCATCCACTATCTTTAATCCATTCATCAGGTTCCAATCCAACTTTCAAGCATACCTAAGAAGCGAATAACTCAAACATTTGGTCCCCAATATCTCATGGGTCCGTTTGGGTTAAACATACCATTTATTTGATTCATGTATGGAAATGATGGGTAAGGGTTCCATGGCATGTAATCTGGAGTTTGATATGGTCTAGGAAAGTTTTGATTCCAACCGTTGTGTTGGTAGTTAGGTTGAACGTTGTGGTTGCTCTTAGGAAAGGCACGTTTGGCAAAAGAAGTTTTATATCGTTGTTGAGTAGTTTTTGATCTAAATTCATTTTTAACAAGTCCTACTCCTGATATAATGGCTGGTTTTAGTTTAACATTATCATTGGTTTTCTTTGTTACTTTAACAAATTCAGTACGGTCCGTATTGCGAACATTCTGTTCTGCTGAAGTACCCGCGGTACCATTTTGCACAACGGACGGAACCCTTATTTTGGTTCCGTCTGGTCCGTGCTGTACAGCAGCAATTTTGACAGAATGTTCGTCCTTTTCGGCCGTTTTGTTTTGACTCTTTGGAATTAATACTTCATTAAAACCTAGCCCATTCATGTCTCCTGGTGTTTTATGGATTTTAACTATTTCATCGGCAATAGCGATGTTTTTGTTAAACCTTTTAAACTTAGAATTATTTTCTATTAAAACTTCTTGTGTGAGCTTTAGTTTTTCTATTTCAAGATTAAGCTCTTGACATGATTTACAATCATCGTCATTTGCTTTTCCTTTTTCAAGTCGTTTTGCTTTTTCTTTTAACTCATATACCTCATTTTCCAAAAACTCCTTTTTAGTTTTTAGAAATTTATTTTTAGTTATGATTTTTAGACTTAGCTCACACAGTTGATTATATTGTTTTTGCAAGGTGTCATCATCTATAGAAGAATAAGAAGAGTCGGAAAGTACCTCATTTGACTCATGTGCCATTAGAGCGATCTCTTCCTTGCTTGATTCTTCATCGTCTTCACTATCACTCCAAGCACCACTTACAAAAGCTCGTTGAGTTTTGCTTTTAGGTGGCTTGGGACATTCTCCTATGAGATGACTTGCATCACCACATCTAAAACACTTTCTTTCACCTTTAATCTTCTTGTCATCCCGATCTTTTCGAATGGCTTCTTTTCTTCTCGAGGTTGTCTTACAAACTTTCCTCTTCTTCTAAAGAACTTCTTGAAATCTCTAACGGCCATGGCATACTCCTCATCTTCACTATCGGAACAAGATTCACCATCATCGCTTGATTCCGCCTTTGCTTTAAGAGCAACGGATTTGATCTTCTCCTTTCTTCCTTTGATGATCTCCGAATCTTTCTCCATTACCATTTCGTGAACTTTGAGGTTGCCAATTAGCTCGTCTAGTGACATTATTGAGAGATCTTTTGATTCTTCAATAGCGGTCACTTTAGCTCTCCATTTTGGATGGAGTGCTCTAAGAAATTTCCCGACAAAGTTCTTACTACGAAAAGATTCATCAAGTGCTTTAAGTGATGTAATGATAGTGTTAAAACGAGCAAAGCCACAATCAATGGTTTCATCTTCAGGGATAAC
This sequence comes from Chrysanthemum makinoi, assembly GCA_910596185.1. Taxonomy (NCBI): domain Eukaryota; kingdom Viridiplantae; phylum Streptophyta; class Magnoliopsida; order Asterales; family Asteraceae; genus Chrysanthemum; species Chrysanthemum makinoi. Next base: position 17,237,262 of record OU343224.1, on the reverse strand, counting down.
AAATTGTTCATATTGTTGAACAAGAAGATCAATTTTGTTATCCTTGACTTGTGAATTACCTTGATGTGTAACAATTAAAGATTCCCAAATATCTTTGGCGGTTTCACACATAAAAATTCTTTCATATTCTTTTCTAGGTAAAGCATTATAAAGCATCATTTTAGCTTCATTATTTTTAGCAACTAATTTCTTTTGTTCATCAACGGAAATATCCTTTGTTGTAGAACTAAAATCCCTTTAACAATAATTAAACCAAAGATCTATATCTTTTGATTTTACATATGTTTCAAAACGGTTTTCCAATAGATAAATCCATTGGTTTCAAAGAGTGGTGGTCTTTGCATAGATTGCCCTTCTTTAAAGTTTTCAGAATCCATGGATCGTTTCAAGTTTATAAAATACAAGTTATTTTAGAAATTCTTGAGCAACGAGGCTCTGGTACCAATTGTAGAAAACTAGAAGGGGGGTTGAATAGTTTACCGATTAAAATCTTTGTTTTGAAACTTATTGAAAGATCAATTGATATTGATCTTAAGTATGTTAATGAAATATGCAAGCAATATGTAATAAGTAAATAAGGAAAGAAATGATCAAACCACAACAAGTTGTTTATAGTGGTTCGGCCTACAAGGACTCTTTTTCCTTGCCCTACTCCACTCCCCGAGTCTCACACTCGAGAGTTTAACTTCACTAGTCAACAAGCTCCTTTCACCGGCGGAGAAAACCTTTACACTTCGCTTACACTATTTCCGACACTAAGCTAGATGTCGAGTTCTTTCCAAGGGTACAACCACTCCCACACACAATGTATTTTGAGGACTAAAATACTAACCACTCACACTCACAAGATTATGATGGTTTGATACAACAATGAAGTATGGATCAACACTAGATCATACAACACTAAACAAACAAGACTTCCAACTTCTCGTTGAAGCTTGAATATGACTTGATCTTCTTTGCTACAAAAGAGATCACTAATATGATATGAAAACGAGTTAGAAAGGTTAGAGAGAAGATATGTATGAGAGTATGTTAGAAAGGGATGAGAAACTACTTGGCTTGGCATTGCTATTTATAGCCAAATTGGACTGGAGCGTCCACGGACCGCGGACCCCTTAAAAGGGTTCCGCCCGTGTACCAATTTGGTACCGCCAGTCTGACAGTCAAGATATCAAATCTTGCCTAAAGTCAACTCTATCTAAGTGAGATTGTGCAAGATATGAAGAGTACAAATCTTCACAAAATATCTAATGGAATCTTCCAATGATTTCCATGATGTAATACATGATGTCAAATGTTGTATTACTATTTATAGAAATATGCAAATGCTTAAGTAGTGTTTGGTTTTAAGAACCTAACACATTCTACAAACTACTATCATACATAATGATTAGAGTCATATCAAGATGTTACTAATCATAAATGTAAATGCTTGAATGATGAATATATTGTTTGAGAAAGCTTGTTTTAATATCTAATAAACTTGACAAGCTTTAAGCTTTTATAAATTAAATTTACTTTTGTCGTTAACAAAACTTAGGCAAAGATCAAAAATATAAATAACGTTTAATGACGATATTTGTATTAACAAGTATAATTCAATTACAATATCATATTTATTATAGCTCACGTTTCAGATTTATACTCAGACTCGTTTACTCACTAAGTCACCAGGACTTACCGTGCTCAGATACCATTTTTGCAGGTTAGATCATTTCAGAGGTTGAGGCATGTAGATTAAGAGATGAACCGAGGGAAACAACAATTCTCATATTTATAGGTGACGAGCATCTCAACCATTCTTTCTTGTTCAGCTTGTTAATGCCCCAAACTATTATAGTTATATGTCTTTTCAAGTCCAAGTTGTACTAGTTGAGTTTTAGAATCAATGTGTATGATTTTGAACATGTCATTTGATTATGGGTCAAAACAGGAGTGTTTAGGGTAACACCCATTCTAGTAATATTTATGCTTTTGCTTATGAAACTCATGTACAATATTTATATGTTTTGATTATGAAATATAATTCGGAGTTTACATGTTACCTGAAATGGTTTAGTTCAGAATTTAGTTTTTGCAGTTTTGAGTACTGCATGTCGATACTACGTATAGGCCAATCCTATAAGGCGTATTCATTATTTAACAAATAATAATTTATGGGCATTTCATAACTCTAGCAACTAAGTGGGATTTATTATCCATTAGTCAATCTAACAATCTAGTGTTCAACCTTTGACCTAATAACTAAATTATTACCAACTAATCAATCATAACGACAATCAAAATACAAGGATTAAGAACACGCAATATAAAGTCAATCATTAAACTAGAAAATCAGGCCATATGAATTATAAGTTCATCAGGAGGTTAACACATAAATGACTTAGCCTAAAATCATGTTTGAAACAATAAAAACTAGAATGATAAACAAGTTCATAATGTTTTGATATTCAAATCGAATGAGACTAAGTATGTTGTTGAATGTGATCCTCTCTCCCTTTAATATGCAGCTTAGAAGGTGTGGAATATTGCTATAGGAAAACCCTAAACCGTCCTTGGAATGAGTTATGATTTAATGGACGAGTTTAGAGTTATATTTATAGGTTTTGGCTGGGTCGACCTCTCTACAACGTAGAGGTCGTCGAACTAATGCCTAACCGTCTTTACTTCTCTACAACGTAGAGACAAGGATGTCTGTACGTCGTAGAGGTCTCAAATAGAAAATTTCAATGTCTTCATTCCTCTGCGCCGTAGAGGTCTCGAATAGCATTTAATTCGGACTTCGCTTTGTCTACGGTGTAGAGGCAAAGATTCCTTTACGCCATAGAAGTCTCGAATCCAGCTTTTCCATTTTTTCTTCAAACTTGTTTTTTTTTCTGCATCTTTCCATTCCAATGCTTCATTTTATAACCATCATGCAAATGCAAAGCAATTCAGTACCAACTATCTAAAAAATATGATAAAACAAAGCAATAAACATAGGATGTTGATAACCAAAAAATGAATTTATTTGATGTTATCATTATGGAAAGTGTAAGATTCAAAATGATTGAATCATGTATTGTTAACTTGTTATTGCCAATTACTTATTACTATGCGAAAGTTTACGTTTTAGTTGTCAAATGTTTTGTAGGTGTATACGGACAAGATAAGGTCAATGGGTGGCCTAAAGGATTGAAGCAATGATTGGAAGTACTTGCCATCAGGCAAGTAATACTAGATAAACATGCAATGAAACAAGTTAAATCCGTATCTTTGTAAACTAATGACTTAGTATTCATATGTCTTTGAGTCAAACATTTTATGTATGATGATTGTAAATAAATGTTTTATGTGCAAGTGATGCAAAATGGGTTAAAAGGGGTGTTTTAACACCCCCGGTTTGTTAAATTATTGCTTCAACACGTTTTATGTGTGAAATTTGTGCATAAATATAAAATATATGATGATTGAAGTATGTCTATAAAGTTTCATGAATAATCGAGTCGTGTAAGTCACATTACCAAAAAATGCATAGAATTGTTATTGAGAGTCTATACTACATATAGTTATTATCCATATACGCCATATAGGGTACCTGCTGAATTTTGTTTTTTGAGGCATTTTATATTTGTCTCGGGCGTTGGTTCACCCAAACGAAATATATTGAGCCTTTAGCATTGCGGCCCGACTATGACCATATGAACTTTAACTATTTAGGCTAAAACTCTCATATGTTCGAACATAACATCCTAATGATACATCATATTTTTCCATCAATATGGTTTCAATTTTTTGCCAATGCAACATTAAAATCAACTTCAAATTTTGTATTTTGGTTATGGCTCTTTTAAGTAAATGACTTTATATCACATTCTATGTCCAAATGAATGACTTAGATATAACGTAAACAAAATCATTAGTCAAGATTTTCCTTCCTAATCAAAAATCTTTTTCTTAATGACACCATTAAATATTACATTACTAAATTTTAAATTATTTATTTAACTTTAAACAAAACTATCATTTGACGACCTAATAGTAAAGACACATAACCAATAGCGTATGCAGAATTTGGTCATAGGGTACGCACTTAGTGTTAAACTATAAAAAAAAAAAAAAAAAATTACATTTACATTACAGATGTTTTTCGGAAAGTATACACGTGTATACCCTCTGCCTTAGATATGCCTGCATCTGCTCATAACCTCCTCACAAAAAGTTTTGGTATGAATCTTGACTATGTACATAATCTTGGTTGGCATAAAAATGGTTAGAAGAAGTCACCTACTTGAATTAAAGTATTAAACTGCTAGTGGTAGCATCTAAATTATAAAAACTCGTCAATTTCTAAATAACTTGAATATCATCCAAATTTGAAGGACCAATAAATAAAACCATAATTTTTTCAATATTTCATTCATTCATTCCCTCCTTGTCCGTTTTTTCCCCAATTCAAATTCCCCAATTAAACCCCCCATTTAAACCCAACGTACACACACTCACATGTCACACAAACCTAGGGTTCTAACCAATTCTTTAACTCTATTGATCCAAATGCTATTTTCATTCTTTCCTTGTCAATTTATTCGTAACGCTATGACCTGTTTATTCTCTTGTTTTCGCGTCAAAGAAGATGATACTACTACTACTCGTTCGCACCGATCGAAGCCGATTACTGCGATTCATAAGGTTCGGGCTTGAATTTATTTGATTTCATAGATCTTTATTTTGTATAATTGTAGTGTCTTGATTTTGATGTGTTACAGGAGACTGTTGATTGTCAGGATCGGAATTGCTTGTGGTCTGTACTCGTTTCCGAAGGTGATTTGTCGTTATCGGCTTCTTTTAAATAGATTTTTTGGATTATTGATTTGATAATTGGTTGTGTTGTTGTGAAATGTGTGATTTGAAATAGAAATGATTGTTGTGTTATTAAATGATTTTAGGTTTTTTTTAAGTTGTTAGTTGCGTGAGTGATTATTTTTCGGAAAGAAAGGTGGTGTGTTTGTGAGGATTGCGTGTTACTGGACATTTTTCGATTTATTGGTGCTGATTATGTGTGTGTGTGTGTTGTTTGGCAGAAAATAGCGATTACTTGGATATTGAGGATGGGAGATGTGGTGTTGCTGGATCTCCGGTCTCGGGTGGGCTCAGGGCTGAGGTAATTGTTTTTGTAATGTATTGAATAAATTTTATTATAGTAAATGTGTCAGTTATGCAGCAGCCGTAGTAACACTGGTTATTTTAGTAGTGTATAAGTTACTGTAGGGAAATCGACCGTCCAAGTGATTGTTACGCGTATCAGTGCGTGCCAAAATTGGAATACTGGATCTGCTATATGCATATTGTCATCCTGTTTGTGTAGTTACAAAATTAAAATTACATGAAACACCCAAACTGCATGCACTGCTATGATAGGATTGTGTTTCAATGTTTTTTGGTATTACTACTGCCGATACTGTGTCAGTTATATATAGCTGTTGACTTGATGTAGTCTTGAATTGACCAATTTGACCTTTTCAATGTTCTGTTTTGACTTCAACCATGAAGTCCAAAGTCTCAGTGTAACTTTTGACCCCAGCCTTGAAAGTTGCTAGTATTTGTCTTTCACTTATTACGTCACTAACATGTGTTAAAAAGAGTACTAGAGCGAAACAGAAGAGCTATTTTTTGTGAAAGACTAAAAGTAGCAGAAACACCTATAGAGGGAAGTTGAGTATTAGATCCATGTCATGTAACTACTCTAAAGTGTTATAGGAAACGGTTGAGCCGAGCTGCTCGTATGATGTTTTGTGTCGTATGGCTATTTAATGTGCAAAATAAAAACTAAATAATGACTTTACAGGCAAAATTTCTCAAAGCCTGTGGCACTTTACCCCAAACACCAGCTGAAATCAGGAAAGCAGAGAAATCAAAATTTTCACAATCTCGTAATGGAGATACAGAATCGCCAATTCACTCATGGTTTCCAAACACTGCTCTTGAAAAGACATTAGAAAAGGAACCTGATCAGTTGCAGTCTCCAGTCAACCTTTCTAAGAAATGGGATAATGGATCTGAACCTTCTTCAATTTCATCAAGCAGGTAATTCATACTCATACAAATGCTCAAAAGTTATTGTATTTTCTTTTACTTTATTGTTCTTGTTAATCAGTAGCACAAAATATGATGTCCATATCTGAGTTTTGTAATGGTTTCTGACATGTGATTTTTCTTCACATAGTCCATATAAACAGTACTTATGATACATTGGACTCTAACATTTTGTTTATAAAGTATGCTAGCATTGACTAATATGTTGTGTTTCTATAGCTGCAAAACTGGGAAAAGTACAAGTAGCGTTTTTACCAGCTCGTCTGCAAAGGAGGTAGTCCAACCACACAGTAAAACATGTTGCAGATGCATTCTCATTTTCATCAAAGTCACTGCTCAAATCCATCCAAAACAATTCCTCTGCCTTCACCTTACCCACACACCGCCAACTGTTCATATGTGTATGACAACGAAAGTGGGAAGAATAAAAGGATCACACAGGGCTAAACCCTGAGAAGTTATCTCAGTTTAAGGCACCAATAGAGGAAGAGTTTGATTCTGATGACTGCCTTGAGCAAACCGATGAAAAAACCCCGCACTCAAAAGTAAACTTAGAAGACAGTTCAACTGAGAAAGAGTCGAATGTGTGTCCTATTTTGTCATCATGGCTACAATCAAAGCCAGAAAATGAAGGATGTATTGACCAATCACCAGTTGCTATCTCTGAGGGGATTCTTGACTTTGGTAAAACCCCTGGGGTGGTAATGGCATCCCTAATACAACTACCAAATAAAAAGAGGTAAAATGTGGCCAAGTTACACAGTCTTATCTTTACTTTGTCCGCTTCTTGATTATTTATGAAGACTCTAAAATATAAATTTCTTTTGAGTTGATAGGATCTGAAGGTTAGTTGGCATGCGACACCATTTGAGCAGAGATCAGACAAGGCATTATTCGAAGATCAGAGCATTCCGAAGAGGTAAGCCATACTTTGCATGGCCTCTTTTTTTTGTGTGCTCACATTTATTCTGTAGTTAGTTTAGCCTTAAATTCTACATTGCTACTCAGTACACTGGTTTGGGCCACTTTTGCATTTCCTCTCTCTAGTATAAGGCAAGTGTTTTAACTACATTAAGAATGAGTGTTGCATATGCGGGTATGAGTGTATGACAAATGATTAACTGAAACATATTGAACCGATATATCCATGCTTTTGTGGTTGCATACCTAAACATAGAAAATGCGGCTTCTATACTTTATTGGATCCAAATTATTGTTCCTGTTTGCACTACTACTTAATGGCTTAGCTCCACTTTGTGCTCTTTAGAACCTTCTTCTCTTTGAATCACGCCTTTCAATAGGGTGCATCTGACTGGATTCAGTAGAGATATGGTCCACCCATTAGCCAACTGACCTTGGTCTGACTCGTAATACATGGATCATAACCCATATCGACCCATTTAATATTATTTACTTTCTTTGGGGAAAAAACCGCTCATTTGATATCACGGTTTTCATTTTACAAGATAACCGATAAATGACTTTTAAAACAAATTGTATTTTGCTACTCTTTTGGAGAACATGTTATTGGCGACATACTGATGGACACATAGTTGGTGCTATAATGGACTACATGGCATTACTGGACTTAAAAGGACTTATATCTTATCATTAACTATAATGTATATAAGTTCTTTTATATTTCTTACTTATTCTTCCCTCATGGATGTAGTATTATGTTGTATCTGGCTTGACTTTCCAATACTTGTGTAAATGTTGATTCCTAGTTTTCCCTCGTTGATGTTGATGGTTGTCGAAGCAACTTGGAGATATCGCCAATCGATCTTTGATGGGGAAAAGGGTACTTATCCCAAAACTCGCTCCTATAGATGATGTTTCTAATGATTCATATTCAAATCGCTAAGGAAGTTCAAGATCGAATCAAAGATATACATAGCTAAGTTGGTACATTGTGGACACAGTTGTGACATGTTGTATGCTTTAGATCGCAGAACTTGTACATAAGATGAATGATATTTTCGATTTATGTTACTTATATTTTTTCTCGCTTCTAGTTATTGAAACAACATCATTGAAGAAATTTAGAATTTTTTTTGTCATACGATACCAATAGTGACGATGTATTTCGTCATTATTGGACGTTAAGGTTCCGTTAGTTTCAGCCAAAATGACGCTTTTTTGGTCACTAATCGCATCAAATAGTGACGACTTTAGCCCTTCAAAGGATCGAAAATTAAGTGACGAAATGTGTTGTCACACACCCATAAGTGACGACTTTAGCTTGTCTCTAAATTTAGTGTCAACCAGTTCGTCACTATTAACTTAGTGACGGAGCTATAGTGACGAGAAGTGACGACCTTGATTTTCGTGACTAAGTTGGTTTAGTGACGAATTTTCCACTATTAGTGACGATTTTTCACTCGTAACTAAAGCCCTTTTTTCTTGTAGTGTCTGATAATTTTGGTTGTGCTTATTTCAGATAAATTATGAATCACCCCCAAACACCCTTTGAAGTTCATATTACAAACGGATATATTGAATGAAACAAAAAGACAAACAATCAATGTTAAAATAAAAAATATGATGCTGATGGCTACTTCATATATCGATTGGGTGACACAAACGTTTCAAAGTAACTACCTTCTACAGCAACTGTATAATTATTCTTCTCATCCACTCTTACTTCCGCATACTCATAGTCATCATAGATGATGGTGCCGTCTTCTCTTCCTTTGTCTTTGATGTGCTTCTTCTTTTTGAGATCTACTTCATAAATTCGACGTTTGTAAAAAGCGCTGTTCCACATGAGCCAGTTTCCGTTCTTCATTATGTAGAATGGAATCAGAGTGCTAATAATATGATCATCAACATGTGGCCTTAGTTCATAAGTTACCACTTCTTTCATATATTCATCCAACTTCCACAACTTAATACAGATCCACAACTTAATGTCATACTTGACACAAACATGAATGCAGTCACTTTTAACTATAATAGTGGCAAAATAATAACATGCATTTGGATAATCATCCACACAGGGAGTTTGTATCTGTGATAACCGTTCAGTTTTTGTGTCAAACCCTATAATTGAACTTAACCGTCCGTTCGGATGTTGTTGTAAGAAGTAGAAATTTTCATTCAAATAAGTACCTCCACTCCAACGTCCAGGATAAAGTCCACTTTCATGTTGAAAGACGTCTACTTTTCTCCATGAGTCTGATTTTAACGAGTATATGTAAACATTATTGTCAAAATAATTTACAAATAGAAGCTTGTAGTCATCTACAACGCAGCTGTAATACAATCCAAAATCTGAACCGAAGCACCGAATATCGTTGCATTCCTTGTAAGAATTAGATTTGGTCAACCTCTTATACTCATTTGTCAAAGGATTCCATAAGATTAGATCAGAGTATTTATCATCATCCTTATCCTTTATGCCTACACATACCAAACCATGAAAAGATGTGAGAATATGAATATAACGAGGATGGATGCCTTCGAATGGTGGTAAAGGGCGGCGTGTGGGAGTTAAACCATTATCACTCGGTGGCGCTTCACAGTCGATGGTGGTAAACTCGATTGATGTTTCAGTTTTAAAAAAGACCAGAAGTTTAGGGTTGTTTTTATGGTGGTCGATGTGCATGTTTGTGAACATATCCGACGAAAGTAACAAGCGCCATTCTTTCGAAACACACTTGAAACGACCAACAGTTTTGGCTGGAACTCTTAGTAGTATGTGGTTCAATATGACGTCATGTGGAACATGTACCTCCATTGTCGATCTCTTTGGTTTATTAGGTTTCGATAACAAAGGTTTAGAAAAGAATATTAATGTGAGACGTACGTAGGTTTTTGCGTATATTTATAGCGATATTATTGGCATCTAATACATGGAAGGTGAAGATATACATGATTTAAATATGTTATATCTTGAGAATATAATAGTTATTGTGTTATTTTGTTTAGGTATTAGTCTAAATCGGTAGAAGATATCTTGAGCCCAAAAATCCTTTAGCCCAATCTAGAGACATTAACGTCCTGGCTCAAGCATCACTTCGACTCTGTTCTCCATAGAAGGAGGTATCAGTATTTAACAATTTACAATTAAGGTATTACTCACAATGTCCGAAAACCAAATCGAACCAAAAGAATAGAAACTAAAACAAATTGTTACTAATGTGTTGTTAAGGTGTCGTTAAAGTATTGCCTAGAATTTCATAAAGTACAAAAATTAAATATTAAATACTCCGTATTATAAAATATTAATAAAATTAGCTAAAACCTCGCAAATATAAAAGAAAAACAGTAATAATAACAATAACTATTTCGATAAACTATTCTTTTTTGAACATCTTTTTCAAAAAACAATTTTAAGTACGGTTAGTTTTGTCGTTTTATAGTAGCTAAAGAAGTAACCTAAAAAATCCATAGTAGGTTTCATCTTCGATTCTCGAGTTTTGGTTTACATGATTTGGGTTCATCTGTTTGGAAATTAGCAAAAGCAAAACTAATTAACCAAATAAGACCATTTGTAAAACATTTAAAACCAAGTCAACCACCAAATTAAAATTCGACTTTGTTTTAAATCAAGGAAAACCAAATTAAAAAAGAATTTATAACAATTTTGAGTACGACTAATTTTGTCATTTTAAAGCGGCTAAACAAATTTCAAATAAATCACCTACCAAAACAAAGCTTCGCGGGTTTCATCGATTTGGTTCTTGGGTTTTTGAGTTGCATGATTCGCTTTTCACTGTTTTGAAAATTGATAAAAGTAAAACTAAAACCAAATCAGATCAATTTTAAACATAAAAAACCAAGTCAAACAATAGATTAGAATTAGTTTTAGTTAAAACTAAGAAAACCTAATTCAAATATAATTTTGTACATAACCTACTAAGTAGTTAATAAACACTTTAACTTATGCCAAAGAAAAAAAATGTTAAGTAAAGCATTTAAACATACCATAAGTGGCAAAATCTGGGTCGGGTCAATAAGTCACGGGTCTAGATAAGTCATCTAAAAGTACTGGTCCAACGGGCGGGTTGACTACCTAAACCCGTTTGTTAACTCTTTGACAATTAAAGGTTATACCAAATACTCATTTAGATTGCCTTTATTGGTCACGCATGACCAATCGTGAGGGTGGTTTCACTAGTGAGCCCAATGGGTGTTACCAGTGTGACTGCGGAATGAGGCAAAAAGATTCACAATAAGTGAGATATATTGTGAAAAGTGAGATATGTGGATAAGTGTGAAAAATTGTTGTTCTAAAAAAAAGAAATAAGATTTTTTTTTTTTTTTTTGAAAGGTGAGTGTGATGACCAATGTAGGTGAAAAATGAGAGGGAGTGAGAGGAAGTTAGCGCTGAGGTATAAAAGTGGTTGAGTGTGTTTTCTGATGACTAATAAAGGTACTCGTATATTCATCTAAAATATAGAGGGAGCAACTAAATTATCAAAACTTGATTATAAGATTGTTGAGTTCAAACGATATTTTAGGATTTTAGCATAATTAGTTAAAAAAAAAATGGATAGAGATATTATTTAAAATCATCTTATAAAAATATTCGGGTTATATTCTGTTCGGCTTGATTACAATTTTGCTAAACCTTAAATCAAACTAAACACTGATTAAATATTTTGGTTTGGTTTTAACTCAAATCATACACTAATTAAAAAATTTTGGTTCGATTTTATTCAATTCTGAGTGAAATATTGATTTTATATACGTAAATACACAAAAGTTGAAAATTTAAAGTTGATGATTTAATAACAATAAAAGAAACATGCCTACTCAACAACAATTAGAATAGGTAAGTTTACTAAAATATTTTAGGATTAATGGTATGTAATAGTAACGCAGTTTCTCATTTATTTAGATATCATATACCAACCCAAAATACTACCATAATACCTATCCAACTTTTAAATTTTGTTTTATTATCATACGTTTTAGAGCCATCTCTTTGCACCGTTAGTCCTTTTGACTAACGACCGTTTGTAATTAACTCAAAAATATGTTTTCACGCTTATATTTTTATCGTCCGTTTTACACATTTTCCTCCGCTTTATAATGCGCCATCCGCTTTTTATACATTTTTCTGACGTTTTTATCCGTTTTCTTATGTTTTTTAATCCATTTAATACATTTTCGTCCGTTGTTTGTGTTTTTGTTCGCTTAAATGTTTCATCCGCTTTTTATCGTTTCAAATATTTTAATATGTTTTTTACGTTTACATATGTTTTTATCCATTTTATACGTTTCATACATTTTTATCTTTTTATACATTTGCGTCCGTTTTTATACGTTTTCATCCGTTTTAATATGTTTTTACGCCTTTATCCATTTTTATATGTTTTCATACGTTATTGCCTGTTTTATACGTTTTTGTCCGTTTTTATACTTTTTCATCTATTTTATATGTTTTTTTTTTTATGTTTTTTTTTGTTTTATCCATTTTTATACGTTTTTGCTAATTTTTATAAGTAATAAAACGTATAAAAACAATAAAAGACGTATAAAACCGTAAAAAATGTATAAAATGGATAGATACGTATTAAAACGGATAAAATCATCAAAACATATAAAAACTTATAAAATGGATAAAAACAAAAAAAAAAGGTATGAAAACAGACGCAAGCGTATAAAACGGATAAAATGTATGAAAACGTAAGAACAGGTAAAATATTAGCCTTTTTTGTACCAGCATTTGACCTGTTATATCAGCTTCACTTTGTTCTTCGAAATGGAAGTGGTGTTATTATCATTTGCCCAACAAGGGAGCTTGCAATACTAGTACATTGTGAAAAAGCTTTTATAGCGTCAATATGTTAGTATAGCTCTATTGTATCATTTAAAAGTAGCATCATGGTTTTTTAAAGGTAGCAATACATTATGAAAAAGCTTTTATAGCGACAAATGGCGGGAGTTCAAGTGAGGATTTGGGGATTGGAAGATCATTGGATAGAATGTCGAATGGGCGGTCTAGTGAGGCGTTGGCAGAATGGTGGTCATCTGAGCAGGTGGAGAATGGAGTTGCTTCAACATCGCCACCGTATTGGGATACTGACGATGATGATGATTGTGGTATGCTTATGTTTTTTTAGTCTTTCGTTCAAATAAGGTAAAGGTTGTGTATGTGTAACGTAAAAATGTTGATGCTAATGTTAGGTGTCTTAACTTTTACGAGTATTATCAAATGCGTTTGAACTTATGTGAATGCGTAACAGAAAATTGAAGTTAAACTTCAATGTATGCGAGATAGACTAATTTATAGCCATGTCTTCCTTGCAATTCTGGTCGTATCATCAGGAGCAGTAGTGAAAAGGAGAATATGGTTGTTTGTACTCAATATGGTTGTCTTCCTTGCACTTAGAGTTTCGGGCCATCGTAAGCATGATTTTAGCCTGAAAAAGTTTGATCTTATTGAGCTTTATTAAAGATCAACTAGCAGGATATCCGTGCGTTGCTGCGGCGGGGCGGATAATCTGAAATAAAAATTTTTGATGAATAATTTATTTTAGTTTATTATATTCTTTTTAACAATAAATTTACGGATATC
>OU343224.1:17123326-17223556 GCA_910596185.1 Chrysanthemum makinoi | reverse complement strand
CTCATTAAACCTAGCAGGAGCTAAGGCTTTGGTGAGAAGATCTGGCAATTGGTATTCAATACCCACAAAGTATAATTCAACAATACCCTTTTCCACGTGCTCCTTGATGAAATGATATCGAAGATCGATGTGCTTTGATTTTGAGTGTTGTACGGAGTTGCACGAGATCGCAATAGCACTTCGATTGTCGCAAAGACATTGGGATTTTATCAAATATGTAACCATAGTCTTTGAGTTGTGTTCTCATCCAAATGACTTGAGCACAACATGCCGACATGGCTACATATTTTGCTTCTGTTGAGGACGTGATGTACAATCCTCGCTTCTTCGATTGCCATGACACCGGTTTATCACCAAGAAATTGTAATGCTCTCAAGTACTTTTCCCTAATCTAAGCATCCTGCGTGATTAGCGCCTCCAAAAGCTATTAGTTCAAAACCAGAATCCTTCGGATACCGGATCCCCAAGTTAATGGTTCCCTTGATGTATCGGAGGATTCTTTTAGCCTCCGAGAGGTGAGTTTCAGTTGGTCTCGACTGATAACGGGAGCAAAGATATATGGCAAAAACAATATCAGGCCTGCTAGCTGTTAGATACATGATAAACCCAATGATACTACGGTATTTGGTAGGGTCCACCAATTTCCCATGTAGATCAGCGTCTAGTTTCTTGGTATGTGCCATTGGTGTGGCATAGGTGTCACAGGTTTGCATTCCAAATTTGGTTAAAAGTTCAAGGGCATATTTGGATTGACTTAAGAAAATACCACGGGGTGATTGATGAACTTGCATTCCAAGAAAGAATGTGAGTTCACCCATCATTAACATTTCAAAATGTTTTGTCATTAGTTTTGCAAAAGCATTTGAGTATTTTAAATGTGTTGACCCAAAAATGATGTCATCCACATAGATTTGAACGATTAAAATGTGAGCCCCGTGATATTGTATGAAAAGTGTAGGGTCGACCGAACCTTTGGTGAAATTATTGGCAATGAGGAAAGATGATAACTTATCGCATTACCACGCCGGGAGCTTGTTTGAGTCCGTGAGAGCTTTGTTCGGTTTGTAAAGCGTGACTCGGGATCTCTGGATCAACGAATCCTTCGGGTGACATAGACTATTTCTTTCGGTTGACCATTCAAAAGCGCTTTTGACGTCCATCTAAAAGACCGTTATATTCATATGAGCCGAACGCGAAATATCCGAATAGCCTCAAGACGAGCAACCGGAGCAAATGATTCTTCAAAGTCAATACCCTCTTCCTGTCTATAACCCTTAGCCACCAGACGTGACTTGTTTCCGATTACGGTTCCTTCAGCATCCAATTTGTTTTTCCAAATCCATTTGAGACCAATGACGAAGACCCTCGCGGTCTTTCAACCAATTCCCATACTTCAAGACGCGTTTAAACCGATTGAGTTCTTCGCATGGATTCAATCCAGTTGTCTTTGGTCATTCGTCTTTAATGTTTTAGGTTCGATTGGCAAACAGTGAGTGCATAAATGCAGTGTTCACCGTCTGTGTGAAGACGTTGTCTCATTACGATTTGGTTGATTCGGGTTACCAGTAATATTCTCTAGAGGATGGTCTTTTGTCCAACAATGTGTGGAAGGTTGATGTTGATTTACATTTTGCAGATTGGGAGGATTCAAATGGCTTGTGGATGATTCCGCAACATAAGATGTGGCAGTTTCATTAGCAAACGGGGTTAAAGAACTCATTTGGATCAAAATCTGCAGGTGGGGGTACTTCATTGTTCGAACATCATCACCGTTCATCGTCGTTGGAAGCGGTTTGTTCAACTGTTGCCGTAGAGTCAACTGGTGGTGCTTCTTCAACAGTAGTTGTTGTAGCAGTGTATCGGTGTTGGAATATGATCGTTGAGCGGAAACATTGGATACACCTGGACCACGTTCATCAATATCATCACTAAACAGAGGAGCAAATAGCCTTTCCATTTGTTGACGAGTAAGCTGAGGGCTTGGTTTAGCTGATGATGGGGTTTGAGGGAAGTTTAAACTGTTGTGACCGGGTTCCAAGTTGTTATGCTCGTAAGCCATTTCATAAGTTCATCGAAATTTGCATGAATCGTTTCCATAACTTGCTTTGTACGCACGATTCCGGATCCGTAACCTTTAGAATTATCACAATATCCAATAAAGACTCCAATGTCAGCTTTGGCTTTGAGCTTTCCAAATTTATCACGATCATTATTCGGTAGCAGAGAGGATCCAAATACATGAAAGTGTTTGAGATTTGGTTTACGGTTGTGGATAAGCTCAAAAGGTGTTTTGTTGTGGTGTTTTGTAATCATTGAACGATTCTGAGTGTAACATGCAGTTGAGACGGCTTCAGCCCACAAGTAATCTGGAAGTTTAACATTGATTAACATCGTTCTGGCAGCTTCCACTAACGTACAGTTTCGTCTTTCAATAACTCCGTTTTGTTCTGGTGTTCGTGCAATAGATGTTTGATGCTCAATTCCCACTTTCTCATAAAATTCTTGAAGATTTCGATTCACAAATTCAGCCTTTGTCTGCATTCGATTTGTCGGACGTGTTCGAGTGAACTTGAATTTTCGTGAGAAAGGTGATGATCATCTGTGGAGCTTGATCTTTACTTCGAATAAAGTAGACCCAAATCCATCGTGAGTAGTCATCGACAATTACCAAGATGTAGCGTTTGCCATTAATCGTTTGCACGCGCATCGGGCCACACAAATCCATGTGAAGAAGATGAAGCACATGCTGAGAGCTGTGTTCCACCTTTGAAGGAAAATGAGCACGAGTGCTTTTCCTTGTTCACAAGCTGAACATAGGTGATCTTTAGAATACCAGAATCTCGGGAGACCTTCAACAAGTTTGTATCGAGCAAGATTGGTTATGGTTTGAAAGTTTAAATGTGAGAGACGACGGTGCCATAGCCAAGATTTTGTTGATGTTGCCTTTGAAAGTAAACAGATGGGAGATGAAGCAATCATGTCTTGCATTGAGATTGTGTATAAACTTGAGTTGCGGGTGCCAGACATAAGATCGTTTCCTTGTAGATCACTAATGAAACAAGTTTTCTCCCTAAAAGCAACTTCCAAATCTCCATCACAAAACTGACCTACTGAGAAGAGATTGTGACCGACACCTTCCACATAATAAACCCTGCTAATTTCGATGTAACCATTGATGTAATCTCCGTAGCCCATGATAGCTGCGAAGTGATCATTCCCAAATCTGACAGTGCCAATGAACTTTGCAATAAAGTTTGATAACAGTTTGAGATTGCCTGTCATGTGTTGGGAACATCCGCTATCATTAATCCAAAGGATGATCTGTATCACCTGCATTACTCACAGACGACACAGATGGAATAGAAGTAGATGTGGAACCCGAAGAGTTAGAGGGTTCCGGAGCAGTTATAGTAGCAACACACATATCAATGATTTTAGGTATCAATTTAAATCCTAGTGTATTATGTAACCATTTCTGCCATCTCCAACTAGTCTTTGCTTTAGTCTTAGTGAATGAACTAGGTGGTACTACGATCCTTGGAGGTGATAATGGAGCTATAGGGACATCAATGCTTTTCTTAGAATCTAAAGAGGGCGGTTTACCAAGCATAGACTTAGAAGCTTTAGTGGGCCTAGAGGTATTTCATTTCTTAGGATTCCGTAAACGAGACAAGATAGTTTTAGCAACACATTTATCATGACAATCAGAAAGCATACTTTTACGACATTTAACACAAGAAGCTTGGACTTAACATCAAAAGTACTTAAAGTTTCAGCATTCGTTACATCACTTTTTCCATTACATTTGTCCGACGCAATATCTAAAGTGGGTGCAACTTGAGTTTTATTCAAAGTCCTAGGGTGTTCTTCTACTTCAACATTCTTTATTGTTCTTTTCTTACGTTGCAACTTCCTATTCTTCCTTGTATTGCTCCTAGGTTGTGAAGTGCAGCCGTTGGGAAAAGAGGCAACTATTCCTGTTTCAGTAGAGGGAAGCACATTAGTTTCTTGTGATTTGTCATTAGATGTTCTAGAGTCATTTAGAATCGGTTTGGGTGCAGATACTGCAGTGTTACTATCCTTATCTTTCTTGAGTTTCACCACTTCTGCTTTAAGATCATGGATAGTGTGTAACAAATTAAGATTTTCAGTACGAGTGAGACCATCTCGTCGTAAGACATCTTTCATGTATGCAAGATGATCATCAAGGTCTTTTGACTCTTTAGCACGAGTCTTTTGAGTAAATCGATATGACATATGGTTCTTTTTAATTTTTGAAATTTCTTGTTCATATTTTAAGATTTGACACTTCAAAGACGCGTTTTCATCATCCAGTTGCTCAGGTTTTGAATTAAAGGTTTTTGCTTGCAACTGAGTGATTTTGTTTTGCCATGCGAGTTCACGAGTATGACAATCTTTTTGACACCATTGAAGACGACGTTTTGCATTTGAAAGGTCGTTTGTCACTGCTCATTTTCAACTTTTAAAGACTTGATTTGTGACACAAAATCAGATTCTCAACATTTGCAAAGAATCAACGAATCAGCAGAGATATAATCAAATGCATGTGCAAAAGAATGAAGTAACACAACATTATGGATATCAGCACATATAACATCTTCCAAGAGTCGATCAACATCTTTTCTCAACATTTTCTTTTTACGTTTTGTATTTGAAGTAGATGTTTCTGTTTTCTCGAAAACTATTTTCATCAGTCCAAGTTCCTTATGAAAGTCCCTTTCCCAATACAATGCACAATTTTTCAAAATTTTAACATGAGGTAAAATTCTTTTCTGAAAAATATCTCTTTGTTCTCGCGCCTGAGGCAATTGAAAATGTTCAACTTTTATTTCAGAAAGAAATTCAATCTCACGTTCTAAAAGTTTGATGTCAGAAGTGAAAATGTCAAAATATCTAAGAATTTGACGATTTTTGGGTGTTGATTTTACTTCACTGAGTGAAGGTAAAGGACCATAAATTTGTGCATAATTTGGTTGGGGAGCAACATTAGAAGACTCATACATAGGTGTGATAAGCGTAGGTGTGTTAGAAGAATCCTTTTGTGTGACGAAAGTGACGGCTTTTGAATAGTTAAATGGTTTGTTATAAACAACATTTTCTAATTTTGATCGACTCTCGTCTTCTGCATCTAATTCCTCTTGACGATGATATTTAACAACACTCATAATAGAATCATCAATTTTGTATTCTGACGAAACTTCGTGATTTGGTTTGAATGCTTTGTTTGAAAGCTTTGGTTTGTAATCAACAAGATTCGGTCCATATCCATTTGGATTGGGTTTTAAAGTAAACTTTTGAATAGTTGTGATTGACTCACCATGTTTATAAACAACATTTCCAAACTCTTTGAGTTTGTTTTGTAAGCCGACAATTTCTTCAAGATAGTCATCTATTCGCTTCGTTGAATGCTTTTTGTATGCAGAGAACTGTTTTTGACAAGTTAACAACTCGCCTTGGCTTTTGAGTGTCCAAGGTAAGAGCGTTAAGTTGTTTTTTATGTTCATGTTTCAGTTGTTCTATTTGAGACTACAAAGCATTCTTCGATGCGGCTAGATCACGTATCTGTCATTCTAATGATTTTTCGTTTTGGTGTGATTTAGCAAAAGACTTCAAAACCTTTTCACGTTTTCTTGAGTTTTGAAAAATTGAGTTGCCGCTTTAAGCATTTAATATCCCCGTTAACAAAGGCATTTTACTATGTAATTGCCGGTTCGCTGCACAACATTCTTCCATTCGGGATTGTTGGTCTTTAAGTAAGAGATCAACATCTGAATTAGGCAAAGGTTCAAGCGTGTTCAACGCGTGAGTCACGACATGATCACTATTTAGATCCTCAAGTATGACCACGGAGTCAATTTGAGTATCAAAGGTAACCATAAGGTCATCTTGATCATCAAATGTAACGACGGGGTCTAGTTGAGAATCGTCATAATGAGATGTGGACGACTCATGTTGAACATCCTG
The DNA here is from genome assembly GCA_910596185.1 of Chrysanthemum makinoi. Lineage (NCBI taxonomy): Eukaryota > Viridiplantae > Streptophyta > Magnoliopsida > Asterales > Asteraceae > Chrysanthemum > Chrysanthemum makinoi. The sequence goes on along the minus strand of OU343224.1, from coordinate 17,217,571 downwards.
AGCCTCGTCGGATTCAGATGTTGGCTGAGATATTAGATCAGTGATGAATATGGTTTGTTCGGGGTACCTGAGTCAAGCCATCAGTGTCATATATTGGGCATGTGTCATTCATGTGGAGAGGTTGCATTTGTGCCATCGACATCACTGCTGCATTAGCCTTCAAGTCCTCCATATCATCATCTGAGTCTGCATCTGCCATAAAGCTCTGTTCTTTGGATGTGAGGGTTCCACCAGCTTCATCCTTAAGAGCCAAAAGTAAAGCCTCCTTGTGATAAGCACTGCCTCTAGTCCTCGGCTTTGGGCATGCATTAGCCAGATGACCCTTCTCATTACAGTTATAGCAACGAAGACCATTTATCCCATTCCAGCATTCCCTTGTTCAACCACTTGAGCTCTCTGTTGTTGTGGAGCACCCATGTTATTCCTTCCCATAGCATTAAACCCTTGTCCACCTCCCATCTGACGACCATAACCACGATTCTGAACTTCAACACATCCATTGTTCACAACAGCCTGATTCCTTGTGTTTGATGAGGACGAATGCGATTGTTGGATTTTTTTTGTATAACGGCCAAAGGCTTTAGCTATCATAACAAATCCTTGTTGCAATGCATCGAAAGCATCGGAGTCCTCATTAGCTTCACTATAAAGTGCTTGATCATTGTTGTTGTTTTATGGAACCAATTGAGTTTGTTGAGATTGTTGCTGTGATGGATCATATGGTGTAAATGTTGCAGTTGGTTGAGGAGCGGGTTAAGGAGGATAGCTAGTTTGAGCCCACAAAGCAAGTTGTTGATTGTCCGGAAATGACGTTGGAGCCGGGAGTCCACGGATAGCCCTTTCTTTGTCAACTTCTTTTTGGTGAGGCTTCAAATAGTCGTACAACAATCCGTATGTAGCATGATGAAGATTCTTAGCTTGACGGATGAAAATGACATACTTCTCCCAATCAGGACCAAGACTACTTAGGAACTTAGTATTGACTGCAATTCTTGGCATGATGATGTTGTGTTTATCCAAATCATTGATGATGTCTGAGAATTGATGATGATAAGACTCTAATGTCTCTCCTGGTTCAATCATGAAGTGTTCATAAGCCAAGTAAATTTTGGATTCCATATCCTCTTGATTGAGTTCAGTGTGTTCCATGAGAAGATGAATATGTTCCCACATTGCTTTTGCCGTCTTTTGAGCATCAACACTTCCAAGGATTGGATTGGGTAATCCTAAAAGGATATATTGCATTGCTAGCTCATCACTTGAAATGTAGAAGTTCATCACCAGAAAGGTCAGCAACAATTGCAATGTTTGTAAGATCATCTCTTGGTGGAATAGTATTTGGATCTCCGGGTGTAACGACAATAGGCATCTGAAATGGACCTTCCAAGATGACTTTCTTTAAGAACTTTCCATGTGGTTTCTTTAGATCACAAAACCTAAAGAACCTAATCATCCATTGATCATAGTTTCCGGGAGTGAGCATTGGAGGTCTATCAAGTGATCCAGCCTCACGAATAGATTGTTGGCTACTTAAAGCTTCACACATCTTTGCAAACCAAGTCGGTTCCTTCATGGTATTCCTTGATGGATGTTGATTGTAAACATTTATGTAAGATTGTACTTGAAGACTAGGTGGTGGTTGAACCATTTGAGGTAGAGTTGCTCCTTATTGTGGATAATGTTGTTGATTAAATTGTTGTTGATAAATTTGTTGTTGTTGATTGAATTATTGATGTTGTGGACTAAGTTGTTGTTGTTGTTGAGTATACGTATAAGGAAAGTAGTTAGAGTATGGAGGTTGAGACATGTTGAAAACTTGTGTTGTAAAATGGATCTTTGTAGTCGAATAAAACGTTGTTGATGAAGTATCCTTAGGCGTAGAAACCAAGTTTTAGGCAAAGTAATGCTTAGACGTAAAAACACCAAACTTACCCGTAAAAGCAATAGTTACGCGTAGGATTAGCTTACGCGTAAGAATTGAGAAACACTAAGATTAGGCGTAAACTGAAAGTTAGACGTAGAAAACTTATGCGTAGGATTAGCTTATGCGTAAGACAAGGCTTAGGCGTAAGAAAAATCTTAGGCGTAAAGAGTTCTACGCGTAAGTTTAAGCTTATGCATAGAATTAGGGTTTCGCCCAAAAAATCTTTTACACTATCACAGTGTAAATGATATCCAAAGTCGAAGTGTTTTCAGGCTTATCCAAGCAAGAAAACACTGAGTAAACCAAGAAAACAGAAGATCAAGCCACGGATTTCTTACGTGTAACTCTAGGGTTTTGTTACACGTAAAACTTAACCAAAACGGATATTTTACCCAAAGTGATTCTAAACCAGATTTTTGTGATGAAACAGCTTCAATATCACCAAAATAACACAAAAGTGTGAAACTTGATGATCCAAAACTTATAAACACCTTACGCCAGAAAACGAACACGCGATAAAACCGAAGCTTAAAAACAATGAATTACACGTAAAGTTTGAAACTTTTTACCAAAAACTGAAATTTTAACACCTAAAAACCTTAAAAGTACAAGAATCTTGGATTGGAAAGTGTAAAAATTGAGTTTTTTATGCGTGAACAAGTTTGTAAACCGTAAGCTACGCGTAAAACCAAAAACTTCAAAAACAAAACCTTTTCACCCAACTATTTGGCGATAGATACCAGTGTTAGGTCACCATGTTTGTAACACAAGCATCAATAGAAGAAATATAGACAAGGTAATCGGTTGAACACGTTAAACACATACACGTATGATATTGAGAATGGTTATGCGTAAAGTGAAATGAATAAAATGAACAACCAACCCTCAAGTGAGGGTTTACAAGAGATATTTATAGGGTAAGGAGCTAGGGCAACACTACAAGCATCCTTCCCTTCTTATGGGCTTGGGCCAAGGCTCATGGGCTTTCTACATAAGCCTTGGCATGATAACTAACATAAAAGCCATAATTAAGCTAACTATTACATATTAATTACTAACACATGAATTCAAGTTTAGGAGTGATTCCAACACGAATACTCTGAATAGTATTGGCGTTTACAACCTTGAAGTGTATCGACTCTAGATATCACCAAAACTTATATAGAACTCAAACCTAGGACCTCCTTTAATAGGATAAGGAGTCCTTTACAAAATACACTAAGTACTGTACAAGATATATATACTTACAATACTTAACTAATACAAAAAATCCTACCGAAGACATTATAGAATATTACATATTCATCCCACACAATCATACTAGTAGTGACAAGTACATTAGCAGGGTGCGACTTTTACGCCACTGGTTTGTGTATTGTCGACACTCTTCTTTTCCGGCTTTTCCTCGCGGGTCTTTTGCCTTTATCCTTTTCTTGAAGGAGTTCCGGTGGCTTGCTTCCGCGTGGCCCCGGCGTATTCAACCCATGGGATTCCCCGAGTAATTAGATAGGCCTTTCAACTTCAATGGCCCTTTCAGGGGGTTTTCCGTCTAAATACGCCCCTCTGCGCGGAACACTTGAATGGGGGCCGGGCTGCACCAACAGAGGAAGAAGGCATAGCTTTCATCCTTAGTTGTTTGACTTTCTTAGGGAAGTTTCTTGTTAGTTAGGGGCTGGTTTACGTATTTCGTTGGCCCTAACTTCCTTTTGTCGCCCTTCCCTACGGGACCCATCTACCGAACATATTTTGTCACTCCCATGACCCAATTCCCATGATTTATTTCCTTCTTCCGCTCTTGAACGCCGAGGTTACGAAGGAAATGCCCGCACTTTCAAGATCCCATATTGCTAATGAGAGTCTGCTAGGTTTAAACTCCCACCTTTAGTATGCATATGGTCCCGCGCACTACCACAACTTGAATGGACATGGGTTTTGGGTGAAGGTGTGTTGTGGATGTTCGCAGAGATGGGTTATTAGTCGTCATTTTAGAAATCCGACTAACCGTTATTAGTAGTCATTTTAGAACATGTTTCAGCTTGTCGAAGCATCGCCTTTGCGCTTTTTTTGGGGGTAAAGGTTTAGGCTATGTATGGGCTTTTTGGAAACGGCCGCGTGGGCAACGAAGTTGTTGTTGACGTCCGTATGTATTCTTTTTGTACTGTGTACCATCGATATCTTTTTCTAAATAACATCTTCAACTTCTATTCGGTTTTTTAAAATATTACGGTTGCCTGGTTTGCAGGTGGAAATATTTTTGTAGGTGAAGGAATGTTTTCTTTTTTGCTTTTTCTAGACTTTCCCCTTGATTTACCTCGCGTATTTATAGCGAGGATTTTACTGCTACGTAAGCACGCTATCATTAATTTCATTAACCGCTTTTGTGGGTAGGAACGCGCCTAGCTCCTACACCGCTGTCGCTATATTTGGCATAAACTTACTTGGGAAGGAACGCGAATCTTTACATGCAGATTTTCTCTCCTTTTTGGTATTGAATATAAATGATTATGTAAACACAAACAAATTTGCTTTTTGCGAGGAAACTAGCGGTGGTTTTTGCGACACTAGGAGTGGGTACAACGGCGTTAGCAAAGTGGTTCGATCGACGTTAGCAAAGGGTGGTTGGGGATTTACGTATGAACAGGACTTAAGAATTTGTTCAAAACCTTTAGCCTCCTTTCGGCAGCAGCTTGTAACTCTTAATCGAAGTTTGTATCCCCAATTCAATCCAAATTAATTTGTACTAAAACTTATTTTTAACACTTGTAGCAGTTGTTACTAATTTTTACATATATCCCCAATGTCTGTTAATTTTTTTTTAATTTTTGTATTTATTTAATTTTTTTAATGATATAATAAGGGTTATTATTCTAACACATAAATAAGCATGTAACTCAACACGTCATCATATTCTATTATCGAGACACAAAAATTCTTACTACCATTATTAATCGTCTCATTGGCTTGCATTCCCCAAACAAGTTACCCACCCACATTATGACTTTTTTTTTAACTAAATAAAATATCATCTTCATATTACTACTTTATTAGTAAATTTTTTATTTTTGTAAAGTGACTTACTATCTCGCACACAGTTTAAATAACTACGCAAACAAATATATACTAGTAACATAAAAGGGATCACATCCATAGGTTAACATGACATACACAGACTATACAAAGATGAGATAAGTGACTCCAAAATGTAACAACGATCCCCTAATAAACAAAAGGCAGCAACTTCCATGTAATTAATACAAAGCACATCAAATCTCCATTGACTCCAACTTTTCAATTAAACCATTCAGCTCTTTAACACGACCATGTTTTCTAAACTAAGAATACAGAAGTTTGGAACTCTCACCGGATCCTCATTTTGCATCCTTAACTGTGTGATTAATAGTTGGCAACCAACAAACCGAACCGCATAAAAGCTCCACTTCCGCTATCATTTGTTGTCTACGGTTGACACGACCCCTAATTTCAACAGCATTCCTCCTATGATCCGCTTCATCAAAGCAACTTCCAATTCACCTCTGTAGTACGCGATCGTAATATCTTTTAACAACTTTGAACCACCAAACATTGGTAATTCATCACATAAAACAATGCCACAGACATCGTTATGTTTGCTTTTCTAATACTATCACTAATAGAGATACCAAAAACTGTTTTTGTTACATAGCGTCATATATAGACACGAAATTTCTGACAAACTAGTTATGACAATTGTCTGTTTCCAATGGACAAGTGGATCACACCAAATAAGTACCCACCCACAATTTGTTTTTTTTTATAGTATCTTCCTATTTTTTTTAAAAATATTTTTTATGACGAGTTTGCTAGTGCATACCTAGCAAATGGTACTTTGGGTACCTAAATTGCGTACTCATGGAAACTATACTTTGGGCAACTAAATTGTGTACTCATGGCAACTAGTTTAAATAGTAGTACTTTTAGTCAAGTGGTGATGTATGCAACAAGGGGCTGGGGTTTCACTGGATTTAATTTACATCTTTCTATTTTTTTAAACTATTTTTATGACTAGTTTGCTAGTGCATACCTAGCAAATTTACTCATGGCAACTAGTTTACGTAGTAGTACTTTTAGTCAAGTGGTGATGTATGCAACAAGGGGCTGGGGTTTGACTGGATTTAATTTACATATTTCTATTTTTTTAAACTATTTTTATGACTAGTTTGCTAGTGCATAGCTAGCAAATAGTACTTTGGGTAACTAAATAGTGTACTCATGGCAACTAGTTTACGTAGTAGTACTTTTAGTCAAGTGATGATGTATGCAACAAGGGGCTGGGGGGTTTACTGGATTTAATTTACATCTTTCTATTTTTTTAAACTATTTTTATGACGACTTTGCTAGTGCATAGCTAGCAAATGGTACTTTAGGCAACTAAATAGTGTACTCATGGCAACTACAATAGTACTTTTAGTCCAGTTGTTATGTATGCAAAAAGGGGTGAGGATTGAGTGGATATAATTTGCATTCAGTCATATTTTATTAGTCATACGTGTATTCATGTAAACTGGCCACCTAGTTACAAAACTTGACAAATTTATTTGGGTAAAAAAAAATACAATACACATTTGGGTAAATCAAACATACAATATACCTAGCGAATTATTTTTTAATGTGTGAACGTTTGGAATAAATTTATGCCAAGTTACCTCTTCTTGTATTGTTATGCCCCAAAAAAATCAAACCTGCAAAGTGCAAGAAAAAAGAAAAGAAATAAAAAAAAAACAAAAAAAAAAACAATAAAAAGTTACATATTGCAAGTAATTAAGCATAGAATATGAATAAGTGTCCATAAAAAATGAAGGTAAATCCGCAATTTACGCTTCCAGCTTTATCTTATTTTATTTTATTATTATTTGTAATTTATTTTTGTAATTTTTTGTCTTCCCGTTTCATATATATACACGTAATTTGTTTAACGTGGTTTCGTTTTTAATCTTAATAGTAGTAAACTAAAGATATGTAATAATAAAAGGGGAAAATGAAAAGGCGTGTATGTGAAAGGTTGGTCATTTAATGCTACTTCTTGTGGTAGACAAAATACTAGGGTGGTTCAACTCAACAGACGATCAGGTTTTGTACACTGACACAACACTAATTATATTATAACTTAAACTAAGCCTTCTATTTAAAACACACACATAGCAATCAAAGGGGAAAAAAAAATAAAACATACAAAACAAAACTGAAAAAAGGATGACTACACCTATGCCATTCTGTGAAGAACTTGCTGGTGTTGCAGGATCTAGTCAACGTCTGAAATTAATAAAAGTGACCTTTTATTTATGTGGTCAAAGGTAAATACAAGAATACAATTGTCGTGTTTGTATGTGCTGTTGACATGGCTTACGGCTGGTAAGCAATATGTTACTTACTAATGGACGTTTTAGATAATGGAAAACGTTTTCATGCACGGTCTTGGGTTGTATAGAAACTACTGCTTTTGGGAAATTCATCCGCTTATGTAGTTCCCGATATGTTGCTCCAACCGTTAACTACGCTTGTGTTACCATAACTCACGCTAGGGTTATCAATATACTGCTGCGATCGAACGATTACAAATGGAGGGGCTCAGTTTTTGGAAAGCAGACTTATCTCATGGCAGTCTAAGACGCAAACAATTATGGCGAATTCCACCACTGAAGGTGAGTATGAAGCTATTGCACGTTCTAGAACTACGTTGAAGGCTCGACTAGTCATTCAAGGCTTTAAATCAACTAGTTTTGGATTGTAAATTTCATGCATACTTGGTCTCAAGTCTCAAGATGTTTTTTTCAAAACTTTGTAACAAAGGTAGTACTGCTATTGGAAATCTTAGTACGGCTAGTGTGTATGATTCAACTGCTTGTTCTTTTTGTTAAGTCATGCTAGTGGATATCATGTTTTTGTGGTGGGTTACACTTATAAATTATAACTACTATGTTTATGAGCACTAGGATTTTTTTGGGCTTTGCTGCTGGACCTTTTAGTGTCAAAAAAATAATAATAATAATAAAAAAATAAAAAAAATAAAAAAAAAACGAAAAAAAACATTGAATTGAAACATTAAATAAATAAATAAATAAATAACAAAAAAATAATAATAATAACATTGTGTAAAAAAAATTATAATAACTTGGTTGAAAGATTGGAGTGCAAACTGCTCCAACTCGCTAGCTTGCATGGAGAAACTGCTAGTGTTACTAAAACATTGCTAGTTTGGTTATCATGAGGATACCATGAAACTTATAAAGGAATTAACGGATAAATGTACTACAATGGAGTCTAAGATCACTAGCATACAACAAATAACCGCTCGTGATGACACAATCGAAAGTTGCAAGACAGGTAAGAGGTTCTACAAGCGACAAGGGAGGCCAAGGGTTAATAGATGTAAAAGATATTGCTGATTTTGAAACCCCTTTTAGCGATCAAGGATAAGCTTGAAAGGAGAAAGAAGAGAATGGCGATACTGCACAAAACTGCCGATTATGGTTCGATTCGAGATGGAGCATACAGATTATAGAACTTTGGAAGCACGGCCCAAAAGAAGGTATTTTGTGCCTAAGAAGAAACTTGATGATTTGGATTATAAATATCAAATTTAGGGGAGGATTGTTTGGTTTTTTGGTTCTGTTGGACTAATTATTCAAAGTATGCATCAAATAGCATCTTTTAACGAAACCACGCTAGTGGCAATGGAAGAACCGATAGATCAAAAGTTGTGGATAAAGTTTGTGAGTATCAAGTTTGTTAATACGTAAAGGAAAGTTTATGATTTGAGGGACAAATATCAAGTTTGTTCATACTTTAAAAGATGCCGTTTTTAAAGTTGCTATCATGAACTACCTGATTATTGATTGACCGTAAATGGTAAAAATAGGAGGAAATGAAAAGTAAATGTATTACCTGTTCAACATCATTCCAGGACATGGGATACCTCGTCCCATCTCGCATAAAACACGGGCATGCCATTTTGAAGAAGAACCTGAACAAAGTAACTACTAACCATCGCCCATTAGCATTCCGAGGTCGTGACGTGCCACATGTAGTCAACCCATAGGTCTATATGTTGCGCATTTGCCGCAAATAAAATACCAATTTAAGAAATGGTGAAAATCAACAACAGTGGTAAAAAGAAAATCAATAAGAATGCGATATAAACTAACCTCCTTAGTTAGCCAACCTTTTCTAGCAGGGTCTAAGCAAACTAAGCGAAGCCAGAAATTGCGGTCTATAATATAATCATCTGACCATGGAAATTTACACGGTGTCTATCGGGATCACAGAGGAATTCTTCAATCTCATCACACAACCAAAGAGTTTCGACAGAATGAAACCATCTACTTAGATCCTAGAAAACAGGTTCAATGTATTAGTTTGACAAAGCATTATTGATAAGCAAGTATATTGACAAGTTCGTAAAACTATCACAATACCTCTACCCAAGGTTTCACTCTGTTAAGCTCCTCAAAGAATAGTTGGGTCGCTCATGTTAGGACCGTGTTTTTTTATTTTACGCCATTTAACCTGCAGATTGTTTTGTGGCCAAACAGGTTCCACGAGAATCCTCTTGTCGGGTGGTAACCGACTTAAAGCCTTTTGAAAATGTTACGAATTCATAAACGTGCGTCGTTTTTTCTTCTTCTCCTCCACCAACTTCAACATGTCGCCTTCTTCCAACGCAACCTATTAGCCTCTTCCAAATTTTAAGATGTTGGCCTCAAAGATTCATTCTCTTCTTCCAACTGTAACCTTTCTTCCTCTCGCCAACGCTAATCTCAATTCCTCTAAAGGAGATACTCTGGAATGACTAGCCGATGAAATTTGTATATAACGGCCATACAACTAAATGTAAAGAAGAAATATTAACCTGAGCAACGCCCACGCCGATTCGGCAAGTCGATAAGTTTGAGATAAATGCTGTTAAGTGAATCGAAAAGGCGATCCTTGTGTTTGGAAAATGTGACTCAAAATCAAGTTTGTCCTGTAAAAAATATGCATGAAATTTCTAAAAATAAACAATGGCAAATGAGAAATAACTATAGATTAGTTTAAAGGAATACCAAGACCACCATTTCGTCATGTGCAAGAACCTCATGAAGGTCTAAGTGTTAGGAAATTCCGGCAGTGATGTTAAAAAAGTGAATCTACTATTCTTATATTATAATGAATATAAAGAGAACCTCAATAATACACTCAAGTTTAAAAACTTGGCGATTCGCACCGAAATTACATGATCCTTAAGGCTTTTTGTTCTAGAACTACTTTCACTCTTGCATTGTTTTAAATTTACTTTCAAACCGGCCAAGACGCTGCCATGACTTTTCCAAATTAAAAGTAGGTATCAACAAGGTTGTTGGTCCCCGGTGGTCCGGGAACGTAGTCATTGAAAAAATCTTGGCTATCTATCCACCATGCATATTGGAACTCATCTATAGTAGGTCTCGATCAAGAATTGTAGTTGAATCCTAAAGTTCAAGAATGGTTCAAAAAAATATATGGTTTAGTTAATTACTTTGAGATACATACGACACCATTTTATAAGGGATTCGTAATTAAATTCATAAACCGCTATTTCGGGCAATCACTTGCAAATAATATTTCCACGCTAGCTAGCTTGAAAACACCGCTAGTTCGGGCAATCACCGATAGTTAGTTTCATGATTGTGGAAACTATAAGGGCTGTTTTGTAACTTTTTTGGTGATAACATATTTATTCCCCAAATCACTCTGATGCAGGCGGTGGAAACGTAAGAACGACCCAACCAATGGCAACTCCTAATGTGAATAGTTCTTTGCAATTCAACACAGGTGGAGGAATCCCTAGAAAACTGGCTAATTTGGGGGACATGGATGTTCGGCTAGGTCCGATACAATGTTAGACACATCTCGAATAGATGAGGGTAGTTTGGAACACCAACATGATTTGACGACTAATGGCTTTCTACATGATGACAATTCCAATGATCCACTTCTAGGACCAGGTTACACAGGTCAAGGTGGTGAGGATAATATGAAACTCAATCTCAAATTGACGGATATATTCACAACTATGGAGTCAAAGATCACGGTCTTAAAATTGGACAACAACTCACAATGAAACAATCAGGAGGTTCAAAGCACAGGGTAAGTGTTTTGGAGAGACTAAGAAGGCCAAGGTTCCATGTATAACAACCCGTAAAATTTCGGATTATTATAATAATATTTACACGTCAGAAAATTTTAAATCAATTATTTTATGATAGAATGCCAATATCAAAATTTAAAACCGAGATGTCATATCGTTTTCTTAGAAATAAGACACCGCTTGTCCACTAATTATCTGTAGTCCCAGTTAAAATTTAAGCATACATAAGCTTAATCTAATAGTTATTCCGCATACTGCATCGCAGTAGCATACAAAACTAAAAATAAAAACCGAGATAAGAGAAAAATACACCTTTTACCATTCACTGATAATTTACGAAAGAAAACGAGAGGTTATCTCGTGAGTTTAGAAAGTCACGACACTGCACGCGTATCGACATCAAATTAATAACGACAAACAGTTATAATCAAATTTCAACATAATAAGAATGTCATATTATTACGGTTAAGAAATCGTCTCCGAAAACATAATCTTTATATTTTTCGGGTACCAGGAAGGTACGTTTACTCGAGAATTCGACAAAACACGGGGTACAATTTATACTGTGTCTAATAGTAAAACAAAATAAAAACATTATCTGCTCCTACTCTATCCACGCCCCTTCCCTATATCTGTTTTCTTTTCTTCCCTTGTCGTCCCTCTCTCCCACAGAAACACCATTATAGGTGTTTATCTTCTCTTTTTGTAAAGTCAACCACCTCCACCTCTATTACTATCCCCCAAAATAAAGAACCTACAATCCTATACCTCACTTGGATGTAGTGGCATGGCTGTAGAAGAAAGACGAGAGCTAAAAAAAAGGTATCACCCTAGGCATGAGGCCAAGAAGATTAGGAGGCTCCCTTTCCTCTCCTTCATCTATATAAGGGTCAAGTTTTTCAAGAGCACTCACAATTTTTCTATCACATCCAGAAAAATTAGGGTTCCTCCAATCATGGGGCTTCTCAAAATTGATAGAGGGGTTTTGTAGTTGAGGACATAAGGAAGCTACTCCAGAAGTTAATTGTTCCAATTCACCTCGAGTCCCCCTCCAATTTGATTCCTTTGTTTCGGTGTTCATCCATTCGACACACCACCACCTTTGTAAGGATGTAACCCATTTCTTATGATCAACACATTTTTTATTTATTTAATTTTGCTAAGATACTATGGTTTTGTTTAGAACCGATCTTGTAACATAAATAAATTGGAATTGATTAGATTCTTATTTAATTGTTGTTGTTGTTGTGTAAATGGTGTGATAAAACTTGAGAAAAATCTAAAACTTTTTACCGGCTCATTCATGTGTGACTCCAGCTTAATTTCCAGCTTATACGGTTCACAGTAGTATTCGGATATGAACTTATTCGATTTACGAATAGTTTCGACTTACTTTCTAGCTCGTTTGGTTAATTGACCTCTTTTGCGAGTCCTTGCCCTATCTCGACTGGAAAGAGAAAACACACCCAAGGGGGTTGTTTTACTCATTATTGTCACTGTTAGAGGTTAACCCACCAGGAGGGTCGTTTTTCTTGCCCTCGAGTCGACTTGTGCAAGCCCGTGACCATAAGGGTGACGAGTCACTAGTAGTACTCGTATAGCATCATGCTTATTAATAGCTTGGTTCTCGAGTCTCAACCTCAGTTGTGTCTTAGATTGGTTATAAGATCGCACCATAGGTTGTTAGTGTCGGCTTAATCTTTGCGTAGTTAAGAACGTACATGTTCGCTTTAAAAACTTGTGTAAAGAGTTAGTCGCGCCATAGGCATCTCCAGGTTCAATCTTGTCAACTTCAACAAATTTTGGGTTACAGTTATGTCTTAGGAGCGATTAGAAACTCCATGTAGTTTTCGGTTATGTTAAGGGCATCCGAACTTGTTCACTCAAATTCTGTAGCAAGCTTGTAGCTTTTCCAAAACTATGACATGAAAGTCCCAGAAAGAGTCATACGTATATAAAGTCTTGATATCCTTGTATGTAGTCTGTATATATTAATATCCTTGCGTCAAAATGTTTCCCAGGTGTCAAACTGTTTTGTGTTGAATGATTTTGTTAGTAAACTAGGCTGCGAAGCCCACTGCTTCCAAAGGAAGTGTTCATTTGATGTTACACAAGGCCCAAGCCCAGGTTTATACCAGGGTCCGTTTGGTCGTTTTCTGTTGGGCCACAGCCCAACAATTCGGGTCCATTAAATTTTGTCGCAGCCCACACCGGGTATTAATCCACCTTCCGAGTCCGCGACTAGTGTTATCAAATCGGGTAATAAATTCTCGCTCGTCACAACTCGCACGTCTTGCCTTCCATTTCCACCATAACATAAGTAAATTGACATAGTGCTCACGTCGACATTGTTAAATAACACAAGTTATCAATTGGTAATAAAATTATAAAAACAAGTGATTATACTTATCTCGACTTGTAAATTTTATATAAAACTTGTATATATATATATATATAGAATCCGGATCGATTGAGAAGGTTTTTATTTTGAGAAGATTGAGAAGGTTTTCAAAATCGAAAGATTTTTAACTTTGATTCATGTTTTTCAAGCGTAAAACTCATTTTAATGTGATAAAAATTCAAAATGTGCAAAAAAGTTTTTGAATCAATGTTAAAAATCTCTCAATTTTGCGATATATGTAGAATACTGAATCATCTGTACAAATTTAATGAATCATCATCATAACTCGATTTTAACAATGATTTGTGAATCAAATTTGTGATTTATAGATTCGATTTACCAATAAATGATGTTTATTTGTGAATCAAATAAAAAACATTGAATCAATTCTTAAAACGAAGATTTTCAATCTTCTCAAAATAAAAACCTTCTCAATGGAACCGGAGCCTATATATATATATATATATATATATATATATATATATATATATATATATATATATATACATACTAGTGTCAAAACCCGTCCGATGGACGGGTATGACTTGTGGTTTTTTTTTTTAGGTTTTAGTAGAACAAATATATATTAAAAAGTAATTAAAAGTTAAATTAAACAATTTGCAACTATAATTGATGTTACCATAATATATGTATATGTAATCCTTTTCAATTTTATTTGGTGTGTACCTCGATGTTAGGACAGGTCAAAGTCCATTTAGGTTGCATTTCAAGTCACACTTTAGAGAGGGAAGTACATTAAGGAATACTCAAATGTTTCGGTATGAAAAAGCTTAATCATATATATTTTGTGTGTTTGTCCGGGCATTAACATGTATTTATAATACCACCCGTAGTGCATCTGTCTTAGGCGTCGGTCGACCCCAAGGGCGACGCATCTCATGCGTTATACCCAGCCTTACACCCCTTAGGGGACGCGTCTTAGGCAGCAAAAAACGAAGACTCGGTCTTAATAACGACCGAGTCGTTGGCTTCCCTTGGCGCAAAAAAACAAACACCAACGACACAAAAAGAGACCGTTTGGTGACTATCAAAAGAAACAAAAAGTTTTTCTTCTTCTTTTAAAAATCTGAACATTTACTCTATAAATACCCAATTTACATCTTCATTTTATACACAACTTCAAACCAATCTTTACTATGATCTTCTTATCTCTCATAATGTCTCACATAACTCCCAAAACCAAAACACCCGCGTCTTCTTTCAAACCAATCTTTACTATGATCTCATCTCACATAATGTCATGGCACCGAAATGGCTCAAGCCATTTGGTTTCCACCTAGGAAAGGCGTGCATTTTGTGTGATGACACCAGACGCTTTAATATCGAAATAAGTAACCCTCATGAAGTTGATATTCTGACCTTCCTAAATTTTTATAGACTGGTCCACCTTTTGTGGCCATTTTCACATCCATCTGTTCAATCCTTTGGCAATCACTTGTGGTGATTCTGCCAAAAAATTCAGAATTGACTTCCATGCTACAAATAATCAATATCATAAAACAAATTCAACATCCTTTTATTTGTAGCTTTCAAGGATTTCCAACCTATTTGAATCCGATGGTACCATCTAAAAGCAAACCCAAATTCTTTCTTACATAATCTGAACCGATGACTTTAAGCAGTAACAAACAAATTAATAACATAATAATAAACTTATTGAATCATATAATACAGCTAGAAAACTCATTAACCACATTAGAGTCCGTTGGTTCAACGCACCAAAGAAATAATTGTTTTCATGACTTGTCTTATTATCAGTAAAAAAATTCCAGTATTCAAATTAATTAAGGAACTTTAGTTTTTGAACAATACACATAAAACACCCCATATATATCTTATAAAACTTTGAAATTTAGGAAGTTTTGGTATATAACCTGTTAGTGAAGTTCTGGAACAGAAACGGCAAACATGAAACATCATATCCCTTTATTGTTCTCAACATCAAATATATGCCAAATAAGAGAGTGCTATCATTAACAGGAAAAAGAGAGAGATACCTTGACTTGGAGGGTAACGAATTTGACATACTCCCTGATCTCACCAAAACATTGAAGCCTTGCTCTTTGTCATTCCATACGCCAGTAACAATATATCAAAAATACAAAAATATTTTTTCAAGTAAGATTCACTTCTGAATTTTGCAAAATGAACAACCAACAACTTAACGAATTATGTAAAACACATAAAGTTGCAATTCATCCGTAATTCCGGCTAAATATTCATAGGCCATAGTAGCTATAATCACTATCACCTCTCTAAAACTTCAAACACTAATCTAATTCATACCCACAAAAGAGCACCAATTTTACTCTAAAATGATGTAATTCTTTTATTATATAAAAGATTGGCGTTATATAAATCCCACGGGCCAATCAACACATGCCCATGATATATGTTATGCATGATAGCCCATAGTTCTGGGTTTTTACTCGACATGTAAAGCGTAACAACCCAGCTCTGTCCATCAAACACATGCACATTCATATTTGTAAATTGTAACTGAAAATAATAGCCTATCAATCCCAAATAATCTTGTAATCCATATATTAGTTATCTGTATCAGGTTTTCAGAAATATGGTTTAATGCAAAATTGTAACCCATTGAAATAAAGCTCATGTAAACTGAAACCACATAATCAAACAGCAACTCTAAATTCACTACTATGGATGAAAAAACGAATTTAAACCCCGCAAATTATAGCACAACAAATAATCGATAAAAAACACATAAAAATGAAAAAGCCACAACCCTTTGAAAGCCTTTTAGTGGATTCAGTTCAAAAGAAATCAACGTGAACACTGGTTGGCGGAAAGATCAGACATGTTGTTTTCCAGTGATTATGAATAATGGCTGAGGTGATTATTTGTTCGTGTTTATTTGATTATATTGGACAAAAACAATTCAATCAAGTATATGCATTACTCATGGAATGGTAAAAGTGTACTTAGAAATGAATATGTAAGTTAGAGGTGAAAACCCAAAATGACCCGTTTCGACCCAATTCTTGACCTGCATAGTTGGCCTTGAGAATGACCCTTTTTGACCCGTTACTTGAGTTATCTTTCGTCACCCTACATTAAAAAAAAGCCAGTGTTATTATGACACATATCATTTTGATCCTTCAGCATGTTGATCCTTCCAACTGACCCATATAAATTAGTGTAACATTTTCTTAATTAAGAACACGTAACTCATCACTGCTATTTCATCATTTTTCGAGCCTTAAATCAGCAAGTTAAGAAAAAAATTTGGTTTTCGGCGAGCAAGAAAACGGTTAAGAAAAAATTGTGTGATGATAATAGGTTCTCAGCGATGAGAAAAAAATTTGGAAAGAGAACACATTTACTTGTTATCAGCGATGATGATAGGTCCTCCTCATCGATGCTAAAGTCCCCTGACCATCTGATAAAATAAGAATTAACATAAGTATTAGAACAAATCAAGATTTCTTAACGCGAGTTTGATAAACATTAATAACATAAGTATTACCTCATTAAGAAGTTCAAGAGACGTATTTCCGTTGTCCAATAAACTTGTCACGCGAAGCTGAAGCGCTGTCATTTGAGTATCTAAATGTTGCTCCTGTTCATGAATTTCAGTTGCAAACTACAAAGGCCAAAAAAAATTCAATGGATACGAAACAAATCCTTAAAGACTGCAAATTTGTAGGTTGAAAAATGCCATCTCATTTGTTATCACTACATGTAGTTATGCTTGTTGAAGTTCGTTCAACTTTGCAATTTGCTTGTGCTGCTGCTTTTTCTTCAAATTCCACTTCTTTAATAAGCCTGGTAAAAATGTTCCCATAACTCGGGTTCAAAAATGAGTAGCAACATCGGAAGTGAACTTGGCAAGCCTAAAATCTGCAACGTGTGATATTAAGTGAACATGATAACTTTGATGTTCTGTATGATGTTCTTAAACGAGCAGGAATTTCTTCTAAAAAAGAGGCCCCCGTGAACTTTCTGACAGATCCGCTTGAAGGGAGGTCTACTTTACGGCCAGCTGATATACTTGTGTTTGGATGGGCCGGGGGGAAACATGCTTGTGTGGATCTTACCGGAGTGTCCCCTCTTGTTGGGCTAAGGGACAATGGGTTTGTTGCGGGACAAGCGGCGTTGAAAGCGGAATCGAGCAAAGTTGCTAAACACGAGAAAGCTTGTTTAGAGAATCAACACGTATTTACCCCTTTTGCTTTTGATACATTTGGGTTCCTAGTTTCGGAGTGTGGAGTTTTTGACTAGGGTTCAACGGGTTGTGCAAAGTAATTTTGCGACCCCTAAGTCACAAAATTTCATTTTTAGTAGAATTGGTTTTGCTATTCAAAAGGGGGTTGCGACACAGCTTGTTGCCCGTTTGTCTGCCATCTTATTGTAATCCGTTATTACAAGTAATAA
Organism: Chrysanthemum makinoi; assembly: GCA_910596185.1. NCBI lineage: Eukaryota > Viridiplantae > Streptophyta > Magnoliopsida > Asterales > Asteraceae > Chrysanthemum > Chrysanthemum makinoi. The sequence continues at coordinate 17,199,685 of OU343224.1, read as the reverse complement.
TAGAAATTCTAAGGAAAAAAAAATTAAAGTAAACGAACATACCAAAGCAACATAAAGACAATAATAAGCTAGCTTGGCTTCAAAATTGCTATTAAGAAGAATATTAGCAGATTTGATGTCGCAATGAATGATTTAGGATGACCTGCACATACAAAAGAAGTTTTGTACTAAATATTAATTGTAATAGTATTAAACTTTCTTTTTTGCATTTGAAAATTAAAAGCGAACGTACAATCCTATTGGAGATAAACAATTCCTTTCAAGTTCAATTCTCAATCTTGTGGGGAACTCCATTAGAAGGCGATTATTTCCTAAAACTGCTCCCACCTTTTTAGCTGCAACAATAAAAATTAAAAACACACATCAAATAAAAAGGTCAATATGTGTGGAAAGTTGAAATCATGAATCAGATAATAAGATATCAAATGTTGGTATGAAACTTTCAGGCGCAAAAAGGCTTAATCCTCACAAATATTGAATCTGTAACCAAATTTAGATTAGAATTACAAAAGTGCTAACATTTGCATGCGACATTCAATTCTGGCTCGAATAAATTGGACGTACCGGGCAAGCCTTTCTGGAGAATCTTCCGCTCTCTCTTTGTGGTTTCAATCCAATCTTTTGGTGGCTGAAACAATTATGCATATCAAAGTGATGAAACTTAGCCTTGGATGCATCATTTAGCAAGATCATATGTTAAAAACCATGTTCGAAACAAATAAAACTCAACAAAACCAATATTATCTGCTTAGAGTGTAAAACTAAAAAATCTACAAAACTTGTTAAACACATAAGTCGAAAAAAAAATTAGGGAAACCTGTAAAACTAAAAATTAGTCGAAAAAAATTAGTCGAAAACTTGTTAGGGATTGTTAATAATATAATAGGGTGTATTTATAAAAAAAAAATAGGTTAAAAATATATAAGGAATAATTATCTTGTAAGTAATATATATCATATTTTTTTTTAATTGTTATCTTCATAATATAAATTCCTAAAATACAAATTGCACGATTTTTTTAGAATCTCCTTATTTGTATTGATTTGAAAGATATAAATCAAAAAACAATTTACTCTAGTGGTAAGTTGTTTAGAAAACTCATGAATGACCCAAGTTCAAATCCAATACATGTCTTCTTTTTAATTAAACAACTTTAAAATTAATAATTAACAAATAAAAAACGAATTTTAAAATTAAAAAATAAAATAAAATTGTACATATATTAAATAAAATGCCACATGTCATTAAAAAATTAATAAAAAATGTCACATAAATACAATGATGACATGGAAATATGACATGGCATTATGGGATGCCAAGTGGCATTATGACGTGGCATGCCTCTTCTTATATATAATGTATAGATATATACACATTAGATGAGAACCAGATATAAAACTCGATTATATCAATTTTTGACAAAACCAATTAAATAGAAGGATTTCACACGAGTCATACTAATTTTTCAACAAACTATCCTACGATTTCTAAACAAAATATATTACTTAAAAACCTATATTGTAATATGTAATTATTTGTCAATGATATATACAACTCTTTGAAACATATTGATATGTGAACTATAATTATTAAAACCCTACAATGTATTTTACTAATGCAATTTATACCTGAACTAAATTAAGACTCAAATTCCTTTATAATGAATTTATGCTAAATGTTCTAAATATATATATACATTTAATATATATATATATATATATATCTTTTTCATTTACATTGACAACGTCTTATTATAAGAATACTACTCTTCCGTATATTATCATTTGGTCATCATTAAACCAAAGTCAAAATCTTTTCCTTGAGATTCCTCCTTCATAAGCCGAAATCCATCCAAACCTTGTAAATTATTTTAAGATAAATGATGCCACACAAACAACAACAACAACAAAAACATTTATAATTTATAAAGTTAGTCAAACTTTATCGAGTCTAGAACATGAATAAAGACTGAACTTGCCGTACTAAATTAGGTTGCGTGTCGACTTGCGTGCACTATCACTCCTTGATTTAATTCCCTTTAGACTTCATATTGCACATTGCCAATGTGAGTTTCATAGCCCCTACTTTTACTTGTTTTATAACTGTTTTGGGGAAGATACATGCTCATTTTACTTAAATGATTTAATTACTAAAATTCTGCATTCTATGCATACTATGCCCTTTGATTGATATGTTTTAAGATATATCATACCTAGATGCTTTAATGACCACACCAAAACCTTTGACCTAGAATATTACGCAGCTTAGCCTAAGACTTTAGATCCCAAAGTGCCCTTTTCATGAACCGTCAATTCCTGCTGGGAAGCGCGAATGTTATAAATAGATCTATTGGGAGTGACTTCCCTGTTCGGTTGACCCCGCTTGGGTCAAGGCGAAACATATAGCATGTCGGGACCGAGTGTATTGGGATAAATACTTGCCATGGGCTCCTTATTTGTATGACTTCCTTGTGCATACATAAACTGTCGTAGCTTAGGTTGCATGAACTTAGTGCTAGCGTAATAGATTCAATATATGACATTATATTCGTTGTAATGTACATATACCCTACTTATGGTCCACTAATGAAATCCCTTTTTATGAAATCCTTTTATGAATTGAAATCATAAACTTTATGACATTATGCAAGACGTAATGATCATCAAAAACCAAATTTGAAACAGTGTACTGGAATCCCTTTTTAAATAAACCTATGAACTCACCAGCGTAGCGACCCTTTAGCATGTATCTTCAGGTTTTGAGGTGATAGCTTATCTTTGGAGGCGCAAGGCAAAGGTATGGCATGGTCATAGACGACTCTGATTTATGTATTGGGACCACCTTTTTATAATGGGCCATTTTCCGCACTAATTAATAATGTAAACATTGTTTTTAAGAATGAATAAAAGTTTATTTATGAAAAACCAATTGTTCTATGCTTATGTTGTGATACCAATTTAGTAGCACCCTAATACTTGTATGCTTCCGCTGAGTCATTTTTGGGGGTGTTACACCATGCATTCAGGAAAGTGAAGAAACTGGGAAAGAAGGCAAGCTGCAATATGATTAAAAGTTTAGATGATGCATCCAAACAGGGGAGGAGTGAGAGTACAAATTCAGGCGACGCATGAAAGGTAAAGAAGCAGTACTGGATGATTCTTTAAAGGCTGCAGTTGAAGAAAAGGATAAGGAAGTGTTGCAGGCAATCAGTGCCGGTGTTCTTGCATCCGTGATAGTATATGAAGTAACCACTGCTGCAACAACTACTGGTATTATTATAGCCACTGCCAATTAAGACGTTTCAAGCCCAGAGGTAACATCTGCTACAATTATAAGCACCACAATAACACCAGCACTAAAACCAAAATAAGCCTGAGAATGAGGTTGCCATACAATTGCTCAACATAAAGCAATCTGACCCTATCCCTGCACCTAAACCTATTGCTAAGAGTCTACAGATTGGTGAAACTGTGCAGAATGGTGTAGTTACAGAACCTGATATTGGAAAGGGTAAAGGGATTGTAGAGCCAACATTAAAGTTTAAAAGTAGAGAGGAGCACATAGCCTTAATTTGCAGTGTACAAAATCAACTAATCCAATTGTTCATCCACAACTGAGAAAGATTGAGAATATTGCTGATTATGAAATTCATTTGGCCATCAAAGGCAAACCTCAAGATAGAATGAAAAGAAAGGCAAACAGATAAAAAGCATTTGATGAAGAATCTGAGTCTGATAAGATATTGTGTGCTTAGATAGGTGGAAATGGAACATCTAATTTTGTGTGTAGGTTTACTTTTTTTAACCTATAAACAATAAATAAATAACGAGGAAAATATTTGCTTTATCAACCAAAAGTAGTTCAGTTTACTGGTAATGATTAACTTTTTTTAGACAAAACTCACGACGACCAAAATGTAAAGCATGCCCTTCAATGTAAAAAATGAAGGTCATATCATAGTGAGAATCGTCGACTTTATGCTGTTTCCTTAGCATATAATCTATGATGTGCGTTTCATGTTCAAAAAACAACAGATCAATCCATCTTCCAAAGCAGGTATTCCTAAACAAGATGCGGCGTCTTGCGTCTAACTTTTGCTTTATCAACCAAAAGTAGTTCATTTACCTTGGTAATGATTAACTTAGCTTCTTAGTCCTAAAAAAGGTCAACAAAAAAAACAATTTAAATCAGACCATGGATGGAATCTATACCAACGTCGTAAACAATTGCATATACGATGCATATAAACCACTCCTTATTAGTCTAGAGAGTGCCACTAAAATTTTTAATGAACGGGTTATGTTACATACCTACAGACGACATCTACCGTATTATACCCTACATAATTACGAATCAGAGACATAAAAGAGAGAAATCAAAGGTATTAATCGAATAACAACAACGATTTGTTGAAGCATATAACCAATTGGAAATAAATAATGTACAATAAACAAAGAGGAAAATATTTACGTACCATATTTGGCCACATTTTTTAAACAAACTTGATCAATCCAATGTGGGTTGCACTCAACAGTGTACCTTTATAGCTGGTGACATAACTGACGATACAAGGAAAAGAGGGACTGACGAAGAAGATGGTCTCATTTTTTAAAACAACTTAGTTACAATGTTTTTATGCGAGAAGCAAAAACAGAGAAAAACGGTAACTATGAATGTTTTTGTGCGAGTGGGAAATTGATTTTGAATACATATGTAATGTACTTTCACTATTCAATTGTGAACGTTCTATGTAATGTAAAATGACCAAAAAATCATTTTAAAAAAATACGGTTGCCCAACGCTTTTTGGTTGGCCGAAAAACAATACCTTACACATGCGGGACACTTGTCACAATTTCGATGAGTTGCCCAATGACAGCGGTTGCCCTCGGTCTATTTTCAAATTAAAAATAAAAGTGGTTCAGAAAGTGATAAGCCTCAGGGCGCGCGGTCTATTTGCGTCATTTTCCCGTTAATATTTTGTAATCGAAATTGTATTTGTACCGTAAAACGTGTGATTTTGTTTTTCTAAAGTTTCTTTGCATTGCGAATGCTATTATAGATGAAATCTCAACATAAGAAAATTACAACCCCGTGCTATCCACGAGATTAATGAAAAGAGTTTGATTTATTAGATTGAAAAAATATCTACAAACTAAAGGGAGTGTTTGTTTAAGCTTGTATGTGGGCTTATGAGCTTATTGTATTTCTGCTTATATTTTCTAAGCCCTAAATTTTCGGCTTATTTTGAGAGTTATGAGATTGCATAAGTTTGCTACTCCCTTCGTCCCAAAAATATAGTCCTCTATTGACTTTTTCGGTATTTCCTTTATAACTTTGACCTTAAATATTTTTATTGGTGTTATATAATACTTGATGCAAATTATATGAATAGATTGTGTTTTAAATGTATTTTCCATTAGTATATTTTTCATCAACTATTGTATAACACAAACAAAAATATTTAAGGTCAAAGTTAAAAAGGAAAGACCGAAAAAGTCAATAGAGGACTATAATTTTGGGACGGAGGTAGTATATTATAATAAAATCATATAAGCCCATAAGTCTTAAAATAAACCAAAATTTTAAAGCTTATGAAATATAAATCAAAATCAAATAAGTTCTATAAAATATAAGCTGAAATCAAATAAGCTTGACGTATAAGCTTAAACAAACACCCCTAAACCGTTTTTATCATTAGAGCACCAGGTGTGGTGAAGAGGGGCTACCTCTTCATCACCGCCACGTCAGCGCCAGTGCCACCTCAGCATAACAAACCTCCACAACTAACCACAACAAACCCCCCCTCACTTATAACAAACCTCAACATCTTCATTTGAGGCCCACCACTACAATTTTATTTTTTTTATTCAAATTTCCAGTTAAACTAAATTCATTTCATTAAAAATAAAAATACATTACATAACACAATAATAAGAAAAATAAGCACGATACGTAAAAAAAACGAAACGGGGAAAAAAAATACAACACATATGAATAATAAGAAACCTAGTCATCTCTTAAGGCATATTTCTTCATTATTCGTTCATGCCTCTTTCGGATGATCTCTGCTTTTGCCGGGTCAGGATTCAAATTGGGATCTAGCATGAGAAACTTCATCTCCTTCATCTCTAACGCATCAATTTCTTTCTCCCGCCTTGCCTCGTAACAAGCCACTTGAGCGTCGGCTTTTTGAGCATATTTTTCGGATATATGTCCTGAAAAAACTACTCGATTGACTCCCACCGGAGCTCGCAGCGCTCGACGTTGAAGTCGACTTTTGTTTATTTGCGGCTCTTTTGCCGCCATCTCTTTCAGGACGAGCTCGTTTTTTCGGGCCGAATATATCATCGAGACATGTAATGTCAATCGGATCTTCGGCATCCCACTTCGGGTAATTTTTCAAAATATCCCAATATTTTTCATACACGAACTCCTTCCTAGCATAACGTTGCGCAAAGCTCAGTTTCGCATTCTCGACATGATCGTGGTCATTTTCACCACTTCGACGCTGCAGATGTTTGTGAATAGCGTTGAATTTTTGGCAATCACCGTTAATCCTCGACCATTTACCAGTTATCATATTTTTGGTACGCTGGTCATCGGTGGTCTGAGTATTGAAGATGTCGACAATATCATTCCAAAAGAAATCTTCGGAACGGTCATTTCCCATATCTCGATCTTGGGAAATTTCTATCCAACATTGCGCAAGAAACCTTTCTTCAAACTTGCTCCACTTCCTCCTGTCTGCCTGGGCTATGACTAGGAATGGCAATGGGGCGGGTTTCGGGCGGGGCGGCCATCCCCATCCCCAAACCTGATTACAAAAATCATCCTCAAACCCGCCTCAATCCCCATTGGGGATCTTATCGGGGCGCCCCATTGGGGCGAGATGCTCCCCCAAACCCGGCCCATTCCCCATTGGGGTCTTATCGGGTTGTCTTTTTTAAGCGCGATGCTCCATCACACTCATGCCTTTCCCCGTTTATTCTTATTTTTACGTTATTAACAATTTGATTTTACGGAATAAGTTAAAGTATCGAGAACCCATTAATAATATATTAGGCATTGGAATAAATTACAACTTATTTAGAATATTATGACACAAAACAAGATTTTAAGATCACACTTTGAAATATTAAAAAGATAAAAATTTACAAAAATTAAAGAATTATATTTAGTACATAAATACTAACACACTATTTAAGGTATATAGATATATGTATATGTATATGTATATGTTTCGGGGCGGGACGGGGCGGGGCGGGGATAGTGTGCCCCGTCCCCGCTCTAAACCTGATAAGAATCCCCGTTAAGGCCCCAAAACCCGCCCCGAAACCCGATAAGCATGCCCCGCCCCGCCCCAATAAGTTCGGGTTCGGGTTTTTTTGCCATCCCTAGCTATGACTTCCACATCTTCGTCGTCGTATGCGTCTAAATCCACAGCTTGTTTTGTTTTTTTTTGCCTTCGTCTTTTTCCCCTATCTTTGGCCGGTTCACGTGATTTTGGTACTTTGAATTGTGAACCGGACGGTTGTGATTCCATTTGAGGAAACTGTGGAGGTTGTGACGGGTTAAAAAACTGTGGAGGTTGTGACGGGTTAAAAAACTGTGGTGATTGAAATCGGGCGGGGTAACTTGCGAATCCTTATTGTGGTGGGTTTGAATTTAGTGGAGACTGGTTGGAATTTTGCGAGGAGGGGGTAGACGGGTTTGAAGAACCTCCGTATTGTGGTGGATTTGAATTTAGTAAGTTTGTGAAATACGCTCCGTCATTTGGGTTTTGAGACATTGTGAGAATTTTTTTTGAATAAAAGGATAGAGAGTTGATGAAGATGGAGGAGATGAAGATGATAAAAATGGTGGTTATGATATGTTATTTACAGGGGTGGTAAGTTTTTTTTAAAAAAAAAAAAAAGAAAAAAAAAAGAGAGTATCCGTTTAACAACGGATATAAATTTTCGAATTCAATTTATATCCGTTGTCACCACGAAGAACCACACCACGGCGAGCCACGGCGAAAGGTGGCGGTGTGGCGGCGAGCCACGACAAGGCTCCAGCTAAGCTCACGACGAGCTACGAATTCCCCGCACCAGATGCTCTTAGATAAAATAAGAAAAAGAATACGGCAAGCAAGCAAGAACCATGCCTTTTTGAACACACAAAAAGCACATTTAAAGTCCCACTTTAAAACCTGTCAGTGTTCACAGAATCTAGGTAACCACAAAACACAAACACACAAAGACACTTGTGTCTCGCCGTCATCCCTCCGACCAAACATTCAAAATGGAAAAACCACAAAAGAAACAAGTGCTTTTGTTCTACTGTGTTGAAGCTGAACAACTTGCTCGTAAAATTGCTGACCAATCTGAACACATTCAGCTTCAGTCCATTAACTGGAGGTCCATCTTTTTTAACTTTTACATTTTTACCCATCTCTTCTTACTTATTTTACTGAACTGTAAAATGAAAAATGTTATGTTTATAAAAAGCAGATTGCTTTTTTAAGAGATTGTGTAGTTACTGTGGATTGTTTGTTATTTTACTATATATACTTTTTATAGTTGGATATGGTTATGGGGTTTTACATTAATGTGGTGAGTTGTGTAATTGTGTTGGACTTTATTTGAGATGCTGATTCTGATCTAGGGATTGAAACATGGTGATGTTACAATTATTTTTTATGGCATAGTTTTCGATTATAGTGATTTTTGTTTAGTGAAATATATGTATATTAATTATGAGGATTAGTGCTAGCGAAGCTTATGGTTGTACCTAACAATAGGCTCATTATTTCTCGTGTACTTTTGGTTGAATTGGATAGACTGAAATGCTTATATTTGCTGTGTTCTTGTGATTGTGGAATGAGTCGGTTTTGAAGTGGAGAAATGAACTCCTTTAACACTTGAAGTTAGATGTTGAGGGATAGGGAATGTTTATGATTCCTATTTCGAAACTGCTTATCTGCTTAAAAGTTAAGCATGTACTAACCTGCTTGTTTACTCTAAAATAAGCAGCTGATCAGTTTAGTCTAAACACTCATAACTGCTTATCTGCTACAAAAATTAGCAGAAAAGCAATCCCGACGCCCTCTAATTCAATGTATAAGATGAAAATACATACTGAGTGGTAGCAGAGAGGCAGATAAAATTCGATTTTATCCTGCATTTTAAGAAAATTTACATTCAATAAAGATACTAACGAATGATTTGTTATAATAAACACTATCTGCTCATACTGTGTAAGTGTGTGTAGCTTTAGATGAACCTCTAGATTGATTTTTTCTTAATATCTATTTTCGCTGTTTTTTATTTGCTTTTTGGTATTCCATTAGTTCTGTTTATATGAAGCGATAAAAGTAATTCTATTCATTCAAGAATGATGTTGACATGCTTTATCATGTTTCAGGAGTTTTGATGACGGATTTCCTAACCTATTCATAAACAATGCACAAGATATCAGAGGCCAGCATGTTTCTTTTCTCGCATCTTTCAGCTCACCAGCTGTTATTTTTGAGCAGCTCTCTGTAATCTTTGCACTTCCGAGGCTCTTTGTTGCTTCTTTCACGTTAGTTTTACCTTTCTTTCCAACTGGGTCCTTTGAAAGGATGGAAGAAGAAGGAGACGTAGCTACTGCGTTCACCATGGCAAGGATATTGTCAAACATTCCAATATCGAGAGGTGGTCCCACAAGCTTAGTCATATATGACATTCATGCTCTACAGGTCAGTGTCTTAAAAATTATGCTTAATGTTTACGTATCACATAATTACTTATATACTTAACGATTTAACAAAGTTGAAAACATGGATCTTTCTTCTTTCAACATTCTTATAATTTTATCTGTTGATTGACATCTTTGTCATAATGTTAAAGTAATCCTGATGTACTCTTTGCTGCTATTTCTATTTGCAGGAGAGATTCTACTTCAGCGACAATGTTTTGCCTTGTTTTGAAACTGGTATTCCTCTCTTGAAGCAACGTCTTCACCAGCTTCCAGACGCTGATAACGTTAGTACTTGAATAATTTATGAACTGATTATTTATTGCATCTGTGATAACCTATTTTGGGTAAAATTTAAGAGAGTTTTTCTTTTCTCCAGAGCATATTTGATGCATGTTTATCTATTTCAGTTTGTGTCATTTATATACGCTTAGAGATTTGTTAATATAAAGCTCTGTTGTAAAAATCGGCCCAGGCGGTCGATTAATCCTCGCATAATCGCTGATCAGTCACTAAGCGCCTTGATTGATCATAATCGGCTTATTTAATCGGTTTGGTCAAAGATCGCTTAAAAAGCAGTCAACAAACCGATTAATAGGACAAAATCGGTCTAATCGGATTAATCGGACAAAATCGCTTAAAAATCGGTCAACAAAATCGCTTAAAAATGGGACAAAATCGCTTAAAAATCGGTTAACAAACTGATTAATCGGACAAAATCGGTCAAAGATCGCTTAAAAATAGTAAACAAACCGAATAATATATATGTTTGACTTTGAACTTTGAAAAATTATGTATTATGTTTATATTTGAACACTTGAAATATTTGAACTTTGATGCACTATGCTTATCTAATACATATAATATAATATAATATCTAATATTACAATTTTGTGCATAAAAATTCTAATCCGATTAATCCTCGATTAATCCCCGCCTAACCGATTAATCGCTAGGCCCTACCCGACCGCCTCACTAGCGCCTAGCGATTTTTACAACCTTGATATAAAGTATGCGTTTAGTATCATATTGATAATGTTAGAGCCACCATGCTCTCAGCATGTACCATAACCCTAGTGAGTTTAGAGACAGGGTTGATATCTTGAGCTTGTCTAGTTATTGTTCGTGTTTCAGTTTTATGTTTTTATGGAAAAAAATACACCTGTTAAGAATATTATTTTCCGATAGTAATGTATTTATTTTGTGTGTCACATCAGATTGTAATCGCCTTTCCTGATGATGGAGCTTGGAAGCGATTCCACAAGCTGTTGGATCACTATCCCATGGTAACAAATGTCTTACTTATGAAAGTTGCAACTTGATTTGACCTTATAATGAAATATTTACTTATGATATTGGTAATTGCAGGTGGTTTGTGCAAAAGTTCGTGAGGGTGATAAAAGAATAGTACGGTTGAAGGAAGGTAACCCTTCTGGTTGCCATGTTGTAATTGTTGATGATCTCGTGCAATCTGGTGGTACATTAATTGAGTGCCAGGTACTTGGCTTGCATCATGGATTACTAGTCATCGATTAAATTGTTCAATTGTCGAAGAGCTCATTTTGGAATTTACAGTACACTGATGACAGAATATTGAGCTAAAACTAATGAAGTTTCTTCATCTGTCCTATTATATTTTTTTGTCGCAGAAAGTTTTGGCAGCTCATGGTGCAACAAAGGTCAGTGCTTATGTCACACATGCAGTGTTCCCAAAAAAATCTTATGAGAAGTTTATTCACAAAAATGGTGGTAAGGAATCCTCCCTTTTAATGTCATTTTGTTTTACTTTGTCCTTAGAACTGCAAAATTTATGTTTTTGCTATGTCACATGTTAATTAGAGTAATTACTTGGGCCAAAATTTCAAGTTTAAGCTACTCATTTCATGTTAACTTTGGTCCATGATATAGGTAGCAATTTGGACTCATATATATGTATTTATGAGTTGTTTAATTTGGTTTATATTAGAGTCAAATGGGTCGAATGTCTCCAAAGTGCATTGTTAATGTATATAACCCCATCAATCAATTTCTTTTACGAAATGGTTATTTTGTAGTTAAAAGGTAGAAATTTACGACCTGGCCAGAATTCATTTTGATCCATTATCCAAACTCCCCGACCACCCATTTTCTCACCTCTAGTCCACATGATTTCTTCATCTTCTCAATATAAGAGACTTTAGTCATGTGATCAGTAGTCATTGATAGTCATGGAACTGTTGTATGGGTTCTCAAGTCCACTATTTGTGTGTGCAGAAAACTCGAATAAGGCGTTTTCCTACTTTTGGATAACCGACTCTTGCTCGCCTACTGTGAGAAACATTGAAAACAAAGCTCCGTTTGAAGTCTTAAGTCTTGCCGGATCTATTGCAGATGCACTTCAGATATGATGGGTTGCTTATTATGGAGTATTTAACAAATAAACCAATTGTTGACTGCTGATAGTATTATCATCTATTACTTGAAATTTTCCTTGTGTGCTCTTTGATGCAATGTAATTATGCATCTTCTGATGGGAGATTTGGAACTCAATAACAGAGAATGACAAGTATGGATGTTCTTTCCTGACATTTGACATTCCTTAGAATTCTAACACCATTAAAGGATGGTCACATTTAGAGGAGTGAATTATATTTGAGCTATTTTTCTTGTCGTCTGTTAACATGTTTAATAACTTGAATAAACCAAGAACAAGGATGACCCCAAGGGGGTAAGTTTAATGGTAATTCACTCGACCTAGTACCTCAATTAGGGGATTTTCACCTTCTGGCTGCTTATGCCTGTGAGTCAGAAATAATTAAGTAAATGCTCGTAAATTATGTGATTTGCATTATTCTTAAGGAGTAATTGAATCAAGGTTGCCAATACTAAGAAGCCACAAATTGGTTTCTAACAACTTTGTAGCTTATTTTTAGACTATAAGAAATATAGTCATTGCCTGCATCTTGTTGTCAGAAGACCAAAGTCACAAGAAGGCCTTAAATCAAGTCATAAAGAAATACTCGAGGCATGTCAAAATCGGTTAAGATCGAGTCTTTGGCGGCTACCAATTAGGATAGTTAGGACCAATGACTCTGGAAACTGATATGCCATCCACAGATCCTTTTATAAAACAATAATTTGCATAAAAACCAATTCCAAATAGATAATAAAAATATATTGTAATAAAGTTGCTCATCAGATGGAAATTATGATATTATTTTTGTAGCATAACTTCATAGTTCATATCATACATATAAGTTACCATTCGGGATCTGTTGTCACCATTTTATACACTTATAAACAGCCCTTTTAGCATTAGATTCCTAACTCACATGGAATATGCACATATATAAACAACTGTTCGATAGTTTGACTTATAAAAAGACTGCACACTGTCACAACACCTCCGCTTCACTGATTTCTCAAATTTCTATAAAACAACTTGTTGCTCTCAAAGTCTCAATACAACCAACCGAATTCCCCTTAACGTTATCTTCAACCAAAATGATGTGAAAAATGCAACCTTATTATTAATAAAAGTGTGTACGTCAAGTCTGGATTTCGTCCAGACTACTGCTTGAACCATCTAGCGAATCCACCGAGTAAGATCCATCTGGTTGACGAATACATATGTTCATGTTATGGTAGGGAATGGATTCCTGGAAGATTTAACAATCAATAACAAATGAGGTTAGTAAACTGGTCTGCACCTAATTATCATTTCCGTGAACAACGATTACTATATTAATCTGAGTACCTGGTTATCATCTCCTGGGGCTTCTGACTGGAAGAGAATCGGTCTGCACCATTTGTCCTCGTTCACTAGACTTGAATTCTGGCTTCCCTTGTATCCTTGCATATGCCAACGTAGCCACCTTTTCATTGTTAAACTTCTCCCATTTCTTCCCATTGAATGCCTGCACCAAAAGTAAATGCCATAAATTTATGTACGATATCCAGATACATGCTATGGCACTTAAAGCTCTTAAAGGTTAGAACACAATAAAGATAGAAAAACAGAACCTCATAAAAGGAGATAATATGTGAAGGAGACACTATGTTGATGAACGCATAGCCCACATTGCATTTGTTCTGTAATCACGGGCAATATATCAAATCAGCAATGGCTTAACATTGAAGGTCTCTTGATGGCTATATGTAAGCTAGAAAATTACCTTAAAATCAATCGGCAAATACACGAAGTCATAGGTACCATTGTGACTTTCATTGATGGCAGCAAGCAACATCTTTGCAGTGTACCTTATAACGAGAAGGAAAACAATGAGGAACAACGAGGAACCAACAATCTACAATCACATGATAATAACTAAAATTTTTTTTTTGTTGATTTCTTACTTATTAGGAATATTTTTTATCATTAATGTCGTCCGAGTGTCTTCCCCACGAATGATCTTATCCAAATCAAGTTGATACTGCTTGTTTCCTATCTGGTTCCCAGAATCAACTCGCCGACTGCGACTAATTGACCCCTCGTTTGAGACCACCCTTCCCTGATAAGAACCATTACCGAAGAATACAGGTCCTCTACTATTAAAAGATGTCATTCGGGAAATAGGAGAGCCACTTCCCAATGACCCCACACCATTAAATGCCATTGGATTCATAAAGGCTCTCTCCGAAGATGGAGCAGACCCTACATGATGAGGTGCTCCTAGAAATACACCATGCTGACCAGGACTTCCGTACACTAGACCTTGTTCTGTGGGTGCAAGCGGGCCCTTTGGAGATGCCAGCCAAGAAGAAGAACTTTGGGGGCTACCCCAGAGAAACTCTGCGTTAGATAGTCTACCAACACTTGACGGGTCAAAATTGGAGCTTTGTTCAGATTGTTGACGGTCAAAGCCGTGTGTTGACTTGATAGAGCTATCTTTACCAATGGGTGCAATCTTGACAGGATTCGCCATATGTGGTGGAAGTATAGATGCCAAGCCACGCAAAGGGTTGTTGTTAACGGGGCTAATGGTTCCAAACCCTGATGACCAGCTGTACCCTTGTTGTGAACTGAGTTCCCCTGGACTGCTTAGATGATTCCAGCTACCTGCTAGATATAAGCATAGAGTTTCAGCTCACACAGTCACACGGGAAGATATACGGAAACCACATAATTGACAAAACAATGGAGATGGAAATTTCAACCCATTTACTTATGAACGGATTGATTCGAGTCACACAGTAAAATAAAAAGAATAGCTAGAAAACTGGTTGAACAACAGGTCAAAAGTGTGTTTTTTATGCATAAAACCTTATAAATTATTTAAATAAGAAAAAAATATATTATTATTGAGATGATAAAAGTTTTGTAATCATATTATAGCAAACTAAATATTTATAAAAAAGGTAAATAAGTTTTGACAAAAAGTGTTTAAGGTCAACTCTACAGAACCAACCCGTTTAAAATCCTACCAAAATTTACCAGTTCTGATATGTTACCTAACCCACCCTACCCGTCAGCTTATAAATTATGCAGATACTAACCAGGAGGAGAGTTGATCACAGGTGAACCACCAGGGTGCCAGAAGGGTCGGGTTTCATCATGATCAAGCTCTAGACTCAATTGTTGCATCAAGCTACATAAAGGAAAATATTAGTATCATTATCATTCAAACTTAAAAGTCAATAAATATTTAAAGTACCAAATGCTATTAAAATGTTATACATACCTTCTACGAGCTCCACCAGGCCTGCTATGCTCAAGTTTGATCCGCTTGCCAGCAATTTCAGCACCGTTTAGAGCTTTGAGAGCCATCTCGGCAGCTCTGACATCGTAAAACTCAATAAACTTATGGTGTCTCTTGTGTGGTGTTTCCCTGATCTGCTTCATACACAAAAAAAGGTTAATATATATTCAGACCAGCAAGCATTTGGAAAGAACACAATCTTAAAACATCACCTCTTTGACTTCGCCATAAGCTGCAAATATCTGACGAAGATCGTCACTAGATATTGATGCATCCAAATTAAAAACAACAAGAGTTCCTTGGTTTAAATCCTTTTCTGATGGATTATCCTGTATGTAAACATGGAAATATATAAATAACATATCAGCTGGTGTGAAGTAAAGGTCTATAAGGTGTAATATAGGGAAATTGTACAGGCTAACGGGTCAATACAGTTCCGGGTCAAAACAGGAAAATTGTTTGTGTGGGACAAAACAGGTCGAGATATGCTGGGTCGACCCACAAACACTTTTTTTGTCCATTATTTTAATGTGTAAGAATCTACTTGATAGAATATGATTAAAAACTATATAATTAAAATAATTTTTTATTAAAGGATTTAAGACTTTGTAAGACGAGTTAACACATTTGACCCATTCATTTTCAGCTATCTTTTTAACCCTTTATGAATCAAACACAACCCGAATTGAGCCGGTTATATAAATATTATGAGTTAGAAGTGCAGACCTTAGGGATTGAAAAATGGATGTCTAGTTTTCTTCGCCTCAAAGGCTTGTTCTGAAGTTCTCTCATTGCAGCTCGAGCATGTCGGATATCGTAATAAGAAATCATCACAAAACCCCTGTGCTTACACGCAGTGTATAAATTCCTAATTTCACCAAATTCCTACAAAAATAATCAATTCAGTCCAAATATATTTAAATGATCAAATACTAATATATATAAAATCTTGAAACTGATGATTTACCTCAAAGAGAGATTTCAATTCAATGTCTTCAACATTGCTATTAATATTCCTAACAAATAAAGTCCTTGAAGGATGTTCACCATACGGGTGTTCACCAACAACCGCAGGCCCACCATTTGGGAGCTCAGGACGGTTAATGCCAATTATAGGAACACCATCAGACAAGTTTAAATTCGAAAGATCAAGCGGAAATCTATCTTGGGAATCAAAATCCATTTCCATTCCCCCACCACTTTCGAAAATATCATCATCCAAATCCTCCACTTGAGTAGGCAAGTCACCAAGGTCAAAGTCAATTCCAGCAAATAGTTCATCTTCGTCCTCAGGAAGCATATCTTCAGTCTCGTCTTCCAGAGGAAATCCATCTTTAAGAGATTGTTTTTCACATGTTAAGTAAGCTTGTTTCTAAAATACAGTCAAATTTCATATATAAAAAAAGATGAATGTAAGAGATTAGTCGCACATTTTTTATGTGGAATGACGGGCAATGAACTGGAAAACAAACTAATATCACTTGGTGCTCGATATGCATTTTCCACTTCTTGAAATATAGTCGATGTTGATCGAGCTTCTGGCTTAGCTGTATGGCGAATATAAATATTATAATTTGTTATATCAATTTATCAATTTTGGAAGGCAAATTACATCAATATATACTGTATTAACAGAAAGACTAAACCACTCACCTGAAACATTATGCTTTAAATACTGCTCCATTGAATTAGTTCCTACAATTATCCCAAGTAAACCTATTAGCATAATTGATACTATAAATTTTTATCATGTAACCAGATCGCCTATTTGACTTTACTAGTTTGACCGATTATAGTAACTTTACACAAAGAATTATCAAATATCGGAGTAAAGTACATGCATCTTGTTACCAATCATAGCAACAAAATTACATTTTTTATACTGCAATGTTTTGCAACTCGTGTTGCTATAATTAACACTTTATAAGTTATAACTTCCCCAATAAGGTAGGCTCAAAAAGACACACCCAAATAGCAATTATAACAATTCCCATTACAGGACCAAACATAAACTACTTTTTCAAAACACATCAAAACCAGAAACAAATCCTTGTCATAGCAACCTCAATCAACCATAATATCAAACATTCAAAAACAACATTTAAACACATACTCCCTCCGTCCCAAATTATAAGTCCACATAGTACAAAAAACCATATAACCAAAACGCACACACACACAAAGATCATTAACTACTTGTACAAAACATAAGTACATTTTTTAACTACATCAATCATTGATTACTTACACATATATTTAAGCAACACCCAGATGATCAAATTTCATAAACATCACATAAAACCAAAAACAAAACAAAAAAACACAGACAAGATAACACAGACACAACAAAGATTATGATCATGTATAGTTAAACGACTAAAAATAAGAGTTAGATACTAACCTTAAAAGTTGTTGTAAGGAGTTTAAAACTAGTTGTTGTGTTGGAAGAACATATGAAAAAAAAAACAGGAAGTTATGAATGTCTTTGAGATATTTTATAAAAGAAACTGTGGCTTCATTTATTTATTTGAAAAAAGATATATAAGAAAAAAAGAGTTCCGTAGAAGGAGAAAGAAAGTATGTCGTATACTCATCTACAACTTATTTCCTTCCTTCACTCCCGCCGGATAAATATAAATATTATATTTGACTATCTAATCATTGGATGGTAACTAAAGTGTAAATAATAGTATAAGTTTTTATTTTATTATTTGAGATGGATATTAATCACCACTACTTCCGTAGTTTTACTTTTTTCTCTCTCATATACATATCGGATAACGACAAATGTGAAATGGTTCAATTATTTGAGTGTAAAAGGATATGTGTTTAAAAGGTGATGTAGATTAAGGTGATTTTTTTTTTTTTTTTTTTTCAATTACTCTATTTTTTATTTATTTGAAAAGTAAGACTTTGGTTATGTTTGGCGAGGGTTTATGAGAGGTTTATTAGGGCTTGGATTTTTTAAATAAACCGGATAATAAAATAAGTCTCGTTTGTCATACAGACTTATGGCTTATAAAATAAACAATAAGCCTCTATAAGCCCAAGCCATTAAAATAAGGCTTATAACTAGTTAAACTACTTAAATACTCTTTAAAATATAATGAATTATTATGTAAAAGTTGTAAATATATGTGAATTTAATTTGATGCATTTTTATGTGATTTTACATTAATAAGTTTTAGCTCCAACGAATTCGTTAAACAACATATAAATATAAGTTTCAACTTTTGGCTTATAATAAAAGCCCCAACCCCAACCCATTACGCCAAACATACCCTATATATACCGAAAGAGAGTACATTCCCGGTTATCAATTTACATAAATATTCTCGACTTTATCTTGTAAGGCTAAGTGGCACACTGACCAAGTTTTTTTTTCACCTTACACAGTAGCGTCACATCAGTTTTTTTTTCTCTTCTCTCATTTCCTCTCACTCACTCAATTATTGTGGACACAGCCACTTTATGTCCACCTTTTATTAAAATACACGCTTTATACGAATACATTCCACTAAATACCCCTTACACACTCACAAACAAAATAAAAAAACAATAAAAAGAATGAGAGCCTCACATCACTTCATTTGTAAACTAGGTGACCAAGTCACCGAATTGTGTCTTGGAAACCGAAAGTCACTAAGTGAATTTGTGAGGAGGCATGGGTAACTAGGTGACTTTGGTTGTCACCGATTTCATTTTCACACCTTTGCCATCCAGTCTAACATTATCTTGCACTACATCTCAGAGCTCAAGTAGCTATATTATAAGCAACATTGTTCTCCTCTCTTCTAACAAAAAGCAACTACATAGATTAAAAGCTAACAAATTACATGTGATTTGCGCATATAACTCGAAATTTATAGAAAGGTAGTCCCTTTTTGAAGCATAGTAACTATACACATGGAGTCTGACTCAAAGATACATTGGAATTACATTTTTTGTTTGCATGGTTTGTCGCTAATAGCGTATGGGAGCTTCAACCCAACTGGCTAAAGCCCATACACTCTATATCAGCCTAATACGAGCCCACCAGCTAAGATTCGGCAACAGGCCTGGAAAACACTTCCCCAGGCTACGCTAGGGTAAAACATGCCTAACAAACGCGTCTAGGCAAACGCATGCCTGGCAACTCTACTAGGGTTGTTAGAATGAACACCACATGTTGCTCCCTCATTCGCGGAGATGTAGTGCTACAACCATGCATAGATCCCTCTATGCACCTGACTTAACCTAGGGTGACACGCCAAGTGTCATCCTTGTACCTTTCCTTGATGACCACCACGTGGCTCATCCTGGGCCATAAGATCACCTTTACAGGTTGCTCAGGCCATTTCCCTAAAATGGACCAATTTATTATTCTCACATGAATAATACTTTCACACACAAAACTCAGTCAACTCGTGAGTGTTAACCCAACTCGTGACTCCGCTCACACCTTGGGGTTCTTACCGAGCGTGGGAAACCAAACGATCGACCAACCCCGAACCCTCAATACATTCTTACGTAAACATGGCGCCATTCGTGCTATACGATACTAATAGTCGCAATTTTTTTTCCTTTTTCTGATTAGCCGAAAAACATTACTTTCATTGGAAAACAAGAAACACTTGTTATATTTTGAGTTTTTCGATACACGAAAATTTCGTTTTCAAAATTCCGTCACTAGAAAACCAAGTAAAACGTTAACCGTTTTCGCCTCCCTATCGTCAGGAAACCCAAAATCCACTTTTCCATCACCAAAAAATTCGTCTTTACCCATCTTTTATTGATTCCTACCACAATATTTAAAAAATTCAAGCTACATATAAAGCCATAACTGTCATAATCTTAACTTAATATAGTTTTCGGATACGAGCCTACGATGGTATACCCCGGTTGTGAATTTTGTATCTGAGTCATAAAAACAAGGAGGTTGGTATTATTTATTGTGAGCTGGTTGATATATTACTGAATGTTGCAAAAGTCTGAAAATATATTGAAACTATAGTTATGAAAAATGTTGGGATTTAGAAAATCCATGTTGAAGTATCGGTCACCCCAACAATAGTCTAGCATATATTAGCTCGTAGACATTAAGTTATTTATTAATTATTTAGTTAGTTTAATAATACCGTGGAGGACGGACATGTCTTTACCCACTGTATGCCTGATCCACAGCCCGTAGGTGGCGTTTAGTAGTTTGTATAAATACCCCTTCCCACTAAGGGAAGGGTTGGTGGTTTTCATTTTAATAAAACACACACATAGTGTTTCTCTCTCCTTCTCTACTCTTTCTCTCTCTAAAATGGCTATCTTGTTCTTTCACAATCCTAGACCTCCCGAATCATATGAACAACATAAATAATGATCCTACAATTGGTATCAGAGCCAAGGCTTTGTTGTTTGTGTTGATTCATGGGGTTTGTATCACATTTTTGTACCTTGTTTGATGCAGTTAGTGTGCGGGTTTGAAAGCGTGTTGATACTGTTGGTGAATCTGTTGTGTTAAGAGTTGTTAAATCAGAAGTTTTTAAGTAGTTTTAAGATGTTCTTTGAATCTGGTCTATGTTGCTTACTAGTTTGAACATGTTTACTGGTTGGAAGTTTGATGTGGTTATTTTAACAGTTTTAGTAATGTTTTAACAGGTTTTTATAACTATTTTATAACAGCTTCTGAAAACTGTTTGTGTGGTCGAATAATTTTTGTTGATTATCCGCTTTAAACATTTTTTTTGTAGTTTCTGGGTTTTGTTCTGGTGTTAGTGACTGAGTTTTAACTCAGTTCTTGGCTGCGATTTGTGTCGGTAAGAAGTATGTTCTTCGCTACGGTTTGTGCTATACATAGACGTTCTTCAGTGCGGTTTGAGGGTTCTACAAAGGCGGTTTGACGTTTGAGTTTGTCCAGATCCGGTTTTTTAGGTTGATGTGTTTTGACCCGGTCAATTGAGTTTTGACCCAGTCAACTGAGTTTTGACCCACACAACTGAGTTTTGACCTAGTCAACTAAGTTTTGACCTAGTCAATTGAGTTTTTACCCGGTCAAATGCGTTTTGGTAAAAACTTACTGCGTTTTGACACTAGAAAGCATTTTGAAAACCGTTTTTGAAGACTGCTGCGATTTGGACAGATTAGAAAAAGGAGATGAATATGACTCATTAATGCGGTTTGACTTGACACGACATAAAAGGAGAAGAAAATGATGATGACTGCGTTTTGTCCACATGACCAAACATACCAAATCTTAATCAAACCTATGACTCGTACTAAATTGAAACATCAAGATCTCAGTCTATCTTGTTCGTGTGGTATAACAACCCAATGACCTTAAAAGATTTCATCACGAGCAAGAATCAACCATCACATATCTAGCATAAACCTCGTCAAAACCAAAACC
Source organism: Chrysanthemum makinoi (assembly GCA_910596185.1). NCBI lineage: Eukaryota > Viridiplantae > Streptophyta > Magnoliopsida > Asterales > Asteraceae > Chrysanthemum > Chrysanthemum makinoi. The sequence continues at coordinate 17,177,906 of OU343224.1, read as the reverse complement.
AATCCTATGTAAGACACAAACAAAACCCTCAACAATCACAACTCCAACTCTCTATTTGCCTCACAACAATGACTTAAACAAGATCTCATTTTTTTTTCATTCGTGGCTTTTAATAACTTCAAGACCTTAAAGATCATGAACACAAATGATTATACCCATCATAGATCCCAGATTTGAACAAAATTAAAAGTAAGAATAGATCTCAGTTCTTGTTCACATAATCATCAATCTTTAGAGATTTACTTGTGTGAACAAAGAAATCATCACTGGTCTATAAGAAAACTATGCTCTTCATTGATCTCAAACCAAAGACTCGTAAAACTCAAAACTAAAACATGATCTCAGGTTTTTTTTTAACATTTCATGTATAGATCTTTAGAGATCTTTCACTTGAATACCATCATAGATCTGTTTGAAGCTTACACTTCATATAAATATCTAAATAAATTGAAGAAAGAACAAAACCATTTAGGGTTTCATCCTATCCCCATGATCAGTTAAAAGGAAAACGAAACAACTAATTAATTTACCTTCCCTATTCAAGTTCTTGAAGATAACATCTTGACACCATCCCTGTGGTGATTCTTGAGATGAAACGCACCATCCCTGTGGTGTTCGTTTGATGAAAGAAATCTGTGGTGTTCGTATAAGATCTGTGTTGGTGGAAGTGGTGTGATGTTCCTGATGTTGGTTGATATAGATCTACGCTTTGATGGTATTGAATTTGAGAGAAAAGTTAGGAGGGGGGCGGGCTGAATAAGGATTAGGGTTAGTTGATTGAGTGAATTTAGGGTATGGTAAGGTTTGTGTGGTGTGTTAAATACCTCATATTTTTAGGGTTTGAGACATGTGATAATTTTTATAACCAGGTTATACAAAGCCTATCACTGGATCTGGTATAACGTTTTGTTCGAATGGGCTTCACACGCTTTGGGCTGACATGGATTGGGCTTCTTTCTTGGACAAAATATGTAATGTAGCCTGATATGATTTGTATTTCGGATATAAACGTGATGATATCGTATAGAAAAATGTTTGATATAAAAACGTTTATATAAGTGGTATTTGGTCTCATGTTCAATCCATATTAGTTCGGGTTGTACACCTTTGAGTATTTTGGATATAAAAGGTTGTTGATAATAATTGAGATTAATAGTTGGGTATTTTGGGTATTCTCATGGGGATACACATTAGGTTGGATTTGTTGAATACTATCTTGTATCGTGTCTTGGTGAAATATGGTTGATTTGGTGGTTTATTGGAAGATTGAAAGTTTTTTTAGGCTGCGTTTTGGTCCTCGTAAAACATTCTTGATTGCGGTTTGAAACAAAATTGATATTCTTTGATGCGGTTTGTGTTTATAAGAAGATTACTAGTTGCGGTTTGCTAGTGCACCTTGTGTATTGCGGTTTGATTGCTACTGTGTTTTGCCTGTTGAATCTTGGTGCGATTAATTTCAAGGAGGCTACATTATTCACGGCTTGATTTATACATTGTCAAAATGACCACATAATTCTTTTTCAGTATAATTGATTTGACTTTGAAGTGACGTCTCAAAGATGTGTACTTATTTATCTCAAAGTCATGGGGTGGTTGGATGCACGACTTTTGAAGATGACTTGTTTGGGCATATATTGAGTGTGATGAAGACTCGGCTATCTAGTTACCTTTGTGATTCTTTCTCGCTTAACCCATGTAGGATCGTGAATATTATGTTGTTTGATGATTCGGGTGGTCTAGGACAATGATTAAACAAGAAAGCCATTTTAGATAGATGAAGAGAGTTGAGAGGAGGTTCCTTGAAGAGAGTTGCTTTACAAAAGAAAGGTTAGATTCAAAGAAGCCACACCCCTTCCATGGATGGAAGGGGTATTTATAGTTACACAATACACGACCTCCTATCGGCCTGTGGATCAGGCATACAGTGGGTAAAGACCCGTCCTTCCTCCACGGTGTTGCACTAGACTAAATCTAAGATGATCACGTACTAACAACTAACATAATAAACGACATGTCTACGAGCTAACTTAAGCTAGATTATACTTGGGGTGACCGATGCTTTGCAATAGAATTTCCAATTCCTAACAATCTCCCCCTAAGGGAGGTCACCCCATGAATTACAATGTGAATCCTAGCATTCTAATAAATCTTCAGTCTTGAGCTCGTAGACTTCTCTTCATCAAAGTATTCAAACTATGTGCTTCTGTGGTGATTTCATCATTGTTCAACTACAATGTATGGTTCGTGGAGGTTATTGAGCTGATCCACCTTGATGACCTTTGAGCATTACTAGAGATCATCAGCCACAACAAATCTCAAAGATCACCCATTGTTGTGTTGCCGATATGATGTTGTGACAATTGGACCGACATGCTCACATTCGGATCATGATTTCTTCTTATCGAGTAGCGAAGTTTTCGTTGATTCATGATATTGGCGGCAGAAAGCGTAAGCATGGAGTGAAAATATCAGAGTCATTGATGCACTAATCATGATTTCGTTAGATATGACTGTGTTGTGTGAGCATGCGGCTATGGATTGACCGCTTCATTCGATCGGTACCGCAAAGCGTTGGGGTGTACCGCATAAAACAGTTAGCAATAAAGCGTATGAAAGTGTCTTTGATCACTTTCATTGAATTGAGTACACGCCCACGGTTCCCGTTGATCAAGACAAGTACGCTGTGATCGGTATAATTCGAAGAATTTCCTTGACAGGGTTTCATAATGCTCTAGTTGTTCTCAAACCGAACGCGTCTCAAAGAAGACAACACGAGTGAGTGAACCAAAAAATGAGATTAACCGATTGATGAAAAGAGATTTGAAAAAAAATCGTGCATTGCTCAATAGAAATTGTTTTTTGCAATACAACGAAGGTTTTAATGAAAATCAATTATCAATCATAAACACCTTTTATTTTGAGAAATAAGTACATAGTCGATGTGCAAAAGAAAAGAGTTTTTGAGCACAACGACCGGTTTTACAAAGGTATCCGTCAATCCATAACCTGAACCAGGATTGATTCAAAAGATTGAATCGCCCCATTGTTTCTGTTCAGTTGTCACATGGTTGATCTATTGAATATATCTCACATGCCATCTACCAGGAGCTTGTTTGATGTTGACTCCAGAAGGCTTTCCATCTTCATTGTGAATATGTTTACATATCACTCAGATGTTACGCAATACCACAAGGATAATGCGTAGGACTCATAGGATATAATCTCTCTTTCCACATTGTGTGAAACAGAGAGACTTCATTGAAAGTGTCCTAATGAGATTTATTGATGATCTCGTGGCTCTAGACTCAATTGTGCATATTTGGTTCCTATGCCGGAGACTAGGGAGAGGGTCTCCTTCTTCAATATCAACAATCTCTAAGAGAAAGTCGATAGATTATGTCGGTTCCCCGTGAGAATGAAACAAGTCCTTTTAAGAGGAGCTTGAGTAGCTTGGGAATTTTAGTGCAAAGGTCGTCCTTTGGGTCCATGACGTCTTGTCTTCAATACCGGTGTTACCTTAGTAAACACCAGTAGCATATGTATTGAACCCAGTTTCTGCCCTAAGGTTGAATTGTTGGAGGGCTATTTATTTTCACCCTTTTCACAATCAATTCTTTTTCATTCTTCAACCCCTTCAGTGCTTACCGAGACTTCATTGCTAGAACCTTGTTGGGTTTATTCCAGTACTAGCTCTATCTCAGTCCGCACTCTTCCCATATCTCACTTTTCTCCTTTTTTCATCATACCTAAGGACTCTACACTATCTAGTGGATTGTCCCTGGGTAGATCCCTCCGGCACTGGCGGGATCGTGGGAACAAATACCTAACCTAACCATCCTTATAACTCCATGCATAAAGTAAAATGGTCGGTCTTTTGGTATAGTTCATTCTTTCTTGAAACCAATAGAAAAATCATTTGGAAAAACAATCAAGGTACTTGTGATACGAGATCAAAGCATTTTGTACCTTAATAGTTTTGATCATTTAGAAAACCTCCCCCTCAACATGTGCATATGATTTAGAAATTGTTTAGCAAATGGAGGAAAGAGGACTTTGAAATATTTTCTTTGATCACAATTTTCATAGAAAAAGCCATTTGATTTTCTTTGGTAAATTCTCCCCCTCAATATGTGCATAGGATATTTGAAATCATTTTATCACATAGAGGCAAGAGTTAATTTGAAGCACATCCACAATCACAAGAGCCATTAAGAAACCATTTGAAAACTCAATCAAGGTTCTTTATAAATCATTTTAAAAAGCTTTCGTACCTCAATAGTTTATTTGCTCCCCCTCAATATGTGCTTCGAGATTCCAAAGCGTTTAGCACATATGAGAGAGCAGCCTGCACAATTAAATCAAAACGATCACATTTTATCAAATTTCATTAATAAATCACAAATTCTCCCCCGATCAAAAATATCAAACCCTTTGAGATTTTGGATCCCAAGTGATTTAATTAGGTTTAAAAAACATGGGAGAAAATTTGGCCTTGTTTAAATACTCATCTGGTTTTTGCATAAATCCTCCTCCTCAACATGTGCATTGTGTATTTGAAATCGTTTGGCACATGGAGGCAGGAGTGCCTATAAAGGACTAAAACCGATTCCATTAAAACAGATTTGAGATTTAAATCACGATCTCTCCCTCGATCAAAAATTTCAAACCTTTTGAGATTTGTGATCCCAATTGATTTAAATAATTTAGAAAATTTTGGGGAAAGACGTGGCAAGATTTGATTTTGAAAAATGACAGATAAGGACCATTTTAAGACATTAAAGATTGTTAGTGTCAGGTATGATTGTTTTAAGAGATCTTTAAGTAAAATAAAACAATTTCACAATCAAACAAGAACAGAAAAAATTTCATTTTGACAGATCTTTGAGTTTTAAAGAAAATCATACCATGACATAACATTAAATCTTTAGATCATCACATTTTAACGTACAAACGGACTCTTTTGAAGATATATTGTTTGAAAATACTTTAAATAAAAAATCACTCTCCCCCTCAATCCATGACAGTAGTCGATGATTGAGTGACTTAAGTTTTGATAAAATGAAGTCCGGTGATTTTCAAAATTAAGTCCAATTAATTTTCAAGACAATATTTTTCCATTTTCAAAACAATATATTAAAGATTGTTTAAAAATGGTATCCTGCACAAAGATACGTTAGGTGGATGAGCTGCTTTTGTTGATGTTGTTGCTGTAGGGCTTGGAAGAAAAACCGTCGCAAATGCGGTGAGACTTTTACGTTGCATTTTAATGCCAAGCGAGGTCAAATTAAGCTCCGTTTCTTCATCACTTAGAAGAAAACCATCTGCTGATGCAGTGAGACCTCTTACGTTGCATTTATGCCAGCTTTCCATTGAAATCAAATTAAGCTCCGTTTCTTCATTTGTCAACCCAAGATATAGTTACCCTTTCCTTTCGGCATCCAATCTTCTTCAATTGTGGGATCCGGATCGGGAACATTCTTATATACCAATATACATGCGTACGTTAGTGAACACAATACTGAGATATATGGTGGTCGACATCACCCAAACAGCAATCGACTAATAAAAGTCAATTCAACATATCAATCAGATCATAAAAGGTATGGGAATTATGTGTTCATCAAACTCTAATCATCTAAACCTAACAATCATATCCTAAATTCTTAGTCCTTCGACACAGGCAAATATCATTTTTAATTAAGCACGTAGGATAATTAAGAAAGCTCGTTAGATGATATTGATTTGAAAACATTCTCCCCCTCAATCAATGACTCATTTTAGAAAATTTTAAAAGCCGCGAAGTCATTGATTGAGTTTTCAATTTTTACGAAAAACTCTGAATCTGTTTGATTTTCAAACAACTCATTTACCACCATGTTTGAAAGACAACAAATATTTTTCTGAAGAATTTTAGACGGAAAAACATTTGTGTAGAAACAACAGTCTTTTTGATGACATGCTTTCCTTGTTTTGTTTTAGGATAAGTGCATGAATTATTTGAAAATCGGTTTAGCGCAGCACTTTCCTATTTGAAGAGCGGGTTGCTATCAGAAATAATAGCAAGCCATGGTTTAAGCGCGGGTCACATTCTGAAGTAACTGTAAGCCATATTTAGAGACATGTTTTGGAAAAGAATATTTACACCTCCTGCTCGAACTTCATCTATGGTCCCGTGCCATTATTGAATGACATTTCTAAGACCGTAGATGTTATCGATACCAGAAGACATGTCTTGAAAATAAACATATTTTTGGTATTTTTTGAAATTTTCTAATTTTTATGGGTTTTTGTTGGTTTTATATTTTTCTATTTTCTTTTTGTTGGTTTTATATTTTTGTATTTTGTTTTTAAAAAATATATACATAGATAGAGAAGATGATATAGTAAAAGAAGATTATGATACGAGTACCGAGATAAGGATATCAAGCAGCCCCGTTATAGAAGATAGAAGTCATCATCCCTAAAATTTCACCACCAAAGCTTCCGAGGCTCTTGCATTGAAGAAAGTGTTAGGAATTAGAAAATTCCATAGTGAAGAGTCGGTCACCCCAAATGTTATCTAGCTTAATTTAGCTCGTAGACTTGTCGTTAGTCACGTTATTTAGTAGTTTATTTATTAGTTTGTAGCGTAGTATAGCTTAGTGCAACACCGTGGAGGAAGGACGGGTCTTTACCCATTGTATACCTGATCCACAGGCCGATAGGAGGTCGTATTTCTTGTAACTATAAATACCCCTTCCATCCATGGAAGGGGTGGTGCTTTTCAATCTAATATTCTACAATTTGTGAAGTAACTCTCTACCAAGAAAACACCCAACTCTCTAACTTTCTCTCTCTAATGGCAAACATGTATTTTGATCTTCCAAGACCACCCGAATCATCAAACACAATAATATTTGGATCCTAACAATTGGTACCAGAGCCAGGTTGTTGTGTTTTGTTGATTTGTGTGGTATTTTTTTATTCCTGTTGAAACTGTTTTGGTACTTTTGTGTCTGGAATTTTTTTTTGATAACAGTTCTACATGTTTTCGTGTATCTGTTTGGTCAAAATATTAAAATTGTCATGTGGTCTGTCTTGGTATCTGTGTTATACCTTTTGTCTTTGGTTCAAACTTATTTTTGTTTCATCCGTATTTTTTGTTGTTACCAATAACAGTTTTCATGGTCAAATGGGTCAAAATGGATGCATCTTTATACTTTTTCTGGGTTTATCATGAATATGGTCGGAAAGTTGTCGAAAAACTCACCGAAAAAATTTTAATGGTCAAATTTTCTTGTTAGCGAGTTGGGCTGTTTCTTTATAGCGAGTTGTCAACTTTTTCTTGCTAGCGACTTATATTTATAAGTTGGCGACTTGTGATAACATAAAAGTACAGAAGCGACTTGTTAACAGAAAAGTTAGCGACTTGTTTTTTGGGTAGCGAGTTGTTGACTCGTTGTGATAGCTACTTGTTACTTAACAAGAGTTAGCGACTTGTTTCAAAATCTGGGTAGCGACTTGACCGTGTTTTATTTGGCTAGCGACTTGCAACAGATAAGATGAAAATGAGTTTGACCTTGACTACAACACGACCTCATACCACAAAACCAAAATACCATGGACTCATCAAACGACCTCAGTTTATATTCAATACATCATCAGTCTTAACAGATTTCGGCATAAAAGAAATAGACCCAATTCATTAACGACAACATCTATCAACGTCCATTTATATCATCAACAACAACTTCAACTTATCAAACCTAATATACCAACTCTCATCGACCTATTATCAAGACTCGTTCAATCAGAATCAAATGACTATAGGCATCTCAGATCTGGTTCGATTAGTTTCTAATCTTTATAAGATTTTTGTTGAACCAATATCATCATTGATCTAGTCATGTTCGAAGTTAAAACTTCATAATAATATTCGAAAGTTAAAGAAAGACCAAAACCAATTGGTTTCAATCTTTTCTTTGTTTCGATTGAAGACAAAACTAGAACAATACCACATTAAAATCTTACCCGAGACCACTAATTGATCTTGAAGATGATCCATGGATAATGATGCTTATGACCATCCATGTGGCCGTCACATAACACCCTTGAGCCAACCCTGTGGCGAGGCAATTATGAACTTCAAAAAAAAAAAAAGGGGATCCGATTCTATGATATAATCATTTGGGTTTGATATCGATGGTATTTATGGTGTGATAATTTCATGTTTGATTATCAAATGTAATCGAAGTTTAACCTTCCGCACTGATTTTGGGTTCGTCTTGATAAGAGAGAGACAATGGGGCGACGAAGTTTAAGATTAGGGTTTGAGATGTTTTGGTGTGATGGGGGCGGACTATTAAGCATTGTAGGAGTATTTTTAGGGGTAGGTCAAGTGATTATGTGAGTGTTTTATACACCGGATGATACATGTAGGTGGATCGGGTATATCATTTTACAATGGGCCGTGTATTTCATGATTGAACGAACTGAAGTATGGACTGTCTTAACATGGATTGGATAGAGTTATCTTTTTGATGGGCTTGTGATGAACTCATTCATGAAATGAGATAATGATTTCAAACGCACGTTATATCTTCATAAAATTGGCATCCGAATTTTTGTTTACAAAATTTTGGATACACTTTTTGATATATATTGCTTAAGAGTGGTATTCTGGTTATGATAAAATTTCTTGAGGATACAAATTCACGGCTTGAGCTAATATTAGATAGAAATGACTTCCAGTTTCTTGACCGGTATTACTTTGGTAAATGAAGTGACGGTTCAAACAGTTTTATTTGTACATTGGACTTGGATGATTAGATTGATTTTCATAAACCGGGCTTTGATTTTTGCAAATAACCAAGTTTGGGCATTACACATGATTGGGTGAATGGGCTTCTCAAGAACTAGATGTTATGTGAGTTGATTTATGATGTGATTTGAGTCGTGCGTGGTATTTATTGATCATGAGATTTGTTGAAGTGATTCGATGATGAGACTCAATGGGTTTTGTGGTATACGGATTGATCCCTTGGTTTATACAGTTTCACGAAAGATATTATATCTCGGCTTGAAATCTTTATTGGAAAAGGTGACTACGGGGTTGTTTGTACGACATTTCTTACTTGAATTTGAAGTGAGGTTTACCGGGCGGGTTTACTTATTTTCGTCTTCTTTCTTTCTACCCTTCAGCGAAGATGACTTGTTTGGGCATTTATAGAGGTGATAAAGACTTGGCTATTTAGTTACGTTTGTGATTCTTTCTTGCTTAACCCACAACGTAGCTATCACTTTGGTGTCTCACTCGGTTGAGAATGTCAAGAGGTTTTGTACATTGGGTACACCGTTTCTTGTTCACAAGGATTAGTACAAGTTTAAGTAACAAATCTGGGAAGTTTTACTTCATGATCAAGTTTGGCATATCGGGTTTAATTCTCCTTGTGGTCACTACAATAGCCGAGAATCGTGAATGATGTGTTTACCAAAGTGTTGATTGGATGATTGATGATTTTGTTGATGTTGGATAATGAATGATGAACCATTTGCATGTTCCCCTTAAAGCAGATATTCACCGAAACCAAAGTTGTCATTACACATTCAAGCTGACATTGTTTACGGTTTTGTCTTGATTTTGTAAATTCCCGCGAAAGAACCTTTTCTCGGTTTAAATCATAGACTTGTAAAATCCCGTGACAATGGAAACATCCTGGTATTAGTAAAGTGCATTTTCGGATCTATCTTACGGTTTATTCTTGGTTTTGTAAAATCCCGCAAAAGAATCTATTTTTCGGTTTAAACCATAGAGTTGTAAAATCCCGTAATGATGGAACCATCCTGGAGAAAAGGAAAGTGTACTTCGAGATCTTATCCGATGCCTTTGGTGCTACGATTTACGCCAAGAAGGGATAAAAGGGTGTATTTCATGAATTGGATGTGTGTTTGGATTATCGTCATGGCAGTCTGGTTATTACATGGTTTCACGGGATGTGCTTTTAACCATGGTCGGGATGAAACCATTATCATAGTTCATTTAAATGTCAAAGAAGGCTAGATTTGCGCTTTTAACCAGAAGATGTGACAACGGCGTTAATTCAGTATTATTTATTTGAGGTTGAAGTGAAATATCACGGGCGAGTGTACTTAGTATCTGAAGGTATAGGGGATGGTTGGATGAAGATTCTTCATGATCCTTGTTCGAGCTTATTATTAAAAACGAAGACTTGGAAATCTAGTTATTGTTGGGTGTCTTTTACCTTTTCTTTTACCACTTGGGGAATTGGGCTCATACCACTACAAAATAACTATCACTTTAAGGAGTTACGTTGTAGTGCTCCGTGTCACATTCAATTGTGGATTTTCAAGAGGTAATGTACGTCTTATACTTGATGGTTGGTTGGTTGAAGAGTATAGAGTACTTAGAGATTCAATGGAGGATGAAGTCTCGGCACCGCTCTTTGTTACATATGTGCAAGTTTAAGTCACGAGTATCGGGGTAGTTTACTTGGTCAAATTCATCATATTGGGTTTTCTCCATCATTTGTCACAACAAAGAGCCTACTGAATGATAATGGGGTGATTACAAATTTGCCAAGAGTAGATGAAAAGAGAGATTTATGACGTATGAACACAACAGTTCATGCCTCGTACTCTAAAGAAAAGAAAATGTATGCGTTTGGGCGCTTTATCTTCAAAAGAAGAGAAATCTTCTTATGGACGTCTGTTCACATCGGAGCCTCGACTTCAACATTATGGCGTATGAACACAACAGTTCATGCCTCGTACTCTAAAGAAAAGAAAAGTGTATGCGTTTGGCGCTTTATCTTGAAAGAAGAAATCTTCTTATGACGTTTGAATTCTTCAGTTCAAGCCTCGTACTCTAAAGAAAAGAAAAGTGTACGCATCAAGCGCTTTATCTTCGAAGAAGAGAAATCTTCTTATTATGACCATTCTCATCAACATGCTTCATACTTTTCCATGGCTTGTCATCAAGTGAATCGCCTATGTTGATTGTTTTCTTATTCCACTTGCTCAACTATAATGACGATGGCGACATCATGAGCTAATTTTGCGGGGGAGAAGTGTGAATAGATTACATTGTTGAAGATATTCACTTGCTTAATCAAGAATGGCATCTCAGTATGCAATTCTTGAGGGGGAGAAGAAGTGTGATAATACTGCATGGTTGATTGATATTTGAGAATATAAATGGTCATACGGCTCTAAACTCATGTAAGAACCGAGCTTCTTCTTATCGGGTCATCTTCACATGGAGTTTTTCTCTTCTAAGAGCCGTTGGTTGACATCTTCATTCGGATTGATGAGTTTATCGACAAAGTGCTTCCGGTTAATGCTTCACGTATACATCAACATGATGATTTCGAACAATCTATCTGTTCTTGTTTGATGTGATTGGTAGTTTGGTGTTACCATCGTGTGTGTTCGTTGCGGCACGATTCTTTGATTTCCTTGATGAACATCTTTCTGTTCTTGTTTGATTGGGAGGGATTTTAGTTAAGGGATTTGCAAGATGTAAGTTAATTGGGATGCTTTTTGGTGAGATGCTTTTTGGTGTGAGTTGAAGATGTTTACTATCTATTCCCCAAGCGTACAATCTTGAAGAAGGTCGAGTCTGATCGCTTCTACATTTTACGCTACATGTTAGAAGACTAAAGACGAGTTGCATTTAACGATCTAAAGACTTCTTCTTAATATGGGCATCTATCAATCAGATTGTCGGTTTAGGGGAGAGCACTAATTGGGAGAGTGTTATAAGTCAAATTCAATCCCCAATTAGACTTGCTCATATTCTTTAGCAATGACTCCTCGAGGACGTTGTTATTGACTATTTCACGTATTGGACATTTGACACAAGTTGATTACTTCAGAGTTAATCATTTATCACTTATTTGAGATTGAAGTTGACATTCACAAAGGCGTGTTCTTATTTGATAACTTGCTCGGGCTTAAGAATTTGAGTTGAAGACATGGTTTATCTAGTTACCGATCGGTGGATGGTTGAAGACACGGTTAACTATCACTATTAGGAGTTACTTTGTTTTACTCGTCACGCATATGACGGTGTGGATAATCGCAAAAGGTGTTAATGTCTCATACTTTGTTTGGGTAGTGAGTACTTAGAGATTTGCTTGAAGCATAAATTCTCTACAACGTTCTTCCATCATTAGGTGCAAGCTTAAGATACAAATGTGGGGAAGTTGACTTGATTTCAAGTAGGGTATATCGGGTTTTCTTCTTCAGCGGTCACTTCAAATTGTCTACATAAGGGTTGATAAAAATAGTCAGAGAGAGTCTTGACAAGTTGATTCTCACAAGAGTTCAAGTGTTCTTCTCATAAAGATTTCAAGTATTTGGGCTTATATAATGTTCTTTGATTCGAAGTATCAAAACCGAGAAAGGGGCAAGGAGACACACATCTAAACACAAAGCGAGTAAACTTGATGAACTTAATTCTTCTATGTGATTGAAGATATCCCGGGAAGACAAATGTCATGACCGTAGAGAAACTCAAGGTTTTACTCATCAAAGCGTTTAGTGTTCTTATTCCAACGACGTGGGGGAAGTGATGTAATAGAAAGTTTCTGAAGATAAAAGAGGTACACAAGTGTGTGGTGATTTCGATGTTATATAATCATCGGGGAGAGAGGATTGTGTATATTGGGGATGCTGTTTCACTTGAGTGCTTAATCGGTGATTCGAGATATAATCACTTATTCGAGTTGAAATCCTGAGATAGTCCTCCGCGAGATAATCGGTGATTCGGCTGCTTCTTCAATGTTATCGGTTATTCTTTCTTTGGGCATTGGTACCGGGTTTTGAGCTTCATACACTTTCTTCAGGGGGAGAGAAAGTATACATCGGGGTTATTCTTTGGCTATTGGACTTAATCGCTACTTGATGGTATAAGTTTCTTTGTCTTTGGTATATGTGTATTCGGGTTCGTGAGCTCTAGTCTAAGAGATTGACTGCATCAATTCAACTACTTGGGGAAGTGGTCTCTTGACACCTTTTGGAATGGATTACGTTAGACTTCAGTGGTTATGAAATTTGAGAAGAATTTTAAAGAGTGGGATGATACGTTCTTTGTTCTTGTTGATGATATAACCCGAGCGGAGATTACAATGATTATTCTTAAATGGAGCGGCAAGATTTATGATAATGGTGTGCTTCTTGTGCATCCGCTAAGGCAAGCTTGAAAGAAAGCTTAGAATCGCTCAATAAGAAGATTTTCGGTTTGGGGAAGCTACCAAAGTCTCACTTTCAGATGGTTCAATTTCTTTCTTTAATGCAAGAGCCTCGGAAGCTTTGGTGGTGAAAGTTTTAGGAATGATGACCTCTATCTTCTACAACGCTGCTTTCGATATCCTTATCTCGATACTCGTATCATCATCTTCTTTAACTATATCATCTATTCTATCTTTGTATATATTTATCAAAAACAAAATACAAAAATATAAAACCAACAAAAAGAAAATAGAAAAATATAAAATCAACAAAAGCCCATAAAAATTAGAAAATTGAAAAATACCAAAAATATGTTTTCTCAAGACATGTCTTCTGGTATCGATAACGTCTACGGTCTTAGAAATGTCATTCAATAATGGCACGGGACTTTAGATGAAGTTCGAGAAGGAGGTGTAAATATTTCTTTCTAAACATGTCATAAAACTATGGCTTACGATTATTTGATGTAACCCGGCTTCAAAACTATGGCTTGCGTTACATTTCGACAGTAACCCGTGCTTAAACTATGGTTTGCTATTATTTCAAATAGCAACCCGTTTTTCAAAGAAGGAAAGTCTTTGCGCTAAACCATTTTTCAAATATTTCGTGCACTTATCCTAAAACAAAATGAGGAAAGTATGTCGAAGGACTATTGTTCCTACACAAATGTTTTTCCGTCTAAAATTCTTGAGAAAAATATTTGTTGTTTTCAAAAAGTGGTGGTAAATGAGTTGTTTCAAAACAATCGATTGAGTTTTTATGAAATTTGAAAACTCAATCAATGACTTCGGCTTTTAAACTTTTCAAAAATTGAGTCATTGATTGAGGGGATAATGTTTTCAAATCTATATCATCTAACGGGCTTTCTTAATTATCCAACGTGCTTAATTAAAAATGATATTTGCCTATGTTGAAGGACTAGGAATTTAGGATATGATTGTTAGGTTTAGATGATTAGAGTTTGATGAACACATTATTCCTATGCCTTTTATGATCGATTGATATGTTGGATTGACTTTTATTAGTCGATTGTTGTTTGGGTGATGTCGACCACCATATATTTGGATGTGTGTTCACTAAGCATATGCGGTATATTGGTATATAAGAATGTTTCGGATCCCACAAATGAAGATGATTGGATGCCGAAAGGAAAGGGTAACTATATCTTGGGTTGACAAATGAAGAAACGGAGCTTAATTGGACTTCTATGGAGAGTTGGCATAAATGCAGCGTAAGAGGTCTCCTTTGCATCGTGAGATGGTTTTCTTCTAAGTGATTGAAGAAACGGAGCTTAATTTGACCTCAGTTGGCATTAAAATGCAACGTAAGAAGAAGTCTCACTGCATCTGCAGACGGTTTTTCTTCCAAGCCCTACAAAGCAACAACAGGAAGCTTCTCAACCACCTAACATATCTTTGTGCAGGATACCATTTTTAAACAATTTTGAAAATTATATTGTTTTGAAAATGGAAAAATATTGTTTTGAAAATAAATTGGACTTAATTTTGAAAATCACCGGACTTCATTTTATCAAAACCTAAGTCACTCAATCATCGACTACGGTCATCGATTGAGGGGAGAGTGATTTAAAATAAATTATTTTCAAACGATATTTCTTCATAAAAGTCCGATTGTATGCGAAATTAAGTGGTGATCTAAAGATTTAATGTTATGTCATGGTATGATTTTCTTTAGAATCAAGATCTTTCAAAATGAAATTTTTTCTGTTCTTGTTTGATTGTGAAATTGTTTTATTTTACCTAAAAGATCTCTTAAAACAATCATACATGACACTAACAATCTTTAATGTCTTAAAATGGTCCTTATCTGTCATTTTTCAAAATTAAATCAAGCCACGTCTTTCCCCAAAATCTTTTAAATGATTTAAATCAATTGGGATCACAAATCTCAAAAGGTTTGAAATTTTGATCGGGGTAGAGATCGTGAGTTAAATCTCTTATCTGTTTAAATGGAATTTGTTTTAGTCCTTTAAAGGCACTCCGCTCCATGTGCCAAACGATTTCATACACAATGCACATGTTGAGGAGGAGGATTTATCCAAAAACATGATGAGTATTTAAACCAGGCCACATATTCTCCCATGTTTTCTAAACCTATTAAATCACTTGGGATCCAAAATCTCAAAGGGTTTGATATTTTTGATCGGGGAGAATTTGTGATTTAATAATGAAATTTGATAAAAGGTGATCATTTTGATTTAATTGTGCAGGCTGCTCTCTCATATGTGCTAAACGCTTTTGAATCTCGAAGCACATATTGAGGGGGAGCAAACAAACTATCGAGGTACGAAAGCTTTTAAAGTAATTTATAAAGTACCTTGATTGAGTTTTCAAATGGTTTCTTAATGGCTTTTGTGATTGTGGATGTGCTTCAAAAGAACTCTTGCCTCTATGTGATAAAATGATTTCAAATATCCTATGCACATATTGAGGGGAGAATTTTACCAAGAAAATCAAATGGCTTTTTCTATGAAAATTGTGATCAAAGAAAATATTTCAAAGTCCTCTTGCCTCCATGTGCTAAACAATTTCTAAATCATATGCACATGTTGAGGGGAGGTTTTCTAAATGATCAAAACTATTAAGGTACAAAATGCTTTGATCTTGTATCACAAGTACCTTGATTGTTTTTCCAAATGATTTTTCAATTGGTTTCATGAAGGAAAGAACAATACCAAAAGACCGACCAATTTACTTTATGCATGGTGTTATAAGGATGGTTAGGTTAGGTATTTGTTCCCACGATCCGCCGAGCGGAGGGATCTACCTAGGGACAATCCACTAGATAGTGTAGAGTCCTTAGGTATATTGAAAAAGGAGAAAAATGAGATATGGGAAGAGTGCGGAATGAGATAGAGCTAGAACTGGAATAAACCCAACAAGGTTCTAGTTATGAAGTCTCGGTAAGCAGAAGGGGTTGAAGAATGAAAAAGAAATTAATGTGAAAAGGGTGAAAAGAAATAGCCCTCCAATTATTCAACCTTAGAGCGAAACCGGTTCAATACATATGCTCTTGGTGGTTACTAAGGTAACACCGGTATTGAAGACAAGGACGTCATGGACCCAGTGATGCATTACCGCACTAAACTTCCCAAGCTACTCAAGTTCCTCTTAAAAGGGCTTGTTTCATTCTCACGGGGAACCGACATAATCTATCGACTTTCTCTTAGAGATTGTTGATATTGAAGAAGGAGACCCTCTCCCTAGTCTCCGGCACAGGAACCAAATATGCACAATTGAGTCTAGAGCCAAGAGATCATCCACAAATATCTCATTAGGACACTAAATTCTTGAAGACTTGCTGTTTCACACAATGTGGAAAGTAAGTATATTTTAAGAGTCCTACGCATTATCCTTGTGGTATTGCGGAACATCCGAGTGATATGCATACATATTCACAATGAAGATGGAAAGCCTTCTGGAGCCAACATCAAACAAGCTTCTGGTAGGTGGCATGTGAGATCTATTCTATAGATCAACCATGTGACAACTGGATAGAAACGATGGGCGATTCACTCGTGAATCAACCTTGGTCGAGAATGGAATTGGCGAATACTTTTGGAAAAACCGTTCGATGTGCAAACCTTCTTTTCTCTAGCACGTCGAATGTGTACTTATGTTTTCAAACTCAAAAGTATCTCTGATTGAAAAAATACTTTTGGAAAAACCGTTCGATGTGCTGAATCTCTTCTTTTAAGCTAGCACGTCGAATGTGTACTCATTCTCTAATACAAAAGTATTTTGATTGAAAATTGATCTTTCTCATAAAACCTTCGTCATATTGCAAAACTCTTTCTTCAAGCAATACGCGATTGTTTTTCAAATCATTTTTCATCAATAAGTGAATCTCAATTTCTTTGGTTCACTCACTCGTGTTGTCTTCTTTGAGGCGTTCGGTTTGAGAACGGCTAGAATAGCTGCGAAACCCTGTCAAGGAGATTCTTAGGAATCCTACGATCACAGCAGTACTTATGCTTGATCAGCGGGAAACGTGGGCGTGTACCTCAATTCAGCGAAAGTGATCAAAGACACTTTCGTGTGTTTTATTGCTAACTGTTGTTTGCGGGTACATTTGGGCGGTTGCGGTGATCGAATTGAGGAGTCAATCCAAAGCCGCATGCTCACGGCATCCACACTTAATTTGAAGAAATCATGACTAGTGCATATCTACATAACACGGCTCGATATTTCATACTATGCTTCGCCACTGCTGCAAATATCATGAACCAGTAAGGCTTCCGCTACTCCGATGGAAAGATGTCATGATTCAAAAGTGTGAGCATGTCGGTCCGAAAGTCACAACTTCACATGATGGCAACACAATAAAGGGTGATCCGGAGATTTACGTGGTGATGATCTCAAAGAAAGCTCAAAGATCATCAAGATGTGGATCGGTTCAAAGACCTCCACTCAAAGTACAAAACTATGCGGACTTTGAAGAATCGCTACAAAAGCACAAAGATTGCGGAAATGAAGAATTCAAGTCTTCGAGCTCAAGAACAAAGTCAAGAATAGAATGCTAGGATTTGAAATGTAAAACATGGGGTGACCTCCCTTTGGGGGAGATTGTTAAGAATTAGAAAATTCCATAGTGAAGAGTCGGTCACCCCAAATGTTATCTAGCTTAATTTAGCTCGTAGACTTGTCGTTAGTCACGTTATTTAGTAGTTTATTTATTAGTTTGTAGCGTAGTATAGCTTAGTGCAACACCGTGGAGGAAGCGGGTCTTTACCCACTTTGTATACGATCCACAGCCGATAGGAGGTCGTATTTCTTGTAACTATAAATACCCCTTCCATCCATGGAAGGGGTGGTGCTTTTCAATCTAATATTCTACAATTTGTGAAGTAACTCTCTACCAAGAAAACACCTAACTCTCTAACTTTCTCTCTCTAATGGCAAACATGTATTTTGATCTTCCAAGACCACCCGAATCATCAAACACAATAATATTTGGATCCTAACAGAAAGAAATTGAACCATCTGAAAGTGAGACTTTGGCAGCTTCCCCCCAAACCGAAAATCCATAAGATGAGCAGATTCAAAGCTTTCTTTCAAGCTTCCATTAGCCAGGTGCACAAAGAAGCACACCATTATCATCGATCCCGCTGCTCCTTTAAGAATAAGTCTCGTGATTCTTCGTTCGAGGTTATATCATCCAATAACAACAACAACGTATCATCCCACACATAAAACAATCTTTTCAAATTTCTTTTCTACTGACGTCTGAAGCAATCCATTCCAAAAGATGTCAAGAGACCACTTCCCCCGAGTAGTTGAATTGATGCAGTCATTCTCTTAGACTAGAGCTCATGAACCCGAATACACATATACCCAAAGACAAAGAAACTTATACCATCGAAGTAGTAGATTAAGTCCAATATGAAAAGAATAACCCCGATGTATACTTTTCTCTCCCCCTGAAGACAATGCACGAAGCTCAAGAACCCGGCACCAATGCCCAAGAGAGAATAACTTATAACATTGAAGAAGCAGGCCGAATCACCGATTATCTCTCATGAGGACTATCTCTCAAGGATTTCAACTCCGGAATAAGTGATTATATCTCTGAATCATTGATTAAGCACTCAAGTGAAACAACCTGAGCATCCCCATGTACACAATCCTCTCCTCACGATGATTGCGATAAAATCGAAATCATCACACACTTATGTACCTCTTTTTATCTTCGTAAACTTTCTCTTACATCACTTCCCACGCGTTGGAATAATAACACTAAAAGCCTTGATGAGTAAAACCTTGAGTTTCTCTGCGGTCATGACATTTGTCTTTCCGGGATATCTTCAATCACTTAGAAGTATTAAGTTCATCAAGTTTACTCGCCATGAGTCAAACCTTGAGTTTCTCTGAGGTAATAACATTTGTCTTCCCGGGATATCTTCAATCACTTAGAAGAATTAAGTTCATCAAGTTTACTCGCTTTGTGTTTAGATGTGTGTCTCCTTCCCCCTTGCTGGTTTTGACACTTCAGAATCACTTAGATGAAAACAAAATGTCTAATCTCAGAATCATTCCTCGTGTGTCTCAATGTGATATCATGCCTCGAAGGGCATTCCACACGAGAATAAACTCATCACAGATCAATAATAGACTCAAACTCTTGTTCGTCAATGAGATCTTGTAGAGATTAGGTTCACATCAAACCTTGAAAGGTCAATACAAATGAAAGATCTCTACAAGTAAAGTCAAAACATTCGAATGTATGTTGGATCTCAGGCTCGTTCAAGAACTCATACAAATCTAAATAGATCTTGTATACTCGAACACAACTCTTCATGGACCCATATTTCAAAAACTTGGTTTAAATAATATCCGAACTTTTAAAGATTAAGAATTAAACCATAACTTGGTCATTCTCTCTTTTGTTCGTTTATAACGAAAAACTCAATAACTTTATGGAACCTACCAATCACCTGGAAACGTTCTCAAAAGTCGTCACAATCCAAGTCTCAAAGCCATCCCTGTGGCCACGATAACGAGCCTCAAGCCAACCCTGTGGCGAGGTCACCTTGATAGAAAGAAGAGGCGGAATTATTTTGTAAGATGTTTTAGGGTTTGCTTTGTGGCTGTGTTTGTTTGTGAGAAAGAGGAGAGAGGCGGATGATATTGAAGGGTTACATTAGGGTTTGAATGATAAGTGGGTAAATGGGAGTATTTCTGTGATGGGGGCGTGTGTATGAGAGTGATTTTAGGGTATGTGGAGTGATAAGGTGTGTTAAATACCCCACAATATTAGGGTACACGATTATTGGTATATGGGCTTTCAAATCTATATATCTGGTAATGGGCCGAGAATGAATTTCATGGTATGGCTTGCTTGGGTTAAATTTGAGCATATGGTTTGGTTCTTGAATCACATGGATTGTGTATTATCTGAATAGTGTCGTATTTATGTTTAATTGTGACATTTGTATCACTAAAGTTGGGATGCACCGTACATGGGGTTTGAAAATTTATTAGTGCCACTTGGACATAGAGCTTATTTAGATTTAATGATACAATGGTGGTTATCAAATTTCACGAGCTAAAATATGTTAAGTGAGATGTTCAAATGGGACAACAAGAATGTTGGATATGGATGTCGGAAAGATGAGCTTTTCTATATTGGATTGTTTCTATGAGATTGGTTTAAGAGAATTGACGATGAAAGTTGTGATGTGAGATATGTCGATGTTTTGAAACAATGAGTTTTGTCGATGAAATTTGATGTAAGTTATTGTGTTATGAGGTTTGATACGTTGGTATACACATTTTCACAAAGAATATTATGTCACGGCTTAAGTATTTATTGGAAAATATTGACTACGGGGTTGTTTGAACGATATTTCTTATTTGAAATTGATGTGGAATCTTCCGGGCGTGTTTACTTACTTTCGTCTTCTTTCTTTCTACCCTTCCGCGAAGATGACTTGTTTGGGCATTTATAGAGTGTGATAAATACTTGGCTATTTAGTTACGTTTGTGATTCTTTCTAGCTTAACCCACAACATAACTATCACTTCGGTGTCTCACGCAGTTGAGAATACGTCAAGAGGTTTTGTACATTGGGTACACCGCTTCTTCTTCACAATGATTAGTACAAGTTTAAGTAACAAATCTGGGGAATTTTACTTCATGATCAAGTTTGGCATATCGGGTTTTCTTCACCGTATTGTCACTGCAATTGCCAACATAATATGTGGAAGATGTGCTTACCAAAGTAAAGAATTGTTGATAATGTTGATGTTGGATATTGAACCGTTGATGAACCGCTGCATGTTCCCCTAAAACAAATATTCACCGGAACCAAAGTTGTCATAACACATTCAAGCTGACATTGTTTACGGTTTTGTATTGATTTTGTAAAATCCCGCGAAAGAAACTATTTTTCGGTTTAAACCAGAGAGTTGTAAAATCCCGTAATGATGGAACCATCCTGGAGAAAAGGAAAGTCTATTTCGGGATCTTTTCGATGCCTTTGGTGCTACGATTTCTGCTCAAGAAGGGATAAAAGGGTGTACTTCATGAATTAGATGTGTGTTTGGATATTCGTCATAACAGCTTGGTTATTACATGGTTTTACGGGGTTAGGTGCTTCTAACCATGGTCGGTATGAAACCATTATCATAGATCACTTAAAACGTCAAAGGAGGCTAGATGTGAGCTTTTAACCATAAGATGTGACAACGGGGTTAATTCACTATTATTTATTTGAGGTTGAAGTGAAATATCACGGGCAAGTGGACTTAGTATCTGAAGGTATCGGGGATGGTTGGATGAAGATTCTTCAAGATCCTTGTTCGAGCTTATTATAAAAAAAAAGACTTGGAAATCTAGTTATTGTTGGGTGTCTTTTACCTTTTCTTTTACCACTTGGGGAATTGGGCTCATACCACCACAAAATAACTATCACTTTAAGGAGTTACGTTGTAGTGCTCAGTGTCACATTCAATTGTGGATTTTAAAGAGGTAATGTACGTCTTATACTTGATGGTTGGTTGGTTGAAGAGTATATAGTACATAAAGAGTACTTAGAGATGCTAATGGAAATCGGCACCGCTCTTTGTTTCATATGTGCAAGTTTAAGTCACGAGTTCAGGGTAGTTTACTTTAGGGTCAAATTTATCATATTGGGTTTTCTCCATCAGCTGTCACAACAAAGAGCCTACTGAATGATAATGGGGTGATTACATGTTTTGCCAAGAGATGATGAAAAGAGAGAGATTATGACATTTGAACACAACAGTTCAAGCCTCGTTCTCTAAGGAAAATAAAAGTGTACGTTTCAAAGGCGCTTTATCTTCTGAAGAAGAGAAATCTTCTTATTATGACCATTCTCATCAACATGCTTCATGCTTTTTCCATGTGCTTTCAATTATCAAGTGAACCGGGCTACTGTTAATTGTTTTCTTATTCAACTTGCTCAACTATAATGACGATGGCGACATCATGTGCTAATTTTGCGGGGGAGAAGTGTGAATAGAATACATTTAGAAGATACTCACTTGTTTAATCAAGAATGGCATCTCCATATGCAATTCTTGAGGGGGAGAAGAAGTATGATAATTCTGCATGGTTGATCGATATCTGAGAATATATGGTCATATGGCTCCAAACTCATGTAAGAACCGAGCTTCTTCTTATCGGGTCATCTTTACTTGGAGTTTCTTCTAAGAGCCATTGGTTGACATCTTCACTCGGAAATCTAGTTATTTTTGGGTGATTCTTCCTTTTTACTACAACAAAATAACTATCACTTTAAGGAGTTACGTTGTAGTGCTCAGTGTCACATGAAGTTGTGAATTTTCAAGAGGTGATGTACGTCTTATAGTTGATGGTTGGTTGGGTGAAGAGTATAGAGTACTTAGGGATTCGAAGTTGCATGAACTCTTTGCACCGCTCTTTGTTACACATTTGTGCAAGCTTAAGTCACAAGTTCGGGTTATTTTACATCTGTCTCAAGTTCATCATATTGGGTTTTCTTCATCAGTAGTCATTACAAAGAGCCAACTGAATGATAATGGGGTTGGTAACAAGTTAGCTAAGAGAAGTAGAAAAGAGAGAGATGACATTTAAATACTTCAGTTCAAGCCTCGTTCCTTAAAGAAAAGTAAGGTGTACGCTTCAGTGCGCTTTATCTTCAGAAGAAGAGAAATCTTCTTGTTTATGACCATTGTCATCAACAAGCTTCATGCTTTTTCCATGCTCGCTCAGTCATCAGGTGGATCTATTGACCATTTATTGTATTCTTATTTCACTTGCTCAATCAAAATTGGAAATGACGACATCATATGCAATTTTTACGGGGGAGAAGTGTGAATAAACTACATCGTGATGATTTCACTTGTTCAATCAAGAATGGAAACTTCGTATGCAATTCTTGAGGGGAGGAGTGTGAAAATACTGCATGTTGATTGAAATCTGAGAATAAATGGTCATACGGCTCCAAACTCATGTAAGAACCGAGCGTCTTCCTATCGGGGTCATCTTCACATGGAGTTTCTTCTAAGAGTCGTTGGTTTACATCTTCTCACAGGCTGATATGATTAATGACAAAGTGCTTCCAGTTAAAGCTTCACGTACACGTCATCATGATGATTCCGATCAATCAGAGTCATCAGGGGAGAAAGAATGTGTACACCAAGGACTCACAACAAGTTCACCTGATCAAGCTTGATGACTTATGATACGATTTGTGTCGAAGATTGGTTGATTCTGTATCCCTTTGTGTCTTATTCTCCGTACTTCTACCTTATCCACCTTCACCTATCTCGGGCAACAAATTCAAGATTATCAGTGTTCCAACTTGGTAGTTTGGTGTTACCACTTCAGGTGTACGTTTCGGGCTGATTTGCTACATGTAAGTTAATTGGAATGCATTTGGTGAGATGAAGATGTTAACACTCTGTTCCTTAAATGGACAATCTTGAAGAAGGTCGAGTCTACAGTCTGTTCTACATTTTTTGCTGTGTGTTAGAAGACTAAAGACGTCCTGCATTTGATTATCAAAAGACTTCTTCATGTTCCGGGCATTTATCAAAAAGACTGTCAGTTTAGGGGAGAGCACTAAATGGGGGAGAGTGAAAAGCCTGATTTAATCCCTAATTATATTTGCTCACATTGCTCTTCAGCAAGTTGATTCTTACAAGATTTCAAGTATATGAGCTTATAATGTGTTGCTGATTCTGAAGTATCAAAACCAATAAGGGGGAAGGAGACATACATCTAAAAGCACAACGAGTACACATGATGAACATCATACTTCTGCTTGATTGAAGTTATTCCGGGAAGACAAATGTCATAACCGCAGAGAAACTCAGTGCTTAACTCGTGGCTTTTGGTGTATTATTCCAACTACATGGGGGAAAAGATGTAAGATACAGTTTCTGATGATAAAAGAGGTATTTGTGTACTTTGGGTTCTTGAGCTTTATACACAATCATCAGGGGAGATAAATGGGTACATCGGGGACGCACAACAGATTCACGTGATCGAGCTTAATCATACATTCCAGAGTTGATATCCACAGAGATGATCAGTGATTTAATCTACTACTTCGATGTTAGCGGTTATTCTTTCTTTGGGCATATGTGTATTCAGGTTCTTGGGCTTTATTCAATGAGACTGACTACATCACTTCAACTACTTGGGGGAAGTGGTCTCTTGACACTTTTTGGTATACATCACTTCAGACTTCAGTGGAAAGAAATATGAGAAGAGTTATTCAAGTGTAGGATGATACGTTGCTGTTCTAGTTGATAAAACCCTGAACGGATAATTACGAAGATCATTCTTAAAAGGAGCAAAGAAGATCAATGATATGGTGTGCTCCATTGTGCACCTGGCTAAGGTAAGCTTGAAAGAGAGCTTTGAATCTGCTCAACAAGAAGATTTTCGGTTTGGGGGAAGCTACCAAAGTCTCACTTTCAGAAGGCTCAAGTTCTGAGGACGATTCAAGAGCTTCGAAAGCTTTGGTGGTGAAAGTTTAAGAAATGATGATTTCTATCTTCCACAACGTGCTGAACGATATCCTTATCTCATCAGACATCATCATCTTCTTAAATTATATCATCTTCTTTGTAAATATTTTTCAAAGACAAAAATACAAAATTATAAAACCAGCAAAAAGAAAATAGAAACATATAAAATCAACAAAAATCTATAAAAATCAGAAAATTTGAAAAATACCAAAAATATTGTTTTTTCAAGGCATGTCTTCTGGTATCCATAACATCTACGGTTTTAGAAATATCATTCGATAATGGCACGGGACTTTAGATGAAATTCGAGCAGAAGGTGTAAATATTTTCAAAACATGTCTCAAACAATGGCTTGCAGTTATTTCAGACTGTAACCTGCGCTTAAAAAATGGTTTTCTATTATTTCAGATATGCAACCCGTTTTTCAAAAAGGGAAAGTGCTACGCTTAATCGTTTTTCATAAATTCTGTGCACTTATCTCAAAACAAAATGACGAAACCACGTCGACAAAAAGACAGTTGTTCCTACACAAATGTTTTTCTTTCTAAAATTCTTCAGAAAAATATTTGTTTTTCAAAATGGTGGAAAATGAGTTGCTTGAAAATCTATTAGACTTAGAGTTTTCATAAATTTGGAAACTCAATCAATGACTTCAGTGTTTTTAAACTTTTCATAAAAAATGAGTCATTGACTGAGGGGGAGAATATTTTCAAATTTATATCATCTAACGGGCTTATTTAATCATCCTATATACTTAACTGAAAAAGGTGTTTGCAAACTTTGAATGGCTAGGAGCCTAGGATATGATTGTTAGAATTAGATGATTCAAGTTTGATGTTCACATATGTTCGATTGTCTTTTATTAGTCGATTGCTGTTTGGGTATTGTCGACCACTATATATCTGTATGTATGTCTATTTGTGTTGACTAACGTATGCAGATAACATGGTCTATAAGAATATTCCTGCTCCGGCTCCTACAAATGTGGATGATTGGGTGCCGATAGGAAAGGGCAACTATATCTTGGGTCGACAAAGGAAGAAACGGAACTTAATCAGATCTCTGTGGATATTTTGCATGATATATACAACTTCAGAGGTCTCACTACATCAGTAGAAGGTTTCTTCCATCCTTACAGCAACAACTGAAGCAGCTTGTGTTTTTCCACCACCTAACGCATCTTTGTGTAGGAGAAGTAGTGGATGATACCATGTTTGTATTTCTCATGGTGAAAAAATATTGTTTGAAAATAAATCGGACTCTAATTTTTGAAAATCACTAGGACTCCATTTTGTCAAAACATGAGTCACTCAATCAACGACTATGGTCATCGATTGAGAGGGAGAGTGATTTCAAATTAAACATTTTCAAACGATATTTCATCTAATGACTCCATTTGTACGATATGAAGTGGTGATCTAAAGATTTAATGTTATGTGTCAGGGTATGATTTTTTTTCATTAAACTCAAAAGATCTTTCAAAATGAAATTTTTTATTATACTTAAAGATCTCTTAAAATTATCATACCTGACACTAACAATATTTAATGACAAAAATTGGTCCTTATTAGTTAATTTAAAAATCAAGCCACGTCTTTCCCCAATTTTTTTTAAATAATTTAAATCAATTGGGATTACAAATCTCAAAAGGTTTTAAAATTTTGATCAGGGGAGAGATCGTGATTTAAATCTCAAATCTGATAAAATGGTGATTGTTTCAGTCTTTTAAAGGAACTCCTTCCTCCATGTGCCAAACGATTTCATATACACGATGCACATGTTGAGGGGGAGCATTTATCCGAAAATCCAGAAGAGCATTTAATGTGGCCTGATTAAGAACCACATTTTCTCTCATATTTTCTAAACCTATTTAAATCACTTGGGATCCAAAATCTCAAAGGGTTTGATATTTTTGATCGAGAGAGAGAATGTGATTTAAATATGAAATAATCTGATAAAAGGTGATCGTTTTGATTCAAAGTGCAGGTTCTCTCTAATATGTGCTAAACATTTTCATTAATTGATGCACATATTGAGGAGGATCATTTCAAAAGGTATTAAACTATCAAGGTACAAAGGTTTCAATGTTTAACATAAGTACCTTTATTGATTTTGAAATGGTTTTTCTATGGCAAGTGTGATAGTGGAAGTACTTCAAAGACCTCCTTCCTTTATGTGCTAAATGATTTCAAATAAACAACACATATATTGAGGGGGAGCTTTTACCAAAAAAAAATCAAAAGGCTTTTCTATGGAAATTGTGATCAAGTAAATACTTCAAAGTCCTCTTTCCTCCATGTGCTAAACAATTTCAATATCAAATCGCACATGTTGAGGCGGAGAATTTATAAAATTGATTAAAACAATTAAGGTACAAAATGCTTTGATATTATATAACAAGTACCTTGATTGATTTTCCTAATGATTTTTCAATTGGTTTCGAGAACGAAAGAACTATACCACAAGACCGACCATTTTACTTTATGCATTGGAGTTATAAGGATGGTAAGGTTAGGTATTAGTTCCTACGATCCCGCCAGAGCTAGAGGGATCTACCCAGGGACAATCCACTAGTTAGTGTAGAAGTCCTTAGGTATGGTGAAAAAAAGGAGAAAAAGTGAGAATAAGGGAAGAGTGCCGACTGAGATAGAGCTAGGACTGAAATAAACCCAACAAGGTTCTAGTGATGAAGTCTCAGTAAGCACTGAAGGGGTTGAAGAATGAAAAAGAAATTAAAAGTGAAAAGGGTGAAAAGAAATAGCCCTCCAATAATTCAACCTTAGGCGTAAAACCGGTTCAATACATATACTACTGGTGGTTACTAAGGTAACGCCGGTATTGAAGACAAGACGTCATGGACCCAGTGACGCACTGCACTAAACTTCCCAAGCCACTAAAGTTCTCTTAAAAGGACTTGTTTCATTCTCATGGGGAACCTACATATTCTATCGACCTTTTCTTAGAGATGGTTGATATTGAAGAAGGAGACCCTCTCCCTAGTCTCCGAATAGGAAACCAAAGTGCACTATTGAGTCTAGAGCCAAGAGATCATCGCAATAAATCTCGTTAGGACACACAATATGAAGACTTGTTGTTTCACACAATGTGGAAAGTGAGTATATATATTGAGAGTCCTACGCATTATCCTCATGGTATTGCCAGAACATCCGAGTGATATGTAAAGTATTCACGATGAAGATGGAAATCCTTCTAGAGCCAACATCAAACAAGCTCTTGGTGGGTGACTTGTGGGATCCAACATGGATCAAGCTTGTGACAAATGGATAGAAACAATGGGGCGATTCAATCTTGAATCAACCTTGGTCTAGGAAATGAATTGACGAATACTTTTGAAAAACCTTCGATGTGCTCTAAAATTCTTTTCTCGTGGCACATCAACTGAGCGTTATTTTCTCAAACAAAAGTATTTATGATTGAAAATTGATCTTTCTCATAAAAGCTTCGTCGTATTGCAAAACTCTTTCTCTTAAGCAATATGCGATTGTTTTCAAATCAATTTTTCATCAATCAGTAAATTTCAATTAGCTGGTTCACTCACTCCGTGTTGTCTACTTTGGGACGCTCCGGTTTGAGAACGGCTAGATCAACTGCTTCGCTAAACCCGTCATGGAGATTCTTAGAATTCTACCGATCACTGAGGCTGTATATACTGATCAATGGGGAACCATGGTTCTTGCAACCCTATTCAACGAAAGTGAACAAAGACACTTTCATGTGTTTTATTGCTAACTATTGTTTGCAGGAACATTTGACGCGTATGTACCGATCAATATTGAGAAGTCAGTTCATAACCGCATGCTCACAAAGACATACTCTTAATTGAAGAAAAATCATGACAATCAAAGACGTACAACAATGCTTTAGCTACTTTGATGAAAAGATGTCATGATCCATAAAGTATGAGCATGTCGGTCTAAAAGTCACAACATCACATGGAGGCGATACATCAAAGGATGATCCAGAGATTTACTGTGGCTGATGATCTCGAAGAAAGCTCAAAGATCACCAAGTCGTGGATCAGTTCAAAGACCTCCACTGAAAGTACAAAGTATATGGACTTTGAAGAATCCCTGCTAAAGCACAAAGATTGCGGATATTGAAGAATTAAAGTCTACGAGCTCAAGCATGAAGATAAAGATAGAATGCTAGGATTCAAAATGTAACTCATGGGGTGACCTCCCTTAGGAGGAGATTGTTGGGATTTAGAAAATCCATGTTGAAGTATCGGTCACCCCAACAATAGTATAGCATATATTAGCTTGTAGACATTACATTATTTATTAGCTATTTAGTTAGTTTAGTAATACCGTGGAGGACGGACGGGTCTAGACATTTTGGTTTTCTTATGCGGAGACTAAGGAGAGGGTCTCCTTTTTCAATATCAACTCTCTTTAAGAGAAAGTCGATAGATTACATCGGTTCCCCGTGAGAATGAAACAAGTTCTTTTAAGAGAACTTGAGTAGCTGGGAAGTTTTGTGCAGTGCATCACTGGGTCCATGACGTCTTGTCTTCAATACCGGCGTTACCTTGGTAACCACCAGTAGCATATGAATTGAACCCGATATCTGCCCTAAGCTTGAATTATTGGAGGGCTATTTCTTTTCACCCTTTCTCTTTACATTTCCTTTTCATTCTTCAACCCCTTCAGCGTTTACCGAGACTTCACCACTAGTACCTTGTTGGGTTTGTCTAGCTTCGCCTTAGTCGGCACTCTTCCCTTATTCTCACTTTATCCTTTTTTAATCATACCTAAAGACTTCTACACTATCTAGTGGATTGTCCCTGGGTAGATCCCTCCGGCTCTGGCGGGATCGTGGGAACGATTACCTAACCTTACCATCCTTATAACTTCAGTAAAGTAAGTGCAAGGTCGGTCTTTGATATACTTCCACGATTGCCAACAGTAACCATTCGCTCCCCCTCAATATGTGCATCGATAAGCGAAAGAGTTTAGCGCATATTAGAGAGAGCCTACACTTTGAGTTATAACGATCACTTTTTATCAGATCTCATATTCAAATCACATTCTCTCCCCCGATGAAAAATTTCAAAACCTTTTGAGATTTTCGATCCCAATTGATTTAAATAAGTTTAGAAAATTTGGGATGAAAATGTGGTCAGATTAATTACATGTACTGATAATGGAACATTTTAGCGCTCCCCCTCAATCTATGAGGAGGGTGTTAATGTCAGATATGATAGGTATTGAAAGTAGACACATAACAACAAAAATTGTATCATCCACTATGTAACATATTGGATTTCACATACACATCAAACCATAAATAAAGGTGGCGTACAAGATGAGTTTTAGAGAGAGAAAGTTAGAGGTTTGGGAACTTTAGTGAGAGAAAGAAAAATCTTATTATGAGCTCTAACTCTCTACCTTGGGAGGTAGAGAGTATTTATAGTGTTACAATAAAACGCCACCTGATGGGCTGTGGATCAGGCATACAGTGGGTAAAGACCCGTCCGTCCTCCACGGTGTTACTAAACTAAATACTACTTAACATCAAATAACTACGACTACGAGCTTTCTAACGATTACATATACTTGAGGTGACCGACACTTTAACTACTGGATTTTCCAAATCCTAACAATCTCCCCCTAAGGGAGGTCACCTCAAACACACATTGAAATTACATAGAATACAAACAGATATTACATTGAGATTGTTCTTGGATTCTTGTTCATGTTATTTGTCTCAGAAGCTCGTAGTCTTTGATTCTTCATTTTGCATGTTTGGATAATCTGAGTGGAGGTCTTTAACTGATCCACGTGATAATGAGTTTTGAACCAACTTTGAGATCATCACCACATTAATCTCTCGACTCATCCATTGTGGTGTTGGTATTATGTGATGTTGTGACATTTGGACCGACATGCTCACACTTTCTGGATCATGATATTCTTATCGAGTAGCGGAAGCTTTCGTTGATTCATTATATTGGCGGCAGCCAGAGCGTAAGTATGGAGTGAAAATATCGAGTCATTGATGCACTAATCATGATTTCTTTGGAACTGAATGTGTTGAGTGAGCATGCGGCTATGGTTTGACCGCTTCATTCTCATCACCGCGAACGCGTCGGGGCGAATCGCATAAGACGCTTAGCAATAAAGCGCACGAAAGTGTCTTTGATCACTTTCGATGAATTGAGGTACACAGCCCACGGTTCCTCGCTGATCAGTACAAACCGCCATGATCGGTATAATTTCGAAGAATTTCCTTGACAGGTTTCGCTGCTCTAGCCGTTCTCAAACCGAACGTCTCAAAGAAGACAACACGGAGTGAGTGAACCAAATGAAATGAGATTCATGATTGATGAAAAGAGATTTGAAAACAATCGTGTATTGCTCAATAGAAATTGTTTTGCAATACAACGAAGGTTTTAATGAAAATCAATTATCAATCATAAACACCTTTTCATTTTGAGAAATAATACACGTCGATGTGCTAAAGAAAGGAGTTTTTAAGCACAACGACCGGTTTTTCAAAGGTATCCGTCAATCCATAACCTCAACCAGGATAGATTCAAAAGATTGAATCGCTCCATTGTTTCTCGTTCGCTTGTCACATGGTTGATCTATTGGATAGATCTCACATGCCAGTTACCAAGAGCTTGTTTGATGTTGGCTGTAAGGCTTTCCATCTTCATGTGAATATGTATGCATATCACTGATGTTCCGCAATACCACAAGGATAATGCGTAGGACTCATAAGATATAATCTCTTTCCACATTGTGTGAAACAGAGAGTCTTCATTGAAAGTGTCCTAATGAGATATTGTGGATGATCTCGTGGCTCTAGACTCAATTGTGCATATTTGGTTCCTATGCCGGAGACAAGGGAGAGGGTCTCCTTCTTCAATATCAACAAACTCTAAGAGAAAGTCGATAGATAATGTCGGTTCCCCGTGAGAATGAAACAAGTCCTTTTAAGAGGAACTTGAGTGGTTTGGGAAGTTGAAGTGCAGTGCGTCACTGGGTCCATGAAGTCTTGTCTTCAATACCGATGTTACCTTGGTAACCACCAATAGTATATGAATTGAACCCGGCCGCCTAAGGTTGAATAAATGGAGGGCTATTTTTTTCACCCTTTTCACATTCAATTCTTTTTCATTCTTCAACCCCTTCATTGCTTACCGAGACTTCATTACTAGAACCTTGTTGGGTTTATTCCAGTACTAGCTTAGACTCAGTCCGCACTCTTCCCATATCTCACTTTTCTCCTTTTTTCCATCATACCTAAGGACTTCTACACTATCTAGTGGATTGTCCCTGGGTAGATCCCTCCAGCTCTGGCGGATCATGGGAACTCAACCTAACCTTATCATCCTTATATCACCATGCATAAAGTAGAGTTGGTCGGTCTTTTGGTGTAGTTCTTCCGCCTTGAAACCAATTGAAAACCATTTGAAAATCAATCAAGATACTTGTGATATAGAATCAAAGCATTTTGTATCTTAATTGTTTTGATATTTTAGAAATGCTCCCCCTCAACATATGCATGAAAATTCAGAATTTGTTTAGTACATGGAGGCAAGAGATCTTTGAAATCGTTAGATTAAGAATGAAAGGTGCAATCTTTTGATTAACATTTTCTAAAAATAATCATCATCACTTCCAAATCAATTTGAGTAGTTAAAAATTTTTGAGGAAGGATGAGGTTTTCAAAAGTTTGCTCCCCCTCAATATGTGCCTCGAAGTTTGAAAGAGTTTTGCACATATTAGAGGGAACCTGCACTTAGAGACAATTCAATCACGCTTCAATAATTTGAGGTTTAAAGTAGATGCTCCCCCTCAACATGTGCATGGAAAATTTGAAATCATTTGTCACATGCGGGGAGGAAAACATGCTAAACACTTATGAAACCATTTATCGAATTATCGGTTTAAATCCAATTTAAATCACAAATTCTCCCCGATCACAATTATCAAATCATTTGAGATTTGTGATCTCTGTAGATTTAAATTGATTTTGAAAGCTTTTAAGGAGAATTGTGACTTGATTATGAAAATGTTTTAACTGATAAGGATTGGATTTTTAGACTTTAAACTCCAATGATTAAACATGCATAATTATCTTTTGAAAACATAATACTAACCAAGGTCTGGAACCAATTGTGTAAAATATTGTAAAACATTTTAGAGTAGACCTTGCTCATTTAAGTGCAAATTGTTTGAAAAGAACACTTTTTGATTTAATTGAAAAATCATTCTCCCCCTCAATCAATGACGAAAGTTGTTGATTGATGGATTGAGGTTTTGACACTTGATAAGTTCTTTTGATTTTCAAAAATAGAGTCCGAAGTGTTTTCAAAACAATTGGGTTTTCATAAGATTGCAAATATTTTTCAGAGGAATCATTTAGTAGGAAAAATATTTGAAATTAAACATTTGTCTTGTTAATGACAAACATTTGTTTTAGAATCAGAGCATTAGGTTTGAAATATGAGATAAAGCATGGCTCTGTTCTTTCTATGAAAAGCGGTTACTGCCTGAAATGACAATAAACCATATTTTTACTTTCTCCCAAAATATATATTTTATTTTTTATATATTATATATATATATATATATATATATATATATATATATATATATATATATATATATATATAATATTTAACATTGAACAACATCTAATAAATAATTTGAATGACAACACTTAAATTTGAGATATTTCGAATCGAGGTAAAAAAAACATGACAAAAAGAATTTATTTTTTTTATTTATTTTTTATTTATAATTTTGTATTTTGCTTTTTGGAAAAATATATACAAAGTATAGATGAAGAAAGACCTTTACTCCTCGTCTTCCTCCTCAAGACGTTTGAGTGTTTCTGGTTGAAGGCTTTTCAAGCCAAGTCGTGGAAGAATAAACTCAAAACGTTCTCTTGGAAGAGCTTTGGTGAAGATGTCTGCTAACTGGTATTCTGACTTTACAAAATAGAGTTCCACCACACCGTTTTCCACTTGCTCCCTGATGAAATGATGTCGGATGTCAATGTGTTTTGCTCTTGAGTGTTGAACGTTGTTGCATGAGAGAGCAATAGTACTTTTATTATCACAAAGAGAGGATTTTGTTGAATTCAAAGCCATAGTCCGATAATTGGGATCTCATCCAAAGGATTTGAGCACAACAAGATGACATGGCTATGTATTCACTGTAGGAAATAGAAGTACTCATTTGCTTCTTTGAAGACCACTCACAAGCTTATCACCCAAAACCGAGCACCTCCGGACGTATTCCTCGACGTGTATCTTGACATCCTGCATGATCGCGATCCGCATAGGTCGTTAGTGACATACCGGTGTCCTTCGGTACCATAGTCCCATATTGATGGTTCCTTGGAGATACCGAAAGACCCGTTTAACCGCTTCAAGGTGCTTTATAGTAGGCTTTGCCTGATATCTAGCACACATGCACACAAATAACAAGATGTCGCTGTCTCTAGCCGTGAGGTACATCGTGATCCAATCATACTACGATATTTCGTTTGATCTACCATGATCCCTCGAGGTCCTCATCCTAGTTTAGTACGCTCAATCATGGGAGTGTCAACGGTGTCACATGATCAAATCCAAATTTCTTTAAAATCTCATTTGCATATTTAGATTGATTTATAAAAATGCCTCCGGACTTTGTGAAATTTGTAATCCCAAGAAAATGACATTTGTCCCATCATTGACATTTGAAATTTGGAACCCATTTCATTTGAAAACGATCACATTCATTGGGGTCAGACGAGGCAAAGATAATATCATCAACATAAATTTGAACGTGAATTAAATGTTTGCTTGACTTCCGGGTGGACAATGTCGGATCAAGCTGCCCTTTACTAAATCCGGTTGATAGAAGAAACTTTGATAGCGTATCATACCATGCCCTTGGAGCTTGCTTTAAACCGTAAAGAGCCTTTTTTAAGCGATAGACGTGAGTAGGATGCTCTGGATTCACAAAGCCTTCAGGTTGGCCGACGTATACGACTTCTTTAAGATCTCCAAGAAACGCCGCTTTACATCCATTTGATAGACTACCATGTTCTTACTTGCAAAGATTAGCCAAGAAGATTCCGATTGCCTCGATACGAGCAACTAGAGCAAATGATTCTTCAAAGTCAATACCCTCCTCTTGACGTATCCTTTTGCAACCAATCGAGCCTTGTTCTTTAAGACATCACCATGCTCATCAAGTTTCACTTTGAAGATCCATTTTAGTGTAATGATCATAGCACAACTGGAGGGCGGTACTAATTCCCATACATCAAGTCGATCAAACTCATGAATTTCATCTTGCATGGCATTGAACCAGTAGTCTTCATTCATGGCGGTTTTAATGTCTTTTGGTTCGACCTTAGAGAGTACTGAGTTGAAGAAGCACCATAAGGCATCAGTTGCAAGTTGTTTCGGTGGATACGACGAGAGGGGTTTCCAATGATGTTGTCCAATGGGTGATCATGTGTCCATTTTCTAAGGTGTTCATGTGGTTGTTGTTGTGGAACTGAAGTAGCAGAGTCGATATCTCTTGATGAAGATGGTTCAGATGATGATTCAGAGCAAATATATTTTCAAATGGAGCATCTTCGGGAGTAGCAAAGGGATTAACTTCATCATTGATGCCATAAACAATTCCATGATGTACATTCGATGATTTATGATTTGTTGATGAGACGAAGTGATGGCGGCGCAGGCGCTTCTTGACTTAATGATATTGAGATGAAGGGTTGACTTCATTCACACAGGATAGAGCAACCGTTGATGGAATTGACATTTCATCAGGACTTGGTTCATAGTGTTCATCAAACATTGGATCAAACAATTTCTTTAAATCATCTTCAGATGGAGGTACATATGGAGTTGATGGAGAGTTTGGTACAAGGGATGAACCAATGGGCTGCTTTTGAAGAGCGGGTCCGTAACTCGATTGTCCGAGCCATTTGACCGTCAGTTTCATGATATTTCGGTTCTCTTGTTGTAGATTCTGGTAACCCTTCTTGTTTGGTGCATAACCAACAAAAACTCCAATATCTGCCTTTGCTCTTAATTTACCTAAGTCTTGACCGTCATTCGTTGGATAGCACAAAGCACCAAACACACGAAGGTAGGAGAGATCAGGTTTTCGCTTATGAACAAGTTCATATGGAGTTTTTCCATGAGAGGAGTGTATAAGGGAACGATTTTGGGTGTAGCAAGCAGTGGCAATGGCTTCAGCCCATAGAAACATTGGAAACCTTGAATAAATTAGCATTGTTCTTGCGGCTTCCACAAGAGTTCGATTTCGCCTTTCAACTACACCGTTATGTTGAGGAGTTCGTGGAACACTTCTTTGATGACTGATTCCAACACTTTCATAAAATGAATTAAGTCTTTGTTAACAAACTCGTGCCATTGTCCGCTCAACAATTCGACTGTATTGTTGAGTCGAACTCGAACTTTGTTTGATTAGTTTGATGATGACATCTCGAGTTTCATCCTTTGTCCTCAAAAACTTTACCCAAGTAAATCGAGAGTAGTCATCAACAACTACTAGAATGTATTTCTTCCCATTTATCGTTTACACTCTCATTGGTCCGCATACGCATCCATATGAAGGGTATGAAGAACTTCCATTACCGAATTTGTGGGTTTTGGTTTGTGGGCATATTTCGTGCTTTTACCCAATTGGCAAGCTGAACAAAGATGATCTTTTCATATTTTTATCTGGGTAAGCCCTCGACAAGATCCTTTCGAAAGGTTATTAATGGTGCCGAAGTTCAAGTGATTGAGACGACGATGCCATAACCATGACTTTGTTTTTAGAAGCCTTTGACACGCAAGCGTGATTGGAGAAGACTTCATCATGTCTTCGATAGAGATGGTGTATAGATTAGAACCACGAGTACCTCTTAATAATTCCACACCATCAAGTTCTCTTACGAAGCAAGTATGTTTTCTAAAGGCCACCTCTAGATCGGAATCACAGAATTGACCAACGGAGAACAAATTATGACCAAGACCTTCCACATAATATACCCCGGAGATTACACTTTTTCCAACTACATAATCACCATAACCCATAATTGCTCCAAAATGGTCATTCCCGAATCTAACAAATTCCCCGATGAATTTACTCACGAAGTTCATGAGCGCGACGGTCTCCGGTCCCACCATATGCTTGGAACAAACTGAGTCCAAGTACCACGTAGAACGATTTGAACGATCTGCAGTTGAACACAGACAAGAATGGATAACCGGATAATTGGGATCCCCATGCAAGAATGGGTTCCACTTGGTTAGTAACAGTGATTGGAACAACCACATCAGAAATAGAAACATCCATATCAGAAGTAGAAGCAATGGAATCATTAGGAATAGATGCAAAGGTGTCTCAGATTTGACCTATTCAAAGTATGTTCACTTCTTAGGGAATAGTTCTACCAATAGGCATCCATTTTCTAGTGGGCATAGTCTTAGCAGATTGAGGGCAAACCGATTATTCTTATGGCCAAAAGGTATCCATTGATAACCTATCTTTCTAAATGTTCTTCCCGGTTTCCACTATTTTCTAACTTTCTTCTTCTTTGCCTTTAGCCTTCTTTGCATGATTTTTAGCATTAACAATTTTAACTCGGGCATTTGACAAAGATTAGACAAAGCATTCACACCATAATCATGATTAGCAGCGGAGAATTCACAAGACATCATTACATGGTTTGCAAATAGTATCGAATTCAATTAATTACAAGACGCCTATGGCTAATACTAGAATCAACACGATTCATTTTATTCAACTCAAACTTAAAGTTCCTAGGTTGGTCTTCTACTCTCTTCCAATGCACATTCTTAGCTTGCGAGGTCCTATCTTTCTTGATATTGCCTAGAGGCTTTGACCCGCTTGCTTTAATGTCACCGATTACTCCTATAGAGGGAATTATGGGAACATTAGTTGGTTGATCTACTTTTTGCATTCCTGAACTAGATGTGCAAGGTTCTGTACTACTAGAAGGCACATTGGTGTTCACTTTCTTGAAACTGGGCCTAGAATGATTTGTATGTGATAACGCTACACGCGTCGTTCGGGGTCAAAGGAACTTCCTTTTCGTCGAGCAAGTTTTTCAACACCCTAGGCAAGGAACCTAATCGTTGTAGTGTAGTATTAGGGTAAGCCACGGGTATTGATATCGTTCTCTAGGGAATAGGAATGCTAGTGAGAAGTTACTACGCTAAGGTTGGGGTTGAGGAAGATTATTTTTTATCTTTTCTTATGTTTTTAGAAATGGAAAGGTACGAATCCTAGGTTTGAATTTGGGGTTTGGTATTTATACCGATTACTCTACTTATCTAATTATCTAATCTAAGGTGATGGTAGTCTATGTCTAATTATTGTGTGCTCGTATGATAGTTTAAAATGTGTTTACTTAGGTTTTACTACTCCCATTATCTCCTATTGATAGTTGAATTGTCACGTCCTTATTCTTAATCAAGTACAGGTGTCTAAAAGTCGTAGGCGCTTATCCCTAACTCTTGAACTTACCAAAAGTGGTCTCTGGGTTTACAAAATTCTAGGATTATACACTCTAACTCTAAGGCACTCTTTGTATGATTTAGCCTACACCTACTCTAGGTGTCATAGTCTAAGGTTCACAAAGATTAATCAAGCATTAACTATACAATGAATGACCTATCGTGACATCAGATCATCATTAACAATTAAGATAAGAGACAACCAATCAATATTCAATAATTAAGTTTCATATTCCCTAAGCAAACACACAAATAAATTAGCCTGACATGGAGAACATGCAAGCATACACACAAATAATCAAAGACATAATTGTATTAATGAAGTAAAACACTTATATTGATGTAAGATAGGCTCTAATCCTAAAATACTCATTGCAAGACAAATTTGGTCGGTTTAGGTTTTTACCCAAAAAGACTACTCTAATCAAAATTCGATTCTATATATAAGATTACATGCGACGCAAGGCACCTTTATGATTTGTGACGCCGGGTCGCCGGCCATTGTGGTTTTGTCTTGGCCAATGTTAGTCTTCTAAGCGACGGCGTCACCTTGTTCTTGTGATGCCATCCTCTTCGCCTTATGACTGCCCGATCAAATCTAGGCCGTTTGAGTTAAGCGACGGCCTACTTTTTAAAGCTTGACACACGTCACTTGATAATAAGAAATTTGACTTCTGTCTCCGTCACAAAATGCTCCGACGGCGTCATAGCGTATAAAGCGATCACCGTCACCTTGTGTTTCAAAGAAATTGAGTGTCTTTGATTTCTTTGATCTTGGCCATTTTCTTCAGATATCCGCCAATTTTCATTCAAATAAGTGCTATTACAAAGAATTTGCCTTCAAGAGACCTAAAAAGTGAAAAAAGGAACGATATTAAGTAATAACGGATACAAAAGTGATCAAATAAGGGCTTAAATGACCCCTCAAAAAGGTACATTTTAAAACCTTATCAGTATGCTTGGCACTAGGCATAGAACAAGGCATCACATCTTTGCCTTTTACACCTAAGGATTTAGGACATGTAGCAATTACACATTCTAGCAAATTCTTGAGATCGCTTGGCTTGTGGCAAGCAAAACCTAATTTCTCTATCAAGAGGTTTATTAATGAAATCCTCTTCAACAATCTCACAAAGACATTCTAGACTATCCCAAGCAGCAATAATAGTCATGAAAAGGTGTTCATTATTCCTAAGATGAGGAGGAATGTATTTAACCGTCACGTAAAGTTGTATTTGGTACCGAGGGTGACTTTTGATGCAACATTCTTATTAAAAACAAGTGGCAGCTTTCCCATTTTCTTGACTTCTCGATTCTCACTTTTTGTAAAGACGTTATTTTTTCATTGTTTTGGTTACGAGTGACTTTCATTGAATCATATAACTCTTTAAAGTGTCGTTTAACTTTTTTTATTTTCTTCTAGAAAACTCTCGCTTTTTCTTTTATAAGGCATTAACTAAGTTTTAAGATGAAAAGTTTAAGAGTAATCGAATCTAAAGGAGCAGGCACTAGGATCTACTGGTCATTTCACCCCTTTAATTGAGAGATTTGGGCTTTCAACTTTCTCATCGTGTTACAATGAGTCGACTGCTCAATAACGCTTGTTTATCTAAAAATCGCATCAAACTCCGAACATCCGAGGATGTCTTGATATTTGAGGTTTTGACATTTTCTTTAAGATGTTGATATTTTAGTTGTAAATCAAAATGTTCAACTTCTATTTTAGAAAAATGTTTTACCAAATTATCGATCATCCCTGATCAATTTTTCTCATTAAGTTTCAATTAATCTTTCAAGCTCAATGACACGATCATGGGAGACTTTCGGAGCAACAGATAATTCATGAAATTGAGAAGCATTAATGGAACAATTGTGAAAGGTAAAACACATCGAAAGCAATACATTCTAAATAAAGAGACTATTCAGTTGTATGTATGTTTTTCCTCTCAATCTCATTATATTTTAATGCTCGTTCATAGTCACTAACCTCAACTATCATTGCATCAAATTTCTTTTCCATTCATTTAATATATGAA
The DNA here is from genome assembly GCA_910596185.1 of Chrysanthemum makinoi. Taxonomy (NCBI): domain Eukaryota; kingdom Viridiplantae; phylum Streptophyta; class Magnoliopsida; order Asterales; family Asteraceae; genus Chrysanthemum; species Chrysanthemum makinoi. The sequence goes on along the minus strand of OU343224.1, from coordinate 17,137,612 downwards.
TTTATCCCCTTTTTAAGACTCTCAAATTGATCTTTTAGTTGTTTAAAGAAAGACATGACATCAGTTAGATATCATTCTTTTGTTTGCTCAAAACCCCTTTCCCCTTCAAGAATCCTGTGCAAGGTGTGATCATTTTCTTACAAGTTTTCTCAAAATCGATGATTTGTCAGTTTTTGTACAGATAGATATTTTCCGAAGAAATACAAAGGTATGTATTTTCCCCGGGTCGTTTTCCCAACGAGGGATGAATGGAGATTTCAACTCACGCCGCTACGATTTCGTGATTCAATGGGTAAAAAGGGAATTTGATGATTTCTAAACTACAAGGCAAGCAATAATAAAGGAAAACAATTAAACTACGTAATCTATAATGCAAGTAAGGAATTACGACTCAGTTATGCAAATTTAAACTAAAAAGGATAAATCGTGAATAAAGAAACGCGGAAATAAATGCACCTACGCTAATTTAAACTCGTAAAAATGAAATTCTATTTTTCTACAGCTAAGAATGATATTCGAAAATTATTTGAAATTTAAAACTAATTTTTTGGATTTTTCTTGATTTATTTTGAATTAAAAACTAATTTAAGACATTTAAAATAGACTTAAAATACTAAAAATTAGGAAAACATGCAAGAAAATGACAAAACTATCTTTCAAAAATCTAAAATAACTAAAAAGAATTTTCAAACCGAATCACATTTTTTTGACTTTTTATCTATTTATTATGAATTTAAAACTATTTAAAACTAATTAAAATTCTAGAAAATACTAATTAAGCTAAGAAAAATTGGGAAAAATACTTTTATCACTTTTTGAATTTCCTAAACTAGAAAATTGAAATTATTTTTTCTAAACATTTTCTCAATTATTTGATTAAATGCTAATTAAAAATGCTAGAAAATGACATATAAAATGCAAAAATAAAGAATGAACAAATTAAAATATGAAACTTCCGTAATATTATAAAATAAAAACGTATAACTAGGAAAAAATAATAAAATGATTTGGAGCACAAGAACTATGATTTGGGCACACTACTTGAATGAATAAACACTTAAAATGAGCAATAAGCTAACCACAAGCTACAAAAAGCTACCTAAACTTAAAACTAACCTAAACTAACTTATTTATGGCTATTTCTACTGTTTTGGATTAAAAGAGCACAAGCTAGATGCAATTTAACTACAAATCAAGTCCTAACTAAATTAGAAGCCAAACTAATCTTTAACTACCAACTTGAAGCCCTATAATAAGCTATCTAGAAAAATCACAAAAATAAGAAAAAATGACCTAGGAGTAGACAACCAACCAGAGGTCTTGTATCCCAAGTTTCAGCTTCTAAGGACTTATAATGAAGAAATTAAAATTCAAAACTATAAGCTGTTTAGGACTAAAGTGTACTATGGCTTATCTGATGCAGTAAGCTATGGGACAGAAAAGGTCTATTTGAAAACCTGAATTAAGCTGGTAATAAGCACTAAAAACCAATCCAAAGTTCAACTATTATCAGCTAGGTTCAGGCTCACATGGGCAAACTAATGTGCAGATAAGAATGATAAGCAGAAAATGGCTTATTGAAGAACTGACTTTGCTAATTCATGCTCCTAAGGGAAGTAAAGCAAAGTTTAGCTAACCTATTCTAATGACTACTAAAAATCCTCCCATAAAAACAAGTTGTAAAGCAGAAATCAAGATTAAACTAAAGTGAAAAGAAGCTAACAAGTGCAGTGCAGCAGGACAGAACATGTAACCAATCCTCCACTTTGAGCTACAAACAAATTAAGCAAACTATTTTTTTGAATTTTTTTCTTTTGGGAACAGTAAAATCACCTATTGAACTTGTGATTTTTAATTTTTACTAATTTTTGTGACGACTAAAAACTGACTAAACTGCTTGTAAAAACTTAAGGAAAAACTGTTTAGTGACAATAAAAGATAGATAAGAGAGAAACTTGAAAACACAGATTACTTGGATGAAACAGAAAATTTTGAGTCGAGATCACTTCTAAAACAATAACTACAGCCGAATTGATCCAATTCTACACACCAAAACTTTTCTAACTAGAAAAATCAATAACATCCAAACACTACCTTAGAATTCCAAAATGCACTTAACTTTTAAAAATGAAATGAAGTATAACCAAAACTTAACTGAAATCAACAACTTAACAGGAAACTTAACTTTTTAACATTTTTGAATCAGAATTTAACCAAAAAGCTACTTGACTTTAATCTTTGACTACGTTTGACTTATGTTGACTATATTTGACTTTTTTGCAAAAACTTTGAATTAAGACAAGTAAAGTAAAGGTAAGCTCACACAAGCTTGAATAAGCTTATATGAGCTTAAGTAACAAGAGAGAAATGCTAAAATGTAAAAATGGATTTGAACAAGATGCTTTGCAAGGAATTTAAAATGAAAACCTTAAATTGAATTAATAAAGGTGAGCTTACAATTCGAAATGAAATACAAATTACACTACAAAAACATATTAAATGACATGAAAGTAAAATGGTAACAATTTCTAAAGCATGAAATTGGACAGTTCGTATCTTGTGAGGAGGTCGGCTTTATATAGCCAAGCTCAGGAGGTTGCTAGGGTTTTGAAGAAGCTTCAGGATACTTGTATCTCAGCCTTTAATCTTTGCTTGGTCACCAATCCATTAAGCTCAGCCGTTTGATCAAGCCATGAGGCGTCTGCACCAATGAATTTGCTTCAATCTGCCAGCTGTCATTCCTTGCACTAGTCAGCATGAGAAGATTCCTAGTACGAGGTTAATTGAGGTGGGTAATTCTTGGTTCAGGGTAAAAGTGCCATGGGCAAGATATATAGTAAATGGTATATTTGAGAGGGGTGAAATAAAAGGAGGGTTGACCAGGTTGTTTTTATGCTTGACCGGGTTAATTGAGAAGGGTAGGATGTATGGGTATGGATAAAATTATTTTGTAGTTGGGCTTGGCTTGGTCATGGGCCAAGAGTAGATTTATTAAGGACTTGGACTTGGTTTTATGTATCCAAAAAATAATCATAAGGATCATTCATGTAAAGTTGTAAACACCAATGTCCAAAGGTGTAATTTAGGAAATGGAAGGGTGACTTTGGTATTTTTAATACAATGAAGGGCACAAGGGTGTAAAGGTAAATATGGGAAAATTGAGGGGTGAAAAGTGTCAATGTGTGAAAGTTGAGGGTGAATTGAGAAATTTGGTGAAATGAAAGGTTTTGATGTGAAAACTCCCAACAATGATCCAGAACTCCGTAATTTGACTTTTTGAGCATCCAAATCCCATTAAATAGCATCCCGGCACCGGCTTTTGCGCTCTTCTTTCTCTCGTGCCCAGTTTTTCTTCGGTTTTGGCTTCTTTTTTGTTTGTTTTGTCAAATCCGTACCTGCACAAGCATAAACTCAAGAAAACAGCAAATATTAGCAATAAACGGCTCTTTCTTTGTTATTTTGGGTCTGATTTGATAAAGAAATGATATGTGTTTTTGCACATATCAGTCGACAAATAGTTGAAAAATAACATATTGACTGATTAAGGTCTTGCTCTTAGTGGCAATAGTTCTAGGAACTAAATGCATTGGTGTATTTGGAGGATACACAGTCGCTGCAGGCATTTTCTTAAGGGGAGGGTTTGTAACAACAAGATTCTCTGTTTTTTGCTTATCTAAGTCCTTTTTCCAAAACATTTGTTCAGGTGTTAACAACGTTTGAGGCTTAAACTTGTTTAAGGAAATCCAGTTTTCCTTCTTGTAATCTTGGGGTTTAATCATTATGTTATTCTTTTTACATTCGGATCTTCCTAGCTTCTTATTCATTTTCTCCCTAGATGCATCATCTAATTTTCTATCTTCCTCGCACTCAACGAACTAATAGGTTTCTGTCTAGGTTTAAGAATCTCATTTCCATCATAGAACACCTTATTAATGTTTCTAGCCTTTTAATGACCGGATTTAGTTCTCAACAAGGGAATGCTATGCTTTCCTTAAAACTCTATGCTTAGTGATCAAGTGAGCAGTCTGAATGGTATTCCCTTGTACGTACAACTTATTTTCAAGCTTATTTTTCAAAGTTTGTAGATTGGAAAAATCATTCAAAAGTTTTGATTCCTTAGCATGAATTCTTGCTTAAGCATTTTAACATTTTCTTGAAGTTCTGTTTTTTTAGCAGTTTTATAAAGCTTTTCTTGTAAGGATTTTAACTCTTGTTTTAAGACTTCTTCTCTAAAGTTACTTTTCTAATAATCTGACGCATTTGGTCATCCATCTCGCCTCACGGTGGTTATTCAAACTTAGCTCGTTGTTCATAAATAGCAACTCGTTCTTTATAGGCATGAAGTTCAGAGATAACAGAATCATCAGGGCACATGCGTTGTATTCATCAAAAACATAGTCATCATTGACTGCAGAGGATGCATTACTTGGTACGACCTCACTTTCACTTTGTTTCACATATTGATCATATGGGACAACATTGATATTACCCATTTTCAATATCGACCAATAGTTTGATTGTACTTTTCATGCATCTTTTGCACATCGATCATCGATAGTTTTAATACCTCTAAATGATTTTGTCTTTGGATGGACCAGGATGAAGAGACTTTGAAGGGACCATTGGAGAAATGCTAGCCATGAAAATGGTTTGGCAGAGGTTCATCATCAACGTCCGAGTCATGCATCACACAGCTACTTGAAAGGCATTCTGATGATTGGGCCTATCTCCGAATTGGCTGCTCATCCACATCTGCATCATATGTCTTGGCATTTCCCTCAGCAAGAAACAACAGCTCCTCTTCATCTAAAGTCGCACCATTATCCCGAGCTTGCACAAGCAACATCTTATCCCCGAAGTACTCTCAGACATGGTTTGTTGTGATGTGCGTTCCTTGCAATATGTCCCTCACCACCACAGTTGTAACACTTGATCGGCTTTGCTTGTCCCTGATTTCTATTCCTTCCCCTATTCTGATTTGCCACATATCTCTACCATCTCCACCTCTTCCTTGTTCTACATCGCCTTTCTTGAACGGTTGCACCATAACCTTCCCATCTCTATAGTGGCTTGATTGTGGATTTGATGCTGTTTGAGGTTGTTGTTGGGGTGTGAGAGAGTTCATGTTTTGACTAATCATTAGAGCCAGTTGATTAATGAAGTTTCCCACGGCTGCAAAGATCGCTTGTTTGAACATTGGATCAGGAATGAGTTTGTGATTACCTTTACCCATGGGTATAACTTGAGATGCTTTGGTGGCAATTCCAATGTTTGAGTAGAAGGCAGTTGAATCATTTGATGAGCTTGTCTCTCCTGGTTGGTTTTGAACTGATCAAGAATCCTTTTTCAAACATAGCATGTCTCATTCAAGAAGGAAGGCATAGAGTTGCTCATAGTTTGTATTCTTCAATCCTTTGGTTAGCTTCACAGAGGTGACAAACTTGTGCCATTCGGGATTCATGTTGTTCACAAACTTTGAGTTTAATTGAATGTTTGGCATAGTCATTCTAATGTTCCTCATGTCATTAACAAGCTTGTGGAATCTCACGTAATACTCATAGACACTCTCATCCGGTTTCATCTTGAAGTGTTCAAATTCATCATAGAGTTGTGATTCTCTGTCTTCCATAGTTAATCGAACCGCAGAAGCATCTTGACATTATCCCACACTGCCTGGCTTCGTTGTGATTGATAAGCTTGTAGATATCCTTTGGAAGACCTTGAAGTACGATGTTAGAAGCCCCGATATCAGATCAATCTCTTTTTCTCCTTATCATTGAGCTCATCATATGTCTTTGGTCTGTCTATTCCATAGACCATTGTTCCATCTCGCATCTGTATCAATTAAGTCTCTTGTAGTCTCAACTAGATAAGGTCCTTCATCAATTGATTTGAGAATGTTGACCCCATTTTCCTTTCCAAGACAAGTACAACTGATTCTTTGAGCCCAAGAGTCGTAGTCGGTTCTACAAGCATGGTGGATCGGTATTCAACCAAATGCTTGAACATCCTCCAAATGGAGATGAGTGTAGGTATGTTGGTAGACATGTTTAAAGATTACACGGATTTTATAACTCAATGATTAAACCGGAAATAGATTCTTTCACGGGATTTTACTAAATCAAGAGAAAACCGTATTACACACAAGAGTCAACCAAGTCGCTAAGAATCCTTGAACCAAGTCACTAGGCACCAAGTTGCTAAGTAATTTGAAGACAAGTTGCTAAGTTTCCAAATCGCTACGAATTTTGACAGCAAGTCGCTATGCACCAAGTTGCTAAGATGTCAAGTCGCTAAATAGAAACTCACTAAGGACCAAATCGCTACCACCAAGTCGCTAAGAAACTTAAAGAACAAGTCGCTATCAAAATTGAAAGCAAGTCGCTACCTTACCAAGTTGCTACCGTAGTGGAGAATCCACTAAGTGTACTGTTTGTCGGCTTGTCTCAAAAGGCAAGTCGCTACGACCAAGTCGCTACCAAAACACACTACAACTCGCTACCTTTTAATGAAGCAAGTCGCTACCAAGAAATTCACTCCGAGAGCCAAGTCGCTACCAAGAAAAACTTTAAAACACACTTTTCAATCCAAAACAAGCTAAACCACAGTGATTCAAGCTTACCAAATCAAAACCAGCACATACAATGATCCTAAACACAAAAGTACACCCAAAATTCAAACTTTAACACAAGAAATTAACCAAATGATGCAAAACCATAAACTTTTTCAAACTCAAAAACCATCTAAAAACCACTAGAAATCCAAAGATGTGAAAGAGATGATCTAACCATGGCTCTTGATACCATTTGTAACATATTGGATTTCATAAACTCATCAAACCATAAACAAAGGTGGCGCACAAGATGAGTTTTAGAGAGAGAAAGTTAGAGGTTTGGGAACTTTAGTGAGAGAAAGAAAAATCTTATTATGAGCTCCAACTCTCTACCTTGGGAGGTAGAGAGTATTTATAGTGTTACAATAAAACGCCACCTGATGGGCTGTGGATCAGGCATACAGTCGGTAAAGACCCGTCCGTCCTCCACGGTGTTACTAAACTAAATACTACTTAACATCAAATAACTACGACTACGAGCTTTCTAACGATTACATATACTTGAGGTGACCGACACTTTAACTACTGGATTTTCCAAATCCTAACACACTACTTGTCCTGCACAAAGAAATGTTAGGTGGTGAAAACGCATAAGATGTTTCGGTTGTTGCTGTAAGAATGGAAGAAACATCTGCTGATGCAGTGAGACCTCTGAAGTTGTATATATCATGCAGACTATTCACAGAGATCTGAAGTATTAGGTTCTTTTTCTTTTTTGTCGATCCAAGATATAGTTGCCCTTTCCCTACGACACCCAATCATAAACTGGCAAAATCTGATCATCCAATTTTGTGGGAGCAGGAGCGGGAACATTCTCATAAAACATGTTATCTGCATACGTTAGTCAACACGGATACATACATATATATGGTGGTTGAAAACACCCAAATGGCAATCGACTAATAAAAGTCAATCCAACATCAAAAATCATTCAATCAGATCATACAAAGGCATGGGATTATATGTGAACATCAAACTCGAATAATCTAATCGTGACAATCATATCCTAGCCATTCAAAGTTGGCAAACACATTTTTTTGTTAAATATAGGATGATTAAATAAGCCTGTTAGATGACATAAATTTAAAACACTCTCCCTCTCAATCAATGACCCATTTTATGAAAAGTTTAAAGGAGCTGAAGTCATTGATTGAGTGTCAAATTTTATGAAAACTGTTAATACAAATAAGCCGTAAAAAACGTTTATTTATATTTTACGATCTTCTAATGTTTTGTCGATAACAAACATAAAATCATTTTAACAAAACAAATAAAATATGTAAATGGTTTGAGCTACACACATTTTCATATACACGGTGTTCAATGTTTTCATATATAAACCAAAGTTTAAACGGTAGATATATATGTTATACTTAGTATGTATTTTAATGGGTAACATAATGGGTAGAAGTCTAAGTATTTGACCCATTGACTTAATACATTGAATGTAGTTGGGTAAAGCCTAAAGTCCATGACCCATACCCATGGAGCATGATCCATAACCCATGACCCATCGCATGAGATCATGCATAAGTCAAAATGGGTATTGACCTATTGACTAGATGCATTGCATCTTCTAGATACATTGTATCTATTTGGATACCCATGGTTCAAAGTCTATAACCTATGATCCATGACCCACAACCCATTTAGGGGGAGCGTCCTACGGATCCCTAGGAATACACTAGCCAGATCCCTCAAGCAAGGGATCCGTGGGACAGTAGTGAATTTTTATCTATAAATAGTGAGCCATTTCTTCATTGTAAGTTGCCACTTCTACACATATTTTCTCCTAGTATTGTAAACTCTCTAACCTCAGATCAAAAGGATCTTTCTATGTAGTTTTGTGTTTTTGTTTGTGTAATCTTCTAGGTTCCTCTTAAAGGCAAGATCACCACCTCTTAAAGTCGAGCAAGCTCAAGTCCATGAGTTTCCAAGCTTCGTCATCATCAAGACTATTGAAGTTCTCTTGTTGATAAGTTCTTTCCTCTCTAGAAGTGTTGTGTCTAAGGCATTAGTGAAGGATGCCAAAAGGGTCAAGTCGAAGGCATTAGTGAAAGGTGCCGAAGGTCCGTGTCTAAGGCACTAGTGAAGGGTGCCGAAGGTCCGTGTCTAAGGCACTAGTGAAGGGTGCCAAAGGTCCTAGTTGAAGGCATTAGTAAAAGATGTCAAGAGATCATGTCAAGGGCATTAGTAAAATATGCCAAGGGTGTAAAATCGATATGGTGCATCGATGCACAAATATAGATAGGTTGTGTCCAAGGATATTGATATCCTTGATGATGTTGTAATAAGGAGTGGGTCTCCTTTGGAATAGGTGTCGTGTAGTGTTGGGTAGTAGTTCCTCCTTTATAATGGAACTCGGAGTCTAGCCTTGTACCGAATAAAGTGTGTAGACGCGTTGTGTAGGTTTGGTTCTACCTCGTGAAGAACCCGAAGTTCAGCCTAGTACCGGATAAAGAGTAGGCGACATTATGAAGGCTTCTCCTCCACAAGGAGTTTGTGTTGTGTAGTGATTATGAAATTTCGAGTAGGTGACTCGGGGAGTGGAGTAGGGCAAGGAAGGTGTCCTTGTAGCCGAACCACTATAAATACTCGAGTTGTTTTTTTGTGCTTCTTACTCTTTATCTTTAATTTACTTATGTATATGATTATCTATCAACATCCAACACACACATTTAAATAGATTGACATAAGTCGATCAAAATAGTTTAAAACGAAGTTTTAATCGGTAAAACTATTCAACCCCCAATTCTAGTTTTCCACAATTGGTATCAGAGCTTCGTTACCAAGTTTCTTAGAGTATGTTGTACTTTAAAAACTTGATACGATCCGTGTATGATTGAAAACTACAAAGAAGGAAATATTTTAAAATAAATGTTTAGGTTGGATAATGATAGATTCTTCTAACAATTTCTTCTTAAGAAATTCTCTTGCTAGGACTCCTCCAAAGTCTTCACCTCTATCCAAAGATAAATGAAGTCAACACTTAAGGAAGAACCCAATACTTCTACTAAGTACAATGGATTACTTTAAAAGCTCATGAAGTATTTCAGGTATATGGTCTTAGAGGTATTTTCACTTACCCACAAATTAGCTAATTTTATCTATAGTACGTTTATATGGATTTGTTGATAATATGTATCTTTCTCCTGTTTAAAACCTAGCTCTTTAATATTGTATTATCAAACACATGAATTGGAAATTAACTTCAAAAGTTGCAAGTCTCTAAAAAGTCTCTCTTCACCACTTTCCCGACTTACACATCATCGGGAATAGTATTCCTCTTTGATGTTCTATCGTCAAACCTACGTCGTCGTCACTAAATAAATTCTTGATAGTTAACCTATCAAAACAAGTAGACCAAAACGTCTATTCAATTAGGAACCCCATTCTACAAAGTTGTTTTTGTACTATAAGCTATTGTATAATTTATTATAAAAATAACACCAAACACTCCTTTTTCTTGTCCACAAAGAGCCGGATCCCTGTTACAAGGGATCCGGGGGAACCGTGTGACAGAAATCTGATATACACTTTTCAAAACCAAAATAATTCTTTTCCCTCTCCTCACAAACACAAAAACGACCCAAATCCTGCTTTCATCTCCATAGGGCTTCATATCCTCAAGCATCTCCTTCTTGAATATCATTGTAAGTAATTACACTCATATGTTCTATTCATCATCATCTTCATCCTAGGGTTTATGGTTTCAAAACTTTCAATTAACCACCAATTGATGAAATTAGGTATTGCAAAATTAATCACAAAAAGGGTTTTCATATAATTAAAATTTTATTGTGTCTTACAACATTGTTAATACAAATCAAAACCATAAACCCATCTCGACAAATTTTACCTAATTGGAATATTTGTTTTTCTAGGATCAACCATGCCCAAAGCTACCCAACAAGACCACCATGACACCGTCCACTACCTCTCTAGATACTATCGAAAAGATGAGCTCTCAAAAACCGATCGTAAAATTTTTAAAAAACTTAAAAACGACTTATTCACGAAGGTCGTGTGGTTAAGGAATGTTTCCTTAAAAACACCGATATTCGTCAAGTCTTCTCGGCAATTAACTTTGATTGTCTCCTAGATATTGATGAACAAATTTGTCCGGTTTTTATCTTTGAATTTTACAAAAGTGTTAGGATCATTCGTAACAATGATAAAATCATTTCAATTACTTTCATTGTCAACAACCAAACTATCACCTTACCCCTCAACACCTTTTCACAAATTCTTTGCATTCCATGTGAAGGTATTTGTATGTACTCCCAAGATTGGGCAATATCCACTCAATATTTTGCACTAGGCCCAAAACCAATCTATCACATTCCTCTCGATGACCCCACACATGTTCGAGACACCATCTTCAAAATTAGAGCCGACCAATCTCGCCTCAACCGCAACAAATAGCTCATCCACCGTGATCCCTTTCAAATGGAACTCTCCGAAATGAATCCCATCTATAGAAAGTGGGAAGAAATTCTTAGAGAAAATATCATTTGTTTTATCGGGGAACAAAGACCATCCCAATGCATGTCTTGTCCAAACGATCTATTGCCTCATTCACCAAAGACCATTTAACCTTGCCTATTACATGGTGAAAAGAATGGTAGGTGTATTCAAAGTCAATACCATGGTTCTTCCCTATGGTATGCTCCTAACACGACTCCATGAGTATGTTAGTGGAATGCAACCTTCTCCTATCAATGATGATCATTTCCTTGCCGATCACATCATGGTACCACTCGCCAAAACAACCCTCTAAACGGCTCATGATCAATGGAAAAATGCCTCGTTCCTCTCTACTTCTAACGAAGAAGAAGAAAAAGTCAACCCCGTTGCCAACGTCCACATGGACCCCATAACCTACTTTGAACAACTTCAAACTCTTCTAAACGAGTCCGAAGAATTCAACAATTGAAGGGTATGATCCAATGCCTAACTAACTACCTCATGACGTCGGGAAAGAGGAAGAGAAGAGATTGACAAAAGAGACATTACGCTTATGGTTATCTTAGACATTTCTTTTTGTTGTTCCCGTTTCAAAATCGTATTAAAATAGTTAAAAGCAATAAACAACCAGATTGTGAATTATGACTGAAATTAAATAAGTAAAAACACACTGATAAACTTTCAATGTTTATATTCTTTATTAGAAGTGAATCAAAAAGAATACATTACCCAAGTACTTGCGAAATAGTACTTGGGATTGAAACGACAAGTATAGTATCTCCTCACTAAGCTCAGGCTAAGTCTGAGCACAACTACAAAGGAACCACTGAGCTATCTCAGGGATAGAGTTGTATTAGGAGGAATAGAAGATGGCTTGTATGTGTGTTTTACAATTAATCCATAAGCTTAAATCATTCCACTCCAACTCTTATGCTATTTATACAAGTATGGTTTTTAACTCTTTTCTAGAAGACAAACTGACAGGTTACAGAAGACAAAATACTGATGTATTTTGTCTCTTTTTACATTGGCTATATGGTGTCAAGGTCGCTTTCTTGTCGTGATGACACCGAGCCTATAGTTAACATTTAGGGAAAGTTGACTTTGGTTGATAAGGACTTCGTCTTATTTGTTCAAACTTATCCCGCCTTGTCCCGCCATTCCTCGTCTTCATTGCCTTCTTCAACTTCGTTTGTCTTTAGTGTAAGTAGTTGGTGAGGAGAATTCAAAATGAGTTATTGTCATCACTCACCTAATCCACCATCTTCTTCTTAACTCATTTTTCACCCCTTAAGTTCCGTCTTCTCGAGTAGAGACTTCATCTTTGCCTCTTAATGAGTATCCGAAGATAGCTCACTGAGAGACTATGCCAAAGGACTTGTTAGTGTTTAAGGACTAAACACTTAGGTATTTTTATTTAAATCCTAGTCTTGGGGGGTTTGGTATTTACTGAACCCAACAAGATCCCCCTATTGGATATACAAATAGCCTAAGTGTTTGATCGTAAGTGAGCAAATGGCTTTTCACCTAATGTACTAATGAACATAATAAGGAACACTGAATATTTTAACAAAACATACATCGTTTATTGATCAAATTACATAGTTCCTTTCACTAGTACAAAAGATAAAACATATAATGTCACTCGAGATGGATTCCCAGTGCTTCAAGCTTAACCTTCTTCTTGAGGAGCGTTTCTTTGCAGAACTTGACATTTGCTGGAGTTTGGATTTGAGAGGCCACTGGTAGATAACTTGCCGTTGTACCCACCCCTGCAAGATCAATATCACTCTACCTTTGGAATGCTGGGTTTCCATAGACATCAATAAAGAAGAGTCCTCTTTCAAGCTCTTCTATGCAAAGACAGTTAACAAACTTCACACCTTCCGTAGCTCCCTCAAGGTCCCGGCCGGTACTTTGATTTGGCTCAGATTCAACCCTCTTTCTTTTGCCTTGGGATGATTGAGGTTGAGATCCTTGAGGTGCATTTAAAGATGGCTGAATCCCAAGTTGTGCTGGTGCTTCCCTCACTCTTCATACCGTTTACTTAGGGACTTCTTCATCCTCCTTACCGCATTTCTCTGCTTTTGATATGATGGGACCAAGCTCATCCAGTTCAGTGATCCCAAAGTTAGTGAACTTCATGGGATCATGAACCTCAAAACGCCTTTTATCATCCCCCTATGTACATTCATTGCCAGTGGTTTGGACTTGGGGATGGTTTTCACGTCAGTGATCTTTTCAGTAGTTTTGCTTGTCATTGACCAATTGTAGTGGTCAATCCTCTCTTGCCTGATGGCAGCAACTTTCCTGTTCTTTTCATCTAGCTTCTTCCTCATGGCAGCCATTTTCAGCCTGAGGATCTTTGAACTTTTGTCCAGACTGTCCCTTTTCAAGCTTTTTGGGATCAATTCCATTGTTTTCAGCTTCCTCGGATACTACCTGAACCAAGGCTTCTCTGATTTTCTTTTCTTCCTCAGCCTGTTTCTTTCTTTTATCTTCCTTTTCAAGGTAGTTAGCAAGCTGTGCTGGAGTGAGTAGATACTTGGTGTTGCCTATGACATAGGGAATCTTCTCAAGCTCTGGTGTTTTCATTATGGCTTTTCCTTTATCCTGGCCAGAAGAAGAAGATGCTACCAATGGAGGTGTTGTTGTAATGATTGGTGGTGGTGTTGTTACTGTCATTGTCATTATTGTTGTTGTTGATGGTGGGACTGATGAGATAGGAGTTGCTGAGCATCGGTTGAAATGGCTCCCTTCTGTGAGAGGGATTCTCTTCAGTGGCTCTCTCCCCCTCAACTATTACTGGAACATCAGTGAGAGCTAGAGTTGCTGGAGATACTGAGGGAGTTGGATTTGCTTGACCTTTGAAGGCTTGGTATATCTCCGTGACCATGGCCTTGATGTCGGTTGTATCTTGTTGAAGACTGGTGACCTTGTCAGCAAGATTGACCTGAGATAATTCCAGGGCAGTCATTCTATGTAACACCCCCAAATCTCGGTACAGCGGAAGACTTAATCAAGTTTTCGGGGCGTTACTATTGGATTTGTATCGCACACAAGTATAGCAAAAGATAGTCGTTTAACATTCAAAACCAATCCCAAATTTAAGTATTCAAAACATTTAATCCAAAAGTATAAATATTAGGCCCAAAACATGATTTAATAAAATAGGTCCCCAAAATTTATCAGAGTCAGAAATGATC
>OU343224.1:17086037-17118792 GCA_910596185.1 Chrysanthemum makinoi | reverse complement strand
TAATCCCATATCAAATCAAAATGAGTTCAAAATTCCAAAATCATAATATACCATTTATTCAAATCAATACCGTTATCTCGATAATCACATCTCATTTTCCAAAATCACTAATCATATCTTATTTTCCAAAATCAATAATCATATCTCCAAATCATACGTGTTCCATAATGGAGTTCACAATATCCCATATGATTCATCTCATAATTCAATTCGCAGTTCATACCATAATCAAACAAGAAGCTTGGCTTGGCAGTCTGTCGGTGAGGTTCAATTTTCTTAAAAGTGGTTATAGTTTAGGATTTATAAAATACCTAATTCTCTATAACCTTGAGCTCTGATACCAATCTGTAACACCCCCAAATCGGTACAGTGAAGACTTAATCAAGTTTTTAGGGGCTTTACTATTGGTTATTGGTATTTTACAAGTATAGCAAAAGATAGTCGTTTAACATTCAAAACCAATCCCAAATTTAAGTATTCAAAACATTTAATCCAAAGTATAAATATTAGGCCCAAAACATGATTTAATAAAATAGGTCCCCAAAATTTATCAGAGTCAGAAATGATCCTTGAACCCCGCCTCCTTGCCAAGCTTCCACAAACCACGTATTCCAAACATCTTTCAAATACCTGAGATATCATGCTAAAAGGTCGAAACTACTTGGTGAGTTCATAGGTTTAAGTTCAACAAAATCATAGTGGACCTGTAAGAGTTGATTTGCTATGCAAGACCTAAAATAGATAAATACCGATCCTACCCGGATCACCAACCAAAATCATATCCCACATCCAGGGATTACTCGGGCCCACGACTCTAGTCCGCAGCGTAGGTGGCAAAATCTAGAACAATTGCCAACCCCGAACTAGGTCAAGGTAGAAGTCTATTCTTAGCTAGGCAACAGTTATAGCAATTAGGATTGCTACCCTAGTCTAAGGCAATAACTACCGCACATCTATCTAAACAGTCAAGCATATAAGCAAATCCAAATAGTTTTCACGGTCCGAAAACAGTTGCATGATTCTCACCCCAATGTAGTTAAAACGTAGATAAAAGTGGGGCTATGAAACTCACCTCAAGCAATCAACGTACAAATAAACACTAGCAGAAGATAACGGTAATCACGACACAACAACTATCAACTCGGCACAACCTATTACTGTAGACCAAATTTAATATATATTTCTCGAAATCAACGTTATCTACCCCAATGTATTCCATTTCGTTATTTCCAAAAATGTCTCGTTTCGCCATTTAATCCTAGTGTTTGGTATTCCTCATGTGGATGTATCGACTCAATATGATGCTATGAATGCACTCAAATAACCAATACGTAACTCAATGCAACACAATGAGACCTCTAAACGATAAGCTCCACAGTTCAATAAGTTTCGAAATAAATAGTAGACCTTATCGAATTCGTCAACTCGATAAACTCATTTATTTACTCATGTCGCTTATTATCCCATAAATCAATTGTATCCTAAAGATTCATACGGATAATTCACCCATTAATAAGGTTACCCAACATACCTAGCGGGCTCTTATTAGATTCATCAACCTAATAAGTCACTTTACGGTGGATCAACACTATTAATGCTAGGTTATCCGTAACCATGCACACAACGTAAGCAAATAAATACTTAAACTAGTATTAAATGCCCCAAATTGGCATTCTTCGATAAACGTGTACTCGAAACATTAATTACTTATTTATTATAAAACATTTCCAATTTAGTTGTTAGTTTCCATTTAAAATAGTAAATAACAAGACAAGTCTTGTTATCGATAGCTTTGGTACAAAAGCCATTTACTATTTATATTTCATAGTCTATTAGCATTTTCATGAATATATATATATATATATATATATATCTCATATCGTTATTGGTTTAGAGTCCACGCTTAGATTCATGACTTCTCGGCTTTCAATCAATCAATAGTCCAAATTATACTAAAGTTCATGTTACGGTTTGTCGGAGTCAACTATTGACTAAAAAGTCAAAGTAACACCGACGTAGCTCAAAGTTGACAATATATATATCAAGCCAAATTTAAAAGTCATAATAGCGCAATTCAATCCCAGATCAACTCAAAACAATCTCGCCAACCAATCAATCAACCAAATATACCCGAAACCAATGTTATGACCCTAATGGTCATGACACGGTCATGGTTAAGACCACGTGAACCAAACAAGTCCTAGAAGCTTTTCGGCTCCACGCGTCTCATCCAAACCTCAACTACATCAACCAACAAGCTAGCAAAATGAACTGACCCGGACCCGTGGCCCAAGTGGGTCACGTATGACATCTAAGCCATGACCATCGTGGTCATGGTGGCTCGTACACCATCTCACACCCAACCAAATACAACCAAATCAATTCCACAACATCCAAATACAATCATTCAAGCTCCAATCATTAACCAAACACAAAACCCATAATCTATTCTAACCAAAAATATGAAACTAGACCTAAAATGCATAAACCCATCAAATTGATACACCACATGCTTACCAAACACTGTCTACTTGTTTATTTAGATGTTAATTAGACTTAATTCCATGTTTCACCCAAAAGCCCTAAAATTTATCATAGGGTCGAAACCTTAATTTGCCATACGTGGCTTATTATTGCTTAAACAAGCTTTACCCACATTCCATTTATCTTATTCAAGCACGAATTGCAAAACCCACTTGAAACCCTAAAAATCCGAATCTTAATCTTAAGATTTGAAGGTGTTAATGAAGGCTTTAGTGAGAGTATTATATATGGCTTATTATTGCTTAAACAAGCTTTACCCACATTCCATTTATCTTATTCAAGCACGAATTGCAAAACCCACTTGAAACCCTAAAAATCCGAATCTTAATCTTAAGATTTGAAGGTGTTAATGAAGGTTTTAGTGAGAGTATTATATATGGCTTATTATTGCTTAAACAAGCTTACCCACATTCCATTTATCTTATTCAAGAACGAATTGCAAAACCCACTTGAAACACTAAAAATCCGAATCTTAATCTTAAGATTTGAAGGTGTTAATGAAGGTTTTAGTGAGAGTATTATATATGGTTGGAAAGAGGATGAAAATATCTTTGATATGGTGGTGGAGGTGGGTGGTCACGTGGCTGTGGCGGTGGTGGCGGAATAGTGGCTGGGATATTGGGTTGGCGGCTAGGGTTTTTAGAGAGAAGGGAGAGAGATGTGTGTGTGTTTTAGTAGGAGAGAAACAAAGTGTAAGAATGAGGGTGTATGGTGCCTTTTATACTTGGGTGTTGGGGACCCGAAAATAATAAAAATATGGGGAGGGGGCGCCGGCCATGGGGACACTAGGGGGGCGGAGTTGTAATTTTTCGTAACTATCCCGTTTACCCATTCGAGCTCACATATGTCCCCAGTGTCCCATAACGTTCATTCGACTTTCTAACATCGTTATTTACGTTTTTCCACGAGTTTTGACTATTTATTTGTCAATTTTTGAGTTACGGTCTAAAAGTTACAATATTTCTCGTTTTAGGCTTTTCTAGTGCCGAATCGAATAGTGCCTACCAAATAGAGTTAAAACTCATACGATAACTCATTCTATAGTGAAATAATCCGTAAAAACCAATAGATGATATAAAATCAAGTCATGGTTTATAAAAATAGTGATAAAGGCAAAGCTCGGTTTAGTTTAACGTAATGCGGTTACCTAAAATAGACTCCCTAAATTGCCAGTTGTCACATTCTAGGCCCAAGATTCTAGGCCATAGAAGACGATACCTTAGCCAGATTTGTAACTTGAGCATCCAAAGAACCTAGTGTTGTTTGAAGAGACTGAATGGAGGAATGAAGACCCTAAACATTTGCAGAATTAAGCATGTTGATAGAAGCGAGGCTGGAGGAATTCTTCATGTAAGCTTCAGTAGCCTCCAGCACCTTGGAGTCAAGTGCTGGGTCTTCTTTCACAGAGTCCATTATTTCATCCAACTTGGTGTGAGACTCCTGAAGGTTGTTGAGAAATTTCTTCAGATTGTCATCCAGCCTTTCTAAATTATCATACATGAAATCCGTGTGCTCATCAGCGTTTGTATGGGCAGCAATCACTTCAGCTTTCAGATCGGCATAGCTAGAAGTTGCTTCAACATACTGATCCCATAGTGTATCAGTGACACCAGAATATAGCTTCCTTGAAGCCTTTGTAATCCACATAACCAACTATCGTTCAGTCAGAGGAATAATGTTGTCAAACTTTTTGAATTCCTCAGGACAGGCTGAAGTAGAGGAATCAGAGTCATTATCATCAGGTTGATCAGGTGACTCTTCAATCTCTTGAGGATCAGGCTGATGCTCTTATTCTTGAGTTTGAACATCAGCGTCCATTTCTTCTCTGTGAAAGTATTTCTTCCTCCTTTGTCAGCTAGCTCCTCATCAGAGGATAATATGTCAGTAACCTCAACAATAGTTAACATGCTAGTGGTGGTGATGGGTTCCATATCAGCGGGTGGTATTTGTCCCTCTGAGTCTTTGTCCCCCTGTGCTCCTTCAAGCACTAGTGGGCGATTCCCAGTGCTATCCCTAGAAGCGGTGGTAGTGAGATCCCTATCGATGGGTTGTGTGTTTCCTCGAGTCTTTGGGATCATTCGTTTGGCCCTCAGACAAAAGCTGTGATTGGCGAGTGTTATCCTTGGGTAATGTGGAAGGCTCCCCTGAGGTTGTTTGTTTTCCTCTGGATCTTGGGGAGTAGTAGTTGGGACCAAGGGCACTGGCTGTGATGTATCAGTGTCCTTCGTTGTCACCGGGGTGGATGATGTTTGGTCTCCTTTGGGTGACAGATCAGTCTGGGGCTTTCTTTGCCTTTTAGGTTGTGCTCCAGAAGCCTCAGGGCCTTGAGACTTGGGTTTGGTCTGAGTCCCAGTCTGAGACTTCCCCTTTCTATTTTTGGGAGACACTGAGTCCCTCTCGTTGTTTACAGCAACCATATGGGTTGTTAATTCAATTCCAGTGACTTAGGATGGGTCTTTTTGAAAATTTGATTGACTCAGGATACCAAGTAAAGCACAGTATTTGTATTCCTGAGGATAATTGCAACCCAAAAACACTTGAAAAGCGCATGAGACAAACCTAGGATACGAAACGTATTTCGTCCTAGTTTTGCTTCGATAGCTTTCTGAATCCTATAAATGATCTCCCCTATGTCGACAGTGATCCCTGTAATCAAGCAATATGCCACCATCAACTGAATAGAATTAACATGCGGTGGATGAGTGGTTCCCACAAGAACCTAAATCACAAATGTGAACAGGATCTTCCAAGCCGCAGGAAATGAGTTCTTGGTGATTGGGGTTCTGTCCAAAAACTTTGGATCTAAAACAATTTGTTTTAACCCATCCTTAGCTGTGGAAGGTTAGGATGGGAAACATAGTTACCAGAATTATAGTCTAACCCTGTTGATGTACAAAATGTTTTATAGTCCAGGGTGACTGAATTTTCCCCATTAAAAAGATTGAATTTGATGAGATACTCCCTAAGTGGTCTGAGGTCAGTCTCATCAGTAGAGGGTGTCGGGTCATAGGCCAAATCTGTTGCCCAAAACTCCCTGAGGAGGTTTTGGTACAGAATAGAAGAGGACTAAGTAAAGGCCTGTTTAAATGGGCAGTTGAATAAAAATTTCATTATTCCCTTATAGGCTGGGAAATCAGGGGGTGTTCAAAAGTTCCTATAACGTTGTTTATTTTGAATTCAACATTATCTAAATCGCCTACCCACTGAGGTGCAAAATGAAGGCTTTGTGTTCTTGCCATTTCCATTAAAAGATTTTTATGGTTTTAGAAAATATTTGACAAGAACAATCAACAAGTTGAAAACTTTGTGTTTGGTGAAGAAAAATATTTTGTAAATGTTTAAAGAGAAGATTTTTTGTTTAAACAGGTTGATGATTTGAAGAACACACAAATTTTCTGGGTTTGAGAAAGTATTTTGACAGCGTTTTGTTTCAAAAATAATTTGTGTGTGTTTATGAGGTTTTGAGGGGGGGGGGGTAATTTATAGAGTGGTGAGAGGGGTAAATTTTTCGTAGATGAGGATTTGTAAAGTCGGTTTTTGAAAACGTTTCATTTACCTCATTTAATGCCACCACTCCACTACCTGCAGTAATTTCCCGGTTTTCAAAGGAACAGCTGCAATGCACAGTAAAAGTGCATTTTGCAGTAATAAAATATCCTTAGGATATTTCTTGTGAGAGGAGGCATTTAATGCCAAGTGGGATAAGGTAAGGTTTGAGGGACCCTTGACTTGGATGACATCAGGATAAAGAGACATATATTCCTATATTAAATTGGTATATTTACCAACCTAGGACATTTAAGTAACTGGTACTTGGTGCATTTAGTTACCCATTCAATGCTCAATATCCAAAGTCAGGTTCTGAATGAGTCTTACTCATTAGGTGAGAGAAGGTTGTATTGGGGTTTTGTTAGGGGAGCATGGACCATTTCAGAGAGAACTCACTTAGATTGGGATTGATTTTCAGTTCTTTGACTTTCAATGTCAAGCATTCCTAATTCAGCTTTTAGTCTCCTGAAGGTATGTTCATCTAAGGGTTTGGTGAAGATATCAACAAGTTGATATTCAGTAGGGATGAAATGAAGTTCTATGTTTCCTTTCATTATGTGGTCCCTGATGAAATGATATATGATATCAATGTGTTTGGTTCTTTGGTGGAGGACAGGATTGTTAGAGATTGCAATAGCACTAGTGTTATCACAGAAGATGGGTACCATTTTGTAATGGATGTCATAGTCAATGAGTTGACTTTTCATCCATAATACATTGGCACAACATCCTGCTGCAGCCACATACTCAGCCAGTGAAGACATAGACTGATTGTTGCTTTTAGCACTCCAACAAACTAGTTTTCCTCCAGAATTGGACAGGACCCTAAGGTACTTTTACGTCCATGTTGCAGCACTGCATAATCGAGTCGAATACCCTTTGAGGTCAAACCGAGCACTTTAGATAGTAAAGTCCAGGATTGGAGTTCCTTTGGTATCTCGGGATTCTTTTGGCTGCGGTGAGATGAGATTCTTTGGGATTGGACCGATATCTTGCTATTAGACAGTGAGAATTATATATGCAGTGCTGAGCGATTAGATACATCAGTGAACCTACAATGTCCCTTAAATGAGTTTGATTGACTGATTTGCCAGTGAGATCAGGTCCAAGGTTGTTAGGAGGGACCATTGGTGTCTTCACTGAGACAGTCTGATATCTCATATTTCTTCAAGAGATTTCTGGTATACTTCTCTTGACTGATGGAGATTCCTTTACCAGTTTGCCTTATTTGTAGTCCAAGTAAGTATGTGAGTTCACCCATCATGCTCATTTCAAACTTCTTTGTCATCAGTTTTTCAAACTGTTTTCAAAGAGTATAATTCGTTGAGCCGAAGATGATGTCATCAACATATACTTGGACCAGTATCACATCTTTCTTTGTCCATTAGATAAACAATATGTTGTCTATCTTTCCTCTGACAAACTTGTTTTGAATCAGGAAGGCTGAGAGAATTTCATACCATGCTCTGGGAGCTTGTTTAAGTCCATAAAGGGCTTTGTCAAGCTTGCAAACATAGTAAGGGAATTCACTACTCTCAAAGCCAGGAGGTTGCTGAACATACACATCTTCCTTGAGTTCACCATTCAGGAATGCACTTTTTACATCCATTTGGTAAACTTTGAAGTACATGTAGGTTGCAAATGCAAGGAAGATCCTGATGGCTTCTATTCTTGCAACATGAGCAAATGTCTCATCATAGTCAATGCCTTCTTGTTGATTGTAACCTTTGGCTACAAGTTTGGCTTTTAATGCAGTGCCATTTTCATCAGTTTTGTTTAGAAAACCTACTTCGTTCCTATGACAGCGACATCCGAGGACATTTGATCAAGGTCATGACCTTGTTTTATCAAACTGTTGAAGTTCTTCTTGCATAGCCTGAACCCAGCTTGGATGTTTTAGAGCCTCAGTGACACTTTTAGGTTCTATTTACGATAGAAAATCGGCATACAGACATTTATGGTGAGAAGTTGGATTAACTTAAGCCATGCTTCTAGTGAGCATGCCCTCATGGTTCACCAATGATGTTTACCGATTCAATGTCCGAGATTTTGTCCACTTACTTTGTGGTCTAGGATCTGAGCTTGAGGAGGTTACTAGAAACTTCGGAGTGAGTTCAGTCAGAGAACCCGAGATCATTGAGGTCATCTGTTGAGATGCTTTGTTCAGGTTGGCATACTTGAATCACAGGTTCCTGAACATTTGGTTTAGTGTTACCTATCCTAGTAGGGACTGATTGATTATCAATGAATTTACTGATGGTTGGTTGAGGAAGGTTGTGGGGCAAGACATAGTATGAGATGTCAGCATCAACTTGATAGGAGGAATTGATTTCAGTGTTGAACTCATCGGGAGGATATCTTGTTGAGTCATCAATTCCTATTTCCTCCACTGAGGTATTGGTGAATCGATGCTTTACGAACTTTCATCAAAGGAGACATAAAAGGTTTCCTCAACTTGTTGTCTTCTGGTGTTAAACACCCTGAAGGCTTTAGAGATCAGTGAGTAACCTAGGAAATATCCATCATCAGCTTTTGCATCAAACTTGCCTAGGTGATCCTTGTGGTTGTGAATGAACATAGGACACCCAAACACATGAAAGTAGATGATATCAGGAAGTCTACCATTGAATATCTCATATGGGGTGTTGTTATGTCTTTTGACAATGATTGACCTGTTTTGAGTATAACGGTTTTTTGACTGCCGATCCAGAAATGCTTTGAGAGTGCTAAGCCATTTAACAAAGTTCTTACAGCCTTAATGAGAGTTCTGTTTTTCCTTTCCGCTACTCCATTTTGTTTAGGGGTGTAAGGATATGAGAAATTTTTGGAGATTCCCTTTTCATCACAGAAATTCTCAAGCTCTTGATTTTTGAACTTAGTGCCATTGTCAGTTCTGATTTGTTTAACAGTAATGTCATTCTGGTTTTCAATTTTCCTAATGACATTATTGCATCAGCTGCCTGACTTTTTTTGGAAAGAAATTATACCCAAGTTGTCACAATTCTCAATTTCCGGTCATTTTTTCAAAATTACTATTCATCTCGGGAATTTACTATTCATCGGTTACTATTCATCGTTTTTGAAGTCGATAATCATTATTCGGGTCAATAATTTCGTTTTTATCTTATTTTTTATAAAAACGATCACGATAATGTATTTTACACATTATCAATTAAAAACATCGAACCATGATACCGTGTCTACACTTTAGCTCAACGAGACACGGGTACACGGTATAATAATAATACAAACCGCCCCTAAGTTACTTTATATATATATATATATATATATATATATATATATATATATATATATATAAATATATATATATAATATAATCTCCTCTCTCATTCATCACACACGCCTCTCCACTCCCCTCTCCTTCATCTCCCTGCCAAACCGACTCAGCCACCACCACCTGATAACGCCATCACCATCAAGGAGGACCAAGGGTGCGTTTGTTGCTAGGGTTTAGAGTGAAAGGGAGTCTTGTTTGGTTTGAGTTAACCACAGCCGCACCACCCGTATCTCTCTTTTCCCTCACGTTCATTTTATGGTATGTCGAATGCACCACCATCTTTGTATTTTCTTTATATCCAAATATAAAACATTTGTTATAACTTTTCGTGGGTTAAAACTTGATATAATCACATTTTTGATAATTTTCGTGTGGTAAAACTTGATCTAAAAAGGATGTTTGTTTGTTTCGATTGGTAAACATGTCGGGTCAGACCGTTTGAGTCCTGAGGTTGGCTTTAGGTTTGCTTATTTTCTTGTTATTTATCCCGGGTTTGACATTATATTTATTTGGTTTTGCTTATTTGAAGCTTGTTTGGATTATGGCTTATTTGTTTTGTTCGGTTTCGGGTCAATGAAAACAACCACAAGGGTGGTTTGTTTGTTGTGTTTGGTTCACCAGAAAAACACCACAAGGGTGGTTGTTTAGGTTCGGTATGACCAACCACACCCGAGGGGGTGTTTGCTTATTTCCGGTTCAAAAGAAAAACCCGACCAAGGGGTCACAAGTTCGAAACCCACGAGGGGCTGTTTGTATCTGCTCATTTGCAGCCCCTAAAAGGTACGTTTTGTTGCCAAATTTTCGGCATAAAATGGTGCGTATGGATCTGTTTATTTCTGTCCCAAATGGTGCGTTTGAATCAGCTCATTTCTTTCCCAAATGGGGTGCAATAGTTCAGCTTATTTCTGTCCCAAACAGTGTGTTTGGACACCTTATTTTCTGCTATTAAAGGTGTGTTTGGTTTGTTTATTTTTTGCACATAAGGGGGTGTTTGGAATTGCATATATTGAGGTATATATTAAGCTACCAGAATTTAATTCGTATGAAACAGTAGCTGTAAAATATATTTTGACAACTTATAATCTTAAAAATATGCTAGTGCACTTAATTACCTTTTCGGGGATATAAAGAACGTAAAAATCGGACTTAAAACGAGAAAGATACGACTAAATGAAGTTTAACGAAACTTATATATTTTTGACAGCATTTATAAAAATAATTACAATCTGTCCAGTTTTTGAAATAGAAATTTAACCACTTTCGGGTCCGATTCTGCCAAAACTTATTGAATAAAACTTGTCCGGAATGATATTTTACTTAAAGATGTGACTTTTCTTTTGTCCCGAAAATGCTTATTTTTGTTGCTACATTGAATTTGGTATAGTGCACTTTTGGTTTTTTACAAACCAAAAAGGGGCGTCATTATTTTAGACATTGTAACTATATTGATTTTTTGGATTGTTTTAAGTGGTAAATATTGATTTTGTAAATATGGGAAATGTTGTAGAAACGGGTAAGTCATGCCGAAATCTTCCAAAAATTCTATACTTAGTAAAATTTCTACAAAACTTTATTTTCTCAAATTCCGACAAAAAGACGAAAAATCCTAAAATTCATAAAAATCTTATAATTTCTTATAATTCATTTAGAATGTTTTAAAAGTATGCTTTCTTTTATAATAAACTTCCTTTTCTTTATTTTGAGATTTCCGGAAATGTGAATTCTATTGTTTTATCATTAATATATTTGTTGATTCTTCCTTGCTATATACCTTGACTTCTTTTATGAATTCCTAGTTTATTTTTCCTGAAGTAATTGTGCGTCGTTAATGTCTCGATTTCCCTTTCATCATTGTCTACTCAACTTGAGTCTTGATCAATATTTCTTGACTATTCCTTATAATGTATTGGGATATACATTATGCTTTGATGTGAGTTGTGTTTAGCGTGAGTACATGTCGAGTCTTTGTATTCTTACCACCACACGAAACGTTAAAACTAAACTCTATGAGGTATTGATACCGGATTTTGGAAACATTTAATACGAGTATTCCACGAAAACTAAGATACATTGTCGTTTGGATATTATATTATTTTACTCTTTGAGACGTATTTTGAGATAATACATACACTAGTAGGTCGTGATGATGTAGTACCTTTGTACTTGTACTCTTTGGATATCGACGTGCCTTCCTTCATGATTTGGTTGTGCTTGCTCTTTGATGTCGGTCTTGTTAGTTGTGATTCTTGTATTTCTTCGGATTAAGGTGAGTTCGTAGCCCCACTTTTACTCGTTTAATTGTTTTATAAACTCTTTGGGGGAGATACATGCTCAACTACTTGCTTTTACTTTACACTTATATGAACTAAAATATCTATTGTTTCACTCTATGTGCGCGTAAGTAGATTATGCCCGAACTAAATTGATCACTATGTTATGAACTCTATTATTTGAATCACTTTCCTTGATTTTGAACTCTTCGACATGTATATTTGAGCTCTTTTAAATTGATTCGGACCCTTTAACATATAAGTGAACACTTTGGACTTGATATGAACCTTTTGACATATAGTTAAACTCTTTTAACTTCTACAAGGACCCTTTTGATATATTTTAAACTTGTTTGACGTGATTTTGAACGCTTCGACTATCTTGGACCTTTTGATATTATTGACTCTTTGGTTTTGAACTTTTGAACTCGAATTAAATCTTTGAACTTAATTACGAACTTTTGAGCGGAACTCTTGAACTTAAATACAAACTTATGACTTGTTTGAACTTATTGAACTGGATGTGTTATGACCTTGACCTAAGTCTCCCATGTTCATCACTATAGTCGCATATTGGTGGGCGTTCTAAAGTCTCGCCATATTGGTGGAGCGTTCTCAATAATTCTCGCCTTATTGGTGGAGTGTGCAAAGTCTCACATATCGGTGGGCGTTCTAAGTCTGCCTATTGGTGGAGCGTTCTCAAAATTCGCCTGGGTGGTCGAGTGACAAAGGAGTCTCCCTTGTTGGAGCAGTGCAAAGTCTCCCATGTTCGGAGCATCCGAATTATTATATATTGGTGCAATATTGTGAATTATTATGGTAACTTATACTCGACTATTAGACACACTATATTTTGGGCAATGGGTTGTGAACACACAGGTTGCAAGTTTTGTATGGGCGAACTTGGGCGAGTGGATTTACAATGCCTTTGCTTTGTGAACCATTATGATAACGTGCACATAACTTCTAGACATACTACTTTTGGCAGTGGGTTGTGAACACACAGGTTGCAAGTTTTGTATGGGCGGAACTTGGAACTGAGTGGATTTGCAATGCCTTTGCTTGTGGACTATTCTATATGACCAAAAACTTTTCCTTTGCTGCATGAACTTTCTTTAAAAGCTTTACTTGTTAAATAAACTCTATGAACTCACTCAACCATTGTGTTGACACTTTTAGCATCTTTTATCTCAGGTATCTAAGGCATTCACTTCATGGCATGCATGTGAACTTATCATAGAGTCGCGATGACGACGCGTCTCACATATTTTTTTATGCACTTATTTATCGTTTGATTGTAACAAACTCATTTTGGTATATTGGAAACCTTTTGGGACCTATGTTTTGTAAACTCTGATTATTTTACTTAATCAAACGATATTTTCAAAACGACACTTTAGGTCGTTCGATATAAATGTAACTTTGATGCTATGACAGTCATCCCCCAGGAATTCCATTCCGCTGCAAAACAGGTAATTTGGGGGTGTGACACAAGTGTATCTTGAAAACTCATCAACAATAACAAGTGTATACTTCTCATGCTGGATTGATCTAGGACTGACTGGTCCAAAGAGATCCATATGCAGGAAGTGAAGGCAGATTTTGATGGAGAAATTTTGTTTTATTTTGAATGATGCCCTGTGGTGTTTGCCTTTTTCACAGGCTGAGCATGGTTTATCTTTTGCAAAAACCAGTGATGGTAAGACAAGGACTTTATTTTGTTTTGCCAAGTTGTTGATGTTTTTGAAGTTTAAGTGAGAAAGTCTCTTGTGCCACAACCAGTTGACAGTTTCAGTGGCTTTGGCAAAGAGACAAGTTCCATCTTGAGAGAGTGTTGATACGTCTAAGACATAAACATCATCTCTCCTAGGAGCTATAAAAACAACTTCTTTGTTGGCATTGAAAATGGTTCATTGTTTGTCATTGAATTGCACAATGTACTTTGCATCACATAATCGACTGACATTGAAGAGATTGTATTTTAGACCATTGACATAACTATTCTAGAGAAAACTATTCCATTGCAGTATACTGAACCATAACCTTTAGTGGGACATGATGAGTTATCACCAAATACTACCTTGGATCCTGGTTCCTTTACATTGTGCGGATACTCCTACGTCAGTCATGCTTCTTGATCATCCACTATCTAGATGCGGATAGGCTCCTAGCGTGTCTGCGCAAATAGTAAACGGAATTAGTTTCTCTTGATGACTCACAGGCTAGTGGGCTTGGGTCTAAAGGTCTACTTGAATTTGGCAATTGACTCATGGTCAGTGGTTGAGTGCATTGTGCTACCACAGGTTTTGCATTTAATGACTGAGGATGACTCAGTGATTCGGGGTTGCTTTGAACTTCTCCTTGATTGGATGACACTGTCATGCTGGGATGTCTCATGAATTGGATTTCCGCAAATATCACAGCATGTGTTCATGAGACAATCATCAGGGTGATGATCATTGAAGCTACAATGTGGGCAAGGAGGAAAAGGTTTTGCTCTATTCCTGTGAGCTGGTTTGGAGGTTGAAGCATATTGATGACCAACTTTGGTATGTTTTGCTTCACTGAACTAGCTTACATACTGTAAGTGATCATAAGTTCTGTGATCATCATTTTTGCAGATCATACAAAAAAGGATTCTATAGCAATTGTTAGTGGTATGACTGGTATAATGGCACAGATCACACTTCTGCTTGGGCTTGTTGGTGGATTTTGAACTTGATGAACTAGAGGAGGCATACTTAGTTTCCTTGATTGAATCAGGAGCTTTTTCGATGGATTCCATCTTATCAGTCTGCTTTCTTACAAGTTCAGTTAGTTGCTGAATTTGGTGCCTTGTAGGGATGAAGATGTGGAAGTCTCGATGGGAGTAGACTCTTGTTTGATTGGTTTTGTTCTTTTTAGGATGGTTCTACCAGTCGGACCTTTCTTTTGGTGAATGAGGATTGAATTGCAATGGAGTAAGCTCAGAGCTTGGTGCAGCACCCTGAAGAAGTTTCAGGGGTGGAATCGTTGCTTGAGATTCTGCTTCAGACTTAGAGATGTGTTAAGTACTACTAGGCACATCAGGGAGTCCAAGCATGCTCTTTAGTGCTTGGCTTTCAGGCTCTAGTATTCTTCCAGAATCAAAATTTGGAAGCTTACTCTCGGGGTTAACCCGTTCAATCCAATCACTTGGCTTGGGAATTGACAACATATTGGTAATCATGCCACCAGACACAAATGGCTTTGGACACTGGTCTTTGTTGTGAGAGTCAGGGAGATGATCTTGACCTATGACTCTCTTTTTGCTACTGGGGGCTCCCACAGCATCAAAGACCCTTGGATTCTTAGCAGTCCAACTTTAAATGATATCTTTTTCCTTTTTAAGTTTATCTTGAAGAGCCTGATTTTTTAACTAGTTTAGTGTTTTGAATTTGCAATGTGACAGCCTCAAGCTTAGCTTGTTTTAAAAGAAACAGTTCATCCCTACACTTGTTCAATTCAAAACTTAACTTGTTGTATTTTGAAAAAAGATTTAATCGTTGCTCTTCTACAAACTTAAGGTCAACATTTATATAGTTCATATAAGACTGCCAATCAGAGTCATCATCCATAGAAAGTAAAATATTTACCTTCTTCATTGTGATGTTGACCCTTTCTCCATTCCTTTCATGATTTTTCCAAACAGCTAGCTTGTCTCTTAGAGAGCTATCGGTGCACTGACTTGCATCATTTCATCGTGAGAGGCGGCTCTTCATCGAGCGAATACTTTAGCAACTAGGCCCTTGTTTTTACCTGCCGCAAATTTAACGGTGTTTGTTGTTTCTAAGGGGTGGCCTTAGCGGTGCTAGCTTGGCTTTGACTTTCTGTACTTAGCTTCAAAATCTACGAGTTTGTTTTGATCATTTGTTTTAAAATTTTGATGAAACTGATATATTTTTGGTTGAAATTAGCTAAATCCGAGGGCAGATTGACCACGATGGTTTGTAAGAGGGTTCAGAAATAGTTTTTGTTAAATAATCTTTGGCAAAATGACCTCTTTTGTGACACCTAAAGCACTCAGTGTCCTCACTAGCTTTAGCATTGGAAAAACCTTTGTTTCTTTTTATAAACCTTCGAGAGTTAGCAAGGAGTGCCTTTTCCTGAAATTCGATGTTCAGGTCATTTAGGTACTCCTCACTTGATCTCTCATCGAGGCTCATAATCAATTTTCAAAAATCTTGAACCACTTATTTGTTAGAATAGCGGTAGAAATTGGTGTTGAAGTGGTGATCAAGGACTTCTTGACTTCATGAGACTTCTTTAAGTCAGGGTATCGTCTGTTGATGAGGTTTTCCTCATAGACAAATTTCCTATATATTTCAAGAAGTTCAAGATTAGGATATGGTTAGCATTCGAGTCCTGAAAGAAATTCAACCACTTCTCAGGAAGACTATTGACAAAACCAACATTGATTTCATGTTTGGACAACTTAACACCATTATTTGATAGTTCATTTATGAGTTTTTGTACGGGTGTAAGTTTGAGACAAAGTTTCGAGTCCTTAGCCCGAAGGTGTTATACTCAAGTTTCAGGTCCATTATCCTGTTTTCCTTGGTATCAGATGGACCTTCATGACTATGGACCAGGTCATCCCAGGTTTTTTTAGCTGTACTAAAGCTTACAACAGACTCCATAATATCATCAGGAAGATAAGATATGATGATACTTTTGAGCCTTTGGTCCTGGTTGACCACTCTTCTCTCATCCTGAGTCCACTGAGTCTCAGGTTTAGGCAAACACCAGTGATCTTTGGGATAAATGGACCTTCACTAATATACTTTATGTAGTAAGGTTCCATCCCAATCAAATAGCAAAGCATTTGCTTTTCCATTTGTTAAAACAACCAGTTCGAGTCAGCAGGTGAATAAAAGGCTGCACCCTTTTTGTCGACAAGTTGGGGCACATCAATTTCACCATTTGGATCTGATTTAAAACGTTTTTGGCGGCTTAAAAGAGTTTTATAATCAGCGCTCTGATACCACTTGTTGTTCCCGTTTCACAATCATTAAAAGCGGTTAAAAGCAATAAACAACAGTTGTGAATTACACTGAAATTAAATAAGTAAAAACACAGATAAATTTTCAGCGTTTATATTCTTTGTTAGAAGTGAATAAAAAGAATACATTACCCAGTACTTGAAATAGTACTTGGGATTGAAATGACAAGTATAGTATCTCCTCACTAAGCTCAGGCTAAGTCTGAGCACAACTACAAAGGAACCACTAAGCTATCTCAGGGACAGAGTTGTATTAGGAGGAGTAGAAGATGGCTTGTGTGTGTGTTTTACAATTGATCCACAAGCTTAAAATCTTCCACTCCAACTCTTATGCTATTTATACAAGTATGGTTTTAACTCTATCCTAGAGGACAAACGTGAGGTTACGAGAAGACAAAATATTGATATATTTTGTCTCTGTTTCATTAACTATATTGGGTAAGTGACAAGGTCGCTTTCTTCTTGTCGGTGATGACAACGAGCTTGATAGTTAACATTCAGGGAACGTTGACTTTGGTTGATAAGGACTTTGTCTTATTTGTTCAAACTTATCCCGCCTTGTCCCGCTCATTCTTGATCTTCATTGCCTTGAGTCTTCAACTTCAGTTTGTCTTGATGTAAGTAGTTGGTGAGGAGTTTAGAATTTAGTGAGTTATTGTCATCACTCACTTGAATCTATATTCTTATTGACTCAGTCTTCACCCCTTAAGTTCCGCCTTCTTGGTAGAGAGACTTCTTCTTTGCCTCTTCTTGAGTATCGAAGATAGCTCGAGAGACTATGCGCTCGATGACTTGTTGTTTTAAGGACTAAACACAGGGTATTTTTTTTATTCAAATCCTAGTCTTAAAGGGTTTGGGTATTTCTTGAACAGGTGTTTGATTTGTATAAGGAAGTGAGCAAATGAAAGCTCAACTTCTTACCTTGAATGTACTAATGAACATAATAAGGAACACTGAATATTTTAACAAAACATACATCATTTATTGATCAAATTACATAGTTCCTATCACTAGTACAAAAGATAAAATATATAATGTCAATCGAGATGGATTCCTAGTGCTTCAAGCTTAACCTTCTTCTTGAGGAGTGTTTCTTTGTCTGGGTGCTTTCTTATCTTAGCATTCAAGTCATTGAGAACACGAAGTTCTTTGGAGTTTTGATTTGAGAGGCCACTGGTAGATAACTTGCCATTGTACCTACCCCTATAAGATCAATATCACTCCACCTTTGGAATGCTGGGTTTCCATAGACATCAATAAAGAAGTGTCCTCTTTCAGGCTCTTCTATGCAAAGACAGTTAACAAACTTCACACCTTTTGGTAGCTCCCTGTTGTAGTCCAGGCCAGGTACTTTGATTTCATGCTCAGATTCAACCCTCTTTCTTTTGCCTTGGGATGATTGAGGATGAGATCCTTGAGGTGCATTTAAAGGCATTTGAATCCCAAGTTATCTTTGGTGCTTCCCTCGGTCTTTCATACCATTTGCTTAGGGACTTCATCGGCTCCTTGACCCTTGCATTGCTTCTTTGATATGATGGGACCAAGCTCATCGGTTCGGTGATCCCAAAGTCGGTGAACTTCATGGGATCATGAACCTCAAAATGCCTTTTATCATCCCCCTGACATTCATTGCGATGGTTTGGACTTGGGGATGGTTTTCCGTTAGTGATCTTTTGAGTAGCCTTACGCTTGTCATTGACCAATTGTAGTGGTCAATCCTCTCTTACTGATGGCAACAACTTTCTGTTCTTTTCATCCGGCTTCTTCCTCATGGCGACCATTTGAGCGGCTGAGCATCTTTGAAATTTTGTCGGTGTCCTTTTCAAGCTTTTTGGGATCAATTCCAATGTTTTTAGCTTCCTCGGATACTACATGAACCAAGGCTTCTCTGATTTTCTTTTCTTCCTCAGCATGTTTCTTTCTTTTATCTTCCTTTTCAAGGTAGTTAGCAAGCTTTGTCTTTGGAGTGAGAGATACTTGGTGTTGCCGATGACATAGGGAATCTTCTGAGACTCACGGTGTTTTCATTATGGCTTTTCCTTTATCGGCACGAAGAAGAAGATGCTACCAATGGAGGTGTTGTTGTGATGATTGGTGGTGGTGTTGTTCTTACATTGTCATTATTGTTGTTTTGATGGTGATGATGGTTGGTTTGGCTCCCCTCAGTCGCGAGAGTCTCTTTAGTGGCTCTCTCCCCTCAAATATTCTTTGCATCATGTGAGCAAGAGTTGGTGGAATCTTGAGGAGTTGGAGTTTCTTGACCTTTGAAGGCTTGATATATCTCTGTGACCATGGCCTTGATGTCAGTTGTATCTTGTTGAAGACTGGTGACCTTGTCAGCAAGATTGACATGAGATAATTCATGGCGATCATTCTAGGCCCCAAATTCAGGCCATAGAAGGCGATACCTTAGCGATTTGTAACTTGAGCATCCAAAGAACCGGTGTTGTTTGAAGAGACTAAATAGAGGGTAGAAGACCCTAAACATTTGCGAGTTAAGCATGTTGATCCCGGTTAATTTTGGAGGAATTCTTCATGTAGCTTGACAGCCTCCGGCACCTTGGAGTTAAGTCTTTGGTCTTCTTTATGAGTACTTTATTTCATCCACAGGTGTAAGACTCACGAAGGTTGTTGAGAATTTCTTGGGTTGTCATCCGGCCTTTCTAAATTATCATACATGAAATCCTGCGCTCATCAACGTTTGTATGGCGGCAATCACTTCAACTTTCGGTCGGCATAGCTAGCGGTACGCTTAAACATCTTTGATCCAATAGTATCTCGATGACATAGGAATATAGCTTCCTTGAAGCCTTTGTAATCCACATAACCAAGCTGTCTTTCGGTCGGAGGAAGAATGTTGTCAAACTTTTGAATTCCTCGGGGGCGGTAGTAGAGGAATCAGTCATTATCATCGGTTGGCGGTGACTCTTGATCTCTTGAGGATGGTGATGCTCTTGTTCTTGAGTTTGAACATCGGCGTCCATTTCTTCTCTCTGTTGAGTATTTTTCCTCACTTGTCGGCTACTAGCTTCATCGAGAAGAATAATATGTCAGTAACCTCAGCAAGCAGTTAATAGGCGGTGGTGGTGATGGTTCCATATCGTGGTGGTATTTGTCCTACGAGTCTTTCCTCTGTGCTCCTTCAAACGGTGGCGAATTCAGTGCTATCCCTAGAAGCGGTGGCGATGAGATCCCTATCGATGGGTTGTGTGTTTCGAGTCTTTGGAATCATTCATTTAGCCCTCATACAAAAGGCGTGATTGGGAGTGTCATCCCTTGGATCTTGGGGTGTAGTAGTTGGGACCAAGAACTGGCTTGATGTATATCGGTGTCCTTCGTTGTTACGAGGGTGGATGATGTTTGGTCTCCTATGGGTGGCAATCGATCTGGGGCTTTCCTTGCCTTTTTAGGTTGTGCTCGGAGAGCCTCAGGCCTTGATACTTGGGTTTGGTCTTAGTCGATCAGGGCTTCCCGCTTCTCTTTTGGGAGCAAGGTTTGGAGACTTGAGTCCTTACGGTTTTTCTGGCTTAACCATATGGTGGATTAATTCAATTTGATGACTTAGGATGGGTCTTTGAAAATTTGATTGACTCATGATACAGGGTAAAAACCACGGTATTTGTATTCACGAGGATAATTGCAACTTGATAAAAACTTGTAAAAGCATGGAACAAACCTAGGATACTGGCGTGTTAGCCCAAGCTAAAGGAAGTAGAATAAAATTTACGGGGAATTGCATTAGTTTTCTTCTTTACTTATTCTGGGACTAGTTTGGTCAATAGTGATAAGTTACTCTTGTCTTAGTGTAAATACACCTCTAGTCCCCAACTTTAAGAAGGGTAGGAAGATTACTTTGTAAAAGAAGGTGTGTGTGGTTTTCTTCATGCTTTATCTAAAACACACACCTTCCCTTTACATCAATAAAAGCAATACCATGTCTTATTCATTCTTTGAGCTTCCCGACCCCGAACCACATAAATCTCAAGTTTTGCTCGATCCTACAATTGGTATAACGAGCTTGAGGTTGTTGTTTTTATTGATTTATGTTGGTTTGAATCATATTTTACTTGTTTTTGAGCTTATTTTGTGGGTGGGAAAATTTTTTTTTCCGTATATTTGTAGTTAAAGTTTTATTCATGTGTTTGGTATCTGTTTTGGTCAAAAAGTCGATTTTTATGTCAACATCTGTCTTGGGTCATCTTATCCAAAGCGATACATTTATACTTTTGTACCAATATGAAATATTCTTGTGGTCAATTAGAGTTTTCTTGGTCAAAGCTTGACAAAAAGGAAGCTTTTTTATGCCTATTAAGGTTTAGTATGTAGAAGGCTGGGCCGAGGAGAAAAAACATGGTGGAGAAAACCTCACCGGGAAAAAGTCAAAGGGTCAAAACCCTCTTTTTATGGCGTAGAAATCTGACAGTTGAAGACCTTGGCGTAGGACAGTGAAGTTACAGCGTAGGGAAAAACTTCTGGCGGTATCGCGTTCGCCCTAAATGCAGCTACGCATAACTTGCTTCAGCGTAAAGGCTACGCATAGCCGCGTTCTGGCGTAAAAGCTACGCATAAGGTTTAGACTTTTGTTTTTGCAGCGTAAGAATATGCGGGGCTTGAAAAAAGAAAATACGGCGTAAAATTGACCATGGCCACAACATACCTTTATACCAAAGCGTATTACATTAGCAATGGGTCGAACATCGAATCAAAAACCAAAACCAATTTAACCTACATCTAGACTCACTCCAAAGGACCCTCACATCACTCCCCATATCTCAATCTAGACTCAAAAAATTGATGATAGATCTCTGATTGAGTTAACTTTATTTAGTTCAACTCTATTCATCACTGACCCTTGTGAAGTCGAAGCTTCAAATTACTTTCGAATCATCAAAGAAATAAATTATAACAAGTTTGTTATTTTTATCTCTTTAATTCGTTCATTGACAAAATTAAAAACGCAAAACACATCATAAACAATATAACCTACCTGAGATCTCTATGTGAGACCTTGATGCCGAAAAGTGTTACTCGTTCTTCATTATTGGAAGAGTATAAAGCTGGTACTGTCAATGATATAGGTGTTGTTATGCTTGTGTTTGTGATTCGAATTTGATTAGATGAGGGTTTTGTGATTAGGATGGTTTGAGATATGAGATCTGCTTTGATGAAAGAAAGGAGTTGCGTATCTTTTTTTCTCAGATTCTTGGGAGGAAAAAGTTATGTTGGTAGGCGAATGTTTGAGAAGTGATATTAGGTTTAGGTCAAGTGATAAATACGTTTTATTTATCCGCATATCTCATAGCTGAGAAAAAGGATCGGGTGAAATATCTCATTTGGGCTTTTGGATCTGTTCGTGGTTTTTGGCTTCTCGAGTAGACTTGGGCCCCATTTGCTAATATCTCTCGTGGGCTGCTTTGTCCTCTATCCGGGTTGGGATAATGTAAATGGTTGGACTGAAGTGTTATTCAAAACCTACATGATCTATCAAAACACTCTATCTGAATGTGATTTTTGGATATACTAGTTTTGATAATATTTGATGAGTATGGTATTATTGGTATGGTATATTTTCACGGAGGATACATGTTCACGGCTAAAGGTTTCGATGTATTTCAATCGTGACCACGGAGATGACTCTTTTTTATTTATTTGGGTTTTGAAGTGGCGTTTGGCGGTTAGCGTTTACTTATTCGTCTTCTTTCTTTCTTCCTTCGCGAGATAACATGCAGGCAGAAATATGTTGAGTGTGATGAAGACTTGCTATCTAATTACTTTTGTGATTCTTTTCTCTCTTCTTACCCACAAAGTAGCTATCACTTACGGTGTCTCGCGTAGTTGAGGATGCGTCGAAGGTTTTGTACAATAGGTTTTACCGTTCTTTCACAAGAGATAGTACAAAAGCTTAAGTAACTATTCGGAGATTTTACTTCATCCTCCAAGTTAAGTCATATTGGGTTATCTCACATGTGGTTTACTCTGAGCGGCCGTTGCATTTGATACGGGGGTTGAGATAGTTAGACAATTTCAAATGGTATTGTTCATGACATCTTCTCACGGGGCTGATTTGATTTATGATAGAATGCTTCGGTTAATGCTTCATGTACACAATTATATCTTTGATTAGATAAATAAATGTGGCAACCGGGGAAAGAAATAATGTACCGCATTATGAAATTTGATTTGATATATGAAAGATAACTGGAATGCATTTGGTGAGATGAAGATGTTGATATCTTATTCCCCGAATGGACAATCTTGAAGAAGGTCGAGTCGACAGTCTTTTCTACATTTTCATTTAGCGTTTTGAAGACTAAAGGCGGTTCTAATTTAATTATCAAAGACTTCTTAATCCGGAAATTCATCAAGAGAAGGTTGTCGGTTTGGGGAGAGCACTAAGTAGGGGAAACAAAAGTCAGTTAATCCCTAATTAGATTTGCTCATATTGTTCTTACGCAGAAGTAAAGAGATGGCGGTGAGAAGATTCATGAAGTTTGATGGCTGTGAAGACACTCTTGGACGATGTAACTATCATTGTATTTAATTTTGCTTGTAGGAACATTGTAAGCAACTCGTATGACATCACTTGGGGAGAGATTGTTAGCCTCCAAGCACAAAGTGAAGTCATTCGGGGTGCATTAGTTTTCTTCTTTTACTTATTCACAGGACTAGTTTTGTCAATAGTGATAAGTTATTCTTGTCTGGTATAAATACACCTCTAGTCCCTGACTAGGGAGGGTAGGAAAATTCACTTTGTAAAGAGAAGGTGTGTGTGGTTTCTTCATCTTCTCTCTAGAAACACACACATCTTCCCTTTACATCAATAAAAGCAATACCATGTCTTATTCATTCTTTGAGCTTCCCCGACCCCCCGAACCACATAAATCTCAAGTTTTTATCGATCCTACAAAACGTATTTCGTCCTAGTTTTGCTCAGTAGCTTGGTTACGAGATCACTATAAATGATCTCCCCTTATGCGACTTGTGATCCTATCATCAAAGCAATATGCCACCATCAATTTGAATAGAATTAACTTGTTTAGTGGATGAGTGGTTCTACCGAGAACTTTGAATCACAAATGTGAAAGGGATCTTCCAAGCCCATGAGGAAATGAGTTTTTGGTGACTAGGGCTCTATCCAAAACTTTGGATCTAAAACAATTTTGTTTAACCCATCCTTAAGTGTAGAAGGTTCGGGATGGGCAACATAGTTACGGAATTATAGTCTAACTACATTTGATTAATGCGAAATGTTTTATATAGTCGAGGGTGGTGACTTTTCCCCATTAAAAAGATTGAATTTGATGAGATACTCCCCAGTGAATGCGAGGTCGGTCTCATGGTAAGTGTTGGGTCATAGACCACATACATTTGCCCAAAACACCGAGGAAGTTTTGAGTACAGAATAGAAGGGGACTAAGTAAAGGCCTGTTAAGTGAGGCGGAGTTGAATAAAAATTTCATTATTCCCTTATAAGTTTTGGGAAATGGTATTCAAAAGTTCCTATAGCGTTGTTTGTTTTGAATTCAACATTATCTAAATCTCCTACCTTGAGGTGCAAAATGAAGGCTTTGTGTTCTTGCCATTTCCATTGAAATATTTTTAGGGTTTTAGAAAAAATTTGACAAGAACAATCAACAAGTTGAAAACTTTGTGTTTGGTGAAGAAAAATCTTTTGTAAATGTTTAAAGAGAAGATTTTTTGTTAAAACAGGTTGATGATTTGAAGAACACACAAATTTTATGGGTTTGAGAAAGTATTTTGACAGCGTTTTGTTTCATAAATAATTTGTGTGTGTTTATGAGGTTTTGAGGGTGGTATTTATAGAGTGGTGAAAGGGGTAAATTTTGCATAGATGAGGATTTGTAAAGTCGGTTTTTGAAAATGTTTCATTTACGTCATTTAATGCCACCACTCCACTACTGCTTGTGTTCTCGGTTTCAGGAGCAGATTGCGGTGCACAATAAAGTGCATTTTGCGGTAATAAAATATCCTTAGGATATTTCTTGTGAGAGGAGGCATTTAATGCCAAGTGGGATAAGGTAAGGTTTGAGGGACCCATGACTTGGATGACGGCCGGGATAAAAGACATATATTCCTATATTAAATTGGTATGTTTTACCAACCTAGGACATTTAAGTAGCGATACTTGGTGCATTTAGTTACCTATTCAATGCTCAATATCAAAGTCAGAGGTCCACTGAATGGTCTTACTCATTCAGTGAGAAGAAAGGTGTATTGGGGGTTTTATTAGGGAGCATGGACCATTTTTAGGAGAGAACTCACTTAGATTGGGATTGATTTTCGGGTTGTACGACTTTCAATGTCAAGCATTCCCAATTCAACTTCAATCTTTGAAGGTATGTTCATCTAAGGTTTGGTGAAGATATCAGCAAGTTGATATTCAGTAGGGATGAAATGAAGTTCTATGTCTCCTTTTATTATGTGGTCGATGAAATGATATCGATATCAATGTGTTTGGTTCTTTGGTGGAGGGACGGGATTGTTAGAGATTGCAATAGCACCGGTGTTATCATAGAAGATGGGTACCATTTTGTAATGGATGTCATAGTTAATGAGTTGACTTTTCATCCATAATACATTGGCAAAACATCCGCGGTAGCTACATACTCCTTCAAAGCATTGTGAAGACATAGCCGATTGTTGCTTTTAGCACTCCAACAAACTAGTTTTCCTTCAAAAAAATTGTGGGGACCACTGAGGTACTTTTACGTCCATGTTGCTTTGCATATTCGAGTCGAATACCCTTTGAGGTCAAACCCTGAGCACTTTGGATAGTAAAGTCCAAGGCTTGGAGTTCCTTTCGAGAATCGAGGATTCTTTTGGGCTGCGGATGAGATGAGATTCTTTGGGATTGGGCCGATATCTTGCTATTAAGCGGTGAGAATTATGCGTGCAGTGCAGAAGCGATTAGATACATCAATGAACCTACAATCTCCCTTAAATGAGTTTGATTGGTGATTTGCGGTGGTCAGGTCCAAGGTTTGTTAGGAGGGACCATTGGTGTCTTCTTTGAACCACTGATCAGATATCTCATATTTTTCAAGAGATTTACGGTATACTTCTCTTGGTGATGGAGATTCCTTTATCAGTTTTTTTGATTGTAGTCAAGGAAGTATGTGAGTTCACCCATCATGCTCATTTCAAACTTCTTTGTCATCGAGTTTTTTAAGCTGTTTGCAAAAGTATAATTCGTTGAGCCAAAGATGATGTCATCAACATATACTTGGACCCGATATCACATCTTGCTTTGTCACGTAGATAAACAATGTGTTGTCTATCTTTCCTCGACAAACTTGTTTTGAATCGGGGAAGAGTGAGAGAATTTCATACCAGGCTCGGGAGCTTGTTTAAGTCCATAAAAGGGCTTTGTCAGAAAACTTGAGACATAGTCGAAATTCACTACTCTCAAAGCGAGAGGTTCTTGAACATACACATCTTCCTTGAGTTCACCATTGAGGAATGCACTTTTTACATCCATTTGGTAAACTTTGAAGTTCATGTAGGTTGCAAATGCAAGGAAGATCCTGATGGCTTCCATTCTTGCAATTGGAGCAAATGTCTCATCATAGTCAATGCCTTCTTGTTGACTGTAACCTTTGGCTACAAGTCTGGCTTTGCTTTTAATGACATTGCCGTTTTCATCGAGTTTTGTTTACGAAAACCCACTTCATTCCTATGACAGCGACATCCTGAGGACATTTGATCAAGGTCATGACCTTGTTTTTATCAAACTGTTGAAGTTCTCCTTGCATAGCTTGAACCCGGCTTGGATTTTTTAGATCCTCGGTGACACTTTTAGGTTCTATTTCGATAGAAAATCGGACATCTGAGACATTCATTGGGGCTGCGATTAACTTAGCGGCCATGCTTCTAGTGAGCATACCCTCGATGGGTTCACCAATGATGTTTAATTCAATGTCACGAGATTTTGTCCACTTACTTTGTGGTCTAGGATCTGAGCTTTTGGAGGTTACTAGAAACTTCAGTGAGTTAGTCGCGAACCCTGAAGAATCATTGAGGTCATCTGTTGAGATGCTTTGTTCAGGTTGGCGTACTTGAATCACAGGTTCCTGAACATTTGGTTTAGTGTTACCTATCCTAGTAGGGACTGATTGATTATCAATGAATTTACTGATGGTTGGTTGAGGAGGGTTGTGGGGCAAGACATAGTATGAGATGTCAGCATCAGCTTGATAGGAGGAATTGATTTCAGTGTTGACCTCATCAGGAGGATATCTTGTTGAGTCATCAATTCCTATTTCCTCCACTAAGGTATTGGTGAATCGATGCTTTACGAACTTTCATCAAAGGAGACATAAAGGTTTCCTCAACTTGTTGTCTTACGGTGTTAAACACCTGAAGGCTTTAGAGATCAGTGAGTAACCTAGGAAATATCCATCATCGGCTTTTGCATCAAACTTGCCTAGGTGATCCTTGTGGTTGTGAATGAACATAGGACACCCAAACACATGAAAGTAGATGATATCAGGAAGTCTACCTTTGAATATCTCATATGGGGTTTTGTTATGTCTTTTGGCAATGATTGACTTGTTTTGAGTATAACAGGTGTTTTGGTTGTCGGAAATGCTTTGAGAGTCTTTGAGCCATTTAACATAGTTCTTGCGGCCTCAATGAGAGATTCACGTTTTTCCTTTTAGCTACCCCATTTTGTTCAGGGGTGTAAGGAGATGAGAAATTTTGGGAGATTCCCTTTTTCATCACATAATTCTCAAGCTCTTGATTTACGAACTCGGTGCCATTGTCGGTTCGATTTGTTTATGATAATGTCATTACGGTTTTCAATTTTCTGATGAATGACATTATTGCATCATTACTGACTTTTTGGAAAAGTATACCAAGTGTATCTTAAAACTCATCAACAATAACAAGTGTATACTTCTCATCTTTGGATTGATCTGGGACTTTGGTCCAAAGAGATCCATATCACTTGAGAGGTGAAGGCGCTGACTTTGATGGAGAAATTTTGTTTTGTTTTGAATGATGCCCTTGGTGTTTGCCTTTTCACAGGTGAGCATGGTTTATCTTTTGCAAAAGCAGTGATGGTAAGCCTAGGACTTTATTTTTTTTGCCAAGTTGTTGATGTTTTTGAAGTTTAAGTGAGAAAGTCTCTTGTGCCACAACCGGTTGGCCCGGTTTGATGGCTTTGGCAAAGAGACAAGTTACATCTTGAGAGAGTGTTGACACGTCTAAGACATAAACATCATCTCTCCTAGGAGCTATAAAAACAACTTCTTTGTTGGCATTGAAAATGGTTCCTTGTTTGTCATTAAATTACACAATGTACTTAGCATCACATAATTGACTGACACTGATGAGATTGTATTTTAGACCATTGACATAAGCTATTCTAGAGAAAACTATTCCATTACAGTATACTAAACCATAACCTTGATTGGGACATGATGAGTTATCACTAAATACTACCTTGGGTCTGGTTCCTTTACATACTTGTGCGGATACTCCTAGCGTCGGTCATGCTTCTTGAGCATCCACTATCTAGATGCCATATAGGCTTCCTGGCGTGTCTCTGAACAAATAGTAAACTGAATTAGTTTATCTTGATGACCCACATGCTAGTGGGCTTGGGTCTAAGGTGCCTTGAATTTGGCAATTGACTCATGGTGCGGTGGTTGAGTGCATTGTGATACCCAGGTTTTGCATTTGATGGCCGAGGATGACTCGTGATTCGGGGGTTGCTTTGAACTTCTCCATGCTTGGATGACCTTTGTCATCTTTGGGATGTCTCATGGTGGATTTCCACAAATATCACAACATGTGTTCATGAGACAATCATCAGGGTGATGATCATTGAAGCCCGCAGTGTGGGCAAGGAGGAAAAGGTTTTTCTTTATTCATGTGAGCTGGTTTGGAGGTTGAAGCATATTGATGATCAACTTTGGTATGTTTTGCTTCATTGAACTAGCTTACATCTTTGTAAGTGATCGAAGTTCTGTGATCATCCTTTTTACGAGATCATACAAAAGGATTACATAGCAATTGTTAGTGGTATGACTTGGTATAATGTACAGATCACTTACGCACGGGCTTGTTGGTGGATTTTGACCTTGGCGAACTAGGGAGGCAGACTTAGTTTCTTGATTGAATCGGAAGATTTTCTATGGATTCCATCTTATCGATTAGCTTTCTTACAAGTTGGTCGATTCTTTGAATTTGAGTGCTTCTGTGAGGGTCTGAAGATGTGGAAGT
The DNA here is from genome assembly GCA_910596185.1 of Chrysanthemum makinoi. NCBI lineage: Eukaryota > Viridiplantae > Streptophyta > Magnoliopsida > Asterales > Asteraceae > Chrysanthemum > Chrysanthemum makinoi. The sequence continues at coordinate 17,089,862 of OU343224.1, read as the reverse complement.
CTCTGTGGGAGTAGACTCTTGTTTGATTGGTTTTGTTTTTCTTTTTAGGATGGTTCTACCAAGTCAGACCTTTCTTTTTGGTGAATGAGGATTGAATTGCAATGGAGTAAGCTCGAGCTTGGTGCGGCACACTGGAGGTTTCAGGGTGGAAGCGGTGCTTGAGATTGCCTTGAGACTTCGAGATGTGTTAAGTACTACTCGGCACATCAGGGAGTCCAATAATGCTCTTTAGTGCTTGGCTTTCAGGCTCTAGTATTCTTCTAGAATCAAAATTTGGAAGCTTACTCTCGGGGTTAACCCGTTCAATCCAATCACTGGGCTTGGGAATTGACAACATATTGGTAATCATGTCACCAGACAAAAATGGATTTGGACACTGGTCTTTGTTGTGAGAGTCAGGGAGATGATCTTGACCTATGACTCTCTTTTTGCTCTGGGGGCTCCCACGACATCAAAGACCCTTGGATTCTTAGCGATCCAACTTTCAATGATATCTTTTTCCTTTTAAGTTTATCTTGAAGAGCACGATTTTTTAACTAGTTCAGTGTTTTGAATTTGCAATGTGTGACCTCAAGCTTAGCTTGTTTTAAAAAAAGCAGTTCATCCCTACACTTGTTCAATTCAAAACTTAACTTGTTATATTTTGAAAAAAGATTTTATCGTTGCTCTTCTACAAACTTAAGGTCAACATTGATATAGTTCATATAAGGCGCTGTCAATGAGTCATCATCCATAGAAAGTAAAATATTTACCTTCTTCATTGTGATGTTGACCCTTTCTCCATTCCTTTCATGATTTTTCCAAGCGGCTAGCTTGTCCTCTTAGAGAGCTATCGGTGCCTGACTTGCATCATTTCATCGTCGAGGAAGCGGCTCTTCATCGGCCGAATACTTTGCAACTAGGACCTTGTTTTACCTGCACAAATTTACGGTGTTTGTTGTTTTAGAGGAGTGGCCTCAAGCGATGCTAGCTTGGCTTTGACTTTCTGTACTTAGCTTTAAAATCTACAGTTTTGTTTTGATCGATTTGTTTTAAAATTTTGATGAGGCTGATATATTTTTGGTTGAAATTGCTAAATCCGAGGGTGATTTGACCACGATGGTTTGTAAGAGGGTTCAGAAATAGTTTTTGTAAAACAGTCTTAGGCAAAATGACCTCTTTTGCGACACCTAAAGCACTCAGTTTCCTCATTAGCTTTAGCATTGGAAAAACCTTTGTTTCTTTTTATATACCTCTGAGAGTTAGCAAGGAGTGCCCTTTCTAGAAATTCAATGTTCAGGTCATTTAGGTACTCCTCACTTGATCACTCATCAGGCTCATAATCTGAATTTTTCTGAAAATCTTGAACCACGCTGTTAGAATAAAAAGCAGTAGAAATTGGTGTTGAAGTGGTGATCAGGGACTTCTTGACTTCATGAGACTTCTTTAAGTCAGGGTATCGTCTGTTGATGAGGTTTTCCTCATAGACAAATTTCCCATATATTTCAAGAAGTTCAAGATTCTGGATATGGTTAGCATTCCTGAGTCCCTGAAAGAAATTCAACCACTTCTCAGGAAGACTATTGACAAAACCAACATTGATTTCATGCTTTTACAACTTTACACCATCATTTGATAGTTCATTTAACAGAGTTTTGTACCGGGTGTAAGTTTGAGACAAATTTTCTGAGTCCTTAGCCCTGAAGGTGTTATACTCAAGTTTCAGGTCCATTATCCTATTTTCCTTGGTATCAGATGGACCTTCATGACTATGGACCAGGTCATCCCAGGTTTGTTTAGCTGTACTAAAGCTTATAATAGACTCCATAATATCATCAGGAAGACAAGATATGATGATACTTTTGAGCCTTTGGTCCTGGTTGACCACTCTTCTCTCATCTGAGTCCGAGTCCGAGGTTTAGGCAAACAACCAGTGATCTTTGGGATAAATGGACCTTCATTAATACACTTTATGTAGTAAGGTTCCATCCCAGTCAAATAACAAAGCATTAACTTTTTCCATTTGTTAAATTTACCAACTTTGAGTCGAGGGCAATTTGGATAAGCTCCACTCTTTTTTCGACAAGTTGGGGCACATCAATTCACCATTTGGATCGATTTAAAAGCGTTTTGGCGCTTAAAAAGAGTTTTATAATCGGCCTGCTCTGATACCACTTGTTGTTCCCGTTTCTGTCGTATTAAAAGCGGTTAAAGCAATAAACAACTAGATTGTGAATTATGACTGAAATTAAATAAGTAAAAACACACTGATAAATTTTCAACGTTTATATTCTTTATTAGAAGTGAATAAAAAAGAATACATTACCCAAGTACTTGCGGAATAGTACTTGGGATTGAAACGACAAGTATAGTATCTCCTCACTAAGCTCAGGCTAAGTCTGAGCACAACTACAAAGGAACCACTAAGCTATCTGGGGACGAGTTGTATTAGGAGGAGTAGAAGATGGCTTGTGTGTGTGTTTTACAATTAATCCACAAGCTTAAAATCTTCCATTCCAACTCTTATGCTATTTATACAAGTATGGTTTTTAACTCTTTCCTAGAGGACAAGTGACGGGTTACAAAAGACAAAATCTTGATATATTTTGTCTCATTTTACATTGGCTATATTGGGTAAGTGACAAGGCTGCTCTTCTTAGGTGATGACAGCACTTTGATAGTTAACATTAGGGGAAAGTTGACTTTGGTTGATAAGGACTTCGTTTTAGTTGTTCAAACTTATCCCGCCTTGTCCCGCTCATTCTTGATCTTCATTGCCTTGATCTTCAACGGTTTGTCTTGATGTAAGTAGTTGGTGAGGGGTTTCAAAATTGGTGATTTATTGTCACCACTCCTTTGAATCCACCATCTTCTTCTTGACTCGGATATTCACCCTTAAGTTCCGTCTTCTTGAGGTGGAGACTTCTTCTTTTCCTCTTCTTGAGTATCACGAAGATAGCTTCCGCGAGAGACTATCGTTTCATTGACTTGTTAGTGTTTAAGGGACTAAACACTTAGGGTATTTTTTATTCAAATCCTAGTTTTAAGGGGTTCAGGTATTTACTGAACCCAACACTTTTATCTTTTTAGAATGGATGCTTATGTTTGTACAAGCTTTACCTTGTTTGTTTGGATATTATCACTATTTCTCGTACTTGTGTTATGAATTATAAGATATTTACTTATTTTTTTGTCCACTTACAGTAGAAACTCATAGCAATTTGTATGCATAATATAGTGCAAAAACCGCACACCTTCCGTATTGCCACTGATCTGCAGTAGCTGGATCCCTCACTTTGTACTAGACGGATCCCTCCATTTAGGGAACCGTGGGATCCGGGCAGACAGCAATAAATTTGCAGACCTCCACACTTCAAACCATTGCACTAGACCGCTTCATACTAGCTAAACACAAATTCTTAGGACCACTTAAGTCTTCCTCAAGATCAGTAGGTATCACACTCATTCATACTTAACTTAGGATCACAATCAAAGTGCTTTTTGATTTATCATTTCACGAAAACTCATCATCCTTCCACTCCAATGCTCACACATTTTTCCTCACATCTCAAAACACTTAGCTTGATATTTCTCTCAATTTTAGCAAATTGATTTTAGTCATCCTTACCTCAAAATGGGTCAAAAACTAGTTTTTTCATTTCTTATAATTTTTAAGGAATTTTCCAAATTTATCCTAAGTTGCCATCTGATCTCTAGGATCATTTAACTCCATTTGACGCTCTCAAATCTCCTAGTGTCATCTTTGATCACCCATTGGTGCTCATAAAGTCTCAGTTCTTTCCATAAAAGGCAATCATTAGCTACCATCAATCATTTCTCTTGATC
>OU343224.1:16977184-17085937 GCA_910596185.1 Chrysanthemum makinoi | reverse complement strand
ATTTAATACCCTCTTCATTTAAGACACTTAAGAAGACTGAAACACTCAAAATGTGTAGGTACTAGACCTCACAAAACATAATTTTCCTCTTTTCTTGGCTGCTGAGAGTCGGATCCCTAGGAATAGCCTAGACGGATCCCTCATTGGAGGGAACCGTGGGAACTGGCTGACAGATTCGGGTAATTCTAGCTAAATCAATCATTTCAACCTCTCCTTGTTAACTTGAACACTCCAACTTGCCTTAATTAACCTCCTTGATCAGTACAACTCTGAAGTTGACTCTTGTGAATGCAAATCATTGCATTACAAAAGGATCTTAGTGTTTTAAGCCTCGAATGCACTTGCCAAATCCTTTTCTTTATAAACCATCTTGCTAGGACTTCTTAGTCACCATCTACAACTTAATTCTCAGCAACTAGAAGCCTCTATCTCATTAACCTTTTGTCATCTCATCATGAGGAAAGCTCCTAGTGCTAACTCATCCACCAAAGGACCACCCAAGAAACTTGCTCGTGTTGTTCATGAAATTTCTTCAACCAAATAATCTCCCCGTTAAATTCACGAATGCTAGGATTTCCCCTCAACCAATCAAACCAATCCCTAAAAGGATTGTCCCCACAAAACTACCAATGCCAAACTCTACTATACCTCCTAAACCAAACACCTCTATCTCCACTAAACCATCACCCTTAGTGCCTAGAGCCTTATCATTCACCACTCCACATTCATCTCCACACCTCTACAACTTAGAGGAATTGCCTTCTAGGCCATTACATCCTCCACCATTGCCAACATTCTCCTTGATATGCAGTTTCCAAAAACACGTCAAGTTATCTCACACAAGCTAGCCACTTGTGAATGACTAACCGTAAAAAACTTAAAACGGTTCGGACACTGATCAATAATAGATGAGAAGTGTAGTATACGGGTAACTCAAACGTGTTAGGTTTGAGCACCGAGATCGTTCCGAACGAGGATTGAATGGAATTTCCAACTCACGTCCCGAATTTTGGGATTTGAATAAGAGAGGGGGATAATATGATATATTCTAAACTACGGGATAAGGGAATCATAAGGAACTAAAATCTATGGGGAAAACCTAAGAATTAAGGCAAACTACGCAAATCTAAACTAAAAGCATAAAAGCGGGATTAAAGCGAAGCTTGAATAAAAGCAACTACGTCTATTCTAACTCCTAAAAATAACCTAAAATTACTTTTATACTAAAAATTATATTAGAAAACTAATTATGAGTTAAAACTATTTTTTAGGAATTTTCTTGATTTTATTAGAATTAAAAACTAATTATTAACTTAAAAAAATAAAACTAATTATCTAAAAATTATAAAAACAAAGGGGAAAATTATGAAACTAATTTATAAAAATCTACATTACCATAAGAGAACTTTCAAAACTATTTTTGTTATTTTTCAGATGAATTTTCTATTTTCTACTAATTTAAAACTATTTTAATCTAATTTAAATTGTGAAAAATACCAAATAAAAGGGAAAAAATAAGGAAAAATATTTTTTATGCTTTTTATATTTTTCTTAAACTGAGAAAAATGAAAAATTATTTTTTTGAACTTTTTCTTAATTAATTGCAATTAAAGCTATTTAAAAAGGCTTAAAAACTGATTTTAATAAAGAAAAATACTAAACAGTAGCTAAAAATTATGAAAAATTCAGGAAAATTCTAAAATCTTATTCTAAAGCTATGAAAAATATAAAAACATGGGCTTATGTGTAAGATATTGAAGCTGTAGTGCAAGTGATAAGGAATAAGCACTTAGGAATAAGCAAATAAGCTCAAAACAACACCAATGATACTGAAGCTAAAATATCCTATTACTCTAAAACACTAATGCAAGCTTATCCTAACACCTAATAAGCAAATTACCTAGATTAAGCTTGGTGATCTATTTAGCAAAAAAGCGCCATGTTTAAAATTTCTATAAGCTTATTCATTAAGCCAAAGTGAGAAGCAGTTATGTGGTCTTCAAGAACACCTAGCGTGTCAGGCTATTACTTAAACCAAAAATCAGACCCTTACTAGTTGAAATGAACATTGTGCAAGGCACGCACTTTTGCAACGAGGTTGAGACAAGGTTTTGACTTCTAAAAAGCGATTTGGTACTTTGACTTTAATGAGATTTGAGATCAAATAATGGGTGACAATGATGAATACGGATGAACTACAACTTTAACAAGCTTGCTTATCAAATTCTAAACCTATATGACAGATGATAGGCTGATTTCCACAGATATGCATATAAGATCAGTTGAGATGAAAAATTGACTTAACATGGACATGGATGCAAAACAAGGACGATTATGAATGTAATAAACTACAGAAGGACTAAAGCAACTGATCTAATCCACTATAATAACCTCTAACACAGATTTAACCTTTAATCCAAACACAGGTTTTGAGATTTAAATGAAAATTATCAACTAACACACTCTTGATCTAAACCTAGACTACTCTAAGGCAGAATCCAATCTTAATAAGATTCTAAACTAAGCAATATAACCAAGCTGATTATGCGTGAGAACCGAGCGAGAAACATGATAAAGAGATTACTAGCACACCTACATTTAAGCAAGCTAAAAGCAACTAAATAAGCTAAACTCAGCTAAGCTAGAACGTGTAAAGAGAACTAGAAAAGCAATTTGAACAAACTAAGAAACTAACTAGTACCTTGAAACATGATTGAGAACAGGTATGATTTGGGCTGACAAAAAAGAAACAATGGAGCAGACTTGACATTGAACTTAAAATCACAAATGAGCATTTAGTACATGAAACTTTGTTGGAATAAGTTTGAAACAGAAAACTAAGCTTGTATTCATTCATTTCAACTTGTGATTTAGATTCATACCTCAACAGAATTACTCACCCAAACACCCCTTTAACAAGCTTAAATTGAAACTTAACTTTGAAAACTTATGAAATGAGGTTGTGACTGAAGCATAATGAGTACACTAACATTGAACTTAACCATAAAACAAGAATAACACGAAATTTACCAAACTTGATTTGACTCTCAAATTTTTACCCGAGTTGACTTTTATTAAAAACTATGATTAACAAAGAACTTGAACACTGTTGGGTTCACACAAGCTTATACAAGCTTATGTGAGCTTAAAATAGTAAAGATTAAGGCTTGAAACAGATTTTAGATTAAATGAACAATAACTCAAATTACAAGGAATAAAATTGCATTACATAAAAACTGAGTTTACAATACAAGTGATCACTGATTAACTAAGGAAAACAATTAACATGACAAGTAAATAAAATGGCCAAAACTTCTCTAAGACATGAGAAATTGGACGAATTGCAATGTGAGCCAAGGGTCCTTATATAGCAGATGTTGAGCCTTGGGATGCCTTTGGAAGAGCCTAGAAGTCCTTTTGCAGCCACTCATTCATTTCCTTGTCATAGCACCAATCAAAAAGCTCCATATCATCAAGTGAGGTGTAGCAGCCAATCAAGGAGCTCCAAATGGCCACGTGTCATCTTTATCTGACAGGTCAGATGCTCTAGAAGGTTAGGATAGATTCTAAGTACGAGGTTTAGTGGGTAATTGGTGGTAAATGGTGAAAGGGTAAATGGGTGTTTGGTTGGGGAAGATAGGGTGCTACTGTAGGGCGCGTTTGGGTTTATTAATATTGTTTGACTGGTTTTAATAAGTTGACCGGGTAAAGTGTATACGGGTTGGGGGAAACGGGTAAATTGGTTCTTGGGCTTGTGTGATGTTGGGCCGGATTGCATAGTTAAGGATTTGGGATTGAGATAAACATTGGATTGGACTAGGATTAAACCCCTTAGTAACCATAGGGACCAAACATGTAAAAGCTGAAATTCCTAGGACCAAACATGCAACTTCTAAAAGTATCTTCAAGGACCATTCTTGACAATCTTCAAATAGACCAAGGGCTAATTTGCAAATTTCTGAATCTTCAGGGTGTTTTCTGTCATTTGCTGAAAGTTCAGGGACTATTTCTGACATTTCATCAAACTTGGTTATTTCTTCCAAAAATCATCCTCGGAGAATAAAATCTTCATAAATGCACAATTTTGATCTTCAGGCTCGGCTTAAGCTCTCTTAATCTCGTCTTTCAGTTCACGTCGATTGGGTCCTTTTTGCGTGTTTTTACATATCCGTACCTGCACATGCATAAACTCAAGAAAACCACAAATATTAGCAATAAACGGCTCTTTCTTGGTTATTTTGGGTCCATTTTGATATAGAAAAGGTATGTGTTTTAGCACATACCACTCCTCAATAGAGAGAATAGTGCAACAACAAAACCAAGGTGTTGAAACGACACTAGCACCGGTATCCTTTTCTCCATCACCCTCAAATAGTCCCTTTTGGATTATGAGGAATCATCAAATTCAACCACCCGATCACATGGAAGTAGATACCTCTCTACCACCATCATCGACACATATTCCACCACCACCACCACATTTGGTTGAATCACCTCCAAATGTGCCTCCACAGATCCCTCATACTTTTGTAGAACCTCAACCTAACCTTTCATCTCAAGCCATTCCATTTCTACCACCACCATTTCCAAGCCATAACAAAGATTGCTATCATTGTCAACATGTTGAAGGCTTGATACATGAACTACGTGAAGAGCAACGTTTCATGTTTTATCACCTCCTCGAATGTTTCGATGAGGTCGACAAACCTAAACAACCTTGAGCTAAAGGATTCAAGTGGTATCCTACTCTTAAGCTTAACTTAGATAGTTTAGGAATCCTAATCCATGTACTGCTCATTTTTTTAGTTTTTAAAGTTATGTACATCATCTCTCTAAGTTTTTATTAAATGAAATTACATGTTATATGTCATATGATTTTATGCATATGTTTAGTGCCTTAAAACATATCTCATTTTCATGTTAACATCATATTTACATCACCACTGCTGTCTTAAGTATGCAGGGGAACGGATCCCTCATTTTAGCCTAGACGGATCCCTCCAAGAGAGGAACCGTGAGATCCGTGCAACAGAAGACTTTTTTATTACTAACTTGAGTCTTATTTGTAGGAAATTATGCATTATATACTTGTTTTCTAAACTTTGTTTTGTAGATTTTCAATATACACATGAAAACTTTGACACCCTTAGCTAGGGGGAGCTTCTTGTCAAAGCAAAACAATTGCAAAATTACTTGCAATACTTTCACATAGGATTACAATAACTATATGACGTCCTCCTTGCAAAGGAGCACTCGTCAAGGGGGAGCATGTTAGATCCAAAAGACGAAACCATTTGCAAGCATACTTGCAAAGCACTCGCTTAGTCATTCTAATTACTTGACGCCCTTACAAAGGAATGGACCGGTCAAGGGGGAGCTAAGACGACAATCCTTCTCTTCTCTTACAGTCTATTTTTCATATTTTTACTTTTCACATGTTTTTCTTAAAACAATGTGTTAGTTTCTTTTCGCGCTCTTTTGTTTGACAAAAGGGGGAGAAGAAGAGTAAAATCCAATTCAAACTTTTACGAATTTTAGTTTTCCTTAAAATAATCTTATGTTTTGTCATCAACAAAAAGGGGGAGATTGTTAATACAAACAAGCCTTAAAAACGTTTGTTTATCTTTTACGATCTTCTAATGTTTTGTCGATAACAAACATTAAATCATTTTAACAAAACAAATAAAATATGTAAATGGTTTGAGCCAATAGTTTACTAACACACTTACGTTTTCAAATAAAACACTAAACAAGTAATAGTGTTTTCATGTTATAGTAATGCATATGTATAAACTAGTATTTACATAATGGGTAGACATATATACATACTTAGTATGTATTTTAATGGGTAACATAATGGGTAGAAGTCTAAGTATTTGACCCATTGACTAAATACATTGACTGTAGTTGGGTAAAGCCCAAACTCCATGACCCATACCCATGGAGCATGATCTATAACACATGACCCATCGCATGACATCATGCATAAGTCATAATGGGTATTATCCATGACCCATGGAGCTAACCCATTGACTAGATGCATTGCATCTTTTAGATACATTGTATCTATTTGAATACCCATGGTTCAAAGTCTATAACCCATGATCCATGATCCATGACCCACAACCCATTTAGGGGGAGCGTCCTACGGATCCCTAGGAATACACTAGCCGGATCCCTCAAGCAAGGGATCCGTGGGACAATAGTGAATTTTTGTCTATAAATAGTGAGCCATTTCTTCATTGTAAGTTGCCACTTCTACACATACTTTCTCCTAGTATTGTAAACTCTCTAACCTCAGATCTAAAGGATCTTTCTATGTAGTTTTGTGTTTTTGTTTGTGTGATCTTCTAGGTTCCTCTTAAAGGAAAGATCACAACTCTTGAAGTCGAGCAAGCTGAAGTCCATGAGTTGCCAAGCTTCATCATCATCAAGACTACTGAAGTTCTCTTGTTGATAAGTTCTTTCCTCTCTAGAAGTGTTGTGTATAAGGTATTAGTGAAGGATGCCAAAAGGGTCAAGTCGAAGGCATTAGTGAAGGATGCCAAAAGGGTCAAGTCGAAGGCATTAGTGAAAGGTGCCAAAGGTCCGTGTCTAAGGTACAAGTGAGGGTGCCAAAGGTCCATGATGAAGGCATTAGTAAAAGATGTCAAGAGATCATGTCAAGGGCATTAGTGAAAGATGCCAAGGGTGTATAATCGATATGGTGCTTCGATGTACAAATATAGATAGGTTGTGTCCAAGGATATTGAGATCCTTGATGATGTAGTAATAAGGAGTGGGTCTCCTTTGGAATAAGTGTCGTGTAGTGTTGGGTAGTAGTTCCTCCTTTATAATGTAACTCGGTATATAGCCTTGTACCGAATAAAGTGTAGGCAACGTTGTGGCAGGTTTGGTTCTACCTCGTGGAAGAACCCGGTGTCTAGCCTTGTACCGGATAAAGAGTAGGCGACGTTGTGAAGGCTTCTCCGCCACAAGGAGTTTGTGTTGTGTAGTGATTACGAACTCTCGATTATGCGACTCGGGGAGTGGAGTAAGGCAAGGAAGGTGTCCTTGTAGCCAAACCACTCTAAATACTCGAGTTGTGGTTTTGTGCTTCTTACTCTTTATCTTTACTTTACTTATGTATATGCTTATCTATCAACATCCAACACACACATTTAAATAGATTGACATAAGTCGATCAAAATAGTTTAAAACAAAGTTTTAATCGGTAAAACTATTCAACCCCCTTCTAGTTTTCCACAAAAACTCCAAGTTTGATTGATTTTCAAACAACTCATTTTCTACCATTTTGGAAAACAAATATTTTTCTGAAGAATCTTAGAAAGAAAAAAATTTGTATAGGAACAACCATCTTTTTGGCAATGGACTTTCCTCATTTAGTTTTAGGATAAGTGCTCGATATTTATAAAAATTGATTTTGCGAAGCACTTTCCTTTCTTGAAAAAGCGGGTTGCGTATCTGAAATAATAGCAAACCATTGTTTAAGCGCGGGTTATAGTCTGAAATAACTGCAAGCCATTTTAGGCATGTTTTGAAAACATTTTGAACTTACGCTTTCGAGCTTCATCTAAAGACCGTGTCATTATTGAATGACATTTCTAGGTCCTGTATGTTATCGATACCGAAGACATGCCTTGAAAAACTATTTTTGGTATTTTCTAATTTTTCTGATTTTTATGGATTTTTGTTGGTTTTATATATTCTATTTTCAATTTGGCATAAGATATGTACAAACTAGATAATTTAATTTAAGAAGATGTTGATATGAGTACCGAGATAAGGATATCGTTCAGCACGATGTAGAAGACAGTAATCAACATCTCTTAAACGTTCACCACCAAAGCTTTCGAGGCTTTTGAAAAAATCATCTGAACTTGAGCCTTCTCAGTGTGAGCTTTGGTAGCTTCCCCACAAACCGACAATCTTCGTATTGAGACCACTTCCCCCAAGTAGTTGAAATGAAGCAAACAGTCTCATTGTATGAAGCTCAAAAACCCGAAGTAAACGATAACACCAAAGTAATAGGTTGAAGTACTGATCTTCTCTGCGGTTATCAATGCTGAAATAAGTGATTAAGCCCGATCACGTGAACCTGCTGTGCGTCCCCAATGCACACATTACTCTATGGTTTTGAGCAGTTGTCTATTCGAGGGAATAATGTATCAACATCTTTATTTCACTAAATGCATTCCAGTTATCTTGTATATAACCAATCAGCCCATAATGTACACATGTACTCAACAAGAGTCGAAACAATGACACCAAAGTAAGAGGTTGAAGCACTGATCTTCTCTGTGGATATCAACTCTGGAATAATTGATTAAGTTCGATCACGTGAACTTGTTGTGCCTCCCTGATGTACACATATCTCTCCCCTGATGGTTGCGATCTCATGGGAATCATCATAACATTGTGTACATGAAGCAATAACCGAAAGAACTTTATCATAAAACATATCGGCTCTTGAGAAGATGTCGATAAGCAATATCATCTCACACTCCAAATATTCTTCTCATATTTCTTCCCACTGAAAGCTAAAGTAATACATACCAAAAGTATACAAAGACCACTTCCCCCACATAGTTGGAATAATACACCAAAAGGCACGAGTTAAACACTGAGTTTCTCTGCGGTTATGAATTTTTTCTTCCAAGAATAACTTCAATTAAGAAGAAGTATTAAGTTCATCACGTGTACTCGTTGTGCATTTAGATGTATGTCTCCTTCCCCCTTGCTGGTTTTGATACCTCAAAATCAGCAACACATTATACACACATGTACTTGAAATCTTGTGAGAAGAACACAATTGGTTCAAATGAATCCTGTGAGAATCAACTGCTACACAAACTCTCTCTGACTATCTTAACCAACCCAGTGTAGGCAATTTGAAGTGACCACTAATGAAATAAACCTGATATACCAAAATTGAAGCTGAAGTCGAATTCCCCGCATTTGTATCTTAAGCTTGCACTAATGTTGGAAGAACGGTGTCGAGAATTTATGCTCCAAGAAAATCTCTAAGTACCCAATACTCAACCAAAGTATGAGACATTAACACCTCTTACGATTATCCACAACATCATCTACGTGTGACACTGAGTACTACAATGTAACTCCTTTGAGTGATAGTTAACCAGGTCTTCAACCATCCAACTCGACTGCTGGTAACTAGATAAACCAAGTCTTCTACTTAAATCTTAATCATGATCAAGTTATCATTGAAAGTCATGCATCCAACCAACCCCGACTTCAAGATAAAATAGGAACACGCCTTTGCGAAAGTCAACTTCAATCTCATATAAGTGATATCGGATCAATTCTGTAGTCAACCTTAGTGTCAACTGCCCAACAAGTGAATAAACATACAATCTAATGTACATCTATCCACTGAATGAACTTGATCAAATGATTCTTCAATCATCGATGCCTTCTTCCTACCGATATCCACGTGCTACCAACCTTGCCTTGTTTGTCAACCCTCCTCCCAGTTCATCAAGTTTGACATTGAGTATCCACTTTAAAATGATAATCATAGCGTAATATGGACAAGGAACGAGCTCCCAAACTTCAAGTATTTCAAACTCATTGAGATTTTCTTGCATAGCTTCAATCCAACAGGATTCAGTCAATGCTTCTTTGTACGTTTTTGCTTCATTTGAGGATATGAAAGCATCATAGTAACAAAAACATGGCAAGAGTAGGTAGTTGGAGGTCTATAGAGACTGGTCTGGAAGATTCACCAATGTGGATGAGGTTGCCATTTTCCTTAATGTTCATGTGGTTGATTTATAGAGTGCACATTGGGAGGAACAATAATCCGTGAAGAAAGAGATTCTTCAGAACCAGGTTTTGGGAAAGGAATACCAAAGAACAGATCATTATTCATGAGTGCAACAACAATATCATGAAAGTCATTATCAACGCCTTGCGGAATAACTAGAGATTGGGTTTCTTAAGTAGTCTGAGTTGTACTTCTAGATTGTTAATACAAATAAGCCATAAAAATGTTTATTTATATTTTACGATCTTCTAATGTTTTGTCGATAACAAACGTAAAATCATTTTAACGAAACAAATAGAATACGTAAATAGTTTGAGTCAATAGTTTCCTAACACACTTACATTTTTACATAAAACACTAAAACAAGTATAAGTGATTTTATGATTTAGATACATATGTACAACAACTAATGTTTACATATTGGGTTAGCATATACTTAAACTAAGTATACTAAAATGGGTAAAACCAAGTATATACTAAAATGGGTAAAAACTAGCAAATGGTATTGACCCATAACCCATGGTTTTATATATACCACTTAACCAAGTTCATTGTATCCTTGAGATACATTGTATCTAGAAAGAAAACTATGGATCAACCCATAACCCATGACCCATGACCCATAACCAAAATTACCCATGGGCAAAGGGCGTCCACGGATCCTGGCTTTGTGTTAGCGGATCCCTTGTGGGAGGGATCCGCGAGGATCCGAGAACGATAGATAATTTCCTCTATAAATAGAGAGCCATTTCTTCCTTTCTACTCACAACTTTACACACATACTTCCCCAAGTATTATAACCCTCTAACCTCACACCCAAGTGATCTATGTAGTTTGTCTTTTGTTTTTGTGTGATTCTCTAGGTTCCTCTTAAAGGCGAGATCACCACTTCTTGAAGACGAGCAAGCTCAAGTCCATGAGTTGCCATGCTTCGTCATCATCAAGACAACTAAGGTTCTCTTGTTGATAGTTCTTTGTTCCTCCATAGATGTTGGGTTGAAGGCATTAGTGAAGGATGCCGAAAGTGTCAAGATGAAAGCATTAGTGAAAGGTGCTTATCGTCCGTGTCAAAGCATTAGTGAAGAATGCTAAAGGTGTCAAGACGAAGGCATTAATGAAGGGTGCCAAGCGTTGTGTCAAAGGCATTAGTGAAGGATTCCTAAGAATCAAATCAAGTGGCATTTGCGAAGAATGCCTAGGTCGTATAATCGATGAGGTGCATCGTTATACATATAAGTATTTGTTTATTTTCAAGGATGGTGATATCCTTGATGGTGTTGTAACAAGGAGTGGATCTCCTTGATATTAGGTGTTGTGTTGTGAAGTGTAGTAGTTCCTCCATAGTAATGGAATTAGGTGCTTAGCCTAGTACCTAATAAAGGGTAGGCGACGTTGTGATAGGATTAGTTCTCCTTGGTGTGAAAGAACTTGGTGGTTAGCCTAGCACCGTATAAAGGTTAGGCGACGTTGTGTTAGGTGTGGTTCGCCTTGGTGTGAAGGAACTCGGTATTTAGCTTTGTACCGGAAAAAGGTTAAGCGACGTTGTGAAGGCTTCTCCGCCATAAGGAGTTGGTGTAGTGTTTACGAACTCTCGACTAGGTGACTCGGGGAGTGGAGTAGGGCAAGGAAGGTGTCCTTGTAGCCGAACCACTATAAATACTTGTGTCGTGGTGATTTGCTTCTTACTCTTTATCTTTCATTACACGTTTATATATCTATCTATCAACGTCCAACATAAACAACCGAATAGATTGACATAAGTCGATCTAAATATTTAAAAGGAAGTTTTAAATTGGTAAAACTATTCAACCCCCCCTTCTAGTTTTCCACAATTGGCATCAGAGCTTCGTTACCAAGTTTCTTAAAGTATGTTGTACTTTAAAGACTTGATACGATCCGTGTATGTTTGAAAACTAGAAAGAAGGATTTTTTTAAAGGTCATATTTTCTTTTAAGTCATTTTGTTGGACATTGATAGATCATTCTAACAATTTTTGTTTCAAGAAATCTTCATGCTAGAATCCTTTCAAAACCTTCATCTCTATTCAAAGAATAATGAAGTCAACATTCAAGGAAGAATCTAAAAGTAATCACAACTTACGTACACCAAGTACAAAGGATTACTTTAAAAGCTCATGAAGTATTTTTGGTATTATGCCAAACCAAGAAGCATAGAGGTGTGTTTTACTTTTCATTAGATAGGTTACATGAGTTTAATTTATTTCATAGTTTTCTTTGTTTAATAATTACTAGCATCGTTAGAAGTCTCTTTCGTCACTTTTCCGTCTTATTCATCATCGGGAATGGTATTCCTTTTGATTCGTCAAACTAACGCCGTCGTCACATATGAACCCTCGATATGTGATTCATCAAAAACCCGTCATCCAAAAACAATCCTCATCTAATACCTCCAAACTATTTTTTGTAAGCTAGTTTATAAGCCTACTACAAAAATAATGCCAAACAACCCTTTTTACGTCCCACGGTAGCGGATCCCTCTAGTTGTACTAGCGGATCCCAAATACAAGGGATCCGAGGGAACCGTGGAGCGAACTTCGACTATACGCTTTCAAAAATCACCACTGATCTTTTCCCTCTACTCACATAACACAAAATCGACGAAAACACTAATTTCATCCTCACTGGATTCCATACTCTCAAGTATTCCTTTCTAGAAAACCATTGTAAGTAATTACATTAACTTGTTCTAATTTTCATCATCCTCATTCTAGGGTTTATGGTTTCACAAATCTCTAATCAATTAGTTTAATTAGGGGTTTTCAAAATTAATCATGAAAAGGAGCTTTTAACATAACTAAGTTCACATTGTGTTCACAACATTGTTAATACAAATCAAAACCATAAACCCACCTCAACTAATCTTACCTAATTGAAAAATTTGTGTTTTTAGGACCAACCATGCCTAAAGCCACTCAACAAGATCATCATGATACCGTCCATTACCTTACTCATTATTATCGAAATGAGGAATTCTCAAAAACCGACTGCAAGGTCTTCAAAAAGCTCGAAAAATGACTTATCCGAAGGTAAGGTGTAGTCAAGGAATGTTTCCTTGAGGATACCGACATTCAACAAGTCTTCTCGGCAATCAATTTTGATTGTCTTCTTGACATTGATGAACAAATTTGTCCGGTCTTCATATTTGAGTTTTATAGAAGCATTAGGATCATTCGAAATGTCGATGATAGCATTTCAATTGCTTTCATCATCAATACCGCGAAACACTCTTCCTCAAACACCTTTGCTCAAATTCTTAGCATTCCTTGTGAAGGAATTTGTATGTACTCTCAAGATTGGGCAATTAACACTCAAAACCTTGCACTTGATTCTAAACCAATGTACCATACTCCTATTGATGAACCCGAAAACCATTAGAGACACCATTTTCAAAATAAGAGCCGACCAATCCGTTTTCGAGAAACAAGAAACTCATTCACCGTAATCCTTTTCAAATGGAACTTTTAGAAATCCATCCCATGTATAGAAAATGGGTAGAAATCCTTAGAAAAGCGTCATAAGCCTAGTTGGAAACAAAGATCATCCAAACGCATGTCTTGTGCAAATGATCTATTGTCTTATCCACCAAAAGCCATTTAATCTAGCCTATTACATGGTAAGGAGAATGGCTGGGTATTCAAAGCTTCCAACATGGTACTTCCATATGGTATGCTCCTAACACGACTTTGTAAGTATGTTAGTGCATTGCAACCATCTCCTATCAACAATGATCATTTCCTTGCAGATCATGTAATGGTACCTCTTACCAAAATACCCTCTAAACGCTTCAAGGTCAATGGAAAGAAACCTAAAGCTCTCTCGGACTCCTCGGAAGGAGAAGAAGAAAATAAAGAAGAAGAAGATGTCGACCCCATAGCCAACATCAAATTGGAACCCTTTGATTACTACGAACAACTTCCAACCATTCCAAACGAAACCGCGGAATTCAAACAATTGAGGGGCATGATTCAAAACCTTGCTTACAACCTCACTAAGCCGTCAAAAAGGAAAGAAAGGATTGACGAAAGAGATATTAGGAATATACTTATTTTCTTTTATTTTATGTATGAATGATTACGTCTTAGCACTTTGATTTGTGGTAATTTGGATATTATTACTTTATCATGTTTTTATAAGTGGTGCTTTGTGATGACATGCTTGTTCTTATTGCTTAGCTTAATGATTTATTAGTGTGCAAAATCTGCACATCAATTCAATGAAGATTACGATCTGTAGATGTCGGATCCCTAGGATTAGCCTAGACGGATACCTCCCTTGAGGAAACCGTGGGATCCGTGACATCAGATCAGCAATACAGCATCCCTTACATCAAGATAAATTTCTAGATAACTTCACATTAGCTAAACATATGATATTAGAACCCAACTAAGTCCACTTCAAGGATGAGAAAGGCTTAGACTCATTTATGGCTTACTTAAGATCTTAGTCAAAATGCCTCTTGATTTATCAACACATCAAAACTCACCATATTTCTGCTTCAACACTCACAAATTGTTTCTTATCTTTCAAAACACCCAAGTCGACATATTGGACAATTTTAGGAAATTGTTTCTAGTCATCTTTATCTCAAAGTGGGTCAAAAATTAGTTTTTCAAAGTCTTGTGATTTTTAAGGATTTTTCAAACTTCACCTCAAGCTAAAATCTGATCTCTAGGATAATTTATTATGACTTGACACCACCAAAGCTCTTAATGTTATCCTTGAACACCCATTGGTAGTCATCTAGTCCCCTCTTCCTTCCATAAAAAGCAATCATTTTCTATAACACTCATTACTCTTGATCATTCAAGTGTATCTTCATCTTAGGAACTTAGGAGGACTGAAACACTCAAAATAATATAGGATATAGCTTTTAGAAACTTGATTTCTAACCTGTCATAACTGCTGAGAGCCGGATCCCTAGGAGTAGCCTAGACGGATCCCTCAAATGAGGGAACCGTGGGATCCGGGTGACAGATTATGTCAAACCTTGCTAAAGAAATCATTTCAACTCATCTTCCTAACTCAAACACTCCATCTCATCTTAAATGAGTTCCTAGATCAGTGAAACTCTGAACTTCAACCTTGTTCATGTTAATCATCACATCTCTATGAATCTTAGTGGCTTAAGTCTTAAATGCACTTGCCAAGTTCTTCCCTTTATAAGCCATATTGCTAAGAACACTTTAGTCATCAAACACAAACACAATTATCAGCAATTACAACCATTTTCCTTAGTCATTTCATCATGAGAAAGGCTCCTAGTGCTAACTCATCCACTCAAGAACCACCCAAGAAACTTGCTAGGATCATACACGAAGTTTCCTCAACCGAATCATCTTCGGTTAAGTCCACTAATGCTAGGATTTCTCCTACACCAAGGAAACCAATCAAACTAATTCCCAAGAAAATTGTTCCCACTAGGATTTCATCACCAAACTCTACCAAACCAAACATACCCTCTATAACTCAACCAACATCATTGGTGCCTAGAGCCACCTCACAATCATCTCCACATTCTTACAATGGAGAAGACTTACCTCCTTGGCCATCTTACCTTCCACCACTACCAACAAACTCACTTGAAAAGGTTGGGCAACAAAATCAAAGTGTTGAATCAACACTTGATCCAATATCAAACTCTCTAATTCCCCCCAATAGTCCATTTTGGATTATGAGAAGACATCAAAGTCAACCACCCGACCATATGGAAGTTGATGCTTCTTTACCTCCACCCTCAAACATTGTAGAGCCATTACTTAATAAGCCTCCACCAATTCCTCCTTCATTTGAAGATCCTCAACCCACTTCACTTGAACTTCCACTTCAAGAAATTCAAAACCATGACAAGGATTGCTATCATTGTAAACATGTTGAAAGGTTGATACATGAACTACGTGAAGAGCAACGTTTCATGTTTTATCACCTCCTCGAACATTTCGAAGAGGTCAACAAGCCTAAACTACAATGAGCATCATAGTCACAAGCTCAAACTTAGAACGTTTAGGAAACTTATCTCATCCTTGATCACCATTAAGCTTTTAGTTGAATCTTGAGTTTGGGTAACTCATTAGCATTAGTAACACTTGTATGGCTAGTTCATTCTCTTAGTTTTAGAGATTTGTTTGATCATCTCTTGTTTTTATTGAATGAATATCTATATGCCATAATTGTTTTGTGGTTTGTGCTTTGTGCTTGCTATATCATATACTACTTCACATCTTTATTAGCATTGATCGAAACACTCTCATTACTGAAGAAACTGTCAACAGACAGCCGAATCCATCTAAAATGCCTAGCCGGATCCCTCCAAG
This sequence comes from Chrysanthemum makinoi, assembly GCA_910596185.1. Classification (NCBI taxonomy): domain Eukaryota; kingdom Viridiplantae; phylum Streptophyta; class Magnoliopsida; order Asterales; family Asteraceae; genus Chrysanthemum; species Chrysanthemum makinoi. The sequence continues at coordinate 17,069,819 of OU343224.1, read as the reverse complement.
AAGGGAACCGTGGGATCCGTGGTACAGAAGCACAAATTCTACTAACTTGAGTTTTATTTGCAGGAAATTATGCACTATACTCTTGTTTTCTAACCTTTACTTTGTAGATTTTCAAATTAACACATGAAGATTTTGACACCATATAGCTAGGGGGAGCTTTGTGTCAAACGATATTGCAAAAACATTTGCAAACTTAATCCAATTTTTGATTATACTTCATGACACCCCATTGCAACTTTGCAATCCTCAAAGGGGAGCACGTTTTCGTCATTTAGACGAACCATTTGCAAACATATTTGCAAACACAATTAGTTTATTTTACGTTATGTCCTTGACGCCCTCTCAAAGGGATGGACTCGTCAAGGGGGAGTTAAGACGAGTACTATTCCCGTCACTTGCTCTCTTTACATTTTCTTTTACATATTTTCTTATAAAAATTGTGTTAGTTTCTTTTAACACTTTTTGTTTCGACAAAAAGGGGGAGAAGAAAGTAAAAACTACTAATTCAAATTTGCTACGAATTTTAGTTTTTCTTAAAATAATTTTATGTTTTGTCATCAACAAAAAGGGGGAGATTGTTAATACAAATAATCCATAAAAACGCTTATTTATATTTTACGATCTTCTAATGTTTTGTCGATAACAAACGTAAAATCATTTTAACGAAACAAATAGAATACGTAAATAGTTTGAGTCAATAGTTTCCTAACACACTTACATTTTCACATAAAACACTAAAACAAGTATAAGTGATTTTATGATTTAGATACATATGTACAACAACTAATGTTTACATATTGGGTTAGCATATACTTAAACTAAGTATACTAAAATGGGTAATAACAAGTATATACTAAAATGGGTAAAAACTAGCAAATGGTATTGACCCATAACCCATGGTTTTATATATACCACTTAACCAAGTTCATTGTATCCTTGAGATACATTGTATCTAAAAAGAAAACCATGGATCAACCCATAACCCATGACCCATGACCCATAACCAAAAATACCCATGGGCAAAGAGGAGCGTCCCACAGATCCCTGGCTTTGTGCTAGCCGGATCCCTTGTGGGAGGGTCCGCGGGATCCGGGGAACAGTAGATAATTTCCTCTATAAATAGAGAGCCATTTCTTCCTTTCTACTCACAACTTTACACACATACTTCCCCAAGTATTATAACCCTCTAACCTCAGATCCAAGTGATCTATGTAGTTTGTCTTTTGTTTTTTTGTGATTCTCTAGGTTCTTCTTAAAGGCGAGATCACCACTTCTTGAAGACGAGCAAGCTCAAGTCCATGAGTTGCCATGCTTCATTATCATCAAGATAACTAAGGTTCTCTTATTGATAGTTCTTTCTTCATCCATAGATGTTGGGTTGAAGGCATTAGTGAAGGATGCCGAAAGTGTCAAGATGAAAGCATTAGTGAAAGGTGCTTATCGTCCGTGTCAAAGCATTAGTGAAGAATGCTAAAGGTGTCAAGACAAAGGCATTAGTGAAGGGTACCAAGCGTTGTGTCAAAGGCATTAGTGAAGGATGCCTAAGAATCAAATCAAGTGGCATTTGCGAAGAATGCCTAGGTCGTATAATCGATGAGGTGCATCGTTATACATATAAGTATTTGTTTATTTTCAAGGATGGTGATATCCTTGATGGTGTTGTAACAAGGAGTGGATCTCCTTGATATTAGGTGTTGTGTTGTGAAGGTTAGTAGTTCCTCCATAGTAATGGAACTAGGTGCTTAGCCTAGTACCTAATAAAGGGTAGGCGACGTTGTGATAGGATTAGTTCTCTTTGGTGTGAAAGAACTCGGTGTTTAGCCTAGCACCGTATAAAGGGTAGGCGACGTTGTGTTAGGTGTGGTTCGCCTTGGTGTGAAGGAATTCGGTATTTAGCTTTGTACCGGAAAAAGGTTAAGCGACGTTGTGAAGGCTTCTCCTCCATAAGGAGTTGGTGTAGTGTTTACGAACTCTCGAGTAGGTGACTCGGGGAGTGGAGTAGGGCAAGGAAGGTGTCCTTGTAGTCGAACCACTATAAATACTTGCGTCGTGGTGATGTGCTTCTTACTCTTTATCTTTCATTACACGTTTATGTATCTATCTATCAACGTCCAACATAAACAACCGAATAGATTGACATAAGTCGATCTAAATATTTAAAAGGAAGTTTTAAATTGGTAAAACTATTCAACCCCCCTTCTAGTTTTCCACATAGATGGTGCATCTTGATCAATGGAAATTGAAGAAGGTGAACCAGTTGAGTCAGCAGGAGCTTCAGGAACTAGATGATCAACATTCTTTGGAGGTTAGAGGTATTCATCAAACATAGGTTGAAACAATAAATCCCAGCAATCGTTAGTAAGTGGAACATTAGGCGTTGAAGGAGAGTTGTATTACCATTATTCAAACATCCATCAACATGTAGTTTATTCACACTTCTCCCCCTCAAAAATTGCATCTTAGGTTGCCAATGCCATTTTTTTTATTGAACAAGTGAATAAGAATACAATCAATGGTAAGTAGATCCACTTGATAACTGTCATTTAGTTTATTCACACTTCTCCCCCTCAAAAATTGCATATGATGTTGCCAATGCCATTTTTGATTGAGCAAGTGAAATAAGAATACAATCAACGGTAGGTAGATCCACTTGATAACTGACTGAGCATGGGAAGGGCATGAAGCTTGTTGATGAGAATGGTCATAAACAAGAAGATTTCTCTTCTTCTGAAGATAAAGCACATTGAAGCAGACGCATTTCTTTTCTTTGAGGAACGGGGCCTGAAGTGTTATCTGTAGATGCCATAATGATGACATTTAGGACCGAGGCTTGAACTGAAGTGTTCAAATGTCATTGCAGACATACATCAACTTTGACTTTCCTGATCTCCTGAATCAAGAGAAATTCCTGCTTTAGTCATCTAGACTTTGATCCATCCCATGTAGTGAATGATCGATGTACCTACAACTGAGTAAGGACTACCTGCACTAACATTGCAAACTTGATTGCATATATATGGGTTAGTGACATCAGTATCCAAACCCTTGGGGATTTCAAGGTCAACCATGGTTTTACCATCGGTAAGCTTGTACTTTCCGGTAGGTATCCACTTAAGTCTGACATCCTTAAAAGTTCTAGCAATTGGTATCCACATATGGCAAGGTCTAGGATTGTTAAGCCTCTTATGCATAGTGGAAGACTCGTCGTTATTCCTAGTCTCTAAAGATTTATCAGTTGTTATCCACCTAGGAGAAGTTTTAGGTTTGTTTTGCTTCTTATGCATTGTAGATGACTTACTATAGATCCTAGACTTAATAGGTTGAACCTTAGCTACGTTTCTCAATAAACCAGGAGGCATCATACGAGGTTGTGAACCTAAGATTCTATCCTTATGAAGTAGTGCTCTTTTCTTAGCCTTTTCTAGATCATAGTTCTCGTACAAGTCATTTATATCATATGAATTCTGACTTTTAATGCTCGGTTTTGACACTATTTTCGAACTAATCCTAGAGGAGTTGGGAGTAGAAGTGGCTACTTGTTGAGGTTTAACAGAGCCAAAATTAATTTTCTTAGGAAAATAATGTGGAGTGACTGATTTTTTCAAAACTTATTTCGCATCAACTTGGGAGGAAAACCATGTTTTTGAAAATCTTGGTCGTTCAGATCTAAACGCAGTCGGTTGTCTAACAACTGATTGCTTTCTATTTGATTGTAAAATTGGTTTCCCCAAGATTGATGGTTTTGCAAACTTAGTGTTCCCACTATTCCCTGTTGCTTTTCTGAGCTCGTTTTTTAATGCTACAATTGTGAAACCCTTTTCCTAAAGTTGAGCTTTGAGTTCATCATTTTTGGCTATCAAAGAAGTTGTTTGTTCTATATTCTTAGTTGTTGTTTCTTTGATAGAGTCACATAGATCATTGGTATGATTTTTCAAAGTCTCATTTTCTTTAAGTAATTTAGCCACGTACCTTGCCAATTCAATATTTCTTGTATTAATTGCATCAATGTCCTGGTTAGTCCTGACTAAACTACTTTTCTCATTCATGCCAGAAATATTTTACTTCAGATTGTTGATAGTCGAGTTTTTGTCATGAAGCTGAGCTTTCAAAGTGTTTATTTCAAAAAATTCACGGAATTCAAGAAATTCCGGGTTTTTACATGGTTTTGTTAAATTGAAACTTTCTTCTTTACTTCGCAATTTCAAGTGAAATGCAATGTTTTTCTAGCTGTAAAAATCTGTTTGAAAGTTCATCATAACTTTTATTTACATAATTTGTTTTGAAAAACTTAATCTCAGACTCAGCCTGAACCACAAAACATTTATCAAAGTCATGTTCAGCATCTTGATCAGTTTGTTTAAGTACATTAGCAGATGCATTATGTTGAACAGTTAAGGGTACCTCATCACATGACACCTGTTCATTTACCGGTCTGATATCTGCTTCTACATCTTGTGTAACAAGAGTCACTGAACTGCTGCTTGTGTCAAGCTTATCTGTCTTTGATCCTCTGCATTCAGTGACAACTAATCCATCATCCGATGCTTTACCCGACTCAACACTACTATCTCTTGATTGCACCTGACACTCACTCACTTTTATACTGTGCTCTTTCCTCAATGTACTTCTTAACATTATCCATGTGTTGGATTAATGTTTCTCTGAACACATCAGCTTCCATTCCAGTGTGATTGGCAAAGCACCTTTCAGCCATATGATTGTCGTAATCCCAAGTGTATTCACCATTGAAGAATGACTGAAATTGTTTGTTGATCACCTGAAGTGCAGCTTTGGATCCGGCTTCTTGAAAATTTTCTTTGTCAAGTTGTTGTTCAAGTTGTCCTAAGTTCAAGAACAATGTACCCGTGAAAGTTGGTACATCTTGATGGAAAAGTTCATTAAATGCTCGTGCGAATCCCATCGTGAATCTATTTCTTTTTAGAAGTACCGAGAGGTGTGAATGAAGTTGTCGAAAAGGTTCAATGCAACTCTCCTTTGCATGATCATGTTGTTGCTATAACTGGTGCAACTTTGTCACTTGTGAATTTAAACACAAAGATTCCTTTATGAGTGATTGTTTTTGTGGGATAACATTACTATTTCCCAAATTACTAGTATCAGAATCAACAACGTTTGTTTGTTGTACTTTGTTGGGAATCTTATGTTCATTGATCATGTCGTACAATTTGAGTATCTCGATAATGACAGAAATTGAGGTGTTTGACATGATGTGGTTGTGCACGGGATTTTACAAGTCTGTGATTTAAACCGATAAATCGAATCTTTCGCGGGATTTTTCAAAATCAAGACTAAACCGTGAGACAGTGAGAAATTGAATTTGGTTAAGAAAGATTGTTGGTGACGTGAAAAAGGATGGGGTTTTGTAGATGATAAAGGAGTGAGATTTTGTTTCCAAACGGGTTAAAAAATAACTAACACGGTAGTTATATTCAACGAATCCGAATAATCTCAACCCAAAATAGTAATCACTTTTGGATTCTTGAAGCTCAATTCAAAAAATTGAGTTCCAAAATTAAATCAGAAATTTCACCCCTATAAGTCAAAAGTACTCACCAAGCAAGCCCACCAATTTGATTACCCCAATCTTGGATTTTGACGTTGTGCTTTATCACCCGTATCAAATGTTGAGGGTATTATCACCCGTTTCCACTTACCCAACAACGAGCACCAAGTCTAAGAATTGAAATAATAAACAGCCCAAGTCCAATCAGCCCAAGTCCACGACAATCAGAGAAGCCCAAGTCCACTTAATCTAACCTACCCTAATATTCAGACTATAAGACACCACTTATAACAACCTAACCCAAGATTTATTAAAACCCTAATCCTCTAAACAAAACACAGACACCAACGAATCAATTCTCTCAACCTTAAGATCTCAGCTACAAAAAAAAATTGTCCGTTTATCTTACTGAGGATCTGACCACAACCAAATATGAAGAACACACTCTTATGACTTGGTTTTTTCTATTGACCTAATCGTCTTTAAGATTCTCATAAGGGTCACGGTAGGTTGAATTTATGACTTTCGTTTTTCTTTTTCGTTTAGCCGATTAAAAGAGGAATGATAACACTATTGTTATTGTTTCTTCTTTAATTTTTTCGGATATAGATTGAAGTCAAGTCTTCCATACGGATCAGTGATGACTATTTAATTCGTGTGATGGATCTTGAATGGTCTTGATGTTACGTTTAATAACACGAATTTATTAACAGATATCCGATTTAATTTTCGATTTTCATTTTGATTCGATTTAGTTGTTCTTTCTTTTTGTTCTTTCCTTTTAATGATGGTTTAAGTTATGAGTTTTGTTTTGGTCTCGAAACGAATCAAATAAATAAGTTAACACTATTGTCACACTTATTTCTTTATATTCAAAAAGTAGAAAGAGAGAAGTTTAATCTTGAAGAGATGATGAAACTTTTCTTGTAAATGACTGTAGGATCGTATATTTTATGTTGTTTAGATGATTCGGGTGGTCTAGGATTATGATTAAACAAGTGAGCCATGTTTAGAGAGATGAAGAGAGGAGAGGGAATTCTAGAGAGAGAGATAAAACACAAAATGCAAGGTTAGCTTAGAAGTTCCAACCCTCTACCTTGGGAGGTAGAGGGTATTTATAGTTACAAACAATACGACCTCCTGACGGCCTGTGGATCAGGTATACAGTGGTTAAAGACCCGTCCTTCCTCCACGGTGTTTTTCTAAACTAATTTACGCTACTTAACTAACTAATGAACTACTAAACTACGTAAATAACTACAAGTCTATGAGCTAACATATGCTAGATCATAATTGGCGTGACCGACACTTTCTCATGGAATTTCCAATTCCTAAAAATCTCCCCCTAAGGGAGGTCACCCCATGAAATACATTTTGCTTCCTAGCATTCTATCTTTGTCTTTAGTTCTAAGCTCGTAGACTTCAATTCTTCAAATTCCGCAATCTTTGTACTTTAGTAGCGATTCTTCAAAGTCCGCATAGTTTTGTACTTTAAGTGGAGGTCTTTAACTAATCCACATCTTGATGATCTTTGAGCTTTCTTTGAGATCATCAGCCACATTAAATCTCTAGATCACCCTTTATTGTGTCGCCTTCATGTGATGTTGTGACTTTTGGACCGACATGCTCACACTTTTAGGATCATGACATATTTCCATCAGAGTAGCGGAAGCTTTACTGGTTCATGATATTTGCAGCAGCGTAGCAGATGCATAGTATAAAAATATCGAGTTCGTAGATATGCACAAGTCATGATTTCTTCAATTAAGTGTGGATCCTGTGAGCATGCGGCTTTGGATTGACTTCTCAATTCGATCAGCAACCGTCAAATGTACCGCAAACAACGTTAGCAATAAATCATCTGAAAGTGTCTTTGATCACTTTCGTTGAATTGAGTACACGCCCAAGGTTCCCGTTGATCGGTACAAGTACTGCTGTGATCGAGGTATAATTCGAAGAATCTCCTTGACGGGTTTCGCGGCTGCTCTAGCGGTTCTCAAACCGGAGAACGTCTCAAAGAAGACAACACGGAGTGAGTGAACCAGCGAATTGAGATTCACTGAGTAATGAAAAATTGATTTGAAAACAATCGCGTATTTCTTACAAGAAAGAGTTTTGCAATACGACGAAGGTTTTATGAGAAAGATCAATTTTCAATCAAAAATACCTTTTGTATTTGAAAAGAATACACATTCGATGTGCTAGAGAAAAGTAGAGATTCGCACATCGAACGGTTTTTCCAAAAGTATTTTTTCAATCAGAGATACATTTTGTGTTTGAAAACATGAATACACATTCGATGTGCTGGAGAAAAGAAGAGATTTGCACATCGAACGGTTTTTCCAAAAGAATTCGTCAATTCCATTCCTGGACCAAGGTTGATTCAAGACTGAATCGACCCATCATTTTTGTCCAGTTGTCACAAGCTTGATCTTTTGAAAGATCTCACATGTCACCCACCAAGAGCTTGTTTGATGTTGGCTCTAGAAGGATTTCCATCTTCATCGTGAATACTTTTACATATCACTCGGATGTTCTGGTAATACCACAAGGATAATGCGTAGGACTCTCAATATATACTTACTTTCCACATTGTGTGAAACAGCAAGTCTTCATTATTTTTGTGTTCTAATGAAATATTGTGGATGATCTCTTGGCTCTAGACTCAATTGTGCATATTTGGTTTCCTATGCCGGAGACTAGGGAGAGGGTCTCCTTCTTAAATATCAATAATATCTAAGAGAAATTCGATAGATTATGTAGGTTCCCCGTGAGAATGAAACAAGTCCTTTTAAGAGGAACTTGAGCAGCTTGGAAAGTTTAGTGCAGTGCGTCACTAGGTCCATGACGTCTTGTCTTCAATACTAGTGTTACCTTAGTAGCCACCAGTAGCATATGTATTGAACCCGGTTTCTGCCCTAAGGTTGAACTAATGGAGGGCTATTTCTTTTCACCCTTTTTCACATTCAATTCTTTTTCATTCTTCAACCCCTTCAGTGCTTACCGAGACTTCATTAATAGATCCTTGTTGGGTTTATTCCAGTTCTAGCTCTATCTCAGTCCGCACTCTTCCCATATTCTCATTTTTCTACTTTTTTCATCATACCTAAGGACTTCTACACTATCTAGTGGATTTTCCCTGGGTAGATCCCTCCGGTTCTGGCGAGATCGTGGGAACGAATACCTAACCTAACCATCCTTATAACTAGATGCATAAAGTAAATTGGTCAGTCTTTTGGTATTGTTCTTTCCTTCTCGAAACCAATTGAAAAATCATTTGGAAAATCAATCAAGGTACGTGTGATATAAAATCAAACCATTTTGTACCTTAATTGTTTTTGATCTTTTAGAAATGCTCCCCCTCAACATGTGAATATGATTTTGAAATTGTTTAGCACATGGAGGCGAGAGATCTTTGAAATGTATTCTTGATCACAATTTCCGTAGAAAAAGCCATTTGAATTTCTTTGGTAAATTCTTCCCCTCGATATGTGCGTTGGATATTTGAAATCATTTTATCACATAGAGGCAAGAGGTTTTTGAAGTACTTTTCACGATTGCCAATATAAACCATTCGCTCCCCCTCAATATGTGCATCGATATACGAAAGAGTTTGGCACATATTAGAGAGAACTTGCACTTTGAATCAAAACGATCGTCTTTTATCAAATTTCATATTAAATCACAAATTCTCCCCCGATCAAAAATATCAAACCCTTTGAGATTTTGGATCCCAAGTGATTTAATAAGGTTTGGAAAACATGGGAGAATATGTGGCCTTGTTTAAATACTCTTTTGGTTTTTGGTTAAATGCTCCTCCACAATCATGTGCATTATGTATTTCAAAATCGTTTGGCGCATGAAGGAAGGAGTGATTTTGAAACAATCACCTTTAAAACCGATTTGAGATTTTAATCACGATCTCTCCCCCGATAAAAAATTTCAAACCTTTTGAGATTTGTGATCCCAATTGATTTAAATCATTTAAAATTTTTAGGGGAAAGACGTAGCAAGATTTAATTTTTGAAATTGACTGATGAGGACCAATTATAGACATTAAAGATTGTTAGTGTCAGGTATGATAGTTTTTAAGAGATCTTTAAGTAAAAATAAAACAATTTCATAATTAAACAAGAACAAAAAAAATTTCATTTTGAAAGATCTTTGGGTTTTCAAGAAAATCATACCATGACATAACATTAAATATTTAGATCACCACTTATTTTGCACAAACGGACTTGATTGATGAAATATTGTTTGAAAATAGTTTTATTTTAAATCACTCTCCCCCTCAATCGATGACCGTGGTCGATGATTGAGTGACTTAAGTTTTGATAAAATGAAGTCCGGTGATTTTTACAAATTAAGTCCGATTTATTTTCAAAACCAATATTTTTCCATTTTTCAAAACAATATTATTCAAAAATTATTTAAAAATGGTATCATTCACTACTTTTCCTGCACAAAGATACGTTAGGTGGTTGAGCTGCTTTTGTTGTTGTTGCTGGAGGTTTGGAAGAAAACCATATGCTGATGCAATGAGACCTCTTACGTTGCATTTTATCATGCCAACTCTCCATAGAGGTCAAATTAAGCTCCGTTTCTTCATTTGATGATGAAGAAAACCATCTGCTGATGAGTGAGACCTCTTACGTTGCATTTTTTCATGCCAACTTTCCATAGAAGTCAAATTAAGATTCGTTTCTTCATTTGTCAACCCAAGATATAGTTACCCTTTCCTTTCGGCATCCAATCATCTTCTATTGTGGGATCCGGATCGGGAACATTCTTATATACCAATATACCTGCATACGTTAGTGAACACACATAAAGATATATGGTGGTCGACATCACCCAAACAATAATCGACTAATAACAATCAATCCAACATAACAACCAGTTCATATAAGGCATGGGATTTATGTGTTAATTAAACTCAAATCATCTAATCCTAACAATCATATCCTAAATTCCTAGTCCTTCGACATAGGCAAATATCATTTTTGATTAAGCACGTAGGATAATTAAGAAAGCCCGTTAGATGATGTAAATTTGAAGACATTCTCCCCCTCAATCAATGACTTATTTTTTTGAAAAGTTTAAAAGCACTGAAGTCATTGATTGAGTTTTCAATTTTTTCGAAAACTCTGAATCTGATTAATTTACAAGCAACTCATTTACCACCATTTTGTTAAAACAAATATTTTTCTGAAGAATTTTAGAAGGAAAAATATTTGAGTAGGAACAGCAGTCCTTCAACATACTTTCCTCATTTTGTTATAGGATAAGTGCACGAAATATTTGAAAATTGGTTTAGCGTAGCACTTTCCTTTCTTGAAGAACGGGTTTCTATCTGAAATAATAGCAAGCCATGGTTTTAAGCACGGGTTACAGTCTGAAGTAACTTCAAGCCATAGTTTGAGACATGTTTTGAAAAAAGAATATTTACACCTCCCGCTCGAACTTCATATATGGTCCCGTGCCATTATTGAATGACATTTCTAAGACCGTAGATGTTATCGATACCAGAAGACATGTCTTGAAAAACAATATTTTTGGTATTTTCAAATTTTCTGATTTTTATGGGTTTTTGTTGGTTTTATATTTTTCTATTTTCTTTTGTTGGTTTTATATTTTTGTATTTGGTTTTTGATAAATATTTACACAGATAAAGTAGATGATATAGTTTAAGAGGATGATGATACGAGTACCGAGATAAGAATATCGAACAACACATCGTAGAAGATAGAATTCGTCATCTCTTAAACTTCCACCACCAAAGCTTTCGAGGCTCCAGAATAGAAGATAGGACATGAGCCTTTGAGAAAGAGAGACTTTGGCAGCTTCCCCCAAAACTAAAAATCCATTAGATGAGCAGATTTGAAGCTCTATTTCAAGTTTGCCTTAGCCAGGTGCACAGAGAAGCACACCACTATCATAAATCCCGCTGCTCCTTTTAAGAACGATCATCGTAAGTCTCCGTTCGGGGTTATATCATCAAGTAGAACAGCAAAGAATCATCCCACACTTGAATAATCTTCTCAAATTCCTTTTCCACTGAAGTCTGAAGCGATTCATACCAAAAAGTTGTCAAGAGACCACTTCCCCCATGTAGAAGAATTGATGCAGTTAGAATAGACTAGAGCTCACGAACCAAAATACGATAGGACATATACCGAAGATAGAGAAACTTATGCCATCAAGTAGTGATTAAGTCCGATAGCCAAAGAATAACCCCGATGTATACTTTTTTCTCCCCTGAAGAAAGTGTATGAAGCTCAAGAACCCGAAGTACCAAAATGCCCAAAGAGAGAATAACCGATAACATTGAAGAAGCAGGCCGAATCACTGATTATCTCTGCGGATGACAATCTCTGCGGATGTCTACTCAGGAATAAGTGATTATATCTCTGAATCACTGATTAGGCACTCAAGTGAAACAACTGAGCTTCCCCAACGTACACAATCTCTCCCCCCCCTGATGATTGCGATAGCATCAAAATCATCACACACTTGTGTACCTATTTTATCACCAGAAACTAACTCTTCCATCTCTTCCCCCACATAGTTGGAATAAGAACACTAAATGCCATGAGTCAAACCTTGAGTTTCTCTGCGGTAATGACATTTGTCTTCCCGGGATTTCTTCAATCACTTAGAAGTATTAAGTTCATCAAGTTTACTCGCGTTTAGATGTGTGTTTCCTTCCCCCTTGCTGGTTTTGATACTTCAGGATCAGCAACTCTTTGTAAGCCCGTATACTTGAAATCTTTTGAGAAGAACACTTGTAATCTTGTGGGAATCAACTTGCTTAAGTAGAATGTGAGCAAGTCTAATTGGGGATTAAATCTGTCTTTTCACTCTCTCCCAATTAGTGCTCTCCCCTAAACCGACAATCTTTATGATGAATGCTTGAATTAAGAAGAATTCTTTAGATCGTTAAATGCAACTCGTCTTTAGTCTTCTAACATCTACCAGAAAATGTAGAACCGACTGCGACTCGACCTTCTTCAAGATTGTTCATTTGGGGATCAGAAAGTTAACATCTTCAACTCACCAAATGCATTCCCCGTTAACTTACATAAAGCAAATCCCCTTAACTTAAATCCCTCCCAATCAAACAAGAACAGAAAGATGTTCATCAAGGAAATCAGCCCCACAACTGGAAGCACGTTGACATTAAACTCATCAGTCCGTATGAAGATGTCAACCAACGGCTCATATAAGAAACTCCATGTAAAGATGACCCGATAAGAAGAAGCTCGGTTCTTACATGAGTTAGGAGCCATATGACCATATATTCTTATATGTCAATCAACGATGCAGAATTATCACACTTCTTTCCCCCCTCAAGAACTGCATACGAAGATGCCATTCTTGATTAAACAAGTGAATATCTTTAAACTGTAGCCTCTTCACACTTCTCCCCCGCAAAAATTGCATATGATGTCACCATCGCCATTATAATCGAGCAAGTAGAATAAGAGAACTATCATAGGTAGTCCGGTTCACTTGATAACTGGACGCGCATGGCAAAAGTATGAAGCATGTTGACGAGAATGGTCATAATTGAGAAGATTTCTCTTCTTCCAAAGATAAAGCGCACTGAAGCGTACACTTTTCTTTTCTTTAGAGTACGAGGCTTGAACTGTTGTGTTCAAACGTCATAAGAAGATTTCTCTTCTTTCAAAGATAAAGCGCACTGAGACGTACACTTTTATTTTCTTTAGAGAATGAGGCTTGAAATGTTGTGTTCAAACGTCATTATCTCTCTCTTTCCATCTACTTTTAGCAAACTTGTAATCAACCCCATTATCATTATGTAGGATCTTTGTAGTGACAGCTTATGGAGAAAACCCAATATGATGAATTTGACCTTGAAGTGAACTAACCCGAACTCGTGACTTAAACTTGCACATATGTAACAAAGAGCGGTGCCGAGACTTCATCCTCCATTGAATCTCTAAGTACTCTTATACTCTTCATCCAACCAACCATCAAGTATAAGACGTACATCACCTCTTGAAAATCCACAATTCAATGTGACACTGAGCACTACAACGTAACTCCTTAAAGTGATAGTTATTTTGTGGTGGTAAGAGCCCAATTCCCCCAAGCGGTAAAAGAAAAGGAAAAAGTCACCCAACAATAACTAGATTTCCATGTCTTCGTTTTTGATAATAAGCTCGAACAAGGATCTTGAAGAATCATCATCCAACCATCCCCTATACCTTCAGATACTAAGTACACTTGCCCGTGATATTTCACTTCAACCTCAAATAAATAATTGTGAATTAACCCCGTTGTCACATCTTCTGGTTAAAAGCTCACATCTAGCCTCCTTTGACGTTTTAAGTGAACTATGATAATGGTTTTCATCCCGACCATGGTTAAGAGCACATAACCCCGTAAAACTTTGAAATAACCAAACTGCCATGAAGAAAATCCAAACAATCATCCAATTCATGAAGTACACCCTTTTGTCCCTTCTTCGAAGCAGAAACTGTAGCACCAGCATTAGATAAGATCCCGAAATCCACTTTCCTTTCTCCAGGATGGTTCCATCATTACGGGATTTTACAATTCTATGGTTTAAACCGAGAAATAGTTTCTTTCACGGGATTTTACAAAACCAAGAATAAACCATGAGATAGATCCAGAAATGCACATTACTATTACCAGGATGTTTCCACTGTCACGGGATTTTAAAAATCTATGATTTAAACTGAGAAATAGATTCTTTAGCGGGATTTTACAAAATCAAGATAAAACCATAAACAATGTCAGTTTGAATGTGTTAAGACAACTTTGGTTTCGGTGAATATCTGTTTTACGAGGACATGCAGCGATTCATCAGCGGTTCATTATCCACCATCAACAACATCATCAACAATTCTTTATTCATATGAAGACAACTTCAGAAACCATACTAAGTCGAGTAGTATACACTACTTCCCCCTAAGGTTGACTGTAAAGCATCAAAGTACACATTTCTCCCCCATGATGGTTTCAAACTTTCGGAAGCATCATTAACGTGTACACCCATCTGCACGAAAAGTTCTTGTCATAAGCAAACATCTTGAAAATTCGTGTATGACGTTGAAGATTCTTGAAAGATTTTGCTCAGACTGTGAAGTGTTACTAACATTCAGTGGTGTCGAATATCCCATAAGAATTGCTGATTACATCTCGTCCATTCAACACTTTGATAAACACATCATTCACATATTCTGACGGCTATAATGACCACTTGGAGAAAACAATCAACCCCGTAGTCAACTTTGATCAACCATAAATTCAAGCCGCACCATAATATCCTTCGTGAAAATGTTGAAGTCAAATATCAAACCTCATCACCAACAAGTCTCATTATCACCCAAATCACATAGTCGAATATCTTCAACATATCTCATCATCAAAGCTCATGAACAAATATCATAGTCTTTTAAATCTTATCATCAAATATCATTTTCACAAATCACGTCATCAAACCTCATCTTCTAAGATCCAATTTTAGAGAACCATCAGACCTTCATTCAATATCATCACATATAATTTGAAGTTATATCTTCAGATGATCTCGGCATTTGATCTTTGGCGCTGACGGCAAAAATCCTTGTAGCTCTGAACTTCAACATATCTCACTTAGTATTGCATCCAAGTTGGTAAAAAGCTCCGATGTACAAACACTACTTCTCCATCTTCGGTCTTAAGCACAATTCCCTTCGTCAATCCAATCACGAAAGATGAAAAACCAACTTCTCCCTCCTGATGGTTGCGAGCTATCGGAATAATGTTGTGTACATGCCGTATTACCTTTTTCTTGATGCAATATTAAATTCTTAGATTGAGCATAATTTTCGTGAGAATATGTCGCAAAAATACTCTCAATAATTCTCTCAAATCAACCTTAAAACGAACCTCGTTTTGATTCACCGACTAAGATCCCGTGATCATTTTTTCAGATCATCGCTCAAGCCGTGAATTATGTATCCTTCGTGAAATTTTCAATACCAAAAATACCACTCTCTATATGAAATGTTATCCTAATTTTTTAGCTAAATATGACATTAACATAAAAAATACGGATATCATTTTTCAGTCTATAATGTTTCAGTTCCCGTCCATCATTTTGAGCCAAACACTATTAGATTGAAGCCAAAGCCAAAATCCAATAAACATTGACAGCAGCCCATTGCAATTATTATAAAAATTCAACCCGATCCAATAAAAATTATCCCATCCGTTATATAAATGTCATTCCCTAAACATTAGGTCATTATCTCTAACCCTAATCTCACATTCAGAAAAACTCCTCCCTCATCTTATCTCAGTCAACTCAAATCGCATCTCAATATCAGTCTAATCATCTCCATCATTTCACAAATCAAACACAAACGAATCTGCTTTTGTCGAATCATGGCTTCAAGACCTTGTACAAAAGGTCTCGGGTAAGTTTGTGTTCGATTGATTTATGTATTTTGTTGCGTGTTCTTAAAACGAGCCAAATAAAGTTTATAACAAAGATAGTTATAATATTTTCTTTTATGTTCGGATAAAAACATGAAGCTTGGACTTCACATAGATTGATGATGATGAAGGATCAATTAAAAATCTTTAAAAGATTAAAAAAAATTGATCCGAATATGAGATTAGTTGTTCTTGTTATTTGATTTAATTTGAGTCATGATGAAGGAGTATGATGTAGGAAGATGAGGAGTTGTTGGAGGTTGTGTGATTAGGATAGACCTTGTGAAATTGGTATGATTGTGAAATTGGTATGATTGTGAAATTGGTATGATTGTGATGTTCTTTAGGCGATCCTGTGATTAGGATACAAAAATGGGTAAAAACTAAGTGTATGCTAAAATGGGTAAATACAAGTATATACTAAATGGGTAAATATTAGCAAATGGTTTTGACCCACAACCCATGGTTTTATATATACCACTTAACCAAGTTCATTGTATCCTTAAGATACATTGTATCTAGAAAGAAAACCATGGATCAACCCATAACCCATGACCCATGACCCATAACCAAAAATACCCATGGGCAAAGAGGAGCGGACCACGGATCCCTAGCTTTGTGCTAGCCGGATCCCTTGTGGTAGGGATCCGTGGGATCCGGGGAACAGAAGAGAATTTCCTCTATAAATAGAGAGCCATTTCTCCCTCTCTACACATGACTTTTACACACATACTTCCCCAAAATATTATAACCCTCTAACCTCAGATCTAAGTGATCTATGTAGTTTGTCTTTTGTTTTTTGTGTGATCTACTAGGTTCCTCTTAAAGGAGAGATCACCACTTCTTGAAGACGTGCAAGCTCAAGTCCATGAGTTGCCATGCTTCGTCATCATCAAGACTACTAAGGTTCTCTTGTTGATAGTTCTTCCTTTCTCAATAGATGTTGGGTTGAAGGCATTAGTGAAGAATGCCGAAAGTGTCAAGATGAAAGCATTAGTGAAAGGTGCCCATCATCCGTGTCAAAGCATTAGTGAAGAATGCTAAAGGTGTCAAGACTAAGGCATTAGTGAAGGGTGCCAAGCGTTGTGTCAAAGGCATTAGTGAAGGATGCCAAATAATTAAATCAAGTGGTATTTGTGAAGAAATGCCTAGGTCGTATAATCGATGAGGTGCATCGTTATACATATAAGTATTTGTTTATTTACAAGGATGGTGATATCCTTGATGGTGTTGTAACAAAGAGTAGATCTCCTTGAGATTAGGTGTTGTGTCGTGAAGGGTAGTAGTTCCTCCATAGTAATGGAACTAGGTGCTTAGCCTAGTACCTAATAAAGGGTAGGCGACGTTGTGATAGGATTAGTTCTCCTAAGGTGTGAAAGAACTAGGTGGTTAGCCTAGCACCGTATAAAGGGTAGGCGACGTTGTGTTAGGTGTGGTTCGCCTTGGTGTGAAAGAACTCGGTATTTACTTTGTACCGGAAAAGTTGTTAGCGGCTGAAGGCTTCTCCGCCACAAGGAGTTGGTGTAGTGCTTACTAACTCTCAAGTAGGTGACTCGGGGAGTGGAGTAGGGCAAGGAAAGTGTCCCTGTAGCCCGAACCACTATAAATAACTTGTGTTGTGGTGATGTGCTTCTTACTCTTTATATTTCATTACACGTTTATATATCTATCTATCAACGTCCAACATAAACAATCAAATAGATTGACATAAGTCGATCTAAATATTTAAAAGGAAGTTTTAAATTGGTAAAACTATTCAACCCCCTTCTAGTTTTCCACAATTGGCATCAGAGCTTCGTTACCAAGTTTTTTAAGTATGTTGTACTTTAAAGACTTGATACTATCCGTGTATGTTTGAAAACTACAAAGAAGGATTTTTTTTTGTTGGTCATATTTTCTTTTAAATCATTTTGTTGGACATTGATAGATGATTTTAATCACTTTTGCTCTTAAGAAATCTTCATGCTAGAATCTCTTCAAAATCTTCATTCAAAGAATAATGAAGTCAACATTCAAGGAAGGATCTAAAAGGTAATCACAACTTACGTACACCAAATACAAAGGATTACTTTTAAAGCTCATGAAGTATTTTTTGCATTATACCAAATCAAGAAGCATAGAGGTATGTTTTACTCTTCATTAGATAGGTTACATGAGTTCCATTTATTGTCATAAGTTCTCTATGCTTAACTAATCACTAACATCATTAGAAGTCTCTTTCGTCACCTGTTTCGTCTTTTTCAACATAGGGAATGATATTATTTTTTTTGTCAAACTAACTGGCCATCACATATGAACCCTCTATATGTAATTCATCAAAAATCATCATTCAAAAACAATCCTCATCTAATACCTTCATTTTTTTGGGCAAGCTAATTTATAAGCCTACTACAAAAATAATACCAAACAACTCCTTTCTTCCACATGAGCCGGATCCCTCTAGTTGTACTAGCCGGATCCCAAATACAAGGGATCCAGGGGAACCGTGGAACGTAACTCTCGACTATACGCTTTCAAAAATTCACCACCGATCTTTTTCTCTATTCACATAACACTAAAACGACTAAGCTACTGAATCCATCCTCATTGGCTTCCATACTCTCAAGTATTCCTTCCTAGAACATCATTGTAAGTAATTATATTAACTTGTTCTAATTTTCATCATCCTCATCCTAGGGTTTATGGTTTCTTAATTTTTAATCAATTAATTTAATTAGGGCTTTTTAAATTAATCATGAAAAGGGGCTTTTAACAAAATCACATTGTGTTCACAACATTGTTAATACAAATCAAAACCATAAACCCATTCCAACTAATTTTACCTAATTGGAAAATTTGTATTTTTAGGACCAACCATGCCCAAAGCTACTCAACAAGATCATCATGACACCGTCCACTACCTTACTCATTACTATCGTAAAAAGGGATTGACCAAAACCGACCGTAAAATTTTCAAAAGTCTTGTAAAACGACTTATCCTCGAAGGTCGTGTAGTCAAGGAATGTTTCCTTGAAGATACCGACATTTGTCTAGTTTTCTCAACAATCAACTTTGATTGTCTCCTTGACATAGATGAACAAATTTGTCCGGTTTTCATTTTTGAATTTTACAAAAGCTTTAGGATCATTCGAAACGTCAATGATAGAATTTCAATCGCTTTCATCATCAATAAACAAAACTTCACTCTTCCTCTCAACACCTTTGCTCAAATTCTTCGCATTCCTTGTGAAGGAATTTGTATGTACTCTCAAGATTGGGCAATTAACGCTCAAAACCTTGCACTTGATCCTAAGCCTCTCTATAACACTCCTATTGATGAACCCGAAACCATCCGAGACACTATTTTCAAAATAAGAACCGACCAATCCGTTTAACCCGAAACAAGAAGCTCATTCACCGTAATCCCTTTCAAATGGAACTTTTCGAAATGCACCCCATGTTTAGAAAATGGGAAGAAATTCTTAGGGAAAATGTCATTAGCCTAGTTGGAAACAAAGATCATCCAAACGCATTTCTTGTGCAAATGATCTATTGTCTTATCCATCAAAGGCCATTTAATCTTGCCTATTACATGGTAAGGAGAATGGCTGGGGTATTCAAAGCTTCCAACATGGTACTTCCGTATGGTATGCTTCTAACACGACTTTGTAAGTATGTTGGTACATTGCAACCATCTCCTATCAACGATGATCATTATCTTTCCGATCACGTCATGGTACCTCTTACCAAACGACCCTCTAAACGGTTCATGGTCAATGGAGAGCAACCGAAGCTCTCTCGACTCCTCGGCCGGTGAAGAAGAAGAAGATGAAGAAGATATCGACCCCGTAGCCAACATCAAATCGGAAATCCTTGAATACCACAAACAACTTCCAACCATTCCAAACGAGACCGCGGAATTTAAACAATTGAGGGGCATGATTCAAAACCTCGCATACAACCTCACTAAGCCGTCAAAAGGAAAAGAAAGGATTGACGAAAGAGACAATAGGATTGTGCTTGTTTTCTTTATCTTATGTTTGGATGATTACATTTTAGCACTTTCGGTTTATGATTACTTGGATATTGTCTTTAACTAGTGTTTTGTGATAAACATGCTTGTTTCTAATGTTTATCTGTGGATTTACTAGTGTGCATAAACCGCGCATCATTTCTTGTTGTTTCGATCTGCAGATGTCGGATCCCTAGGATTAGCCTAGCCGGATCCTCTCCTTGAGGGAACCGTGGGATCCGTGACATCGACAAGAATACAGCATTCAGTACATCAAAACTGCTTTCTAGATAACATCACATTAGCTTAGCATATGATTTTACAACCCAACTAAGTCCACTTCAAGGATGAGAAAGGCTTAGACTCACTAAAGGCTTACTTAAGATCTTAGTCTAATTTTATCAACACATCTAAACTCACTATATTTCTGCTTCAACTACTCACAAACTATTTTTCACCTCTCAAAACACTTAAAAAAGACAAGCTAAACATTTTTAGGAAATTGCTTCTAGTCATTTCTATCTCAAAGTAAGACAAAAATTAATTTTTCAATTTTTGTAAGTTTTAAGAATTTTTATTAATATCACCTCAAGCTTAAATCTGATCACTAGGATCATTTATTATGACTTGACACCTTCATAACTCTTAGTGTTATCATTGGACATCCATTGGTAGTCATCTTGTCCCATCCCTCTTCCATGAAAAGCAATTATTTGCTATAACACTTATTACCTTTAATCATTCAAGTACCCTTTCATCTTAAACACTTAGGAGAACTGAAACATTCAAAATGAGATAGGATTTAGCTCCTAGAAACCTCATTTCAAACCTGTCACAACCTAGCCGAGAGCCGATCCTTAGGATTAGCCTAGCCGGATCCCTTCAAGGAGGGAACCGTGGGATCCGGGTGATAGTTTATGTCAAACATAGCTAAAACAATCATTTCAACTCATCTTCCTAACTCAAACACTCCATCTCATCTTAAATGAGTTCCTAGATCAGTGAAACTCTGAATCTCAACCTTGTGCATGTTAATCATCACATTTCCAAGAATATTAGTGGATTAAGTCTTAAATACAATTGCAAAGTTCTTCCCTTTATAACTCACATTGCCAAGAACAGTTTAGTCATCAAACATATAGCTAGACTACCCAAGGTCAAATTTTCTTGGCCAAAACCAGCATTAAGCACCATTACTTGTTATGGTTAAGGATTTGAGATATCCAACAGCTAAAGACTTCAAAATTAAGTCAATCCATGAATAAACAAACCTTACAAAAGCATAATGATTTCACCTAGTCTTTGTCTGACAGTCCGATCCCTGGTCTTTAACCAGGCGGATCCCTACAGAGAGGGATCCGTGGGATCCGTAGATGCAGAGAGCATAAAACAACTCCATATTTGAATTCAAGTCACCTTTTGGGTCTCCAACCACCTTTAGCATTCATTAATTATCCTCCTAGAACTGATCAAAACCCCAAAAGCATGCTTAGACCTTTAAGTAGCCAAGAATTTAATTTCCTAATTCAAATTACCTTTTATAAACCAAACAACCTTAGGATTAAGGTACCACTTTCAAATCACATCTCAAAAATCAGCAACTAAAGGAGTTCTTACTAGCACCATCACTATGACTAAGGCTCCTAGTGCTAACTCATCCACTCAAGAACCACCCAAGAAACTTGCTAGAATCATACATGAAGTTTCCTCAACCGAATCATCTTCGGTTAAGTCCACCAAAGCTAGGATTTCTCCCACACCTAGAAAACCAATCAAACTAATTCGCAAGAAGAGTGTTCCCACTAGGATTTCATCACATAATTCTACTATACCCTCCGCAACTCAACCTACTTCATTAGTGCCTAGAGCCACCTCACAATCATTTGAAGATCCTCAACCCACTTCACTTGAACCTCCACTTCAAGAAACTCAAAACCATGACAAGGAGTGCGATCATTGTAAACATGTTGAAAGATTGAAACATGAACTAGATAGATTGATACATGAAATACAAGCTCAAACTGATAATGTTTAGGAAAACTCATCTCATCATTAAATATTTTAGTTGAATCTAAAGCTTGGGGTAACTCTCTAGCATTAGTAGCACTTGTTTGGCTAGTTCATTCTCTTAGTTTTTAGAGACTTGGTTGTGTATCTCTTATTTTATTGAATGAATACTTATATGCTATGATTATTCTGTGTTGTGCTTGTTATATTGTACATATATCTCATTTCCTCACATAGCATTCCTTGACATTTCTTCACTGCTGAAGTGATTCGCTCCCAGACGGTCAAGTTTTGTCACACAAGCTGACCACTTGTGAATGGTCAACCATAACAAACTTCAAACACCGAACCAAATGCAATGAAGTCGAGGAGAGTATAGTGTTTCCCAGTCGTTATGTCCCAACGAAATGGGCGAGAATAATCAAACGAATAGTGATCGAGAGAATTTGAACGGAAAAGAGATATGATTGATTATACCTAAAGAAAAATTTTATAAATTACAGGGGCTTAAATGTAAATTAAAGAAAATTAAAAAGATAAATTATATTAAATAAACGCTATCACTATATTTAAAATGATGTTTTTGATTTTTTCTTTTATAAAACTTAAATTAAAAACTACGTGACGTACAAAAGAAAATGTGAACTGAAACAATATTAATCCTAAAAATATGAAAATGACATTTTTACAAACCTAATGATAAGAGAAAATTTTTAGAAAAAGAAAATTATTTTTATTACTATTTATTTAATTATTATTACTTAAAAACTATCTTTACTTATTTAATAATAGCCTAAAATACAAGAAAATAAGAAATAAAGCTAGAAAAATGATATTATGACTTGGAAAAATCTAAAATAACTAAAGAGAATTTTCAAAACTAATTTTGTATTTTTATGATTATTTTTCTATTTTCTACGAATTAAAAACTATTTAAAACTAATTAAACTGCTAAAAATTACAAATTTAACTAAGAAAAATTTGGAAAAAATATTTTTTGACTTTTATATTTAACTTAACCTAGGAAAATGAAAACTTATTTTTTGAAACTTTTTAAATTTAATTGTATTAAAAAGATAATTAAAAATGCCTAAAAACTGTTTTTAAATGAAGAAAATAGCAAACAAATTGCTAGAAAAATATGAAAAATTCAGGAAAAGTCTAAATTAATATTCTAAATCTAAAAATATAAAACTGGGGCTTATGTGTGAGAAAATGCAATCAGAGTGGAAAGTGCTTATAAATAAGCACTTAAAATTAAGCTACAAGTCCCAAATGAGCACCAAGTGAACAAAACAGCTAAAGCATTTAAAAAATCTAACACTATCCTATTTCCACTAGTATAACCCTTCTGAAATGCAAACTACAATGATATGACTTAATGATACATTGAGATGAAATCATCTTTGCTCCTACTATAAGCTAGTACACAAGCTTATCCAATAAGCAAATCAGGCAACCAGAAATGTAGACCTCAAGAAGACCGGCAAAGAAATGTAAACCAAAAATTATCCCAACACAAGCTCTCATGAGCTTATTGTAAGCTCTACAAAACCTGTGCACACTCAGTTGTAAATGAATGTGTGCTTGAGGCATAAGGTGCAACTTGAGGAGCTTATTCAACCTTTATAAAAGCTCCCAAAAATTAACCAAAAATCATTTTAAGCAATTTGACCAACTGATCTTGAGTAATCCAAAATATCAATTGAATTGATCCAATGGTGAATCAATTAAAAATTACCCTAAGTTGGGTGAAAAGGGTTTTCAAATGTATTTGACTTTTGCAGCTTTTGCCATTTGACTTTTAATGAACTTTGATTCTAAAAACCAAGTTATTAGTGATGTATTAGGATGGAATAAGACCTAATTACAACGCCCCTATGTGATTCTAAGTCCAAATGCAAGCTTGCATACTCATATACTTAACTGATGAAAGCAATAGATTAGATTAAATTGAATATTGACTATGAATGAAAATGTGCACAAGTTTATGACCAAAAACTTCTACTAATAACTGAATGCAAGTAAGACTACTACTCCCAAGACATAAAGAAGCTCTAACTTGGTTCAGAAGCCAATCCAAACACTACTTTAAAAGTCGATATGAAACGACTTACCTTACTATGAACCGCTACTCTAATGCTTTGAATCGCATCAAGCTAACCTAATAACTACTAAATGAAAAGAATCTAAATTTATCAAAAACCAAAAAACAGATTATACAAAGTCCTTGGAAATGAGCTTACATTTGGTCCTAGCCACTATGGCTTGTAACATAGATTAGAGTACCACTTTCTTAACCATTTTCAACCCAAACTTCACTAACTGACAGCGTTATCAACCCGAGTTCCAAACTCATACCCATTTTGCTTCCTCAGTTGACCTTTGTTGACTTTTTGGCATTTGATTGAATATCACCGATTTGAGTGAAACAGACTTACCAATAGCTATAATAAGCTAGAATGAGTCTTGTGAGTTGAGATCAAGCTTATAGAAGCTTGATAATTAGAAATTTTAAAGCGAGCTTGATTTCAGGAAATGGAAAAATGTAAAATTAACCAAACTTTGAATTACCACTTAAAAGTGAGTTACACTGATTGATAAGACTTAAATGAGTACAATGAAGATAAAAAGATACAATTTAAAGCTTAAATATGACATGGAATTTTAAACCATACATGAGAATTTAAAACTAAGTACTCCTTTTCTTCTACTATCTTCTTCCCCTCTTTATACCCAAAAGCTTTCTCTCTCTCCTGAGCATTTCCCACTTGCCTTTGGGACCATTGGATGGCTTGAGTTATTATTGGTCGTTTGATCACTTTTGGCGCCAAAATGGTTTATACAGTTGGGGGTTGAGTACAAGGGAAGAAGAAGCATTAAATGTTTCTTGGATGTTGTTGAGGTGGAGGGAACATGGAAGGGTGAGGGTTAGTTGGGAGGAGAGGTGAAGGTCTTGTTTTGAGTAAGTGAGGAAGAAGGTGGGAAGTGGGAGAAAAGGGAGATGGTTTGACTGGGTAGTTATATTGGACTACGGGGGGTCAAAAAGGGGGTTTAATGGTTTGGTAGGGGTCAGTTCAATGCAAAGGGTTCAAGGGTCATGGTTTTAAATATCAAGGACTAATCTTGCATTTTTCGAAGACCAAGGACCAATGCCGCCATTCTTCCAAAGTTGTTTCAAGGGACCAAAATGACAAGAAACTTCAATAGTACAAGGACCAAAATAGACATTTTCAAATTTCCAAGGACCATTTTTGCCAAATTTGAAACTTGAAGGACCAAACTTGTAATTTCTCAAAACTTTTGACATTTTTCACCAAAGGACTAATTATGACAAGTTATGATTTTAAAAGGAACTTTGGTGACTTTTCAAATAAGTGCTCGTGGACTATTTCGACAACTTTTGAACTTGGGACTAAACTGCCAATTATGCAAACTTAGCTCATTTTTCATCTGATTTTAAACATTTTGCATCTCAAACATATAAAATGCAATTTTGAGATATTTTCAGTATTTTGATGCATTTCTGAGCTTTTTTAAGTGTTTTGCAGTTCAGATTTGACCCAAAAATGATGAGTATTTACACACTCATCATGAAGAAACTATAACAGATAGCCGGATCCCTCCCAAATACCTAGACGGATCCCTCCTTGAAGGGAACTGTGGGATCCGTGGTACAGGAGCACAAATTTCTACTAACTTGAGTCTTATTTGCAGGAAATTATGCACTATACTCTTGTTTTCTAACCTTTGTTTTCTAGTTATTCAAAATACACATGAAGATATTGACACCATAAAGCTAGGGGGAGCTTTGTGTCAAACGACATTGCAAAATCATTTGCAACTTAATCCAATTTTGGATTACACTTCATGACACCCCATTGCAACATTGCAATATTCAAGGGGGAGCACATTCTCGTCACTTAGACGAACAATTTGCAAACTTAATTGCAAACACAATTAGTTTGTTTTACGTTATGTCCTTGACG
Organism: Chrysanthemum makinoi; assembly: GCA_910596185.1. NCBI lineage: Eukaryota > Viridiplantae > Streptophyta > Magnoliopsida > Asterales > Asteraceae > Chrysanthemum > Chrysanthemum makinoi. Next base: position 17,043,838 of record OU343224.1, on the reverse strand, counting down.
CCCTTACATAGGGATGGACTCGTCAATGGGGAGTTAAGACGAGTACCATTCTCGTCACTTGCTCTCTTTACATTTTTACATTTTTTAAAAAATTGTGTTAGTTTCTTTTAACACTTTTTGTTTCGACAAAAAGTGGGGAGAAGAAAGTAAAACTTCAAATTCAAATTTTACGAATTTTAGCTTTTTCTTAAAATAATTTTATGTTTTGTCATCAACAAAAAGGGGGAGATTGTTAATACAAATAAGCCGTAAAAACGTTTATTTATATTTTACGATCTTCTAATGTTTTGTCGATAACAAAAGTAAAATCATTTTAACGAAACAAACAAAATACGTAAATGGTTTGAACTAATAGTTTTCTAACACACTTACGCTTTCACATAAAACACTAAAACAAGTATAATTGATTTTATGATTTAGATACATATGTACAACAACTAGTGTTTACATATTGGGTTAAACATATACTGAAACAAAGTATACTAAAATGGGTAAAAACTAAGTGTATGCTAAAATGGGTAAATACAAGTATATACTAAATGGGTAAATATTAGCAAATGGTTTTGACCCACAACCCATGGTTTTATATATACCACTTAACCAAGTTCATTGTATCCTTAAGATACATTATATCTAGAAAGAAAACCATGGATCAACCCATAACCCCTGACCCATGACCCATAACCAAAAATACCAATGGGCAAAGAGGAGCGGACCACGGATCCCTAGCTTTGTGCTAGCCGGATCCCTTGTGGTAGGGATCCATGGGATCCGGGGAACAGAAGAGAATTTCCTCTATAAATAGAGAGCCATTTCTCCCTCTCTACACATGACTTTTACACACATACTTCCCCAAAATATTCTAACCCTCTAACCTCAGATCTAAGTGATCTATGTAGTTTATCTTTTGTTTTTGTGTGATCTACTAGGCTCCTCTTAAAGGAGAGATCACCAATTCTTGAAGACATGCAAGCTCAAGTCCATGAGTTGCCATGCTTCGTCATCATCAAGACTACTAAGGTTCTCTTGTTGATAGTTCTTCCTTTCTCCATAGATGTTGGGTTGAAGGCATTAGTGAAGAATGCCGAAAGTGTCAAGATGAAAGCATTAGTGAAAGGTGCTCATCATCCGTGTCAAAGCATTAGTGAAGAATGCTAAAGGTGTCAAAACGAAGGCATTAGTGAAGGGTGCCAAGCGTTGTGTCAAAGGCATTAGTGAAGGATGCCAAAGAATTAAATCAACTGGTATTTGTGAAGAAATTCCAAGGTCGTATAATCGATGAGGTGCATCGTTATACATATAAGTATTTGTTTATTTACAAGGATGGTGATATCCTTGATGGTGTTGTAACAAGGAGTAGATCTCCTTGAGATTAGGTGTTGTGTCGTGAAGGGTAGTAGTTCCTCCATAGTAATGGAACTAGGTGCTTAGCCTAGTACCTAATAAAGGGTAGGCGACGTTGTGATAGGATTAGTTCTCCTAAGGTGTGAAAGAACTCGGTGGTTAGCCTAGCACCGTATAAAGGGTAGGCGACGTTGTGTTAGGTGTGGTTCGCCTTGGTGTGAAAGAACTTGGTATTTAGCTTTGTACCGGAAAAAGGTTAAGCGGCGTTGTGAAGGCTTCTCCGCCATAAGGAGATTGGTGTAGTGCTTACTTAACTCTAGGTGACTCGGGAGTGGAGTAGTAAGCAAGGAAGGTGTCCTTGTAGCCGAACCACTATAAATAACTTGTGTTGTGGTGATGTGCTTCTTACTCTTTATATTTCATTACACGTTTATATATCTATCTATCAACGTCCAACATAAACAATCAAATAGATTGACATAATTCGATCTAAATATTTAAAAGGAAGTTTCAAATTGGTAAAACTATTCAACCCCCCCTTCTAGTTTTCCACAGATTAAAAAAAAATCCTAAAAAGTGCATTTTGGACAAAACTTGACTCAAACCAAGTAAAATGAAACTGTTTGGACTCTTGGATACAAAACAGTTTTGGACTTCTTTAACCAAAGGATACAATAACCTTGTTGAAACAGTTATCAAAAAGAGATAGGATACAGAAAATTCCGGCTATGAAAAATGTATAGAAACAGTTTCAACAATCTGATTCGAACCAAAAAAATCAACTAAATAACATAACCCGTATCAAACCGCATCAAAGAACCGCAACAAACCGCACAAAAACATGAATCGGACCATATGAATCAACAAAAACAACAAAACCTGGGCTCTGATGCCAATTGTAGGATCGTATATTTTATGTTGTTTAGATGATTCGGGTGGTCTAGGATTATGATTAAACAAGTGAGCCATGTTTAGAGAGATGAAAAGAGGAGAGGGAATTCTAGAGAGAGAGATAAAACACAAAATGCAAGGTTCGCTTAGAAGTTCCAACCCTCTACCTTGGGAGGTAGAGGGTATTTATAGTTACAAACAATACGACCTCCTGACGACTTGTAGATCAGGTATACAGTGGATAAAGACCCGTCCTTCCTCCACGGTGTTGCTCTAAACTAATCTACGCTACTTAACTAACTAATTAACTACTAAACTACGTAAATAACTAAAAGTCTATGAGCTAATATATGCTAGACCATAATTGGGGTGACCGACACTTTCTCATGGAATTTCCAATTCCTAACAATGACCTTCGAGTCGCGAAGAAAACCAACTGAGATCTTGTAGCATTTCTTCATTTAGATTCTTTGTCGAGACTTGTGAAGTTTATAGATGGTATTAGATAGTGATACTTGAATCTGTAGTTGGTTTTGATGTGAATGTTTGAGATGTGAATGGTTGATGTGATTCTGTTGTTGGTTTTGTTGGTTTTTCGGATAATAATATGTTGTTGATTAGAATCTGGATTTGTAGTTTGATTTAGGTTTAGAATCTTGTCTCGTTTCAATCTCCTTTGATAAAGGTTGGTTGGTTTTTAAGATAGATTGAATGGTTTTGAATTATGGATCTGGTACTCGTTCTTCAAATCTCAACAGCCAAATCTCAACAGCCAAAACGCAATACTCAAATCTTGTAACACAACGCAATACACAATCAAAATGCAACAGCTCTTCTCAAAGTCAAAACGCAATATTAGGACAAAACGCAATATATTTATCAAAATGCAACATAGCAAAACGCAATTTAGCCTGGCAAACCGCAAAAACTTAGCTTGGTCAAACCGCAAGAGGTTTCTAGACAAAACGCAAGTCACTTTCAGTTCTTTTTGTCTTTTTATACCTTTTCAACCACAAAACAAATCGCAACTTTGTCATTATTATCAAAACTCAACCTTTTTAATGAAAAAATAATCAAACCTCAACACTTAATCATCAAATCGTAGTCAAACCTCAACAAAGAAACATCAAATGGCAACCAAGAACAAGACTAAAATAACCCACAAAAATCACACAAATAGCCTCTATACAAGTGAAATAACCAAACCAAGGATCAAACTAAGCTACACTAACACACCTATTCATGAAAGTACAAAGATTTAACACTTTAAAACTATAAAGTAATCACGAAATAGGAGGTATTCTAGTGTAAAATTCGAACCAAAACTTAAACTAAAATAACCAATCTAAAATTCGAGCACACATAAACTAGATGATCAAACCATGGCTCTTGATACCAATTGTAAGAGACTGGTTATCAAAATACACATAAAGATTAAGGTATAGATCGAATAGTAGAAGATTTTTAGAGAGAGAAAGTGAGTTGGGAACTTCTAGAGAGAGTAAAAGAGAAAATGAAATATTAGATTAGGAAGAATGAGAAGCTCCACCCCTTCCCATGGTGGGAAGGGGCTTTTATAGTTCTTACAAATACGCCCTCCTTTAGGCTGTGGATCAGGTATACAGTGGGTAAAGACCCGTTCGTCCTCCACGGTGTTACTTAACTAACTAATAACTAATAAATATAACTAAGTCTATGAGCTAACATATGCTAGACTAAACTTGGGTGACCAAATCTTCTATGTAGATTTTATAAATCCTAACAAATTCGCGACACCTTCCTATTTCCCCTATGTTGAGGAGTCGAATACTTTGGACAAGGACGATCTTGATGATGAGAGGATCTATGCAAAAGCAGAGATTTTGTTCAACAACGGGTTGGTAAGATTTATGGACTTGACATTGGAACAATGGTTAAACATTAAATACGGGAAGCATAACAATGTCACTAAAGAAGATTTGAGAAGCATTGTGACTACATGGTTGACTAGAATTTTTAAGCAATAATTTGATGAGTACATGGTGATAAAAAGAGAATTAATGAAGGCCAGAATTGATACCGATGTTGAGTTCGATCCTAATGACATTGATTTCGCTGAATTTTTGGCATCCAAATTTAGAAACCATAGAACTAAGGATAGAGGAACCAAAAATGTGCTTTGGCTATATTAGATCAGGGGAGATGATGAAAAAGTTCTAACTGAGGAAGAATTTTCCGATAATGAAAATGAAGATTTGGTACATGTGATGAAGTTGGCACGCTCTTTTCCATTGAAGTTGATTTATTTGATTACGAGACTCCCTTGTGCAAGGAATTCATGGAATTCAACTATTTATTGAAAATTGATGAAGATATGTTCATAGGAAATTTACCCGGATTCAAAACTTATGACGAGTTTAAAATTACATGGTACTAAGAATGGAACAATCAAATACCATAGGTAGAAGGTAAACCTTGATTTGAAAATGGGATTTGGAGAAAGCCTACTGATGATATATAGCATACGTGCAAACCGTTTTGTTTGAAAAATGGAGATGTTGAATGGCCAACTTGCGATTAGAAGAAAGACAACTATTTTAATGGAGGTAACTTACCTGGAATAGTAAAAGTTGGATATTTGACCTATTGCCAAAGTCGCGAATGGTTTGATAATTTAGAAGATGGGGATTTGAAGAATGAAGCTTTGGACGGAAAAGCTATCTTGGATGAATCACCAATTTATGATGGCCAAGATGGGATGGACTTTTTCTCTTGGTTAAAGAAATGTTTTGGTAATTATGATAAACTTGACTATGAGCACATGACAAAACTTGAAGAATATTGGTGGAAAAGGAGAATTGAAGGAGAGTTAAGCGATCACAAAGGCACCAATAAGCAAGAATATTCTAATATGCAAAGAGTAGAGATCAAGGTACGCGATATCCCTTATAGAAGGCCAAGATGGTTAGAACACGCGAGATTAGTTAGCAAAAAAGATAATGAATGGAAGAATGATCTTTTCGAAGAATTCAAAATTGACAAACCTTTGGATAATGATAATCTAAAGTATAAAGTCCTATTTATTGAGGAATTAAGAAGTTTAATAATGAATTATTGTAAGGGATGGGACAATAAAAAGAACGTTCAAAGGAAGATGCTCGATCATATTAAGAAAAAGATCGACGAAGAATACGAATCAAGTTCAAGTGATGACACATGGTACAAGGAAGAATTTGAGGAAGATGAAAGATTGATATGTGAGCAAAAAGGAATCCGATATGCACCACACATGATCAAGGTGGAAACTTTTGTGCTAAAGAAATATGAAATAAATGATGATAAGAACCACATTCGAATGAAGAGTATAAATATTGAAGAAGTACCTATTAGCGGGAAGAATGTTTGGTTATTCAAAGAGGGAATTATGAAGGAAATGGAAATAAAGAGTCTCTTCACCATTACAACGTAGAAGCTGAAGATGAATCTAACTTAAAGACTCTGAAATAAAGCGAAGTGCTTACTGGGAGACAACCCGAAATCTTTTTTTACTGTTTTCTGTTTCGAGTCTGTCAGACTTGTACATTGATACGGCGCATCTCCTAAAAAGAGCGCGGCATATCAACTACACTGGTCATATATATCTTTTATTTTTTCTGCACTTTAATTTTATTTTGAATTTTAAACATTCTGTCAGATGGTTTTTTATACGACGCATCCTGTTTTGCGATACGATGTATCTAATTTGACTCGTACTTTACTTTAGTTTTTATTTCAGGCTTGATACGGTCCATCTTAATTAATAAGGTGCGGCGTATCGACTGACCTGATGATTTACAGTTTTATTTTTATTTTTATTTTAGCTAACCATGTGATTAACGTCAAAGCACTAACTGTGAGTCTTATGCATTTATACAGGTTAAGTGGTATCTATACGAAGGAAATTGAGGTGTACAAATTACCCTGTATTTTCTGTGTGCACCATTCATGGAGGCTTGAATGCCCTTCACACAAAAAAATAAAAAGTTGCTCGCAAACGCATCATGGAGGATCATACCGAGCAAATCTCAGGGAATTTCCCATTCTGATTCTTTCTATTTCCTGTTTTTAATTCTATTTTACACAACAAGGACGTTGTTTATCTTAAGTAGGGGATGAAGAATTAGAACGTAGCTTGTCCTTATTTTCAAAAATATGCTAATATGTGCTTAATATATCAAATTTCAATTTTTTCTAGCATGTTTTTGTGAAATTAAAGTTGCATGACCCGCACACATAACCCTTATTTCTATATTGTGAGAATTTAGCTTTATCCGTTTTCCAATATTTTACCCAAATTCTACAAAAATATGAGTGTGCCGGTGACTTGCAGTAAACTTCAGAACTTAGCTTGGATACTATGCGAGACCACCATAATGAGTATTATTGATATAATTGGACTAACTTGTCTAACTTGGTAAATTTCTAGGATTACACCCAAAAAGCCTTTATATGTCATATTTTACTAACTAATTATACTAGTTAGTTAACCCCCATATAAACTCTTTTGTTACTCTTATTTTTAGAGTAAGATACCCCTAGAAAAACCCTCAAAGCCATTCCTTTCATTTCTTAGACCAAATATATGTTTCGTTACACCTATACACCTTAGCCTACCCTGTAGATTAAGTTCGTGGTTAGTTACTTTGGTTTATTTCCTTTGTCTTTGTGTATGTTTCTTGTCTATGGTTAGGTCGGGAATTGCACATCGCAATAACGTGTTTTTCTTTTCTAAGTATTGGTCGGGAATTACACAATACAATGGGAAGTGAAAGTAGATATTGTATTTTTTTTGTTTTTCGTGTGTTTACTACTTTCACTATTATTTTTGTATCTGAAGTATTGAAAAGTATTGATGCAGGTTTTACTGACCAGATTTTAATATTTACAATGTCTCGTTATACCTATGGTCTACCCTAATGCACTAACGGGCAGTGTACCCGGTCGTGTGTAGTGTAGTATTCGGTAAAACCGAGGTCGTCCCAAGAGCTATGTGTGTTGGATTTATACTAAGTCTAGGTGTCACAGATTTTAATATGATTTAATTAATTAACTACTAAAGCAAATAAAGGCAAAGGATGTGATCAATAGAGGAGAGTGGTGCTAACCTAGTTATTCATCCTAGCTAGTAATGTCTACGACTAATTACTTCCAATTACTTCAGGTGGGGTCAAAGTCGAGAGGACATCATTTGATGCGGTTAAGCCCTAACCGATCAGCAAAGATGCCACCGGAGAAGTCGGTGTCCCCTCATAAGTCCGGTTGTTCCTGGTCCCCTAAGCTGAGTCATTAAGTTCCGCTACATGCTAGACTTATAATAGTGAGTGCCCAGAAGCTAGCATCTTAGACACTCACCCCCTAATTCTTAAGTTCATCCAAACGGTGAGGTGATTGGTTGTTAAATCGCACAAGTATAAAGGGTCGTCAGTTGGTCATATCTTACCCTTCCCGTCTCAGTCTACTCACTTAGGTCAGTTGGTCATATCTCCTAAGCAACTAGCCTCTACCGCCATTCAAAACTACTAAAACAAGGGTAGCTACCAATAAACTATGCATGCATACACTTAGAAATAATTATACGGAAGTAATGTAAACGCAAATAAAACAATTAAGGAATCATAACTAGGACAGCACCAAGAGGTGCTTAGCCGCTCATATTAACCATACAAATCAATTCAATGTTTAATGTTACGAAATACATGAATTGAAAGTAAAGAAAAGATAAAATGCTAATGCTTATCGTAGGGGAGTGATTTCTCCCTTGCAGATAGCTCCGTATGCTCCTCTAGACCTGCCTTTGGATTCTTCCAACGTTCTTTGGCTGTTGTGTGTGAAATCGGATGATTTAAAATGCTAGAAATCGTGGGGTATTTATAGGCCAGATCTTTGTTATGGCTTAACTAATAAAATAGTTACGCCGTAATCATCTAATTCTTTGTAAATTGCACTAGATCTGCTGGTTACGGCGTAACCTTAAAAGGGGTTACGCCGTATCTTCAATAATTCTTGGTTACGCCGTAGTTTATGTACCAGTTACGGCATAATTATCAGCGGCGCGGAACCTTATTTGACCTAATATAGTTACGTCGTAATCTTTTGGGAGAGTTCTGCCGTAATCTTCGATAAGTTGGATTCACGAGTCGTACATGCTTTGGTTATGATCGCGTAATGTGAGAATGAGTTACGCCGTAACTTCTTCAAAGTCGAGCATACTATGATAAATCTTTAATAATTCTCAATTCACCGTCTCTTTAGCTCCGATGCTCGTAATTTACTGAAAGTGAAATATAATGGAAAACAAGCGTAAATCCATATAAATGATATAAATTACAAGCATTATCGGAGGTAATTGACACTTAATATTCAGGATAATTTGATGTTATCAAATATCCCCACTTGAACTCTACTTGCCCTCAAGTAGACCTTATTAGATAGATTCCTAAAAAGATATCTCCCATTACCTGAAAAATATAAGTTTACAAATCCCTTATGCTAGAATAAAACAAAGCTGAACACCTCACGAAATGGGAACGAACACTCAAATCTCTCAACTATTCTAAGTGTCAATTTCGGGGTGATCACTCAATGTCATAGCATGTATTCTATCATATGCTTGGCGGTTACACAAATCTCCACCACTAGAGTTAAGGACAAAACAATTATTGAAGGCAATATGGGTAGACACGACACGGGTTAAGGGTGATTTGTCATTACTAACATGTCACGGCGAAGTGAACAAAATCAATGATACGTGACCAAATCCATGTCCAAGACACCAAAGATTACTCGCTGCATCACCTAGACATGCTTCATGACTAAAGGGTAGGATAAGACATGGGATATATAAATGGTGTAAAATAAAAATCAAGCAGATAGTCTAAATCTATAACCAAATCATCACCACTTACCGTCCGCCCAAAGTTCAAGCTGTTAGAATTTAGTAAATCCAGTTATTAAAGTGTCGGTCACCTCAAGTGTATGTAATCGTTAGAAAGCTCGTAGTCGTAGTTATTTTAAGTTAAGTTGTATTTAGTTAAGTAACACCGTGGAGGATGGACGGGTCTTTACCCACTGTATGCCTGATCCACAGCCCGTTGGTGGCGTTTCTTGTAAGACTATAAATACTCTCTACCTCCCAAGGTAGAGAGTTGGAGCTCATAATAAGATTTTCACTTTCTCTCACTAAGTTCTCAAACCTCTAACTCTTTCTCTCTCTAAAACCTAATAGTATACGCCTTGAATGATCATGGTTTGATGTGTTTGAGAAATTCAATGTGTAACAATTGGTATCAAGAGCTATGGTTTGATCATCTCTCTTACTTATCCTTGGATTTCTAGTGGTTTTATATGGTTTTTGGGTTTGAAAAAGTTTAGTGGTTTTTGTATCATTTGGATCATTTTTTGTGTTAAAGTTTGAATTTTGAGTGTACTTTTGTGTTTAGAATCATTGTAAGTGCTTGGGTTTCGATTTGGTAAACTTGAATCACTGTGGTTGAGCTTGTTTTGGATTGAAAAGTGTGGTTTTGAAGTTTTTCAACTTAGCGACTTGAGTCTCGGTGTGATTTTCTTCGTAGCGACTTGCTTTAGTAATTTCCAACGAGTTGTAGTTTAAGTTGTAGCGACTTGATCTTAGCGACTTGTCTATTGAGACAAGCCGACAAACTGTACAAGTTAGTGGAGGTTCCACTTCGGCTATCGACTTGGTTGGTGTAGCGACTTGTCTCTATTATTTCTAGCGACTTGTCATTATTGTTCTTAGCGAGTTGGTCTTTAGCGACTTGTCTTCTTAGCGAGTTGGTGCAGTAGCGACTTGTGTTCAGCGACTTGATCCTTAGCGACTTGGATACTTAGCGAGTTGTTCTTTAGCGACTTGTCTATTTAGTGATTTGGTGCTTTAGCAACTTGTGTTCAGCGACTTGGGTCTTAGCGACTTGGTACCTAGCGACTTAGTTCAAGAGTTATAGCGACTTGGTTAATATTTGTTTCTAATACGGTTTTCTCTTGATTTAGTAAAATCCCTTGAAAGAATCTATTTCCCGGTTTAATTATAAAGTTATAAAATCCCGTGAAATCTGTAAACATGTCTACCAATGTGCCTACAATCATCTCTGTAGGCGGGACGTTCAAGCATTTAGTTCGTCCACCCATGGGCTTAAAAAATGACTATGACTCATGGGCTCAACGAATGGTAGGCTTGTCTAGGAAAGGAAAACGGAGTCAACATTCTCAAGTCAATTGATGAAGGACCTTATCAGATTGAGACTACAAGAGACATAATTGATACTGTTGCAGATGGAACAATGATCTTTGTATTGGACAGACCAAAGACGTATGATGAGCTTAGTGATAAGGAGAAAAAGAGATTTGATGTTGATATCAGGGCTTCAAACATTATACTTCAAGGTCTTCCAAAAGATATCTACAAGCTCATCAATCACAACACTGAAGCCAAGGCAGTTTGGGATAATGTCAAGATGCTTCTTTTGGGTTCTGAATTAACTAAGGAAGAAAGAGAATCACAAATGTATGATGAATTTGAGCACTTTAAGATGAAACCAGATGAAAGTGTTTATGAATATTACGTGAGATTCCACAAGCTGGTGAATGATATGAGGAATATCAAAATGACCATGCCAAATATTCAGCTGAACTCAAAGTTTGTGAACAACATGAATCCCGAATGGCACAAATTTGTCACCTCTGTAAAGCTAACCAAAGGATTGAAGAATACCAACTATGAGAAACTGTATGCCTTCCTTATTCAGAATGAGAGACATGCTATGTTTGAACGAAGGATTCTTGAACAATTCAAAACTAAACAGGGAGAAACAAGTTCTTCAAATGATTCAACAGCTTTTTACACAAATGTTGGAATTACCACCAAAGCTTCTCAAGTCATACCCACGGGTAATGGTAATCACAAACTCATTCCCGATCCGAGCTTCAAGCAAGCTGATGATGATGCAGTCATGGGACACTTCATCAATCAACTGGCTCTTATGGTTAAACAAAACTTGACCCTCAATCCACATACCAACAGTCTCCACACTAACAATGAGATCAGAAATCCATCCAATCTACACAATCATGCTGTTGTTAGAGATGGAAAAGTTATGGTGCAACCAATTCAAGGTAGGCAGTATGAACAGGGAAGAGGTGGAGTAGGTGGAGGGTATGTGTCTAATCAGAATCGTGGGAGAAATGCCAATCGAGGACAAGTGAAGCGGTCAAGTGCTACAACGTGGTGGTGATGGACACATTGCAAGGAACTACACATCTCCAAAACGCCCTCCAAATGCAGAATACTTCAGAGACAAGATGTTGCTTGTGCAAGCTCAGGATAATGGTGTAGTTTTGGATGAAGAAGAGTTGTTATTTCTTGCTGAAGGGAATGCTAAGACCTATGATGCGGATGTAGATGAGCAGCCAATTCAGGAAATAGGTCACAATCATCAAAATGCCTTTCAAGTTGCATCGGTTGTGATGCATTTGACTCGATGTCGATGATGAACCTCACGCCTTGAGACAATCTTCATGGCTAGCATCACCTATGGTCTCTCAAAGGTCTCTTCACCACACAGTTGGTCCATCCAAAGAATCAATCATCTCAGAGGTATTAAAACTATACGATGAGGTTGATGAGCAAAAGATATATAACGAAGTACAATCTCTTGAAACTTATGATTCGGATATTGATAATGTGGGTAATAGTAATATTGTCCCATATGATCAATATGTGACACAAAGTGAAAGTGAGATTGTACCAAATGATGTATCTTTCTTGATCAATAATGATATGTTTTTATGAATAGCGCACTGTGCCCACGATGATTCTATTACATAACCTAAGGCTGAATGCCTATAAAGAACAAGTTGCTATATATGAACAACGTTCTAAGTTTGAGTTAACTACCCGTGGCGAAAATGGATGACCAAATGCGCATTAAAATTATTAGAAAAAGTAATTTTTAGAAGAAGTGTTAAAACAAGAGTTAAACTCCTTACAAGAAAAGCTTTCTATAAAGCATTAAGCAAAAGCAAGAGCTTCAAGATAATGTTAAAATGCTTAAACAAGAATTTAATGCTAAGGAATCAAAACTTTTGAATGAATTTTCTAATCTAAAAACTTTGAAAAATAAGCTTGAAAATAAGTTATGTACGAGGGAACACCGATTCAGCTCACATGGTCACTAAGCATAGAGTCTTAAGCGATAAGCATAGTATTCCCATTATAAAGGATCCCAACCCTGAGTATGGTAAGAAAGCAAGAGAAGCTCAGAAGGTAATCTATGATGGCAATGAAATTCTTAAGCCCAATAAAAGACCATCATGTATAGGAAGCATGGAAGAGGATAGAAAATTAGATGATGCATCTAGGGAGAAAATGGATAAGAAGCTTAACGATCCTGCGTGTAAAGAGAATAATATAACAATCAAACCCCATGATTACACTAAGAAAAATTGGATCTCCTTGAACAAGTTTAAGGCTCAAACTCTATTAACCCCAGAACAAGTTTTTGGAAAAAGGACATGGATAAACAAAAAGTTAATGTACTTGTTGAAACGAACACTCCCTTTAGGAAAACGCCTGTAGCTACTGTGTGTTCTCCAAATGAATCAATGCACTTAGTTCCTAGAACTATTGCTACTAATAGCAAGACCTTAATCAGCAATATGTTGTTTATCAACTATTAGTTGATTTTGAGAAGACATGTAAGAAGAGAATCACACTACAGGATAGCCGAAAGGAAAGGGGTTTTGAGCAAACTAAAGAATGCTATTTAACTGAGGTCATGCCTTTCTTTAAACAACTAAAGGTCAATTTAGAGTCTTAAAAGGGATAGATGATATTAAAGAAATGGAAAAGGAATTTGATGCTATGATAGTTGAAGTCAATGACTATGAGCGTGAATTAAAATACAATGAGATTGAGAGGAAGAACTGGCACACCTTGAATGAGAATCGATCTCGAATGTATCACTCAAGATGTGTTTTACTCACAATTGTTCAATTAATGCATCTCAATTTCATGAATTATCATTTGCTGCAAAGTCTCCCATGATCGTGTCATTGAGCTTGAAAAAACTAACTCTAAATTGCATGAAAATTGAGGGATGATCATGATAACTTGGTGAAACATTATTCTAAACTGGAAGTTAAGCATCTTGATTTACAATTAAAATATCAACATCTAAAGGAAAATGTTAAAACCTCAAATATCAAGACATCCTTGCATGCTCTCAATTTGATGCAGTTTTGAAATAAGCAAGCGTGATGAACAAATTCGAGCTCATTGTAACACGATCAGAAAATTGAGAACCCAAATTTCACAATTAAAGGGTGAAAAGAACAACGTGAATGGCTCCCAAATGCCTCCTCCTTTAGATTCTCAGTATTCTCAAACGTTTCATCTTCAAAACTTGGTTAATGTTTTACAAAAAGAAAATGAGAGTTTTCTAGAAGAAAATGAAAAGTTAAACGACACTTTAAAGAGTTATATGATTCAATGAAAGTCACTCGTGACAAGAACAACGAAAAATAACATCTTTACAAAAGGAAATTGAGAATCGAGGAGTTAGGAAAAAGGAAAATTGCCACTTGTCTTTAATGAGAATGTTGCATCAAAGTCATCTCCGGCAAATATCTTTGTTCATGTAAATACATTCCTCCTCATCTTAGAAATAACGAACTTGTGTTTCATAACTATTTTGCCCACCTTAAGGATAGTCTAGAATGTCTCCGTGAGATTGTGGATGAGGATTTCATAAATAAGCCACTTGATAGAGAGATTAGGTTTGCTTGCATTCAGGGCAAAGATCTCAAGAGCTGCTAGAATGTTTAAGAGCAACATGTCCTAAATCCTTAGGTGCAAAAGATAAAGCTGTAATGCCTTGTTCTATGCCTAGTGCCAATTATGCAACCCATTCTATGCCAAGTATTAAGAAAGTGAACTCTAAAGTGCCTACAAGTAGTTCGATCCATGCGTCTAGTTTAGGAATGCAAAAAGTAGCCCAACCAACTAATGTTCCCATAATTCCCTCTACAGGAGTAATCGGTGACATAAAAGCAAGCGGGTCAAAGCCTCCAGGCAATACAAAGCAAGATAGGACCTCTCAAGCTAAGAATGTGCATTGGAAGAGAGTAGAAGACCACCCTAGGAACATTAGGTTTGAGTTGAATAAAACGAATCGTGTTGATTCTAGTATTAGCTATAAGCGAACTGTAATTAATTCGAAATCGCTACTATCAAAACCTTATAATGATGATTTGTTTGATTTACATTCTGATCATGAATGTGGTATGAATGTTTGCTTGATGCTGTTAAATGCCCAGTCAAAGTTGTTAATGCAAAAAATCAAGCTAAGAAGGCTAGAAAGCAATGGCGGAAGAAGGTTAGAAAACATTGGAAACCACAGGAAGGAAATTTAGTAACAGCGTAGGTTATCAATGGATACCTCTTTGGCGCAAATTCAATCTTAATGATATGTGCACTAAATTGACTAGATCAATGCCCATTAGGAAATGGATGCCTATTGGTAGAACTATTCCTTTAAGAAGTGAACATACTTTGAATAGGTCAAATACGGACACTAGCAACTTTGCATCTATCACGATGATTCCATTGTTTCTACTTGATGTGGGTGTTCCAATCACTGTTACTAACCAAATGGAACCCATTCTTTTATAGGGATCCCAATTATCGATTATCCATTCTTATCGTGTTCAAGCTGCAGATCATTCAAATCGATTACGTGGTACATGGACTCGGTAGCCGTTCCAAGCATATGGCTGGAGACGGTCGTGGCTCATGAACTTCGTGAGTAAATTCATCGGGACTTTTAGATTCGGGAAGGATCATTTCGGTGCAATTATGGGTTATGAAGACTATGTTGTTGGTTAAAGTGTAATCTCCAGGGTATATTATGTTGAAGGTCTTGCTCATAACTTGTTCTTTGTTGGTCAATTATGTGATTCCGATCTAGAAGTGGCTTTTAGAAAACATACTTTTTTCGTTAGAGAACTTGATGGTGTGGAATTATTAAGAGGAACTCGTGGTTCAAATCTATACACCATCTCTATCGAAGACAAGATGAAGTCTTATCCAATCTGCTTGTTGTCAAAGGCCTTGAAAACAAAGTCATGGTTATGGCATCGTCGTCTCAATCACTTGAACTTCGACACCATTAACAATATTTCCAGAAAGGACCTTAGAAGTAGCTTACCCAGCTTAAAGTATGAAAAGGATCATCTTTGTTAAGCATGCCAATTGGGAAAAAGCAAGAAATATGCCCACAAACCCAAACCCACAAATTTTGTTATGGAAGTTCTACATACCATTCACATGGATTTATGTGGACCCATGAGAGTGCAAACTATTAATGGGAAGAAATATGTGTTAGTTGTGGTTGATGACTACTCCCGATTCACTTGGGTTAAGTTCTTGAGGACAAAGGATGAAACTCCGGATGTCATCATTAAACTTATTAAGCATTTAAGTTTGACTTAACAAGGTCAGAATTGTCCAAGCGACAATGGAACGAGTTTGTTAATAGAGAACTCAGTGAATTTTATGAAAGTATTGGAATCGGTCCTCAAAGAAGTGTTCCACGAACTCCTCAAAGACGGTGTAGTTGAAAGATCAATCGAACTCTTGTGGAAGCCGCAAGAACAATGCTGATTTACTTAATGGTTCCAATATTTCTATGGTTGAAGCCATTGCCATTGCATGCTACACTCAAAATCGGTCCCTAATTCACACTACTCATGGAAAAACTCCGTATGAACTTGTCTGTCAACGAAATGATCTATCATACCTTCGTATATTTGGTGCATTATGTTACCCAACTAATGAGGGTCAAGATTTAGGCAAATTGAAAGCTAAAGCAGACATTGGAGTATTTGTAGGATATGCTCCAAACAGAAAATTCACCCGAATCTACAACAAAGAGAACTTCGAAATATCATGGAAACAATTCACGTTATGTTTGATGAGTGACGGTCAAATGGCTCCTGGACAATCCAGCCCGGACTGCATTTTAAATAGTCCCATTAGTTCTTCTCTTGTACCATACTCCCTCACAGAACTCCATATGTACCCCTTGAAGATGAATTGAAGAAACTGTTTAATCTAATGTTTGATGAACACTATGAGCCAATTGCTAATGATCTGTCAAATCCATCAACAGGCGCTCTCTATACTCCAATGAAGTTAACTCTTCGGTTTCTATGTCATTAAGTCAAGCGCCTCACTGATCACTCGGTCTCATCATCAATCTCAATCATCAAGTGTACACATGGAAATGTTCTTTGATTCTGATGATGATGAAAATCCTTTTGCCTCTGAAGATGAACCCTTTGAAAACATATTTGCTCTGAATCATCATCATAACCATCTTCATCGGAGAAATGGATCTGCTACTTCGGTTCCTCAACAACAACCACCTGAACACCTTAGAAAATGGACACATGATCACCCATTGGACAACATCATTGGAAATCCCTCTCGTCCGGTATCCACTCGTAAACAACTTGCAACCGATGCCTTATGGTGCTTCTTCAATTCTGTACTCTCTAAGATCGAACCAAAAGGCGTTAAAGCTGCTATGAATGAAGGCAACTGGTTCAATGCCATGCAAGAAGAAATTCATGAGTTTGATCGACTAAATTTATGGGAATTAGTACCGCTCACGGCCGTGCTATGATCATTGCTCTAAAGTGGATCTTCAAAGTAAAACTTGATGAGCATGGTGATGTATTAAAGAACAAGGCTCGATTGGTTGCAAAAGGATACCGTCAAGAAGAAGGTATTGACTTTGAAGAATCGTTTGATCCGTTGCTCGTATCAAGGCAATCGAGAATCTTCTTGGCTAATGCTTGCAAGTAAGAACATGGTAGTCTATCGGATGGATGTAAAGATGGCTTTTCTTCGGAGATCTTAAAGAAGTAGTATACGTCGACCAACGAAGGCTTTGTGAATCAGAGCATCCTACTCACGTCTATCGTTTGAAGAAGGCTCTTTACGGTTTGAAGCAAGCTCCATGGGCATGGTATGATACGTTATCAAAGTTTCTTCTATCTCTTTGGATTCACCAAAGGAGATTGATCCTACATTGTTCACGAAAGTCGAGGCAAACATTTAATTCACGTTCAAATCTATGTTGATGATATTATTTTTCCTCGGTGACCGACCCATGAATGTGACCGTTTTCAAATGAAATGGGTTCCAAATTTCAAATGTCAATGATGGGACAAATGTCATTTTTCTTGGGATTACAAATTTCACAAAGTCCCGGAGGCATTTTATAAATCAATCTAAATATGTAAATGAGATTTTAAAGAAATTTGGATTTGATTCTTGTGACCCTGTTGACACTCCTATGATAGAGCGCATTACTAAAGCGGGATGAGGACCACTCGAGGATCATGGTAGACCAAACGAAATATCATAGTATGATTGGATCCACGATGTACCTCACACCCGATGAGGCCATACATTCTATTACATTTGTTTGCATGTGTGCTAGATATCAGGCTAAGCCTACCAAAAAGCACCTTGAAGTGATTAAATGGGTTTTGGTATCTCAAAGGAACCATCAATATGGGACTTTGGTACCGAAGGACACCAGTATGTCACTAACGACCTATGCGGTCTTGATGCCGATCATGCAGATGTCAAGATACACGCGTCGAAGAAATGATGCAGGAGGTGCTCGTTTTGGGTGATAAGCTTGTGAGAAAGTCTTCAAAGAAACAAATGAGTACTTCTATATCCTCTCTTGAATTTTATAGCCATGTCATCTTGTTGTGCTCAAATCCTATGGATGAGATCCCAATTATCGAACTATGGCTTTGAATTCAACAAAATCCTACTCTTTGTGATAATAAAAGTGCTATTGCTCTCTCATGCAACAACGTTCAACACTCAAGAGCAAAGCACATCGACATTTGACATCATTTCATCAGGGAGCAAGTGGAGAACGGTGTGGTGGAACTCTATTTTGTGAGGACCGAATACCGATTAGCGAGACATCTTCACCAAAGCTCTTCCTAGAGAACGTTTTGAGTTTATCCTTCCATGACTTGGGCTAAAGAGTCTACAACGAAACACTAACGTCTTCAAGAGGAAGGCGAGGAGTAAAGGTCTTTCTTCATCCATCTCTTGTAAATATTTATTCGAAAAGCAAAATACAAAATTACAAATCCTTCAAAAAGCAAATAGAAAAATATAAAACTTTCAAAAATCCATAAAAATTATAAAATCTTGAAAATTTTCAAAAATTATTGTCATTTTGTCATGTTTTTCTCGATTCGATAATATCTACGGTCCTTGTGCTGTCACTCAAAGAATGACACGGGTCTTTAGATGTTGTTCGAATGTTCCAAAAAAGAATAAAAATATAAAAAAAGAATAAAAATTTTAAAGGAATAATCAAAAAGAAAGAAGGTTAGATTGAGTGAAAGGTCCAACCCTCTACCTTGGGAGGTAGAGGGTATTTATAGTTACATACTACACGTCCTCCTTCGGACTGTGGACAATGGTTTATTGTCATTTCAGGCAGTAACAAGTTTTTCAAAGAAAGAACAGAGCCATGCTTTATCTTAAATCTTCAAACCTCATGCTCTTATTCTAAAATGACAAATGTTTTTCTTTCAAGTATTTTTCCTTCAAATGATTCTTCTGAAAAATATTTGTCTTCTAATGAAAACAAAATTGCTTTGAAGACTCAACTTTTGAAAATCATCGGTCTTTTAATTTGTCAATATTCTATCCTTCAATCAACAACATATGTCATGATTGAAGGGAGAATGATTTCAATCAAAAGAGTATTTTTCAAACAATTGGCGTGTCGAAGGTCTACTCTTGAATAATAAAAAGGAACAATGTTTTACAATATTGTATACATTTGATACAAGACCTTTGGTATAATTATGTTTTCAAAAGATTTTCAAGCATGTTTAATCTTTGGAGTCTAAAGTCTCAAACTTGATCCTTATCGGTTAAAGTGTTTCTCATAATCAAGTCACATCTCCACTCAAAAGCTTTCAAAATCGATTTAAATCTACAGAGATCACAAATCTCAAATGATTTGAAAATTGTGATCGGGGGAGAATTTGTGATTTAAATTGAATTTAAACTGATGATTCGATAAATGGCTTCACAAGTGTTTAGCAAGCTTCCCTCCCCACATGTGCCAAACGACTTCAAATTTTCCATGCACATGTTGAGGGCTTATCTTTAAACCACCAAGAATTGAAGCGTGATTGATTTGTATCTAAGTGCGGTTCCTTCTAATATGCAAAACTCTTTCAAACCTCGTGGCACATATTGAGGGAACAAATTTATGAAAACCCCATCCTTCCCCATTATGCTTTATTTACTTGATTTGATCAGGGAAGTGATGTTGATATCTTTTAAAAAATGGTAATCAAAGAAGTTAATTCTTCCTCTTGCCATCGTGTGCCAAAACAATTTAAAATACATGATGCACATGTTGAGGGGGAGCTCTGTTTCTAAAAATATCAAAAACAATTCAAGTACAAAATGCTTTGATAATATATCACAAGTATCCGGATTGATTTTCAAATGGTTTTCAATTGGTTCCAATGGCAGATGAACAATACCAAATAGACTGACAAAATTTACTTTACGCATGGTGAAATAAGGATGATAAGGTTAGGTATTTGTTCCCATGATCCGCCAGAACAGGAGGGATCTACCTAGGGACAATCCACTAGATAGAAGAAGTCCTTAGGTATGATGAAAAAAGGAGAAAAAAAGAATAAGGGAAGAGTCGATTTGAGAGCTAGTACTAGAATAAACCCAACAAGGTTCTAGTTATGAAGTCTCGAAGGACTCAGCGAAGAATTGAAGAATGAAAAAGAATTAGGTGAGAAAAGGGTGAAAATAAATAGCCCTTCAATAATTCAACCTTAGGCGCCCGGGTTCAATTCATATGCTACTTGGTGGTTACTAAGGTAACAACGGTATTGAAGACAAGAGCGTCATGGACCAGCATACTGCACTAAACTTCCCAAGCTACTCAAGTTCCTCTTAAAAGGACTTGTTTCATTCTCACGGGGAACCTACATAATCTATCGACTTTCTCTTAAAGATTGTTGATATTGAAGAAGGAGACCCTCTCCCTAGTCTCCAGCATAGGAACCAAATGTGCACTTTTGAATCTAGAGCCACGAGATCATCAAATAAATCTCTTTAGAACACTATCAATGAAGACTCTCCGTTTCACACAATGTGGAAAGAGAGATTATATCTTATGAGTCCTACGCATTATCCTTGTGGTATTGCTAGAACATCTGAGTCATATGCAAACATACTCACAATGAAGATGGAAAGCCTTCTGGAGCCAACATCAAACAAGCTCCTGGTGGGTGGCATGTGAGATCTATCCAATAGATCAACCATGTGACAACTGAACAGAAACAATGGGGCGATTCATAATTATGAATCAATCCTAGTTCAAGTTATGGCTTGATGGATACCTTTAAAAAACCAGTCGTTGTGCTTAAAAATCCTTTCTCTAGCACATCATGTATTAATGTTTCAAAATTTAAAATGTGTTTATTATTGATAATTGATTTTTCTTAAAACCTTCGTTGTATTGCAAAAACACTTTATTGAGAAGCGTTACGCGATTGTTTTCAAATCTCTTTTCATCAATCAATGAATCTCAAATTATTTGGTTTACTCACTCCGTGTTGTTTTCTTTGAGGCGTTCGGTTTGAGAAGCGGCTAGAACATTCTTGAAACCTGTCAAGGAGATTCTTGAATTATACGATCACGAGGCAATACTTGTAATGATCAACGGTGGCAGGTGGGCGTGTACCTCAATTCAGCGAAAGTGATCAAAACACTTTAGTGCTCTTTATTGCTAGCTGTTGTATGCGGTGCGTCCGGCGTTCGCAGTGTCCGAATGGAGAGGCCAATCCATAGCCGCATGCTCACACAACACACTCATATCTAAAGAAATCATGATTAGTGCATCAATGACTCTGATATTATCACTCCATGCTTAACGGCTATTTGCCAAATATCATGAATCAACTAAAGCTTCCGCTACTCTGATGAAAAGATTTCTTGCTCCAGAATGTGAGCATGTCGGTCCAAAATGTCACAACATTACATAATACCAACACTACAATGGAAGAGTCATATATTTATGGTAGCTGATGATCTCAAAGCTGGCTCAAAACTAATTATCACGTGGATCAGTTAAAGAACTCCACTTGGATTATCCAAACATTCAAAAATGAAGAATCAAAGACTACTAGCTACTGATCAAAGAACAGGAACAATAATCCAAGAACAATCTTAATGTAATATCTGTTTGTATTTAATGTAATTTGAGGTGACCTCCCTTAGGGGGAGATTGTTAGGATTTAGTAAATCCAGTTATTAAATTTTCGGTCACCTCAAGTGTATGTAATCGTTAGAAAGCTCGTAGTCGTAGTTATTTAAAGTTAAGTTGAATTTAGTTAAGTAATGTTAGGAATTATAAAATTCAGTCGTTAAAGAGTCGGTCACCTCAAGTATATGTATTCGATAGAAAGCTCGTAGTCGTAGTCAAGTTATGTTAGTTAGTAATTTGTTAAGTTACATTGTGGAGGACGGACGGTCTTTACCTTGTGCACGATCCACGGCCCGTAGGTGGCGTTTATTTGTAAGACACTATAAATACCCTCTACCTCCCAAGGTAGAGGTTGGAGCTTCAATACCATTTTTCTTTGTTTCACATTGTTCCCAACTCTCTTCCATTTCTCTCTCTTGAAATTTCTCTCTCTAAACATATTGAACGCCCCATATGGTTATGGTTTAATGTGTTTGTGAAATCCAATATCTTACAATTGGTATCAAGAGCCATGGTTTGATCACTCATCTTTCATGCTGTTTGTTTTGGTGGATTTCATAAGGTTTTTGGGGTTTTAAGTGTTTAGGAGAGTTTGAATCATTTGGACAAATTCTAGTGTTAAAGTTTGAATTTTGCTTGTACTTTTGTGTTTAGGATCATCATATGTGTTTATGTTTTGAATTGGAAGGTTTAAATCATTGTGGTTTGGTTATTTTTGATAGATAAGTGGTTATTTGTGAAAGTTGTGCAAGCGAGTTGAGTCTCGGACTTTTTTCTTCAAAGCGCTTTTTGTTATTGGGCGTGTTGGTATATGCGACTTGGCTATTTAGCGAGTTGACTCTTTATGCGACTTGGCTATTAAGCGAGTTGATTCTTTAAGCAACTTGAGTTCTAAAGCGACTTATTAAAGCGGGTTGTATAGCTAGCCAGTTATTTTAAGCGACTTGGTGGTTAAGCGAGTTGTCTCTGTTTGCGACTTAGCTATTAAGAGAGTTGTCTCTATATGCGACTTGGCTATTAAGCGAGTTGTCTCTATATGCGACTTGGCTATTAAGCGAGTTGGTTCTTTAAGCGACTTGTTTCTTTAAGCGAGTTGGTTGTTTAGCGAGTTGTTAACTAAGCGAGTTGGTGTTTTAGCTACTTGTCTATTGAGACTTGTTACTTCTTAGTACTACATTTTTCACGGTTGTTCTTTTGGT
The DNA here is from genome assembly GCA_910596185.1 of Chrysanthemum makinoi. Taxonomy (NCBI): domain Eukaryota; kingdom Viridiplantae; phylum Streptophyta; class Magnoliopsida; order Asterales; family Asteraceae; genus Chrysanthemum; species Chrysanthemum makinoi. The sequence continues at coordinate 17,021,022 of OU343224.1, read as the reverse complement.
TTAGTAAAATCCCGTGAAAGAATCAATTTCCCGGTTTAATCAAGGAATAGTAAAATCCGTAGAACTTGTAATCATGTCAAACATCGTTACCTACTATCGTTTCTTACGTAGGCGGGGCGTTCAAGCAGTTGGATCGAGATACTCGTCCACTATGCTTGGCGGTGATTATGACTCATGGGCTCAACGAATCCGTTATGCTTGTCTTGGAAGTAAAATGGGGTAAACATTCTCAAATCCATTGATGAAGGACCTTATCAGGTTGAGACTACAAGAGACTTAATTGATACAGCTGCAGATGGAACAATGATCTATGGATTAGACATACCAAATATGTATGATGAACTCAATTATAAGGAGAAAAAGAGATTCGATGCTGATATCAGGGCTTCTAACATTATACTTCAGGGTCTTCCAAAAGATATCTACAAGCTTATCAATCACAACACTGAAGCCAAGGCAGTTTGGGATAATGTCAAGATGCTTCTCTCAGGTTTTGAATTAACCAAGGAAGATAGAGAATCACAACTATATGATGAGTTTGAGCACTTCAAGATGAAACCAGATGAGAGTGTCTATGAGTACTACGTGAGATTCCATAAGCTTGTGAATGATATACGGAACATCAAAATGACCATGCCAAACATTCAGCCGAATTCAAAGTTTGTAAACAACATGAATCCCGAGTGGCACAAATTTGTCACTTCTATGAAGCTAACCAAAGGACTAAAGAATACAAACTATGAGCAATTGTATGTCTTCCTTCTTCAGAATGATGTTTGAAAAAGGATTCGGATCAGTTCAAAACCAATCGGGAGAATCAAGCTCACCAAATGATTCTCGACTTTCTACACCAATGTTGGTATTACCACCATCTCAAGTCATACCCACGGGTAATGGTAATTACAAGCTCATTCCCGATCCAACATATAAGCCTCCCGACTTAAACACACTCATGGAAAACTTCATCAATCAACTGTCTCTCATGGTTAGTCAAAACATGAACTCTCTCCCATACACCAACAACAACCTCAGAACAGCATCCAATCCATACAATCAAGCTACAATCAGAGATGGGAAGGTTGTGGTGCAACCAGTTCAAAAAAGCGGATGAAGCAAGGAAGGGGTGGAGTTGGTAGAGGATATGTAGCAAATCGAATAATGGAAGGAATCCAAATCAAGGACAAACAAAGCTAGTCAAATGCTACAACTGTGGTGGTGAGGGACACATTGCTAGGAAGCTGCATCTCCAAAGCGCCGGAATGCATAATACTTTAGAGACAAGATGTTGCTTGTACAAGCAGGATAATGGTGCGCTTTGGATGAAGAGGAGTTGTTGTTTCTTGTTGAGGGCAATGCCAAGACATATGATGCAGATGTGGATGAGCATCCAATTCAGGAAATAGGTCACAATCATCGAAATGCCTTTCAAGTGGCTGATGATGCATACGACTCGGCGTCGATGATGAACCTCTTGCACAAACAATTTTCATGGCTAGCATTTCTCCAATCGTCTCTCCTAAGGTCTCATCATCACAGCAAGCTAGTCCATCCAAAGAATCAATCATCTCAGAGGTATTAAAACTTTATGATGAGCAAAAGATGCATAATAAAGTACAATCTCTTGAAACTTATGAATCATATATTGATGATGAGGATAATAGCATCTTGTCCCATATGATCAATATGTGAAACAAAGTGAAAGTGAGATTGAACCAAGTAATGCATCTTCTGCCAATCAATGATGATTGTACTTTAATGAATACACGCATGTGCCCTTGATGTTTATCTCTGAACGAATGCCTATAAAGAACAAGTTTCTATCTATGAACAACGTGCTAAGTTTGAGTTAACTACCCGTGGCGAGAAATGGATGACCAAATGCGTACAATTATTAGAAAAATAAGAAGAAGTATTAAAACAAGAGTTAAACTCCTTACAAGAAAAGCTTTCTAAAACCGCTAAGCAAAAACAAGAACTTCAAGAAAATGTTAAAATGCTTAAGCAAGAATTCAATGCTAAGGAATCAAAATTTTTGAATGATTTTTCAAATCTAAAAACTTTGAAAAACAAGCTTGAAAATAAGTTGTACGTACAAGGAAATACCATTCAGCTGCTCACATGATCACTAAGCACAAAGTCTTAAGCAATAAGCATAGTATTCCCCTGTGAGGAACCAAATCCAGAGGTCATTAAAAAGGCTAGAACTGCTCATAAGGTAATTTATGATGGCAATGAAATCTTTAAGCCTAGGCGAGAAACCTAGTTGCTTGAGTGCTGCGAGGAAGATAAGAAATCAGATGAAGTCACTAGGGAGAAAATGGATAAGAAACTCAACAACCCTACATGTAAAGAGAAAAACATAACTATCAAACCTCATGATTACACTAAGGAAAATTGGATCTCCCTTAACATGTTTAAGCCTCAAACTCAATTAAACCCAGAACAATTTTTTTGGAAGAAAGATATGGATATGCAAAAAGCTGAAAATTTTGTTGAAAAGAATTCCCCTTGTAAGAAAATTGCGTCAAGCAACTATGTATCCTCATAATACACCAAAGCATTTAGTTCCTAGATCAATTGCCACAAATAGCAAAACCTTAATCAGCCTCTATGTTGTTTACTAGCTGTTTGTTGATTTTGAGAAAATGTGTAAGAAGAGAATCACACCTACAGGGATAACTAAGGGGGAAAGGGGTTTTGAGCAAACTAAAGAATGTTTATAACGAGGTCATGCCTTTTTTTAAACAATTAAAAGGTCAATTTGAGAGTCTTCAAAAGGAATAAATTCAGATATTAAAGAAATGGAAAAGGAATTTGATGCAATGATAGTTGAGGTCAATGATTATGAGCAGGAACTCAAATATAATGAAGTTGAAAGGAAGAACTTGCATATCTTAAATGGGAATTTGATTTGAATGTGTTGCTCAAGATGTGTTTTATCTTTGTTACTAAGCACTCTATTCGCTTCTCATTTCATGAATTATCTATTGCATTGAAAGTTTCCCATGATCGTGTCATTGAGATTGAAAACAAAAACTTCACTAAATGAGAAAATTGATCATGATGATCACGATAATTTGGTAAAACATCTTTCTAAACTAGAAGTTGAACATTTTGATTTACAACTAAAATATCAACATCTCAAAGAAAATGTTAAAACCTCAAACATCAAGACATCCTCAGACATCTCTGAGATGTTCGAGTTTGCAGATTTTGGATAAATAAGCGTGACCGATTCAAGCTCATTGTTTCACGATCGAAAAGTTGAAAGCCCAAATCTCTCAATTAAAGGGTGAAAAGAACAATGAATGTGGCTCCCAAATGCCTCCTCCTTTAGATTCTCAGTGTTCTCAAACTTTTTATCTTCAAAACTTGGTTATGTTTTACAAAAGCGAGAGTTTTCTAGAAGAAAAAGAAAAAGTTAAACGACACTTTAAAGAGTTATATGATTCAATGAAAGTCACTCGTGACAAAACAACGAAAAAATAACATCTTTACAAAAGGAAATTGAGAATGGGGAGGGGAAAAAGGGAAAGCTGCGACTTGTTTTAATGAGAATGTTGCATCTAAGTCATCCTCAGACGCAAATATCTTGTATTTGTTAAATATATTCCTCCTCATCTTAGGAATAATAAACCTGTGTTTCATAACTATTGTGCTCACCGAAGGATAGTCTAGAATGTCTCAGTGAGATTGTGGAAGAGGATTTCATTAATAAACCTCTTGATAGAGAAATTAGGTTTGCTTGCCTCCTGGCCAAACGATCTCAGAGAACGCTAGAATGTTTAATTGCAACATGTCCTAAATCCTTAGGTGCGAAAGGAAAATCTGTAATGCCTTGTTCTATGCCTAGTGCCAAGCATTCAACCCATTCTATGCCCAGTTTTAAGAAAGTGAAAACTAATGTGCCTTCAAGTAGTTCAGATCCCTGCACATCTAGTTCAGGAATGCAAAAAGTAGATCAACCAACTAATGTTCCCATAATTCCCTCTACAGGAGTAATCAATGACATTAAAGCAAGTGGGTCAAAGCCTCTAGGCAATACCAAGCAAGATAGGACCTCGCAAGCTAAGAATGTGCATTGGAAGAGAGTAGAAGATCACCCTAGGAATATTAAGTTTGACTTGAATAAAACAAATCATGTTGATTCTAGTGTTAGCTTTAAGCGTACTGTAATTAATGCGAATTCTGCTACTTTTGGCAAAACATGTAATGATGATTGCGTGATTTCTGTTACTAATCTTGAATGTGGTGTGAATGATTTGTCTAATCTTTGTTAAATGCCCGATTAAAACTGTTAATGCAAAAAATCAAGCTAAGAAGGCTAAAAAGCAAAGGCGAAAGAAAGTTAGAAAACAGTGGAAACCTACAGGAAGGAAATTTAGTAATATAGGTTATCAATGGATACCTACTAGCCATAAGATTGATGAGCTTTGCCCTAAAGTTGATAAATCAATGCCCACTAGAAAATGGATGCCTACTGGTAGAACTATTCCCTTAAGAAGGAACATACTTTGAATAGGTCAAATACGGACACTAGCATCTTGCTTCTATTTCTAATGAGTCCATTGCTTCTACCTCCGATGTGGGTGTTCCAATCACATTGTTACTAACCAAGTGGAACCCATTTTGCATGGGGATCCCAATTATCCGATTATCCATTTTGTCTGTGTTTAACTGCAGATCGTTCAAATCGTTATGTGGTACCTGGACTCAGGTTGTTCCAAGCATATGACGGGAGACCGGTCGCGGATCATGCACTTCGTGAGCAAATTCATCGAGACTGTTAGATTCGGGAATGATCATTTTGGTGCAATTATGGGTTATGGAGATTATGTTGTCGGTGATAGTGTTATCTCCAGGGTATATTACATAGAAGGTATTGGTCATAACTTATTCTCTGTCGGTCAATTCTGTGATTCTGATCTAGAAGTGGCCATCAGAAAACATACTTGTTTCATTAGAGAACTTGATGGTAAAGAACTTTTAAGAGGAACTCGTGGTTCAAATCTATATACCATCTCTATCGAAGATATGATGAAGCCTTCTTCAATTTGCTTGTTGTCAAAGGCTTCGAAAACAAAGTCATTGTTATGGCATCGTCGTCTCAATCACTTGAACTTTAGCACCATCAATGATCTCTCCAGAAAGGACTTAGTTGTAGGTTTACCTAGACTAAAGTATAAAAAATATCATCTTTGTTCAGCGTGCCAATTGGGAAAAAGCAAGAAGTATGCCCACAAACCCAAACCTACAAACTCCGTTACAGAAGTTCTTCATACAATTCACATGGATTTATGTGGACCCATGAGAGTGCAGAATATCTTTGGGAAGAAATATGTGTTAGTTGTGGTTGATGATTACTCTCGATTCACCTGGGTTAAGTTCCTAAGGACAAAGGATGAAACTCCAGATATCATCATCAAACATATCAAACAGCTGCAGGTTCGACTTAACAAAACTGTCATAATCATCCAAATGCACAATGGAACTGAGTTTGTTAATAAACAACTTAGTGAGTTTTATGAAAGTGTTGGAATCAGTCATCAAAGAAGTGTTCCACGAACTCCTCAACAGAACGGTGTAGTTGAAAGACGAAATTGAACTCTTGTGGAAGCCGCAAGAACAATGCTGATTTACTCAAAGGTTCCAATGTTTCTCTGGGCTGAAGCCATTGCCACTGCATGCTACACTCAAAATCGATCCCTATTACACACGCTCATGGAAAAACTCCATATGAACTTGTCCACAATAGAAAACCTAATATCTCATTCCTTCGTGTGTTTGGTGCATTGTGTTATCCAACTACTGAGGGCCAAGACTTAGGCAAACATAAAGCTAAAGCGGACATTGGAGTATTTGTAGGATATGCACCAAACAAAAAGGGATATCGAATCTACAAAAATAGAACTCGAAATATCATGGAAACAATTCACGTTACGTTCGATGAGCTGACTGGTCCAATGGCTCCAGGATAAACCAGTTCTGGACCCGCAACTCAATTTTCATCAAGTAATCCTATCAGTTCTACTCTCATCTCAAATCCCTCACCAGCAACTCCTTATGTACCTCCATCAGAAGATGATTTAGAGAAATTGTTTGATCCAATGTTTGATGAACACTATGAACCAAATGCTAATGATCTGTCAATTCTATCATCAGAGGCTGCTACTATCGCTGTCAATGAAGTTAACCCTTCAGTTTCTATGACACTAAGTCAAGAAGCGCCTACTGCTGATCACTCTATCTCATCAACAAATCATCAATCAACGAGTGTACATCATGGAGATGTTTCTGGCACCCTTGATGGAGTGAATCCCTTTGCTACTCCTGAAGATGTACCATTTGAAAACATATTTGCTCCTGAATCATCATTAGAACCATCTTCATCAGGAGAAATCGACTCTGCTACGTCAGTTCCTCAACAACAACCACATGAACACCTTAGAAAATGGACACATGATCATCCATTGGACAACATCATTGGAAACCTCTCTCGTCCAGTATCCATATGGAAACAACTTGCAACCGATGCCTTATAGTGCTTCTTCAACTCCGTACTCTCTAAGGTTGAACCAAAAGATGTTAAAACTGCCATGAATGAAGACAGCTGGTTCAATGCCATGCAAGAAGAAATTCATGAGTTTGATCGACTTGATGTATGGGAATTAGTACCTGCTCCAGATTGTGCTATGATTATTGCTCTACAGTGGATCTTCAAAGTGAAACTTGATGAGAATGGTGATGTTTTAAAGAACAAGGCTCGATTGGTTGCAAAAGGATACCGTCAAGAGGAGGGTATTGACTTTGAAGAATCATTTGCTCCTGTTGCTCGTATTGAAGCGATCAAAATCTTCTTGGCTAATGTTGCAAGTAAGAACATGGTGGTTTATCAGATGGATGTAAAGACGGCGTTTCTTAACGGAGATCTAAAAGAAGTCGTATATGTCAGCCAACCTGAAGGCTTTGTGAATCCAGAACATCCTACTCGTGTATATCGTTTGAAGAAGGCTCTTTATGGTTTAAAGCAAGCTCCAAGGGCATGGTATGATACGCTATCAAAGTTTCTTCTATTTACTAGATTCAGCAAAGGAGCAGTTGATCCGACATTGTTCACCAAAAAGTCAGGCAAACATATAATTCATGTTCAAATATATGTTGATGATATTATTTTTGCCTTGACTGACCCCAATGAATGTGATTGTTTTTCTAATGAAATGGGTTCCAAATTTCAAATGTCAATGATGGGACAAATGTCATTTTTCTTGGGATTACAAATTTCACAAAGTCCCGGAGGCATTTTTTTAATCAATCTAAATATGCAAATGAGATTTTAAAGAAATTTGGATTTGATTCTTGTGACCCTGTTGACACTCCCATGATTGAGCGTACTAAACTGGATGAGGACCACTTAAGGATCATGGTAGACCAAACGAAATATCGTAGCATGATCGAATCCCTGATGTATCTCACAGCCAGTAGACCAGATATTTTATTTGCTGTATGCATGTGTGCTAGATATCAGGCCAAGTGGTATGTGCTAAAACACGTACCTTTTCATTATCAAAACTGACCCAAAATAACCAAGAAAGAGCCGTTTATTGCTAATATTTGTGGTTTTCTTGAGTTTATGCATGTGCAGGTACGGATATATAAAAACACACAAAAAGGAACCAAATCAGACGTAAATCCGAGCACGAGAGATTAAGAGAGCTTAAGCCGAGCCGGAAGATCAAAATTGTGCATTTATGAAGATTTTATTCTCCGAGGATGATTTTTGGAAGAAATATCCAAGTTTGAAGAAATGTCAAACCGGCCCTCAAGTTTCAAGCATTTGGCGAAGTGATCCTTCTAGTTTCAAAAGTTGCAAATTAGCCCTTGGTCTATTTGAAGATTGTCAAGAATGGTCCTTGGAAGATATTTTCAAATATTACATGTCTGGTCCCTGAAGTTTCAGAAAATACATCTTTGGTCCCTATGGTTACCTTTGGATCACTTATCTAGTCCAAGATATACAAGTCCAATATCCATAACATACACGGCCCAATATCAAACTACCAATACCCTACCCACTAAATCCAAATAACACAACCCGGCCCAAATAACTCAAACCCATTTACCCGAACCAACCGTGGTCAAACCCCCATCTTTAACCCGGTTCCCATTTGAAAAATAATAAACAAATCCAAACGCGCCCTTACAGTACTCTTCTTCCCCAATCCCAAACACCCTTTTACCCACCCACTTTTACCACCATTTACCCACCATACACCTCGTACTAAGCATCTATCCACTGACTTGTCAGATAAGAATGCCACGTGGACAAATGAAGCTCTCCTATTGGACGCGACACCTCACAAGATGAATTGGAGCTCTGTGATTGGATATGATGACAGAAGAATGGATTTGTGGCTGTGGATAAGACTTCTAGCATCTTCTGAAAGGGATCCCAAGGCTGCAAAAGGCTATAAATAGGACCTCTTGGCTCACATTGAAGTCTGTCCAATTTCTTATGTCTTAAAGAAATTTTGACCATTTACTTGTCATTTATTTGCTTTCATAGTGTAATCATGTTCTTTTCAATTTAATTCTGTAATTCACTTTATTAATGCAAGTCAAGTTCTCATTTAATTTCTTGTCGATTTGAATTTCTGTTCAATTTCTTTTCAAAACTGTTTTGAAGCTTTGTTTGTCAATCATCAAGCTCACATAAGCTTATGTGAGCTTATGTGAGTTATTCTATATTCACTCGTTCTTAATCTCATTTTCTTCAAAAAGTCAACATTAGTCAATCTTAAAAGTCAAATCAGTTGAGGTTCATTCTTGGTTTAGGACTGTTTAGTGGATGAGTTTTATACTTATTTGGAGTTTTCAATTCAGTATTAATGTGTTTTAATCTAGCTCTTCTGTTAAAAGTGCATTCTCAAGTTTTAAGGTAGTGTTTGGATCATTAATGATTTTAGAGATTGCTATAGTTGTTGGTGGATGATTTTGAGCTATTGAAGTTCATGATCTGGAATCAATGTTGTTTTGTCCAATATTTTAAGTTACCAAGTCAAGTTTTAAGATTCTAAGTCATTTCATAAATTCTGTCATCATCATTTTTGTCCAAACAGTTAAATTGTGCGATTTACTTGAGATCTTTAAGGGCTTCTTTAGTCATCATAAAAATCTTTAAAAATTAGAAATAGCAATTTCACCAGCTCTTTTAACTTATCTCAAAAGAAAAAAATTCAAAAAAATGTTTAGCTTAGATTATTGGAAGCTCAAAGATGAAGGTTTGGAGTTGATCTCCCCTGCACCATCAGTTTTACTCTTTAAATGTGCTTCCTGTAGCTTAATATAGTTGTAGAGATTGCTTAGTTTTGTATCCCATAGATAGACTCTAGCTTAGATTTAGTAAGTTAAGCTTTCAGATTCACCTTAGGAGCTTATGCAGTAGCTTATTGTTGGCCTGCACATTCCCATTTCATTACTGCACATCAGTTACAACTTGTCCCTTAGCCCTTAGTGTTTGATCTTTAACTTCTTCACCTCTAGTCCAAATTAGCTGAAAATTTGGATAAGTGATCTCTGACTGGTTGTCTTGAGAACCTCACTTTTGGTTTTCCCTTTGAGCTTATTAATAAGCCTGTGGATAAGCTCAAAGTAGGGGCCAGGTCACTGTTTTGCTTAAGTACCAATTAGCTTAAATCTAGGTAGTTTGCTTATTAGGTGTTAGGAGTAGCTTTAATTAGTTGCTTTAGAGTAGTTATAGCATAATGTAGCTTCTGTTTTCAGTTGGTTCATTATAGTGCTTATTTGCTTATTTTCAAGTGCTTATTTCCACAACAGTTACACATCAGCTCTCATATCCTTCACTTTAGCCTATGTTTTCTTATTTTTCATAGATGTAGAATAATATTTAAGAAATTCCCTGAATTTTTCATAATTTTTAGCTACTGTTTACTATTTTTCTTAATTTAAAACAGTTTTTAATCATTTTAAAATAGCCTTTATTGCAAATAATTAAGAAAAAGTTCCAAAAAATAATTTTTCAATTTTCTCAGTTTAAGAAAAATATAAAAAGCATAAAAAATATTTTTCCTTATTTTTCCCTTTTTTATTTGGTATTTTTCACAATTTAAATTAGATTAAAATAGTTTTAAATTAGTAGAAAATAGAAAATTAATCAGAAAATTACAAAAATAGTTTTCAAAAGTCTTTTGTGTTATTTTAGATTTTTGAAAAGTAATTCCATAATTTTCCCTCTCTTTTTCATAATTTTTAGTTATTTAGTCTTATTTTTAAAGTTAAAATTAGTTTTTAATTCTAATAAATTCTAAAAAATTCCTAAAATTTAGTTTTAATTCTTAGATAGTTTTCAAATAGCATTTTTAGTATAAAAGTAATTTTAGGTTATTTTTAGTAGTTAGATTAGACGTAGTTGCTTTTTATTCGCGTTTCGTTTTTAATCCCGTATTTGCGTTTTAGTGTAGAATTGCGTAGTTTGCCATTATTCTTAGGTTTTCCCCATGGATTTTAGTTCCATATACTTTCCTTATCCCGTTAGTTTAGAAATCATCATTTTATACCCTTTTTCATTCAAATCCCGATAATCGAGACGTGAGTTGGAAATTCCATTCAACCCTCGTTGAACGATCTGGATGAACTCAAACCTAACACGTTTGAGTTACCCACATACTATTATTTTTTGAAATCAATTTTTGGCCCGATCTTGGAGGGCTATGGCGGTTTTAGTATTAAGTCTCGAATGATTCCGGCGTGCGTGCATTTGAAGATCCTCCCCAGAGTTATCGTTGATTTTTGTAAATATCCCTTTTATTAAAACCAAAAATTTCTTCTTTACCCTCTGAACCTTCAATTCTTTATCCACTTAACCCTCTTATTATAATAATTTCTTATCGATGTCTTCGTCTTACCATTATGGTTGTCAATGGTGTGGGGGACCTCAAAATGGTGGGAATTGTCCCGGTTGTAGCATTATGAATACGGGAAATGAGTTTGTTTACGACCAACATCCCTACAATGAAATGACCGATTTCCTTAACCAATCCCCATATCATGAGACGGAGTCATACTCTTGTGAGTATCTGGTGGAGTCCTCACCAAGGTTTTCACATGTCAAGCCCAAATTACAATACAACTTTGGTTATGAACACTTATCCATATACTTCACCAAACCGTCACAACAATCATACTTTGGAGTATTGTGGAGGTTCGCACTTTAAATCCGATTGTCAAATGCAGAACCCGCTTGTTTACGAGCAAGTTCCTTGTGATAATTATGACTATTCTTATGACCCACCTCCACAATACCAAGAGATTCAACAACACACCGCCGAAATTCCTCAAGATAATTTCCAACGATGTATTAATATACTCGAAGAATTTATGGATAAACATGGTATAGAAAAGATCCTCATCGAGAAAACGTATGGTGAATTACTTGCCGAAGATCGAGCATCTCGAAACGAAAGATCTATGATAGAATTACTCGAAGAAGCGGCGGCTCAGATTGAAAAGTGTCTTGAAGAAATACGAATTGAGGAGCAAGCACTTGAGAGACGTGCCGTGGCTCGAGACTTACATTGAAGATGATGATGAGGATTCCATCCAAATGAAAGAATATTATGAAAGTTTGTCGCTTGAACCCACTCCCGTTTCTGAGCCTTTCATTTCGAGGCTCTTCCCCGCACTCACACCGGTTGGAGAAGTGACGTCATTTTGGAAGAGGTCGATGATTCTATGTCCCGATAATATTTGAACAGTTCTCATAATGGGGGACGAGCCTTTTAGCACTATTCGGAAGCGGAATCGTCTAGTGTTGAGAGCCTTGACCCTCCCAAGTGAGTCCGAGGATGTATCGATAGTGATTGTGATTCGCTTATGTGATTCTCTTGACATCTCGGAGGCTACTTAGGGATTTTCTCAAATCCCTTTTCGAATTCAATGATGACTATACCTTTTCTTGAAGTTAATCCTCTTTTGATAAAGATTTTGAGTCCGATTGAGACCACAAAGTGGTGGATATTGCTAGCTCAAGAGCACACCATTTGTCCCATCTCTGTGTTCCGACCTTTTCTCTCGATCATATGATGTTATGCAAGATGAAGAAAGTGATGAATCTGCTTGAAGATATAATGGAGATTGATGAATTGACTAAAGTGGTTGACAACGATATTCTTGATAATCCTCCTTATGATTCTGATATGGAAGAAATCGACTTATTTCTTGATGATCCAATACCGCCGGGTATTGAGAGTGACGGGTGCGACTCTGATCAAGATATCCTTTTTCTTGAAAGCTTGCTTAATGATGATTCTCCTTTCTCTGATGAGTCCACCATCCTTTATCCCGTTGAGCCGACATGTGAAGACAAAATCTTTAAACCCGGGATATGCATTAATGAGCCTTTCGTTAAAATCATTTCTGGATATAAGGATCCTCTCTTGGATGCCTTCGTTGATGAGCCTTTGAGTAACACTTTTCTATACCATGAGCTCCCGTCTTTCTTGGAGTATTCTCTAATCGATCCTTCATCCCTTCGTCCACCCGCAAAACCACCGGATGATGGATCGTTCTTTCATATGCGTTATGTGAGTTTGGGAGGTATCCTTTATGTGCGATGCAGGCATTTTTCTCCACCCAACCCATATCTCATTCCTTCGGGAATGAGGACACGTTGACCACTTGGTATCTCTACCATTTTCTTCCCCAAGGACAAATGAATTCGGGGCGAGTCAGGGCTAGCGACTCGTTTAAGAAAAACGTAGCGCTTCGTGGGAGGCACCCATGCTTATCTATCTATCTTCTTTCTATTTTCTAATAAGTGGCGAAGGGGGTGCGCCTCTTCGATTCCGTCGTTTTGTTGTTTGTGATGTTGTGTTTAGGATGTTCCCGATATGAAGACTCTCGTGCTCGAAGTTTGTCATTTCTCCACTCGAGTTTCATGATCGATGTTGATGGAAATCCGATATCCTAATCTTATCGACTAACGTTTATCTTTTAGCATACTTAATACACGGCTTTTAGATTTCGTTGACCCCTTGCTTTTAAACATTGAGGACAATGTTTCGTTCTAGTCTGGGGTAGGGTAATCTTGGGTTGATTTGACGCACTTGCTTGTTTTTGTGTGTATTACTCTCGTAACCTCGTTTTTCCTTAGAAAATAAAAATTGTGCAAAATGAGCAAAATTTAAAATTTTGAAGCTTTGTTAAGTCCTTTTGATTGAAAAGTTTGCTAGTCTCTTAGATAAGAAGCTATAAAATGCGAATTCTAGCTCACAAGGCCAAGATTTGCAAGTTTCCCTGAGTGATTTTAAATATGCATGACTTGAGATTATTTAGACGAAGCATTTGCTAAGTTAATATATGTTTTGACACCTTGTTGACTTTCCGCTGGTGAGGGTAGGAATAGAATTGACGGGCGTGTTGAGCCCTAGCTTGTTCCCTTAACCATAGGTAATCTAAAAAATTATCGGCTAAGCATCCGCGGATCTCATTATTTGGGATTTTAAATTTGCGGAGATCGAGAAATGATAGAGTTGTTTATGAGTTTAGATGCTAAACGTGGAGTAGTTGGTTCTCTTTAGAGCCCATCGAAGGTACTTATGGCTTTTTGTTCCCACAAAATTGTTTCACCCCATATCTGTCTAATTAATAATTAGAGATGTTGAGTCTTTGGCGATAGTTAGTTCTTTATCTTCTTAAAAGAATCTTTGTTTTAAAAATTGGGTACACATCAAGGATCCGTAATAAATAAGCAATAAGTGATTTGTGAAATGTAATAAGTAAAGTTATGAGCTGTGGTGTCGAGATCGGACCCTTGGATCTTTAGCCGGGATTGAGTGAGGTCTTAGCCTAGGCAGCCGGGATCCTCATTTCATGAAGCCTATAGTCTTGGAATTACCCCGTGAAGCTCCGTAGTTCATGGTTTATATAAGCAAAAGTATAAGTGTTAAAAAAAAAAAAAAAAAAAAAAATGAATGAATGATGTATGAAAATTGTTGAAAAAGTCAAAAATATAAGTGAATAAAAATTCCTTGATGTGGACCTCATTTTTGGGACAATGGTTCTTAAGAGAAGGCAGACAACTAATTATCGACTTAGCTTTATATCTTTATCGGATTAATTCTTATCGAAACGAGAATTTGAAGAAATTCATTTCTCACAAAAATAAAAAAAATCTAGAGGAAAATAGGAAAATGGGAGCAAAAGGTAATTACACAAGTAACTTCCATGGGTAGTGTTAGCATCTAGAGTCATATGTAACAATGATTTCGATTTTACGCTTAGTTTGGGACTGGTGAAAAATCAGGGACGATGTATTCTATCCGTATGGTCACTTCACGCTGTGTTGTGTTTCCTACTCCGTGGTCCTAAGGTGTTGATTGAAAAATGTTGGAGTTATTGATCGACATGAAAGTTCAACAAACCGTCACTCATAACCGGAATATGCTTAATCGTAATATCTACATATGTATTAAAAGGTAAACGGGGCGTTTTTAAAATTAAGGCTTTCTTGATCTCTTTTGAGGAATCTTTGCTACTTCTTCATAGGTTTAGTAGAAAGAGATTGAAATCCTTGGTTTTAGAAGCGTGAGTTGATTGCATTGCGTGAGGATACGACAATAGTCTCGTCTGGGGTATTTTGGTATGTGCTAAAACACATACCTTTTCATTATCAAAACTGACCCAAAATAACCAAGAAAGAGCCGTTTATTGCTAATATTTGTGGTTTTCTTGAGTTTATGCATGTGCAGGTACGGATATATAAAAACACACAAAAAGGAACCAAATCAGACGTAAATCCGAGCACGAGAGATTAAGAGAGCTTAAGCCGAGCCGGAAGATCAAAATTGTGCATTTATGAAGATTTTATTCTCCGAGGATGATTTTTGGAAGAAATATCCAAGTTTGAAGAAATGTCAAAACTGGCCCCTCAACTTTCAGCATTTGGCAGAAGTGATCCTTCTAGTTTCAAAAGTTGCAAATTGGCCCTTGGTCTATTTGAAGATTGACAAGAATGGTCCTTGAAGATATTTTCAAATATTACATTTCTGGTCCCTGAAGTTTCAGAAAATACATCTTTGGTCCCTATGGTTACCTTTGGATCACTTATCTAGTCCAAGATATACAAGTCCAATATCCATAACATACACGGCCCAATATCAAACTACCAATACCCGGTCCACTAAATCCAAATAACACAACCCGTCCAAATAACTCAAACTCATTTACCCGAACCAACCCTGGTCAAACCCCCACCTTTAACCCGGTTCCCATTTGAAAAATAATAAACAAATCCAAACGCGCCCTTACAGTACTCTTCTTCCCCAATCCCAAACACCCTTTTACCCACCCACTTTTACCACCATTTACCCACCATACACCTCGTACTAAGCATCTATCCACTGACTTGTCAGATAAGAATGCCACGTGGACAAATGAAGCTCTCCTATTGGACGCGACACCTCACAAGATGAATTGAGCTCGTGATTGGATATATGATGACAGAAGAATGGATTTGTGGCTGTGGATAAGACTTCTAGCATCTTCTGAAAGGGATCCCAAGGCTGCAAAAGGCTATAAATAGGACCTCTTGGCTCACATTGAAGTCTGTCCAATTTCTTATGTCTTAAAGAAATTTTGACCATTTACTTGTCATTTATTTGCTTTCATAGTGTAATCATGTTCTTTTCAATTTAATTCTGTAATTCACTTTATTAATGCAAGTCAAGTTCTCATTTAATTTCTTGTCGATTTGAATTTCTGTTCAATTTCTTTTCAAAACTGTTTTGAAGCTTTGTTTGTCAATCATCAAGCTCACATAAGCTTATGTGAGCTTATGTGAGGTTATTTCTATATTCACTTGTTCTTAATCTCATTTTCTTCAAAAAGTCAACATTAGTCAATCTTAAAAGTCAAATCAGTTGAGGTTCATTCTTGGTTTAGGACTGTTTAGTGGATGAGTTTTATACTTATTTGGAGTTTTCAATTCAGATAATGTGTTTTAATCTAGCTCTTCTCGTAAAAGTGCATTCTCAAGTTTTAAGGTAGTGTTTGGATCATTAATGATTTTAGAGATTGCTATAGTTGTTGGTGGATGATTTTGAGCTATTCAAGTTCATGATCTGGAATCAATGTTGTTTTGTCCAAAAAGTTACCAAGTCAAGTTTTAAGATTCTAAGTCATTTCATAAAATTCTGTCATCATCATTTTTGTCCAAACAAGAATTGTGCGATTTGCTTGAGATCTTTAAGTGCTTCTTTAGTCATCATAAAAATCTTTAAAAATTAGAAATGGCAATTTCACCAGCTCTTTTAACTTATCTCAAAAGAAAAAAATACAAAAAAAATGTTTAGCTTATATTATTGGAAGCTCAAAGATGGAGGTTTGGAGTTGATCTCCCCTGCACCATCAGTTTTACTCTTTAAATGTGCTTCCTGTAGCTTAATATAGTTGTAGAGATTGCTTAGTTTTGTATCCCATAGATAGACTCTAGCTTAGATTTAGTAAGTTAAGCTTTCAGATTCACCTTAGGAGCTTATGCAGTAGCTTATTGTTGGCCTGCACATTCCCATTTCATTACTGCACATCAGTTACAACTTGTCCCTTAGCCCTTAGTGTTTGATCTTTAACTTCTTCACCTCTAGTCCAAATTAGCTGAAAATTTGGATAAGTGATCTCTCACTGGTTTTCTTGAGAACCTCACTTTTGGTTTTCCCTTTAAGCTTATTAATAAGCCTGTGGATAAGCTCAAAGTAGGGGGTCAGTAGCTTATTTTGCTTAAGTACCAATTAGCTTAAATCTAGGTAGTTTGCTTATTAGGTGTTAGGAGTAGCTTTAATTAGTTGCTTTAGAGTAGTTATAGCATAATGTAGCTTCTGTTTTCAGTTGGTTCATTATAGTGCTTATTTGCTTATTTTCAAGTGCTTTTTTCCACAACAGTTACACATCAGCTCTCATATCCTTCACTTTAGCCTATGTTTTCTTATTTTTCATAGATGTAGAATAATATTTTAGAATTTCCCTGAATTTTTCATAATTTTTAGCTACTGTTTACTATTTTTCTTAATTTAAAACAGTTTTTAATCATTTTAAAATAGCTTTTATTGCAAATAATTAAGAAAAAGTTCCAAAAAATAATTTTTCAATTTTCTCAGTTTAATAAAAATATAAAAAGCATAAAACATATTTTTCCCTGTTTTTCCCTTTTTATTTGGTATTTTTCACAATTTAAATTAGATTAAAATAGTTTTAAATTAGTAGAAAATAGAAAATTAATCAGAAAATTACAAAAATAGTTTTGAAAAGTCTTTTGTGTTATTTTAGATTTTTGAAAAGTAATTCCATAATTTTCCCTCTCTTTTTCATAATTTTTAGTTATTTAGTCTTATTTTTAAAGTTAAAATTAGTTTTTAATTCTAATAAATTCTAAAAAATTCCTAAAATTTAGTTTTAATTCTTAGATAGTTTTCAAATAGCATTTTTAGTATAAAAGTAATTTTAGGTTATTTTTAGTAGTTAGATTAGACGTAGTTGCTTTTTTATTCGCCGTTTTTAACCCGTATTTTGCTTTTAGTGTAGAATTTATAGTTTGCCATTATTCTTAGGTTTTCCCCATAGATTTTAGTTCCATATACTTTCCTTATCCCGTTAGTTTAGAAATCATCATTTTATACCCTTTTTCATTCAAATCCCGATAATCGAGACGTGAGTTGGAAATTCCATTCAACCCTCGTTCGGAACGATCTCGGTGCTCAAACCTAACACGTTTGAGTTACCCACATACTACACACTTCTTCTATTATTGGTTCTGAACTGTTTTAAGTTTCTTACGGTTAGTCATTCACAAGTGGCTAGCTTGTGTGAGATAACTTGACGGTTTGGCATTCTTTTGTGCGAATCACCAAGCCTACTAAAAAGCACCTTGAAGCGGTTAAAAGGGTCTTTCGGTATCTCCAAGGAACCATTAACATGGGTCTTTGGTATCCGAAGGACACTGGTATGTCACTAACAGCCTATGCAGATGCTGACCATGCAAGATGTCAAGATACACGTCGAAGTACGTCTGGAGGTGCTCAGTTTTTGGGTGATAAGCTTGTGAGTACTTCTATTTCCTCTACAAAGGCTGAATACATAGCCATGTCATCTTGTTGTGCTCAAATCCTAGGGATGAGATCCCAATTATCTGACTATGGCTTTGAATTCAACAAAATTCCTCTGTACTGTGATAATAAAAGTGCTATTGCTCTCTCATGCAACAACGTTCAACACTCAAGAGTAAAACACATCGACATTCGACATCATTTCATCAGGGAGCAAGTAGAAAAAGGTGTGGTGGAACTTTATTTTGTGAGGACTGTATACCAGTTAGCAGACATCTTCACCAAAGCTCTTCCTAGAGAACGTTTTGAGTTTATCCTCCCACGACTTGGTCTAAAGAGTATAAAACCGGAAACACTCAAATGTCTTCAAGAGGAAGACGAGGAGTAAAGGTCTTTCTTCATCCATATCTTTGTATATATTTATTCAAAAAACCAAAATACAAAATTATAAAACTTTCAAAAATCCATAAAAAATTAGAAAATCTTGAAAAATTCCAAAAATATTGTTATTTTGTCATGTTTTATGTTTCTTATTCGATTTCATCTACGGACTTTGTGTTTGCATTCTAAGAATGTCACGGGTCTTTAGATGTTCTTCGAATGTACATAAGTTTGTTTCTTAAAAAAAATAAATAAAATAAAAAATGAGCGGAGAAAAATGGTGGCTTATTGTCATTTCAGGCAGTAACCCGTTTTAAAAGTAAAGAACAGAGCCATGATTTATCTTATTTTTCAAATCTCATGCTCTGATTCTTAAAACAAATGTTTGTCATCAAAAAGACAAATGTTTCTCTTTCCAAATATTTTTCCGTCTAAAGATTCTTCTGAAAAATATTTGCCATCTAATGAAAACTAAATTGCTTTGAAAATACCTCGTACTCTATTGTTCATGTAAGTCATTTGTGCTTATCATCTCATCAAAATCTTATCTCAATCAACAACTTGTGTCATTGATTGAGGGGGAGAATGATTTTATTCGAATTAAAAAGGTTATTTTGAAAGGTCACTTTTCAAACAATTGGCACGTAAATGAGCAAGGTTTATTTTTGAAAAATCAAAAAGAATAATGTTTTATACAGTTGATTGAAAACCTTTGCTAATGTTATGTTTTCAAAAGATAATCTTGCATGTTTAATCAATGGAGTTTAAAGTCTGAAAATCTGATCCTTTTCAGTTAAAAAGTTTTTAAAAAAAAGCAAGTCACTATTCTCCTCAAAAACTTTCAAAATTGAATTTAAATCAATAGAGATCACAACTCTCAAAGGAGTTGAAAAATGTGATCAGGGGAGAATTTGTGATTTAAATTGGATTTAAACTGATAATTCGATACATGGTTTTATAAGGATGTACAAGCTCTCCTACCCACATGTGCCAAACGATTTCAAATTTTCCATGCACATGTTGAAGGGGAGCATCTATCTTAAACACACAAAGACTTGAACGCGGATCAATTTATTTCAATGTGCAGTTTTTTCCTAATATGTGCAAAACATTTTCAAATATCTATGCACATATTGAGGGGAGCAACTATTTTGAAAACCACATTCTTTATATAACTACTCTTAGATGCAAGCCAATCCCTCAAAGATGAAAATTATTTCTATTACAAAATGATGATTGATGCACATGTTGAGGGGGAGCTCTTGTTCTAAAAATATCAAAAACAATTCCGGTACAAAATGCTTTGATAATATATCACAAGTATCTGGATTGATTTTCAAATGGTTTTCAATTGGTTCCAATGGCCGATGAACAATACCAAATAGACCGACCAACTTTACTTTATGTATGGTGATATAAGGACGATAAGGTTAGGTATTTGTTCCCATGATCCGCCAGAACCGGAGTGATCTACCCAGGGACAATCCACTAGATAGTGTAGAAGTCCTTAGGTATGATGAAAAAAGGAGAAATGTGAGATATGGGAAGAGTGCCAACTGAAAAAGAGCTAAAACTGGAATAAACCCAACAAGGTTCTAGTTATGAAGTCTCGGTAAGCACTGAAGGGGTTGAAGAATGAAAAAGAATTGAATGTGAAAAGGGTGAAAATAAATAGCCCTCAAATAATTCAACCTTAGGCGCATACCGGTTCAATTCATATGCTACTGGTGGTTACTAAGGTAACACTGGTATTGAAGACGAGATGTCATGGACCCGTGACGACCGCACTACAACTTCCCAAACCACTCAAGTTCCTCTTAAAAGGACTTGTTTCATTCTCACGGGGAACCGACATCATCTATCGACTTTCTATTAGAGTTTGTTGATATTGAAGAAGGAGACCCTCTCCCTAGTCTTCGGCATAGGAACCAAATATGCACAATTGAGTCTAGAGCCACGAGATCATCATATAAATCTCTTTAGGACACTGTCAATGAAGACTATCTATTTCATACAATGTGGAAAGAGAGATTATATCTTATGAGTCCTACGCATTATCCTTGTGGTATTGCCAGAACATGTGAGTGATATGCTAACATATTCACAATGAAGATGGAAAGCCTTCTGGAGCCAACATCAAACAAGCTCCTAGTGGGTGGCATGTGAGATCTATCCAATAGATCAACCATGTGACAACTGAACAGAAACAATGGGGCGATTCAATCTTTGGAATCAATCCTGGTTCAGGTTATGGATTGACGGATACCTTTGAAAAACCGGTCGTTGTGCTTAAAAACTCTTTTCTTTAGCACATCGACTGTGTACTAATATTTCAAAAAGTAAAAGGTGTTTATGATTGATAATTGATGTTCATTAAAACCTTCGTTTTATTGCAAAAACAATTTCTATTGAGTGATACACGATTGTTTCTCAAATCTCTTTTCATCAATCAATGAATCTCAATTCGCTGGTTCACTCACTCCGTGTTGTCTTCTTTGAGACGTTCCGGTTTGAGAACAGCTAGAGCAGCTGCGAAACCCTCTCAAGGAAATTCTTTGGAATTTTACCTGATCACAGGCAGTACTTGTACTGATCAACGGGGAACCTTGGGCCGTGTACCTCAATTCAACGAAAGTGATCAAAGACACTTTCGTGCCCTTTATTGCTAACTGTTGTATGTAGGTACGCCTAACGTTTGCAGGTGATCGAATGAAGCGGTCAATAGCCGCATGCTGCTCACTACTACATTCATCTCAAAAGAAATCATGATAAGTGCTTCAACGACTTAATACTTTCACTCCATAGCCGCTATGCTGCTGCAAATGTCATGAACAGTAAAAGCTTCCGCTACTCGATGAGAATATATCATGATCCATGTGAGCATGTTGGGTCCAAATGTCACAACATCACATAATACCAACACCACAATGGAAGAGTCAGAGATTTATGTTAGCTGATGATCTCAATGCTGGCTCAAAACTCATCATCACGTGGATCAGTTAAAGAGCTCCACCTGAAATTATCCAAACATGCGGAACATGAAGAATCAAAGTCTACGAGCTACTGAGCAAAGAACTTAATCAAGAATTCTAGAACAATCTAATGCAATATCTGTTTGTATTCATTATAAATTGAGGTGACCTCCCTTAGGGGGAGATTGTTAGGAATTAGAAAATTCAGTCGTTAAAGAGTCGGTCACCTCAAGTATATGTATTCGATAGAAAGCTCGTAGTCGTAGTCAAGTTATGTTAGTTAGTAATTTGTTAAGTTACATTGTGGAGGACGGACGGTCTTTACCCAATCGTATGCCTGATCCACATCCCGTAGGTGGCGTTATTTGTAAGACACTATAAATACCCTCTACCTCCCAAGGTAGAGGGTTGGAGCTTCAATACCATTTTTCTTTGTTTTACATAGTTCCCAACTCTCTTCCATTTCTCTCTCTAGAACTTTCTCTCTCTAAACATATTGAACGCCCCATATGGTTATGGTTTAATGTGTTTGTGAAATCCAATATCTTACAAGTAACACCGTGGAGGACAGACGGGTCTTTACCCACTGTATGCCTGATCCACAGCCTGTTGGTGGCGTTTCTTGTAAGACTATAAATACTCTCTACCTCCCAAGGTAGAGAGTTGGAGCTCATAATAAGATTTTCACTTTCTCTCACTAAGTTCCCAAACCTCTAACTCTTTCTTTCTCTAAAACCTAATAGTATACGCCTTGAATGATCATGGTTTGATGTGTTTGAGAAATCCAATGTGTAACACAAGCTTTGAAGTTAAGAAACCGGATCATGAAATACTAGGTAGATGTGCCATTAGAGGACGTCATGATGGGCACACTACCTTTTCTTCAACTGTTGGCGCAATTACCAACTCTAATCTTCAAATGTGACCGAGGTGGCCTCCTCGATACTAAATCTATATAAGGCTCATAACATAGTGCTTATAACATTGCAGTTTACAATATCATAACTATTTTTTTTAATCACTTTTTTTTTTTTCAAACGCAAACATAATAACTAAACATAACATCCACCCACTTGAGATGAACAATGGGAATTCGGGGGTCTTTAATGATCTTTAAGAATATTTCGTTGACGAAAGCGTGATTCCCGAACCTTTCCACTTGATCCTTGAATTTAGGCATATGATGACTTCCCAATCACAAATAGAGACTACAGGGTAGGCTAAGGTGTATAGGTGTAAGGAAACAATATATTGGGTTAACAAAATGAAAGGAATGGCTCAGATGGGTGTATCTAGGGGTATCTTGCACTAAAGGTGAGTGCAACAAAAGGGTTTCACATGGGGGTCGAGAAATCGAGGTGACTAATCGATAGACACACAATGGTAGGCTATTTGGGTGATAATCCTATAATACTGCCTTCTTAAACTGAAAAGTCCAAATACATCGAGCTAACTCAACATACCTCGTCTATGGTCTTGAAATGATGCAAAGGCCAAGTTCTAAAGTTTACAAGCTACCGGCACACTCATAATTTAGTGGATTTTGGGTAAAATATTGGAAATGGATAAGGCTAATTTCACCATATAATATCAAGGGTTGTATATGCTCGGCTAAGGTCTAATCTAGTTAGGTTAAGAAAAATATGTCAAAATTTTAAAAATGGCATAATTTTTCAAAATAAACTAGAAAAACGAGGGCAAAATAAAGTTCAGGAGACATTCTACTCCGTCCCCCACTTGAATTGACTAAGCGTTAAATAAAAGGTGAAAGAAAAGTAGAATTAGAACGAGAACTTCCCTGAAATTTGCTCCAAAAAAAAAAGGCCCACAAAAGAGAGTCGTTACTTCGCATAAGCATCCACGAGCAAACTTCAATCCCTGAAATCACATTACCGACAAACATAATTCTAAAAAAGAAAATGAAAAATGAAAAACAAACCTAACTCACTTTCGTAGGAATGACGGTTGCATTTAGCATACGCAACAAGTTTTAAACCACTTGGTGTCCCAAGTGGACGAGTGAAGTCTCGTGAGGGTTTACAAGGAACACACCCACAAAGTTTATTTAAAATACTAATACAAGGTTATTGTGTTTAAAATGAAAGAAGTAATGTAGAGGGTAGTTACGTCGTGTATCTCTTAGAAGGAGTTACGCCTGAACTAGGCAAAACCTGGCATACGCTGCAAGAGTGTAGCTACGGCGTAACCACTGAGATGGAATTACGCCGTAATCGGTAATGCATCCGAATTTTGCCGCAAGGTTTGTACGGCGTAACCATGATAATGAGTTACGCCAGTAACTATAATCGACGCATGTTGTTAAAGTAATTTCTTCGTTTCCTTCAAAAATGGTTAAAACACAAAACCCAACAGAATTGGAAATAAAACAAAAGAAAGGGATAATTTGGGTTGTCTCCCGAAAGAGCACTTTTCTTTATTTATGAGTCTTTAAGTTAGACTCAGAGCCTCGGGGCTTTATGGTGGCCTTTGGGCCAACTTCCTCCTTTGCTTTTTTATTTGAAGAAGGCTGGTCCCAAACACGTGGAGAAACAAACTGAGTCATGGAGTATCTTTTCAGTAGAAAATTAGCCCTGGCTCACTCAAGAACGAAATTTAGCCTCTTCTTCCCATTTTATTTAACAACTCCAAACTTACTGTGAACTTTCAAATGAGATTCCTTGTATCCTACTTCACTTCTTGTTTCTTCATCAAAACATGCCCATTCCTTTCGTTTGAGCCGCTTAGGATCAAATTCTCTCCATCGCAGATCTTTCGTTGGGGTCCATGTAGGCCATGCCATGGTGAATTCATCGGTCATAGCTAGTTCACAAAATGAATGGTCCAATCAATCTCAGTGAACCATTCGTTAAGAATATTATGCCGTTGCAACCACTTTTTCCTAAGTTTCCTTTCCCAGCACCACCAAACTTCGCGTTGCTCTTTATTATTCGAATGAGATGTCGCCTCCTCCATTGCATCATTTTTGAAAAGGAGAACACGTGGGCAATGTTACTTTGGTCGCATCAATCAAACAAATATCAGGAGCACAACAGTGAAGTTTTCCCGTAACAACGTATCTAGGAACAGAAGGTGGGATCTCTTCCTCATTTTTGTCATCGTCACTTGATTTGGTCCCCTGTAAATGGCCAAAATATGAAGGAGGAAACCATCTGGTAATCTAATTTATCCTGCGGTGAGTCTTTGGTTGTTGTAGTTACATCTGGTTCATGGCACAAAGTCTTGTCCAATTTGAATTCTATTCTATCGCCATAGTACCCCAATGAGTCCAATAATGGTTTATCAAGAATCAAACGTTACTTTATATTTTTCTCCATGTCGATAACCACGAATTTAGGGGCAGAAACAAATCTATCGACCTTGACACAAGTACCACGTGTAATTCCTAACGGAGTAGCCCTGGTCTTATTCGCCATTTCAATCACTATATCCGTTTTGTTAATACAAATAAGCCATAAAAATGTTTATTTATATTTTACGATCTTCTAATTTTTTGTCGATAACAAACCTAAAATCATTTTAACGAAACAAATAAAATACGTAAATGGTTTGAGCCAATAGTTTTCTAACACACTTACGTTTTCACATAAAACACTAAAACAAGTATAAGTGATTTTATGATTTAGTATAACATATGTACAACAACTAGTGTTTACATATTTGGGTAAAATATACACTTAACTAGCATGTAGTATATTAGGTAATATAAATGGGTAGAAACTTAAGTATCATAACCCATTGACCAAATACATTGAATGTAGTTGAGTACAACCCAAAGTCCATGACCCATATCCATGGAGCTTGACCCATAACCCTTTGCATGACATCATGCTTATGTCATATATGGATAATATCCATAACCCATGGTATTGACCCATACCCATTTGACTAGGTGCATTGCACTCATAAGATACATTGTATCTAGTAAAAGACCCATAGATCAACCCATAACCCATGACCCATGACCCATGACCCATAACCAAAATACCCATGGGCAAAGAGGAGCGTCCCACGGATCCCTAGCTTTAAGCTAGATGGATCCCTTATGGGAGGGATCCGTGGGATCCTAGGAACAGTAGGCATTTTCTCTCTATAAATAGTGAGCTATTTCTTAATTGTTTCTCACCCCTTTCCAACATACTTTCTCCTTGAGTTAAAAACTCTCTAACCCCAGATCCAAGTGATCTATGTTTGTAGTTTTTGTGTGATTCTCTAGGTTCCTCTTAAGTGCGAGATCACCACACTTTGAAGTCAAGCAAGCTCAAGTCCATGAGTTGCCATGCTTCTCATCATCAAGATATGAAGACCTCTTGTTGATGATTATTTTTCTTAAGAGGTGTAGTGTTGAAGACATTAGTAAAAGATGTCTCAAGTGTCAAGACGAAGACATTGTGAAAGTGTCGACGTCCGTATTTGTAGGCATTAGTGAAGGGTGCCTAGAAGTCAAGTCACAAGATATTAGTGAAGGGTGTCTTGAAGATCTAGTTAAAGGCATTAGTTAAAGGTGCCTTAGATGTACATTCGATATGGTGTGTTTCAATGTACAAGATATATTAGTATTGGATCCAAGGATATTGATATCCTTGATGATGTTGTAATAAGGAGTTGGTCTCCTTTGGGGTTAGTCATTGGTGTAGTGTTGGGTAGTAGTTCCTCCATTGTATGGAATCCGGTACTTAGCCTAGTACCGATAAAGGGTAGGCGACGTTGTGTTAGGTGTGGTTCACCTTGGTGTGAAAGAACCATGTGGTTAGCCTAGTACCGAGAAAAAAAAGTAGGCAACGCCAGAAGGTTTCTCCACCATAAGGAGTTGGTGTCGTGTAGTGATTATGAACTCTCGAGTAGGTGACTCAGGGAGGAGTAGGGCAAGAAGGTGTCCTCAGAGCAACCACTATAAATACTCGCATTGTGGTTTTGTGCTTCTTACTCTTTTCATTACATATTTATACTTCTATGTGTTTGATCATCAACATCCAACACACATCCAAATAGATTGACATAAGTCGATCTAAAAAGATTAAAACGAGTTTTAATTGGTAAAACTATTCAACCCCCATTTTAATTTTCCACAATTGGCATCAGAGCTTCGTTACCAAGTTTCTTAGAGTATGTTGTACTTTAAAAACTTGATACGATCCGTGTATGTTTGAAAACTACAAAGAAGGCTTTTCATAAAAATAAACACCATGTCTTTTAAAACTCTTTGTTTAGATGTTGATTAGATGAAAACATTTTTCTTATTATTTATTTTTCATTTAATTGCACTAATTCTCTTTGTCATGTTGATTAGTCAAAGCTCATACATACCAAGCCATAAGAATCGCTTGGTAACAAGAATACCTTCCCTAAGAAGGTATCTTAAGCTCAAAGGAGCTGGAATTGTCTTCTGACATTTGTTGTGTCATTTGTAAAGACATTCCTAAGTGCATTTGAGGTATGACTCTCTACTTATCTCTAAATGACATTAGCTTGTTAAATAAGTATGCCTACATAGGTTTTTATATGATTATCTTTTGTGCATATACATGAATTACATGTAGCTTCATTAGGAAGCCTTTCTCACATACGTGTTACTTTCTCATCTAAAGTCGTGGTTTATAAAACTTGTGTTTTATTTCATTTAATCCAAAAATCATATCCTTCTAATAATAAAACAAAACACAAATCTCAAAAATTTTTCCTTCCCCATAAATAAACCATTTGTCGTTCAACTCTATCAAATCCCCACTTTTTCAAATCTTCTACTTTCAAAAATTACCTCTCACTCAAAACTCCATCTTCCTCTTCATCTCATCTCATCTCAAACCGAAACCAAGAAGGTTCGTCATCAACATGGTTTACACGCTTCTCCTCGCGTTCTTCGCCTTTAATACTATCGCTCTTGTGTTCCCTATGACGAAGTTCTCATACGGAGACATTTACTTTATTTTGTTAATCTACATTGGGGTTATATACCCAATCCTTTGTGATGGATCTTGGACACTCTCCTTGTGTCAATGATATTTTGTATAATATTATCAAGCAAGCGGAATTTACTTAAGTAATACTTAGAAGACAAATTATATGATGTATGTGAATAAACAAAAATTAACACAAAACTCAAGCTCCAATATTATTACTGAATAATACGAGTGATCTTAACTTATCACTAGGGTTACACCTTGAAGCTTTCGTAGGTAATATTGCAATATGATATGTACCTAAGACAATGACCTAGGATCTCCTTTTATACAACAAGGAGTCCTTTACAAGATAAGTATAAAGCTAACATAATAGAATATACACAAGATCTATTCTATACTTATCAAGACGCGTTTAACCTTATCATAAACTGATAGCAGTGGTAATGAAGAACTTGTATTGGGAATACGTTTCCACTTGCTAGTGTTAAACCGCAAGTAGAAACTACTACTATCCGTGGTAACATATTATTCCCAACAATCCTCCCCTAAACTTATGATTTCTCTGCAAATCAATAAGTTTCTTCAATAAACATTAACTTCAAGGATTTGGGAATTCAATCAAACACTTCACTTCTTTTCTCTTAACTTTTGTATAGCTCTTGAACACTTATCTTGAAGCCTTTGTAACAATGCTCTGACCTTCTCATTGTCTTCATTGACTCTTATGTGTAAGCTTAACATTACTGTAAGAGCTCCAGCTCTAAGTGGATATTCTTTCTCAGCAAGCATGAAAAAGTCTTCTCCATTAGCAGTAGAGACATGATGAACTTCACATGAATCATAATAAAACCATTTAGTACCAATATATGTGAATAAGGTTTCCAAGTAATCATCACGCATTTGGTTCAAAAGCCTTCTAAGATTTACCCATAACTGCATCTCCTTTGCATCTTTGAGATCTTGAGCATTAAACCTTTCTTGAACTAATTTCCATAGTGTAATAAGGTCATCTCTGTCAAAAGCTTTAATAAGATCTTCAAATGTCATGAATGATGAAGTTTCACCTCCCAGCCTTGTAATCTTCCATGTTGAAGCAAAATTGCTAGCAGTGTAAACTTCCCAATCAATGATAGGATGTCAAATTTGCAGTGGTTCGGATAAAAATCTCTCAGTCTTCAATCACAATCATTTCAGTCATTTGATCTTTAGTGAACTTCTCAGTAGGAATCTCCTTCTCAGTAGACTTTGTATAATCTTCTTCAACCTTAGTCTTCTTAATAGTTTGAGAATCACTTACTTTAGCCTTTCTCTTCAATCTAGGAATCCTTCTTTCTTCTTCTTCTTCAGAACCCATTGGAATAAAAGATTTATCTTGTTTCACAGTTCTGTAGTAAGCCTTTTCAACTTGATCATCTGACATTCCTTTAAATTGATGCTTTTTCCATTTACCAACATGACAACAATAAGACTTCATGTATGCAAGTATTTGAGCCTTGGTTGGTTGTCTTGGTTTCTTCTGACCCTTTTGACTGAATTAATCACATTTTCAAGTGCTTGATTGTTCTTCATTTTAATAAAATCCTTTAACTGAGCAGTTCTTTGTTCCTCCGTTAAGGATGCATCAGCAACAAGGTCAATTGCCTTTTTCTTGATTTCTGGATTATTTGCCACCAGAAACTGAATATCTTCTTCAGTAAGAACATAGCTAAACTCTGGAGCTTTTTCTTTCATAATTGTAGGTTGAACAGTGGAAATTAAATCTTCAGTATCTTCCATTCTATCCAATCTTTTAGCTTCCAAAAAGCTTACAACTTCCAGTTCTTTCAATCTTTTCTTCTCAGCAATTTGATCTTCTGCTATCTTCTTAGCAAGTTCTCTATCAAGATCAATCTGAACTTTTCTTTTCTTTGAAATCTTATCTTCAAGTTGCTGTACATCTTCCATAATGCTACCCTTGTCTGTCTTCAATTTATCAAATTCTTCACTTGCAGTGGCAATATTTGGCTCTGCAGTGGAAATAAAACCAGTTGTAAAATCAGTTGCAGTTTGGAAAAAGTCTTGATCTTCAAGTTGCTCTCCATGAGTTTCAGCTTCCTTTGCTCCTTTACTTGTATCTCCTTTATCTTCAAAATCAATTTTCTCCCTCACCGTTCAAACCTGTTTTCCTCCCCTGTTTGGAAGAAATTCCCAAATCTTGATCAGTTGAATCACCATCAGAAGGTGAGGATGAAGATGAAATCACTATCTTTGCAGTCTGCTTGTGCTTTTTCAACCTCTGCATCTCTCCCTTTAAAGTCTGAATCTCTGTCTGTAATTGTTGAACATCCTTGGCATGCTGCTTCTTAACTATAACCAAGTCCTTTTGTAGAGACTCAATTTGCTTTGCTAATTTGGTACACAGAACCATCAATTCCAATTGGTTTCCACTGCCCTCAGCACTTCCAACTGTGTGACCTGTTGGGAGAGGTGTATCATGGGGCATTGGTCCAGATTCCTCCATAGTAGGACTAGGTGGAAGTCTAGAACCACCACTACTCGTTCCTAGACCAAAAGGTGTAGAAACTTGTTGTGTTGTCATGAGAGGAGTTGACTGTTTAGACCTTCTCTTATAGGTTCTTGAAACTGGTGGGGTATAATCAATGTTGGGAACATCAATTATAGGTGTATTTTGTTCAGATTAAATTTTAGCAAGCATTTGGGGTAGGAGAGGTGTAAAAATCATATTGCCATCTTTATTCAAATTTTGAAAAACTTTAGGCTTTAGGTAACTGATTTGATAAACAGTAGTATGAGGTTGCAGTTGAAATTCATTTAGCACAGCTTGCACAAACCCGGGATACATTAAAAATTTGGTTTTACTTTGTACATTGCCTTTCATACTTGTAAAAATATAGTTGGACCAATTGAAAATCTTATCAGTGACTAGACAAACCAAAGGATAAGCCATGGTTGAACTAAATTGCTCATAAGATGTTTTCTTAGGACTAAGACAATGTAACAAAGTATGAATCAAAAATCTCCAGTGGGGACAAAAACCACTCTGTTTGAAAGTAGCCTTTTGTCGTGGTATCATACCCCATGGATGATAAAGTATCATGAATGTCTGACATAGGTAATGTGATGAGACCATTGAGATCATCCAAGTGAAGTACTCTTCTCAAGGAAGCCTCAAGTATCAATAGTTACTCCATCTACAGTGGCTTTGAGAGCATCCATCATTTCATGTGTATCTCTATTCTCAAGTGTGATGGACTGAGCAGAAGTCCAAAAGCGATTGATTTGAGAGATATAAATTGTGGGTTTTAAAAGTAAAGCATACCTTATATGAGTGGTATGAATAAAGTCCACAATTTGATGAAAAACAGGGCCACTCTTCTCGTTAGTCTTTTGTAAGTAGGTCACTAGGTTGTGCTATCATCTGCAAATTTCAAAGAAGCCATAGAAACTTTTGATGAAAAATATTATTATGTCAGGAAGAATTGAAGTAATGACTAGCCAATTGAGAGAAAAAGATATATAGGGTTAGGGTTTAGAATTGATGCGCAAGTAAAATTATATTTAGAAAGTAGTTATAATATAGTAAGAAGATAATTTACTTAAAATATTAACCCTATATATATGACTATCAGTGGTTACTTGCAACGGCTAGTGAAAATAAATACTGACATAATCATTGTAACGGCTAGAATAACAGTGGTAATATAACACTGTCAGTGGAAACTGTGAACTAGCAGTGGTAATTTTTCACAAAAATTTCAAAGAGCAGTGAAAAAGAAAATCATTAGAAAATAATACTACTCCCAATATAGTTTTTAGCAAACTATCAGCTATCAACGGATTTGATATGTCTTTACCATGAGCCGTTTGCTATGGACTAGACAACTCTTAATCATAAAGAATATGGTGAGTTGATAACCATATAGTTTTTGGTAAACTATCAACCATAAACGGATTTGTCAAGTCTTTACCAGAGTCGTTTTGCTTGACTAGTTGATTATTATGTGTATTAGACATGGTGAATCAATAACCATTTGATGTGTATCTTAGATATACACCTTTTAACTCCAACTCCTCATCAAAACTTGATACACGTATTAGTAAAAGATGAGAATAACCAACTTGATATAAACCAAAGTTACCTTTAACCAAACCATTACCCAAGCAAAATATCTTCCAAAGTCAACTCAATAATATCTATATTTACTTCTTGACTTACCAAAATACGAAAAAGGTAAATATCTTCATTAAATAACCCTTCAACCGACTTTTTCTATATAAAGAGGCTTGGCTTAAGATAAACTTCATCAAATTTTCATTCAAACACAATATTCCCAAAACCATAAGCATGAACAATCCTTCCAACACTATCAACATCTCTTCTGACTCAGAAGAAGAGTATGTAATTGAATCAGAATCATCTTTAGAAGCATCAAGATGGTTTGGATATTTCCCACCAAGGGCTGGCTCTTCATCCAAAAGATATACTAAAGAAACTGCTAAGCATAAGCCTGCAGCTAAGCCTGCAAAATCTCTTGAGTTCTATTCCGATTCATCAGATGATGATGATGCCAATGATGAAACCTATTCTATTGCTAAAGAGTTGCCAAAAGCTCTTTCAATAGCACTGGAAATAGCTATCTCCAATATGAAGCGTATATCGGTTCAACAAGGCCTGCAATGCTACCAAGACCTCCAAGATTCTTGGGCTTCCATGTCCAAGGATGCAATCCACTTTGAGAACAAGAGAAAAGAACCAGAAGAATAAACATGACTATGTGAGCAAGGGAAAGAGGCCAATGGAATAGCTGAAGATAGTTATAGGATGTGCTAGGTTTCAGGTTTTGTGTTTTGACTAGGAGTACTTTTGGTTGTAATGAATAATGTGTTAGTAATGATGTTCCTTTGTTTTTCCTTTTTCCACTGAAAGCACGTTACCACTGGTTGCAATATTGTTCCCACTGTAAAATGGAATCATCGTGGACAGCTTAGATAGGATCTAAACAACCTTGAGCATCGATTCACCAGAGAGTAACAATTGTAAACAAAAATCCTTAAAACTGCAATTTACTAACATAAACCAAACACGGAATTACTATTGTTGGCAATGGTTAATATATTGAAAGAATTAAGCATAGCTGTGGCTATACTCAATAAAGTCAACACTTAAGCATTGATACATTTTCCAAGAATACAGGACTCTAATTTACTCCTCAACTACTTGCACCTTCCCCTCATTAACTTCTTGAATTCAACTTAAAATATATAAAACATCACCAACACAAAACCACTTAAATCACATACTCCAAAACTTTCACCCTCAAGATCATCACTTCACAACACCATAAGTCAATCTAGTCTAATCAATCTTTCTTCTAGCAGTTCATCTAATAGTTCATGGGATGACTTTGTTTTGAAAAACCCAGGAGAGTTGAAAAGAAGAGTATGAGAAGTTGTATCAAGAAGAGAAAGCATTCACTTGCTCTTTCAAATCCTTTTCGCTGGACCTTCATCACTACAACAGAGCCTCGGGATGCAACAATCAAAAAGATAGCTCAGAGATCACTCCTATGTGTCTCCATATGTTACAGATGATGAGACCTTCGAAGAGTCTGAGTGTTCTCCTCTCTGCAATAGTAGCTTCTCCTCAAGAACTACAATCATCACCTTCTACCATTACTCATCACACCACCATCGCTAGTTCCTTCATCATCCTCACCACCTACAGGTATAGTGGTGATGGGTTTAGCAAGCCCTAGGGTGTATGACTGGATTAACATACGTGGTGCTCCTAAGGTGATGCCAAGTTGGGGCTTTCCCAAGAAGCCATAAAGGATTGATGATGGGTTAGGAAGGGGATGGGTTAGGAAACATATGTTTGGGGTAGATCGTTGGTAGTTGTTATCAGTTGATGTAGTGATGTTTGTACTCCGTACTTCATGGATGTAGTTTTACTGCACTCTCAGTGCAGTTGTAATAATAATAATCCATGTTTTCCTTTATCTTTAGTGTTCCTCATCACACATCTTGTTCTACTAACTTCATTATCAAAACTGACATACTGTCCATCATAATGCTCAAAATCTGAAAGATAAGACTTGTTGCCAGTCATGTGCCTTGAACACCCACTATCTCAGATATCCTTGATCGACTTTTGTCCTTGGATGTTCCTGCACATAAGAGTAAAGAGTTAGTTTCTTTTGGGGACCCAAGCCATGATTGACTTGGATCTTCCTCATGTATCAATATAGTTAAATCTATCAAAGGTCATTGATACACCATTGGGATTGGTTGTAGAGGTACTTCCTTTAGGTTTCCATTCCCAATGTGTTGAGGCCTTCACAAAGATGCCCATGTCCCCCTTTTCTTATTTAAAACCTTGCAGTGTAACTTTTGAATGAGCAGTGGTAACTGCCGTTTCTTTTTTTAGGTACCCACTGTTGGTTATTATTAACCTTTTGTAGCTTGAAAGGTTCTTTTTCCTGTTTGTGCAAGATTTATTAAACTTGTTTTGGTGTTTGCACTTTTAACAGTGTGACTTAGAGTGAGCAGTTAACAGTTTTTGCAGTGGCAAGAGTTTTGAGGCCACTTCTAAGTTGAAACTTGGGACCATTTTGCAATGGGAATTAGGTGTACATTATGTTGATACCTGTTAGTCTCCACCCTTTTATACCCATAGACTTCCCTTCTCCCAACATGATAGTTACAATAAGCATGTAAATGATCAAAACTACCACAGATATAGCATGCCTTATTGTTCATAACAAAATTACTACCTAGTTGTTGAGATTTAACATGATTCCAACTCCTCTGGTTACCCCTAGGAGCTGTAGGCTTGTTCCTATACATCTCAGGATACCTTACAGTTGGTCTAGGTTTATTAACTGGTTTCCTAGGTTCCTCTGTAACAGTATTAACAACTTTTGGGATAGTAGTCTCTACATTCTTTTTAACATTCTCATCAACAACTGATGAGTCACTAGCACTCTCAAATACATCATTATCTAGCTTACTTTGTTCCTCACTCTTCACCAGTGTGTCCTTTAAAGGACCATATTCACTTTCAAGTTCCTTAAAGTCTTCTAAACCTGTATGAGCTAAATCTACACTTGGAGGTGATGGAACACCCCTTAGTGGTGGAGGCACAAGTATTATAACCCATACCAGACTTAGCTTTATTATATATTTGAGCATTCCAAATTTTATCAATTGACTTAGACTGATGATAACATGTGTCTACAGTTAAACTGACATTTTCAATTTTGGAGTTTTTCAAGCTCCTTTTGGTATGCTTCATTCACAGTAGTTGTATGTTCTACCTCTCTCCTAAGAAGAATCATATCATCATTATAATTTGACTCATTTGCCTGATAGTGCTCTATTTGCTTTTCTAATACCGCCATAGCTCTCCTAAGATTAGCCACAGTATAATTAGCAGTATATAATTCTTGCCTTTCATTAGAGTACAAATCATTAAGTCTTTCAACTTCTTTAGCAACCCTACATGTTTTAGAACAACTATCAAAGTTTTGTACCTCGAATCGAGAAAGCCATGAGAGCAAATTCAGAGCAACAAGAGCATCTGAATGTTCTTCTTATTCATCAGCCATGAAACTCCAATCATAGCTCACACCATCAATAGCCAACATTGCCTTTGGTTCTTCCACAGTTGGTCCCTTCTTTTGCTTGTACCATGTAGACCTTTTGTCCTTGGTCTTTGGTCTTCTACATTCTCTAGCAAAATGTCCAAACTTGTGGCAGCTTAAAGCACTCCACTTTCTTCTTATCAAAGTATCATCACCATTAATGTGGATAGGCTTGCCAGTCCTTCAGAATTTCTTAGCCCTCATGCTAAGAAGCTATCCATTATTTTATATCCATCCTCCAAGTCATCTTCATCAATTTGCTCTATGTCTTCATGAGTTAAGACAGAGCCATCAACTTGTGTGAAGATAAAAGCATAAAAGGTAGGGTCTCCAATACTAGCAACCTTCTTTTTGGAACCTTCAGTGGTAACATTAACATTACCAGTGGAAACTTTAGAACCTACAATGGCAATATCATCATCACTTTCATCTTCGAATCACTGTCAATAGAATTTGACAACAATGCCAAGCTACTAGAGCTTGTACCAAGTTTCCCTGCCTTCTTCAACCTTTTCTCAATAAGTTTGAAGTTGTTGTAAAGATCATTGAGCTTCATTGTTTCAATTTCTGTTTTGTTTTCCCGCATAAGTAACATTTCTTTGAAACTTTGAAGGCAAACTTCTTAGAAACTTCAAATTGAGGTCTTCCTTTTCTACCTCAATGCCAAACACAGTTAGCTGTATAACAATCTTCTTAAGTTTGGTAAAAATGCTATCAAGTGAGTCATTGCTTGAAGCAGAGAAGTTTTCATAACTTTGCTTTAACAATTCTGAGTCTTCTTTGTAGCATCATTACCACCAAACACTGAGCAAATCTCTTCAAACAGTTCTTTAGCAGTCTTGAATTTTCTGAATGCAATAATCTGATCTCTAGGAAGAGTCATCGCAAAGACTTCTAGCTTTAAGATCATTCTTCTTTTGAGCTTTTCAGATTTGATTCAGCACATAAACTTTCACAACATCTGTGTCACCTATTTTGGAAGTAGTAGTCACAGACTTGAAAGAATCACCAAGTTGAATAATCTCCCATAGAGCATAGCCCTGTATGAGGAAGTATTGCTCAATCAATATCCTCCACATCTCAAACTCATTAAGCTTAAGCTTAGGGAGTCCGTAGAAAGAAGAGTTTGATTGGTTGTTTTCCATCTCCATTGTCTTGAGTGAGTGAGTCAAGCTAATTCTTTGGATCTTCTAAAACAAAATATTAGAACCTTCGCTCTGATACCACTTGATGGATCTTGGACACTCTCCTTGTGTCAACGATTTTTTGTATAATATTATCGCAAAGTGGAATTTACTTAAGTAATACTTAGAAGACAAATTATATGATGTATGTGAATAAACACAAGTTAACAAAAAACTCAAACTCCAATATTATTAATTAATAATACGAGTGATCTTAACTTATCACTAGGGTTACACCTTGAAGCTTTCGTAGGTAATATTGCAATATGATATGTACCTAAGACAATGACCTAGGATCTCCTTTTATACAACAAGGAGTCCTTTACAAGATAAGTATAAAGCTAACATAATAGAATATACACAAGATCTATTCTATACTTATCAAGACGCGTTTAACCTTATCATAAACTGATAGCAGTGGTAATGAAGAACTTGCAGTGGGAATACGTTTCCACTGCTAGTGTTAAACCAAGCAGTGTAAACTACTACTATCCATGTAACAGATTATTCCCAACACTTTGTATCATTCTTAGCATTAAAATGAAATATTACTAATAGTCTAGTTTATCTAGGTTATTATTATCATAATGTGTTTACCATTTCTTTTTGATTTATTTCATTCTCTCGTGATACATTAGAAGCCATGTATGCATGTTAAAAGAAAATGTAGGCTAAAACACATATCTTGGTATAAAACTATAAGATCTAAAAACTTATGTTTTTCATCAAGAAATCTGCTTCTGTAACTACAGATCTACGGATCCCGGAAGATATACTAGCCGGATCCCTTATAAAAGGGAACCGTGGGAACGGTCCTTCTGGATAACAGATTTTTTCATGCAAAATAAAAATCACTTTCTTCCTAAAAGAAATTTTCTACTAACATTAAGTTATTTGAATGTCATTGTTAATAAACATCTTGTAAAAACGTTAGGTAATCATTTCTTTACCCGTAATACGTCACATCCTATTAACTTGTCTTTTCTATAGGTTTCGCTATGTCGCATGAATATGAGTTTGATTTTTCACTCACTAAAGCCTACCTGCCATCTCTGAGCCCAACACACCCGCAATCATGTCCGTGGTTCAATAATCTCAAACCGGTACTTCCAATTTTAAGGACGATTGATACCTTTCACAATTCAAGAAGAAAATAATACCTTCCGAACCGAGGATTGAATGTTCTCTAAAATTAACGAAAAATATGTCCATGTTTGTATTGGAATTCTTCCTATCAAGTCGAACTCGTTCGTAACGAGGATCGATCTCTATCTCTTTGGTTTTGGATCAAAAACCAAAACTTTGTTTTAACCCTTGGGCAATTTGCTCAAATTCTCTGAATTCCAAATCATGGACAATGTGCCTTCACCGAAGATTGATCTCTTGATTCTCTCTTCTTCAACGTGAAGAAAATAGTCCATATTGTTCACACATACCTTCCCAAGAATTGATTCGCGAAAATATGCAAACCTGTAACCCTATTACTCTGATCCAAACATTATATGTACAAAGGATATCCGAGAAGAGTACAAGGCTCTCGCACTCATCCTACGGAAAATGCTTGAGTCTTAGGGGAAATCGAGAAATCCTTCCCGCTTGTTGTGCTCACATAATGTATTGTTTGCTAACACATCAACCATACAATCTCGCTTACCGCGCAAGGCGGATTGTAAATCTTCAAGGCTCCAAGAACAAACTCATCCCTTATGGAATGTTCGACGCTTTATCATAACATCATGTACTTCCACCCTCAATTTCAAAGTCCGTTGTACGTACTTGTGAACAAGATAATGGAACCTCTAAACATATCTCTCATGAAGACTTTCTTTATTCCTGAATCAACAAACACTCTGTTAGGAATTAGAAAATTCAGTCATTAAAGTGTCGGTCACCTCAAGTATATGTAATCATTAGAAAGCTCGTAGTCGTAGTTATTTTATATTAGTAAGTAGTTAGTTAAGTAAAACCGTGGAGGACGGACGAGTCTTTACCCAATGTATGCCTGATCCACGCCAAGGAGGTATGCTTATTGTAAGACACTATAAATACCCTTTACCTCCCAAGGTAGAGGGTTGGAGCTTCAATACTATTTTTCTTTGTTTCACATAGTTCCCAACTCTCTTCCCTTTATCTTTCTAGAACTTTCTCTTAAACAATTGTGAACTTCCATATGGATTTGGTTTAATGTGTTTGTGAAATCCTTTATATTACAATTGGTATCAAGAGCCATGGTTTGATCACTCATCTTTCATGTTCTTTGTTTTGGTGGATTTCATAAGGTTTTTGGGGTTATAAGTGTTTAGAAGAGTTTGAATAATTTGTCAATTTCTAGTGTTAAAGTTTGAATTTTGATTGTACTTTTGTGTTTAGAATCATCATATGTGTTTAGGTTTTGAATTGGAAGGCTTAAATCATTGTGGTTTGGTCGTTTTTGATTGATAAAATGTTGTTTTTTTTAAAAGCTGTATTATGCGAGTTGAGCTACGGAGTTGAAGTTCTGGAAGCGAGTTACTTTATTACTAGAAGCGAGTTGTTTTAAGCGAATTGGCTATTGCTTTAGCGAATAGTACAGCGAGTTGGTATATGTGACTTGGCTATTAAGCTTAGGTGTTTCTTTTGTTTAACTTGAGTTTTAAAGCGACTTGATATTGCGCAGTTGTAGTGTCAGCGAATTGGCTTTAAGCTTGGTGGTACAGTTTAGTTGTCTCGTATGCGATTTGGCTATTTAGCTTGAAGATTCTTTAAGCGATTTGTCTTTTAAGCGAGCTTATTTGTATTTAGTTGATACCAAAGCTTTTGACTGCTTAGCTACTTGTCTATTGAGACTTATCACTTCTTCGCTACATTTTTTCGTTGTTCTTTGGTTTAGTAAAACTCGAAAGAATCAATTTCCGGTTTAATCAAAGAATTGTAAAATCCAAGAACTTGTAATCATGTCTAGAAACATGCCTACTATCGTTTCTATCATAGTCGAGGACGTTCAAGCAGCGGGATCGATACACGTCCACCTATGCTTGACGTGAACGATTATGACTCATGGGCTCAAAGAATCAGTTGTATTGTTTGGGAAAGGAAAATGGGGTCAACATTCTCAAATCAATTGATGAAGGACCTTATCAAATTGAGACTACAAGAGACATAATTGATACCGCTGCAGATGGAACAATGATCTTTGGATTGGACGACCAAAGACGTATGATGAGCTCAGTGATAAGGAGAAAAAGAGATTCGATTCCATATCGGCTTCAAACATTATACTTCCGGGTCTTCCAAAAGATATCTACAAGCTTATCAATCACAACACTGAAGCCAAGGCGTTTTGGGATAATGTCAAGATGCTTCTCTGTGTTTGAATTAACTAAGGAAGACAGAGAATCACAAATCTGATGATGAATTTGAGCACTTTAAGATGAAACCATAAGAAAGTGTCTATGAATATTATGTGAGATTCCACAAGCTTGTGAATGATATGAGAAATATCAAAATGACCATAATATTCAAATTTAACTCAAAGTTTGTGTAAACAACATGAATCCGAATGGCACAAATTGTCACCTCTGTGAAGCTAACCAAAGGATTAATGAACACCAACTATGAGCAATCAGATGCCTTCCTTCTTCTTCGTAATGAGGCATGCTATGTTTGAAAGAATGATTCTTGAACAGTTCAAAACTAAACAGGAAGAAACAAGTTCATCAAATGATTCAACAAAGATTTACACCAATGTTGGAATTACCACCAAAGCCTCTCAAGTCATACCCACGGTAATGGTAATACAAACTCATTCCCGATCCAAAGATATAAGCCCAGACTCAAACACACTCATGGAAAACTTCATCAATCAACTATCTCTCATGGTTAGTCAAAATTTGAGTACCACTCATCACACCAACAATAACCTCAGAATAGCATCCAACCCACACAATCAAGCTACATCAGAGATGGAAAGGTTATGGTGCAAACCAGCTCAAGGAAGACAGGATGAACAGGGAGGTGGAGTAGGTGGAGGGTATGTGGCAAATCGTAATCGAGGAGAAATGCCAATCGGGACAAGTGAAGCCAATTAAGTGCTACAACTGTGGTGATGGACACATTGCAAGGAACTGCACATCTCCAAAACGCCCTCAAAATGCAGAATACTTCAGAGACAAGATGTTGCTTGTGCAAGCTCAGGACAATGGTTCAGTTTTGGATGAAGAGGAGTTGTTATTTCTTGCAGAAGGGAATGCTAAGATATATGATGCATGTATGAGCGTACCAATCAGGAAATAGTTCACAATCATCAAAATGCCTTCAAGTTGCCGATTGTGATGTATGACTGACTGGATGATGAACCAACCTACAATCTTCATGGCTAGTATTTCTCCAATGGTCTCTCCAAAGGTTTCATCATCAAAGCAAGTGGGTCCATCCAAAGAATCAATCATCTCGTGAGGTATTAAAATTATATGATGAAGTTGATGAGCAAAATATGACAAAGTTCAATCACATGAAACTTGTGAAATAGATATTGTTAATATGGGTAATAGTAATATTGTCCCATATGATCAATATGTGATCCAAAGTGAAAGTGTGATTGAACCAAGTGATGCATCTTCTGCAGTCAATGATGACTATATTTTTGATGAATACACACCATGTGCCCCCGATGATTCTGTTATCTCTGAACTTAATGCCTATAAAGAACAAGTTGCCATATATGAACAACGCTACTAAGTTTGAGTTAACCACTCGTGAGCAGGAAATGGATGACCAAATGCGTACAATTATTAGAAAAAGTAACTTCAGGGAAGAAATACTCAAACAAGAGCTAGATTCCTTAAAAGAAAAGCTTAATAAAATGGCTAAGCAAAAACAAGAACTTCAAGAAAATGTGAAAGTGCTTAAGCAGGAATTTAATGCTAAGGAATCAAAACTTTTAAATGAATTTTCCAACCTAAAAACTTTGAAAAACAAACTTGAAAACAAATTGTACGTACAAGGAAATACCATTCAGACTGCTCACATGATCACTAAGCATAGAGTTCTAAGTGACAAACATAGTATTGCATTAGTTGATGAACCAAACCCTGAGGCTTGTAAGAAAGCTAGAGAAGCACATAAAGTAATTTATGATGGCAATGAAATCCTTAAGCCTAGACAGAAACCTAGTTGCGCTGTGAATACTAAGGAAGATAGGAAGTTAGAAGAAGTCACTAGAAAGAAATTGGATGAAAAACTTAAGAGCTCTTCATGTATAGAAAAGAAAATCATAAAACACCCATTAAGGATAATTGGATTGCATTTAACAAGTTTAGACCTCAAACACACGACCCCCTAACAAGTGTTCGAAAAAGGATATGGATATGAAAAAGTGGTGAGTTTGTTGAAAGAATCCCCCATGTAGAAGAATGCTTGCCACTGTATATCCCCCCAATACACGAATGCATTTAGTTCCTAGATCTATTCCCACTAAGAGCAAGACCTTAATTAGCAGTATGTCATTTATCAATTATTTGTTGATTTTGAGAAGACATGTAAGAAAAGGATCACACCTAATGGGATAATTAGGGAGAGGGTTTTGAGCAAACTAAAGAATGCTATTTAACTGAGGTCATGCCATTCTTGAAACAATTAAAAGGTCAATTTGAGAGTCTTTAAAAGGGAGGACCTCAGATATAAAGAAATGGAAAGGGAATTTGATGCAATGATAGTTGAGGTCAATGACTATGAGCGAGAATTAAAATATAATGAGATTGAAAGGAAAAACTTGCATACCTTAAATGAGAATTGATTCAAAATGTATCACTCAAGATGTGTTTTACACTGCCACTAATTGTTCAATTAATGCATCTCAGTTTCATGAATTATCTGTTGAAAGTCTCCCATGATCGTGTCATTGCTTGAGAAAACTAACTCTAAAATTGCATGAAAATTTGAACGGATGATCATGATAATTTGGTGAAACAGCTTTCTAAATTTGAAGTTGAGCATCTTGCTTTGCAATTAAAATATCAACATCTAAAAGAAAATGTTAAACCTCAAATATCAAGACATCCTTGTATGCTCCTGAATTTGATGCTTTTGAAATCAAAAACGTGGATGAACAGATTCGAGCTCATTGTAACACGAAAATGAGAGAACCCAAATTTCAATTAAAGGGTGAAAAGAACAATGTGACTGGCTCCCAAATGCCTCCTCCTTTAGATTCTCAGTGTTCTCAAAATTTTCATCTTCTAAACTTGGTTAATGTTTTACAAAAGGGAAATGAGAGTTTTCTAGAAGAAAATGAAAAAGTGAAACAACACTTTAAAGAGTTATATGATTCAATGAAATACACTCGTGACAAGAAAAACTAAATAATAACGCCTTTACAAAAGGAAATTGAGAATCTGAGGAGTAAGGTAAAGGGAAAATGCCACTTGTTTTAATGAGAATGTTGCATCAAAGTCATCCGCTGACAAATATATGCGGAATGTTAAATACATTCCTCCTCATCTTAGGAATAACGAATATGTTTCATAACTATTTCGCTCATCTTAAGGATAGTCTAGAATGTCTCCGTGAAATTGTAGAGGAGGATTTCATAAATAAGCCTCTTGATAGTGAAATTAGGTTTCCTTGCATTCGTGCAAACGATCTCAAGAGTCTAGAATGCTTAAGAGCAACATGCCCTAAATCCATGGTAAGAAGGGATAAAATAGTTGTACCTTGTTGTATGCCGATTTTAAGAATGCCAATCTTAATATGCCTCACTGCCTAAAGTTAAGCATGTAAGCTTCAATGTGCCTTCAAGTAGTTCAGATCCCAGCACTTCTAAACCTAAAATGCAAGAGGTATCAAAACCAACTAATGTTCTAATTCCCTGGCTGGAGTAAAAGTGACACCAAAGCAAGCGGTCAAAGCCTTCAGGAAATACAAAGCAAGATAGGACCTCGCAAGCTAAGAATGTGCAATGGAAGAAAGTAGAAGATCACCTAGGAACTTTAAGTTTGAGTTGAATAAAACGAATCGTGGTGATTCTAGTATTAGCTATAAGCGTACTGTAATTAATTCAAATTCTGCTACTTTTAGCAAAACAAGTAATGATGATTGTAAGGTTTCTGTTACTAATCATGAATGTGGTATGAATGAGTTGATTAATGCTGTTAAATGCCCAGTTAAGATTGTTAATGCCAAAAATCAAGCTAAGAAGGCTAGAAAAGCAATGGCAAAGGTTGTTAGAAAACATTGGAAACCCACAGAAGGAAATTTAGTAACATAGGTTATCATGGATACCCATGGCCACAAAATTCAATCTTAATGAGATGTGCCCTAAATTATCTAGATCAATGCCCATTAGGAAATGGATGCCTACCGGTAGAACTATTCCTTTAAGAAGTGAATATACTTTGAATAGGTCAAATACGGATACTAGCACCGCATCTATCCCCATGATTCCATTGTTTCTACTTCGATGTGGTGTTCCAATCATCAGTTATAACCAAATGGAACCCATTTTTACATGGGAATCCCACTATCCGCTTATCCATTCTTGTTTGTGTTCAATTGCAGATCGCTCAAATCGCTCTGGTGGTACATGGGCTCAGTCGTTTCCAGCGCATATGATCGAGACCGTCACCGCTCATGAACTTTTGTGAGTAAA
>OU343224.1:16830553-16977084 GCA_910596185.1 Chrysanthemum makinoi | reverse complement strand
TCTGAAATCAACGGAAGATATGTCCAAAGGTTCATAATGGAATTCTTTAGATTAAGTCAAACTTCGTTAAATACTTGAGGATAAGCTCTCTATCTCTTTGGTTTTATATCAAAAACAAGAGTTCACTCTAACCCTTAGGCATTTTGCTCATCCTCAGGATTCCAATCATGGACAATGTGCCTTACCGAATTGGTCTCTTGATTCTCTTTCAACTTCGTGAAAATATTCCATGTTCACATACCCTCCGGGAAGATTTAAATCGCATAATATACAAAACACCGACCATACTACTCGATCAAACATTATCTTTACAAGGGATATCGAGAAGAGTACAAACTCGCTATAGCACTCATCCTACGTAAGGGGGTTGGAGTCTTAGGGAAATCGAAATCTTCCAGCATTGTGCTCACATGTTGTCTTTGTTTGCTAACACAACAACCATACAATCTCTCCTACTTCT
Organism: Chrysanthemum makinoi; assembly: GCA_910596185.1. Taxonomy (NCBI): domain Eukaryota; kingdom Viridiplantae; phylum Streptophyta; class Magnoliopsida; order Asterales; family Asteraceae; genus Chrysanthemum; species Chrysanthemum makinoi. Next base: position 16,976,624 of record OU343224.1, on the reverse strand, counting down.
TACATAGAAGTGATTACAAATCTTCAAGGCTCAAAGAATAAACTCATCCCTTATGGAATGTTCTTGACGCCTCTATCATAATGTTATGCACTTCCATCCTCAATTTCCAAGGGAATCCGTTGGGCGTGCTTGTGACAAGATAGATGGAACGCTAAACATATCCCTCCTGAAGACTTTCTTCATTCTTGACTCCACCAACACTCATCAATCACATAATGATCCTCTAGCGAAAAACTCAAGAAACCAATAGTATTCCAAAATAGGATCAAATCTCTTGTACACGTGCTTTATCAATGTAATCCAATTTCCTTCATGAAATAAAACATTTGATATCTTAGTATTTAGAACTTTCTTTAGACTATCCTTGAGATATAATGCATTGTCAAGATCATTGCATACCTTTAGTAAAGGTCTGTATGGCGAGCATGGAAGGATCCCAAATTACACTAGACGGATCCTACTCTTGGGGAACCGTGGGATCCGTCGAGCAAAGAAAATACAATTACAAGCATTGTATTTCAAACACATTCTTAGAACACCTCACACTAAGCTAAACATAGTGTCTTAAGGCAAATTAAAGATAGGTTAATCTTTTCCCATTCATACATAACTCACTTGAAGTCACACTCTAAAAACGTAGATCTAGTTTTGTTTTAATCCATTACTCTTCCGCTCTTAAACTCACACTTCATTTTCTACTTGATCCCTCATATCTAGTCTTAGAAATCTTTCAATTATGGAAAAATTGATCATAAATCATCCTCACCTACAAGTTGATCAAAGTTGATCAAAAGTAGTTTTTCTCATCCTAGCTTCTAGGATACTTTCCAAAACACTATCCTAAGACACAACGATCTACAGGATCATTTAGCTTTAATTTACACTCTAAATCTTTAGTGTCATCCTTGCTCATCCATTGGTACTCTTGAAAGTTCCAAATCCTTCCATAAATGACAATCATTAGCTACATCACTCATTACCTTCAAGTTCTCAAGCATCCCTTCATTTAAAACACTTAGGAGGACTGAAACACTCAAGATGATAGGTCTTAGATCTTGAAACATCATTTCCACTCTTTCATAGGCTGTGAGGCCGGATCCTAGGATTAGCCAGGCCGGATCCCTCGAGGAGAGAGAACCGTGGGATCCAGGATGTGATATAGGTCAAATCTTGCTAAAACAATCATTTCAACTCATCTTCCTAACTCAAACACTCTATCTCATCTTAAATGAGTTCCTAGATCAGCATCACCTCTCTGAGAGTTGACTCTTGTGCATGTCAATCATCACATTCTAATGAATCCTAGTGGCTTAAAGCTTAAATGCACTTGCCAAATCTCTTAGTTTATAAACCACCTTGTTAGGACCTCCATAGTCATCACTCTTATCTTAAACTTCGAGCTCTTGCAACCTCTTGAAATCATCTCATCATGGGGAAAACCCCAAGTAGTAACTTATCCACCAAAGAACCACCCATAAAAGAGCTCCGTTATACACGAAATTTCTTCAACCAAATCATCTCCCATCAAAATAACAAATGATAGAATTCTTCATCATCCAATCAAACCAATTCCTAAAAGGATAGTACCCACAAAACTACCTATGCCAAACACCACCATACCTCCTAGGCCAAACAATATCATCTCCACCAAACCATCACCATTGGTTCCTAAAGCTATTTCATTTACATCCCCACTATCATCACCACACCTCTACAATTTAGAGGACTTGCCTCCTAGGCCGTCTCACCCGCTTCCTTGAGCAACATTCTCCTCAATAGGAGGAATAATGGTTCAAAATCAAGGTGTTGAGTCAACACTTGCTCCGAAGCTTCCTTCTCTCGGTTTTCATCATATAATCCCATTTGGGTTATGACAAATCATCAAAGTCAACCACCCGACCATATGGAAGTTGACACTTCTCTACCACCACCATCATTCTTGGTTGAGTCATTCTCAAATGCACCTCCACCAATTCCTCCATCGTTTGAAGCTCCACAAGGTTGCTTCACTTGATCCTTTGCATCAAGCCATCTCATTTCTTCCACCACCACTACCTAGCCATGACAAAGATAGCCATCATTGTCAACATGTTGAAAGTTTGATACATGAAGTACGAGAAGACCAACGTTTCATGTTCTATCATCTCCTCGAATGTTTCGACGAGATCAAACCTAAACAAAACTTGAGCTAGAAGATTTTTAGTGGTGTCCTAGCATCAAGCGATAGTTGGTCTAGAAATTTCTAGTAATGTATTTTCTTATCTTCTTAGTTTTTAGAGTCATGTATATCATAACTCTAGTTTTATTAAATGGAAATTACATGCTACTTTTATTTTTCTGAGAATATGATTACCTTGTATTCATATCTCATTTTTGTGATAACATTACTTGTTATATCACCTTTGCTTTGAAATTTACTGACTAAAAACGGATCCCTCAGAATTGCCTAGGCGGATCCCTACTAGGAGGGAACCGTGGGATCCGTGAGACAGAAAGCTTTCTTTCTACTAACTTGAATCACACATTTGCGAAATTGTGAATTATATACTTGCTTTCTAACCTTTGTTTTGTAGTTATTCAATTTACATATGAAGACTTTGACACCCAAAGCTAGGGGAGCTTTTATGTCAAAGCAATACATTGCAAATTACTAGCAATACTAGGTTTACATTTAAATAACATCCCTTGCAATAATTGCAATCATCAAGGGGGAGCACATTCGTCTCGTAGGCGATATCTTTTGCAAACTTATTTGCAAACAAACTAGATTAATGTATACTTTCTTGACGCATTACTTAGGGATGGACTGCGTCAAGTGGGAGTAAAGACGAGATCCTTTTCCGTTATTTGCTCTCTATCTCTTTTTACTTTTTCTTTTCACATGTTTTTCTTAAAAACAATGTGTTGCCTTCCTTCAAACACTTTTTGTTTTGACAAAAGGGGGAGAAGAAAGTAAAAACTACAAATTCAAACTTTTACGAATTTTAGCTTTTCCTTAATATAACTTTATGTTTTGTCATCAACAAAAAGGGGGAGATTGTTAATACAAATAAGCCGTAAAAGCGTTTATTTATATTTTACGATCTTCTAATGTTTTGTCGATAACAAGCGTAAAATCATTTTAACAAAACAAATAGAAATGCGTAAATAGTTTTCTAACACTCTTACGTTTTCACATAAAACACTAAAACAAGCTTAAGTGATTTTATGATTTAAATATATATGTACAACAACTAATGTTTACATATTTGGTTACTTAACATACTTAATCTAAATATACTAAAATGGGTAAAAACATGTATATACTAAAATGGGTAAAACATGTAAATACTAAAATGGGTAATAAACTAGCAAATGGTATTGACCCATAACCCATGGTTTTATTTATACCACTTAACCAAGTTCATTGTATCCTTAAGATACATTGTATCTAGAAAGAAAACCATGGATCAACCCATAACCCATGACCCATGACCCATAACCAAAAATACCCATGGGCAAAGAGGAGCGTACCACGGATCCCTAGCTTTGTGCTAGCGGATCCCTTGTGGTAGGGATCCGTGGGATCCTGGGAACAGTAGGATTTTTCCTCTATAAATAGTGAGCCATTTCTTCATTATTTCTCACCCCTTTTAAATCACTCTCTAACACACTTTCTCCCTTGTGTTAAATCTCACTAACCTTAGATCCAAGAGATCTATGTTTGTAGTTTTGTTTTTGTGTGATCTTTTAGGTTCCTCTTAAAGGCAAGATCACCACCTTTGAAGTCGAGCAAGCTCAAGTCCATGAGTTGCCATGCTTCCTCATCATCAAGGCTACTGAAGTCTTCTTGTTGATGATTCCTTTCTTTCTTCAAAGTGTAGTGTTGAAGACATTAGTGAAAGATGTCTTAAGAGTCAAGACGAAGATATTAGTGAAGGGTATCTATCGTCTATAGGATAAAGCACTTGTGGTAGGTGCTTAGAAGTCAAGACAAAGAAGCATTAGTGAAAGGTGCTTAGAAGTCAAGACAAAGAAGCATTAGTGAAAGATGCTTAGAAGTGAAGACACAAGACATTAGTGAAAGGTGTCTTGTAGATCTAGTCAAAGGCATTAGTGAAAGGTGCCTTAGATGTACATTCGATTTGGTGTGTTTCGATGTACAAGATAGACTAGTATTAGATCCAAGGATATTGATATCCTTGTTGATGTTGTAAAGGAGTAGATCGCCTTTGGGATTAGTCGTTGGTGTAGTGTGGTAGTAGTTCCTCCATTGCAATGGAACTAGGTGCTTAGCCTAGTACCTAATAAAGGGTAGGCGATGATGTAAAGGTGTATTTCACCTAAGGTGTGAAAGAACTAGGTGTTTAGCCTAGTACCTAATAAAGGGTAGGCGATGTTGTGAAGGTGTAGTTCACCTAAGGTGTGAAAGAACTAGGTACTTAGCCTAGTACCTTATAAATGGTACGCGACGTTGTGTAGGTGTGGTTCACCTTGGAGTGAAAGAACCCGGTCGTTAGCCTAGTACCGAAAAGTAGAAGCGGCGTTGTGAAGGCTTCTCCGCCATAAGGAGATTGGTGTAGTGATTACGAACTCTCGAGTAGGTGACTCGGGGAGTGGAGTAGGGCAAGGAAGGTGACCTTGTAGCCGAACCACTATAAATACTTGCGTTGTGGTTTTGTGCTTCTTACTCTTATCTTTTCATTACTTACCTCTACATGCTTGTTTATCAACATCCAACACACACATCCAAATAGATTGACATAAGTCTATCGAAATAGATTAAAAAGAAGTTTTAATTGGTAAAACTATTCAACCCCCCCTTCTAGTTTTCCACAACTTTGATAGCATATCATACCATGCCCTTGGAGCTTGCTTTAAACCGTAAAGATCCTTCTTCAAACGATAGACGTGAGTAGGATGCTCTGGATTCACAAACCCAGGGTTGGCTGGCGTATACACTTCTTTAAGATCTCCGTTAAAGCGCCGTCTTTACATCCATTTGATAGACTACCATGTTCTTACTTACGGCGTTAGCCAAGAAGATTACGATTGCCTCGTCACGAGCAAGCAGGGATCAAATGATTCTTCAAAGTCAATACCCTCCTCTTGACGATATCCTTTAGCCACTAACCTAGCCTTAATTTTTCAACACATCACCATGCTCATCAAGCTTCACTTTGAAGATCCACTTTAGAGCAATGATCATAGCACTGATGCGGCGGTACTAATTCCCATACAACTAATCGATCAAACTCATGAATTTCTTCTTGCATGGCATTGAACCAACTGTCTTCATTCATAGCGGTTTAGCGTCTTTAGGTTCGATCTTAGAGAGTACGGAGTTGAAGAAGCACCAAAAGGAATCAGTAGCAAGTTGTTTTACGAGTGGATCTGGGCGAAGGGTTTCAATGATGTTGTCCAATGGATGATCATGTGTCCATTTTATAAGGTGTTCATGTGGTTGTTGTTGTGGAACTGAAGTAGCAGAGTCGATGTCTCCTGATGAAGATGGTTCAGATGATGATTCAGGAGCAAATATATTTTGTTAGGAATTGGAAATTCCATAAGTAAAGTGTCGGTCACCCCAAATATTATCTAGCATAAGTTAGCTCGTTGACATATCATTAGTTACGTTATTTATCAGTTTATTAGTTAGTTATTAGTTTAGTTTAGCGTAGTGTAACACCGTGGAGGAAGGACGGGTCTTTACCCACTGTATGCCTGATCCACAGTCCGTTAGGAGGACGTATTATTTGTAAGTATAAATACCCCTTCCATCCATGGAAGGGGTGTGACTTGGAATCTAACCTTTCACATTTTATTGAACCAACTCTCTACCAAGAACACCATCTCTCTACTTTCTCTCTAAAATGTATAACATGTATTTCCATCATCCAAGACCACCCGAATCATCAAACACAATAATATTATCGATCCTACAAATGGTACCAGAGCCAAGGTTATTGTGTTGTGTTGATTTATTGTGGTCTATTGTACCGTGTTATTACTGTTTTGGTATTACTTTTGGTCGGGAAAATTGTTTTGGGCAAGCAGTGTTTATCTAATATTGTGTAAATATTGTGTAGTGGTTTTGGTCCAAAAAAATTCATATGGTCTGGTTTTTCTGTCTTGTCTCAAAATATTGTCCAAGTATGTGTTTTGGTACTATGCATATCTTTTTTGGATAAACAGTCAAACTGTCAAAACGGTCAACTAGTCATTTTAAGGTCAAAACGTGCATTAATGAAGAATTTTTGTCGATGTTTTCTGGGTGTCTTTGAATATGGTCGGAAAACTCGCCAGAATATCATATTAGCGACTTGGCCTCATATTTGTCCAGATTCACTGTTTCTCTGTAGCGACTTGGATATCGTTGATTTTTTTGAAAGTTAATAGCGACTTGTGAGTCAAATAAGCATTAGCGACTTGTTAACTGAGAAAAAAAAATGTGTGGAGACTTACGTCAAGAAAAAGACCTAGCGACTTAGTGCTAGCGACTTGTTACTTAACAAGTTAGCAACTTGTGTGTTTTGACTAAGCTAGCGATTTGCTTTGAATAAGAACAAGACCTAGCGACTTGGCTCATGACTCAGTAGCGACTTGGTGACAGAAATGTAGAAGAAGAATGACCATTACCAACAACATATACCAATACCATCAACAAGACTCGACCTCAGGTTGTTAAACCATCCTTGGTTCATAGTTTTCAGAAGAAGTATGCTTATCAGACCCGAAAGAATTAAAGCCTACTCAACAATCAACATCAACAACTAATCCTACTCAAACATCATTCCAAATCTAAATAATCATATAGGATCTCAGAACCGTTTCATCTCGCTCGTGCTAATCAAATACATATCAAGATTTATACAAATCTATTACCGAGAGAAACCTTCATCATCAACCCAAACTCAATATCACTTACTCGAACATAGTAATGACTAATTGATCTCAGTCTTTTTTCTTTTATGTGTGGTTTATCAAAACTCATAGATCTATACATAAAAGAATTAACATCATTAATCTTAAAGTCTGTGATAATTTTCGAAGAATAAAGCTATGATATTAACTATTGAGTCAATATCATTTCTTTGTTTCGTTCATTAATGACTTAATCTAATCCAATCTTAGATCATCTTATTTTCGTATAAATTCTTTGCACATCAAGACTTCGGAGTGCATTTGAACGAAAATGTAAGATTAAGATCCTCATCGATTTTTGGACACACTTCGATGGTACTTTACGAAACAAAAGACAAGATTGATATCATTAACCGTTATCACCTTGTCTTAACATCGTTCCAGATAAACAAATACATAAAGACAATAAGTCAAGAAGAAACCTACCCATAACCTTATGATTGGTCTTGTAGCCGGTTTCAAAACACCTCAAACCATCCCTGTGGTGAGTCCTAGTTGATCAGATGTTAAACCTTGCTGCGTTAAGATGTTAATTATGTAAGATATTAGGTGAGGAGGCGATTTCTTTTATCTCAGATTGTGCTTAAGATCTGGTTTAGACAAAGTGATGAAAAGAGGCGTTATATTGGAAGAGTTTTATTTTTAGGGTTAGTGTTGAGAGATATTATGTCTGATGTGTGAAGTAACGTTTTAGGGTTAATATGAGATTAGTTTTTTATATACAGCCAAGTTTTTAGGGTAGTGAGAGTTGGGCCATGAACAGTGCATGAATAGAGGCTCTCTTGGATGGGCCAGACGGTTTGATCTGGGCCATAGTCACATGTTGCATCAGTGAATTAATCTGTACTAGGGCCTAGACCAAAGGATATTTAAGTTATGTGCTTTAAACGAGGACTTGGGTAAAATCGTGTATATTGTGCATGTGTGCCTTTTACAAAAGTGAATATTATCTATGATGATATTATCCGAATATGTATATGCTTGAGTGTATACCGAATATATGGGATGGATGATGAATTGGAGTTAAATGCTTTGCATTCGAGATGTTTAATGGTTCAGATGTTGTTATTATGAGTTGCGAGTGTTAGTTTTATATCACTACATGAATCTTAAGATGGGAGTTTATTTGGATCACTTTGTGCATTTTGATAATTGTCGTTGGACCGGGTTGAGTAATATATGTGATGACTTGGGTTTGGATAATGTGACTTGTTAAGCTAATGAGAGTTGATGATGAGATTTGTTGATGTAATCTCATGTCACGATGAGATGCGTTGTGATATGAGATTAATTTGGTTTATGCATTTTCATGGAAAATAATTCGTCACGGCGATAATGGGGTGTTATGTGAACGAAGTTGACCACAGGGTTGTTTGTACTTGGTATTTCATATTTGGATCTGCTGTAAGATTTTTCAGGCGCGTTTACTTATTTCGTCTTCTTTCTTTCTACCCTTCCGCGAAGATGACTTGTTTGGGCATTTATAAAGGGTGATAAAGACTTGGCTATTTAGTTGCGTTTGTGATTCTTTCTCACTTAACCCACAACGTAGCTATCACTTCGGTGTCTCACTCAGTTGAGAATGTCAAGAGGTTTTGTACATTGGGTACACCGTTTCTTGGTCACGAGGATTAGTACAAGTTTAAGTAACAAATCTGGGAAATTCTACTTCATGATCAAGTTTGGTATATCGGGTTTACTTCTCCATGTGGTCACTACAATACCCGTCAGAATGCGTGAATGATGTGTTTACCAAAGTGTTTATTGGATGGTTGATGATATTATTGATGTTGGATAATGAACGTGATGAACATTTGCATGTTCCCCTAAAAACAGATATTCACCGAAACCAAATTTGTCATAACACCTTCAAGCTGACTTTGTTTACGGTTTTGTCTTGATTTTGTAAAATCCCGCGAAAGAACCTATTTCTCGGTTTAAATCATAGACTTGTAAAATCCCGTGACAATGGAAACATTCTGATAATTGTAAAGTGCATTTCTGGATCTATCTTACGGTTTACTCTTGGTTTTGTAAAATCCCGTGAAAGAAACTATTTCTCGGTTTAAACCATGGAGTTGTAAAATCCCGTAATGATGGAACCATCTTGGAGAAAGGATAGTGTATTTCAAGATCTCTTTTGATGTTGGTGCTGCGATTTCTGTTTCAAAGAAGAGATAAAAGAGTGTACTTCATGAATTGGATGTGTGATTGGATATCGTCATGGCAGTTTGGTTATTACATGGTTTTACGTGGTTATGTGCTTTTAACCATGGTCGGGATGAAACCATTATCAGAGTTCACTTAAGACGTCAAAGGAGGCTAGAGTTGAGTTTTTAATCAGAAGATGTGACAACGGAGTTAATTCATTATTATTTATTTGAGGTTGAAGTGAAATATCACGGGCGAGTGTACTTAGTATCGAAGGTATCGGGGATGTTTGGATGAAGATTCTTCAAGATCCTTGTTCGAGCTTATTATCAAAATGAAGACTTGGAAATCTAGTTATTGTTGGGTGACTTTTTCCTTTTCTTTTTTCCACTTGGGGGAATTGGTATCTTATCATCTTAAAATAACTATCACTTTAAGGAGTTACGTTGTAGTGCTCGGTGTCACATTCAATTGTGGATTTTCAAGAGGTAAAGTATGTCTATTACTTGATGGTTGGTTGGATGAAGAGTATAGAGTACTTAGAGACTTAGAGATGCTAATGGAAATCGGCACCGCTCTTTATTACCTATGTGCAAGTATAAGTCACGAGTTGGGGTTAGTTTACTTGAGGTCAAATTCATCATATTGGGGTTTCTCCATCATTGTCACTACAAAGAGCCTCTTGAATGATAATGGTGATATTTACATGTTTGCCAAGAGATGATGAAAAGAGAGATTATGGCGTATGAACACAACATTCATGCCTCGTTCTCTAAAGAAAAGAAAAGTGTATGCGTTTAGATGCGCTTCATCTTCGAAGAAAAATCTTCTTATGGCGTATGAACACTAGTTCATGCCTCGTACTCTAAAGAAAAGAAAAGTGTACGTGTCGGTGCGCTTTATCTTCTGAAGAAGAGAAATCTTCTCTATTATGACCATTCTCATCAACATGCTTCATGCTTTTTCCATGTGCTTTCGATTATCAAGTGAACCGGGCTGCCGTTGATTGTTTTCTTATTCCACTTGCTCAACTATAATGATGATGTCGACATCATGTGCTAATTTTGCGGGGGAGAAGTGTGAATAGACTACATTTGTTGAAGATATTCACTTGTTTAATCAAGAATGGCAACTCCGTATGTAATTCTTAAGGGGGAGAAGACGTGTGAATTTTTGCATGGTTGATTGATTTCGAGAATAAATGGTCAAGCGGCTCCAAACTCATATAAGAACCGAACTTCTTCTTATGGGTCATCTTCATGGAGTTGTTCTTCTTAGAGCCGTTGGTTGACATCTTCACTCGGATTGATAAGTTTATCGACAAAGTGCTTCTGGTTAATGCTTCACGTATACATCAACATGATAATTCCGAACAATCTCTCTGTTCTTGTTTGATGTGATTGGTAGTTTGGTGTTATCATCTTGTGTGTTCGTTGCGGCTGATTGCTGATTTCCTTGATGAACATCTTTCTGTTCTTGTTTGATTGGGAAGGATTTTAGTTAAGGGGATTTCCAAGATGTAAGTTAATTGGGATGCTTTTTGGTGATGTTCTTATTGTATTTGGTGAGTTAAAGATGTTAAATATCTAATCTAGCTGGACAATCTTGAAGAAGGTCGAGTCTACAGTCACATGTTCTACATTTTCGCTACATGTTAGAAGACTAAAGACGAGTTGCATTTAATGATCTAAAGACTTCTTCTTAATCCAGGCATTTATCAAACAGATTGTCGGTTTAGGGGAGAGCACTAATTGGGAGAGTGAAAAGTCAGATTTAATCCCCAATTAGACTTGCTCACATCTCTTGACAGTTAATTCTCACGATATATTTGTGCTAATAGTGTTCTTCTCAAAGATTTCAAGTATTTGGGCTTACAAAGAGTTGCGATTAAAGTGTCAAAACCGCCAAGGGGAAGGAGACACATACCTAAACGCGAGTAAACTTGATGAACTTAATACTTCTAAGTAATTGAAGATATCAGAAGACAAATGTTATTATTACTGCAGAGAAACTCAAGGTTTGACTCATGGCGAGTAAACTTGATGAACTTAATTCTTCTAAGTGGTGAAGATATCCCGGAAAACAAATGTCATGACCTTGAGAGAAACTCAAGGTTTTCCTCATCAAGGCGTTTAGTGTTCTTATTCCAACTATGTGGGGGAAGAGATGGAAGAGTTAGTTTATGAAGATGAAAGAGGTACACAAGTGTATGATGATTTTGATTTTATCACAATCATCGGGGAGAAGATTGTGTACATTGGGGATGCTTTCGTTTTACTTGAGGGCTTAATCGTGATTGGAGATATAATCACTTATTCGGTGTTGACATCAGCGAGATTGTCACCGTGAGATAATCGGATGATTGACTGCTTCTTCAATGTTATCGGCTATTCTCTCATTGGGCATGGTGCCGGGTTCTTGAGCTTCATACACTTTCTTCAGGGGGAGAGAAAGTATACATCGGGGTTATTCTTTGGCTATTAGACTTAATTTGCTACTTCGATGGTATAAGTTTCTTTGTCTTGGGTATGTATTCGGGTTCGTGAGCTCTAGTCTAAGAGAGTTCGCATCATTTCAACTCGGGGAAGTGGTCTCTTGACACCTTTGAATGGATTGCTTGAGACTTGATGGTAATGAAATATGGGAAGAAATTTAAAGAGTGGGATGATACGTTGTTGTTCTTGTTGATGATATAACCCGAAGCGGAGAACCTCGATTATCGTTCTTAAAATGGAGCAAATGGGGATAAATGATAATGGTGTGCTTCTTGGTGCACCTGGCTAGTGGAAGCTTGAAAGAAAGCTTTGAATCAGCTTTCTGCTAAAAGGATTTTTAGGTTTGGGGAATTTGCCAAAGTCTCACTTTCAGATGGTTCAATTCTTTCTTCTATGCAAGAACCTTGGAAGCTTTGGTGGTGAATGTTTAGAGATGGCGATTTCTATCTTCCAATGCCAATATCCTTATCTCTACTTTCATTATCATCATCATCTTCTTTACTATATCATCTTCTCTATCCTTGTATATATATATATATATATATATATATATATATATATATATATATATATATTTTATATGAAAATTCGAAGAACATCTAAAGTCCCGTGTCATTCTTTGAATGACAGCATCAAGACCGTAGATATTATCGAATCGAGAAAAACATGACAAAAAGACAATATTTTTTGAAGATTTTTTCGAATTTTTCAAATTTTTATGGATTTTGAAAGTTTTATATTTTTCTATTTGATTTTTGAAGGTTTTATAATTTTGTATTTTGTTTTTCAAATAAATATTTACAAGAGATAGATGAAGGAAACCTTTTTTACTCCTCATCTTCCTCTTGAAGGCGTTTAAGTGTTTTGCGGTTGTAGGCTCTTAAGACCATCGTGGAAGAATAAACTCAAAGCGTTCTCTAGGAAGAGCTTTCTTTGAAGATGTCACGCTAATACCTTCGCGGTATTGATCCTCACAAAGTAAAGTTCCACCACACCATTTTCAACTTGCTCCCTGATGAAATGATGTCGAATGTCAATGTGCTTTGCTCTTGAGTGTTATGCGTTGTTGCATTAGAGCAATAGCACTTTATTATCACGATGCATAGAGGGATTTTGTTGAATACAAAGCCATAGTTAGATAATTGGGATCTCATCCATAGGATTTGAGCACAACAAGATGACATGGCTATGTATTCCGCCTCTGTAGAGGAAATAGAAGTACTCATTTGCTTCTTTGAATACCAACTCACAAGCTTATCACCCAAAACTGAGCACCTCCGTAGACTGACTTCGACGAGTATCTTGACATCCCCGCATGATCGGCATCTGCATAGGCTGTTAGTGACATATCGGTGTCCTTCGGGTACCAAAGTCCCATATTGATGGTTCCTTGGAATACCGAAAGACCGGCTAACCGCTTCAAGGTGCTTTTTAGTAGGCTTAGCACGGTATCACAGCACACATGCACACAGTGAACAAGATGTCCGGTCTACTAGGCAGTGAGGTACATCAGGGCTCCAATCATACTACGATATTTCGTTTGATCTACCATGATCCCTGAGTGGTCCTCATCTAGTTTAGTACGCTATATCATGGGAGTGTCAACAGGGTCACTTGAATCAAATCCAAATTTCTTTAAAATCTCATTTGCATATTTAGATTGATTTATGAAAATATAAAACCAAATACAAAAATATAAAACCAGCAAAAGAAAATAGAAAAATATAAAATCAACAAAAGCCCATAAAAATCAGAAAATTGAAAAATACCAAAAATATGTTTTCTCAAGACATGTCTTCGGGTATCGATAACATCTGCGGTCTTAGAAATGTCATTCAATAATGGCACGGGACCATAGATGAAGTTCGGCAGGAGGTGTAAATATTCTTTTCCAAAACATGTATCAAAAAATGGCTTGCTATTATTTCCGAAAGCAACCCGTTCTTCAAAGAAAGGAAAGTGCTGCACTAAACCATCTTTCAAAATTCGTGCACTTATCCTTAAAACTAATTTGAGGAAAGTATTTCGAAGGACTGCTGTTCCTACACAAATGTTTTTCCGTCTAAAATTCTTCAGAAAAATATTTGTTGTATTAAAAAAAATTGGTGGAAAATGAGTTGCGTGTAAATCAATCAGTTTCAGAGTTTTTATTAAATTTGCAAACTCAATCAATGACTTCAGCACTTTTAAACTTTTCAAAAAATGAGTCATTGATTGAGGGGGAGAATGTTTTCAAATTTATATCATCTATCAGACTTGTCTAATTATCCTAATATGCTTAATTATAAATGATGTTAACCTATGTTGGAGGACTAGGTGCCTAGGATAAGATTGTAAGGATTAGATGATTAGAGTTTGATAAACACTTTATTCCCATGCCACATATGAACTGATTGATATGTTGAATTGACTTTTATTAGTCGATTGCTGATTGGGTGATGTCGACCACCATATATCTGTATGTATGTTCACTAACGTATGCAGATATCATAGATATAAGAATGTTCCCGATCCGGATCCCACTAATGAAGATGATTGGATGCCGAAAGGAAAGGGTAACTATTTCTTGGGTTGACAAATGAAGAAACGAAGCTTAATTGGACTTCAATGGAGAGTTGGCATAAATGCAACGTAAGAGGTCTCAACCGCATCAGCAGATGGTTTTCTTCTAAGTGATTGAAGAAGCGAGCTTAATTTGACCTCGGTTGGCATTCAAATGCAACGTAAGAAGAAGTCTCACTTTGCATCTATGACGGTTTTCTTCCAAGCCCTACAGCAACAACATAAGCTTCTCAACCACCTAACGTATCTTTGTGCATGATACCATTTTTAAGCAATTTTGAATAATTTGATTAAATTGTTTTGAAAATGGAAAATATTGTTTTGAAAATTAATTGGACTTAATTATGAAAATCACCAGACTTCATTTTATCAAAACTTGAGTCACTCAATCATCGACTACGGTCATCGATTGAGGGGGAGAGTGATTTAAAATAAAATATTTTCAAATTATATTTCTTCACAAAAGTTCCGTTTGTACGAAATAAAGTGGTGATCTAAAGATTTAATGTTATGTCATGGTATGATTTTTCTTTTGAATCAAGGTCTTTCAAAATGAAATTTTTTCTATTCTTGTTTGATTGTGAAATTGTTTTATTTTACTTAAAGATCTCTTAAAAACTATCATACCTGACACTAACAATCTTTAATGTCTAAATGGTCCTTATCTGTCATCTTTCAAAAATTAAATCTTGCCACGTCTTTCCCCAAAATTTTCTAAAAGATTTAAATCAGATGGGATCACAAATCTCAAATGGTTTGATATTTTTGATCGAGGGAGAGATCGTGATTTAAATCTCAAATCGCTTTTTAATGGAATTGGTGTTAGTCCTTCAAAGGCACTCCTGCCTCCATGTGCCAAACGATTTGAAATACACAATGCACATGTTGAGGAGGAGGATTTATCCAAAAACATGATGAGTATTTAAACCAGGCCACATATTCTCCCATGTTTTATAAACCTTATTAAATCACTTGGGATCCAAAATCTCAAAGGGTTTGACATTTTTGATCGGGGGAGAATTTGTGATTTAATAATGAAATTTGATAAAAGGTGATCGATTTGATGAAAATGTGCCGGCTGCTCTCTCATATGTGCTAAACGCTTTCGAATCTCGAAGCACATATTGAGGGGGAGCAAATGGTTTCTTAATGGCTTTTGTAATCGTGGATGTACTTCAAAAGAACTCTTGCCTCTATGTGATAAAATGATTTCAAATATCCTATGCACATATTGAGGGGGAGAATTTACCAAGAAAATCAAATGCTTTTTCTATGAAAATTGGGATTAAAGAAAATATTTCAAAGTCCTCTTGCCTCCATGTGCTAAACAATTTCTAAATCATATGCACATGTTGAGGGGGAGGTTTTCTAAATGATCAAAACTATTAAGGTACAAAATGCTTTGATCTCGTATCACAAGTACCTTGATTGTTTTTCCAAATGATTTTTCAATTGGTTTCAAGGAAGAATGAACTGTACCAAAAGACCGACCATTTTACTTTATGTATGGAGTTATAAGGATGGTTTGGTTAGGTATTCGTTCCCACGATCCGCCAGAACCGAAGGGATCTACCCAGGGACAATCCACTAGATAGTATAGAGTCTTTAGGTATATTGAAAAAAAAGAGAAAAAAATGAGAAAAGGGAATAGTGCTGTTGGGTTTTAGGTTCCTTAGATTTGATGAGACAAAATAAATATAAAGAATGAAACATCAATGACTTAAAGTGACAAAGAAGAAATCTACTAAAAGATGGAAGGACTTGCTTGCAAAAGAAGATTTATTATTTAGTCATTCGTAGTATTTTGTAAACCCTAATCCTCTAGTATATAAAGAGGACACGGGGTGTAGGTTTTACACATAAGTCTACCATAATGTAGTCTAAAGGTGTGTGTGTGTGTAACTTAGACGTGTAGTTTATTGTAAACGTCTAGGTTAGTTGTTTACCTCCAAGATCTAAGGTGTCTTAGATCCTGTACGATTAGGTAACACGTATTATTCTGATCAAATAATATTTGGAGGAGATTGGGTTAAAGTAAAACATTGTGTCAATAATAATGAAGTTTGTTTAATTCATTTGCGTGATAATGTTTATAATCATTGTTATTGTTAAACCCTAGAGGCTCTAAACGATCTCAAGGAGTCCTAACAAACTCCACAATTGGTATCAGAGCTTGGGGAGCTCGTTACCTAGGATTCCAAGGTTTTTCGATGAAGAAGATGAAAAAATTCGAAGCGGTACAAAATTCGCAACTTTCTGCAGGTAAAGATCACTGTTTTAAAAAGCGATAACTTTTTAGTTAGCCGTTGGATAAATCTGAAATTTTTGGTGGACGTTCTATATATATTCATCTAACTTTTCACCGAAGGGATTGTTAGTGGAGGTTTCAGTAAAAAGTTATACTGTCGAAGTCTGCTGCTGAAGGGTTTTCAAAAATTCGATTTTTTTAGGTTTTCATGCATATTCAACTTCTTGAATTTGTTTTACTTGTTCTAATTCTTGATGGAGGTTGTTTATACATTGTGTGGTGTTTATGATTCATGGTTAGAAGCAGACTTTCCGAGTGTTTTTCTGAAACCACTTCTAGTGTTTTAAACCACTTCGAAACCATCGATAGTGTTTTTAAAACCACTTCTGAAACCACGGATAGTGTTTTCTGAAACCACTTCGAAACCCGCGGATAGTGTTTTCTCAAACCACTTCTGCAACCACGGATAGTGTTTTCTCAAAACCACTTCTAGTGTTATCTCAATTCCACCGGTGTTTCTTGCGTTATTAGTTTCGCTTATGAAGTTTTGGAATTGAGGGAAGCTACATGTTTTTGGTCTTGAGATTTTTGGTGATACACACATGGGATTTTGGTTCGCACACACAAGAAGATTGGTATTTGTTCTTAAAGGTTTTAAAAGCTCGTTTTTGAACTATTTGAAGAATTGATTACGAAGAAGGTTAAATATCATTTATTTGATGTTGTAGTTGAGTTTCACAGGTTTGTGTTCTTATCATATCTCAAAGTGGGTGTTACACTTTGGAACAACTTGTTAGTGCTTAAAGGATGTTGACGAAGACTTGCAAAATCTAGTTTTCATAGGTCAAGGGGTGGATGGATGAAGACCTAGTTAACTATCACTTAAAGGAGTTACATTGTAGTGCTCGGTGTCTCATTGAAGATGAGGATTTTGTCAAGAGGTTGCGATCTACTTATATTTTTGTTTAGCGGTATAAGTTCAACGTCACGTGGATAGTACAAGACATAAGACACAAGTTTGGGTTATTTTACTTCTTCATCAAATTTGTTATACTTGGTTTTCTTCACAAGTGATCATTACATAGAGCTTATTGATTTGAAGAATCATTTTCATGCACCACTCAAGGGAAGTTTCTAATGTTTACATTCTCTATTTGTTGATAACAAAAAGGGGAAGAGATATTGGAGTGCGATGGCATGGATTAAGGGAAGACAAAGGAAGATAAGTATGTTTCATTCACGGAGATGTTTACATCTCAACTTCTGCTACTTCGTCTAGGGAAGTTCGTACACGACTTTGTTTGTTTTGTCATCATCAAATAGGGGAAGATTGTTGGGTTTTAGGTTCCTTAGATTTGATGAGACAAAATAAATATAAAGAATAAAACATCAAGGACTTAAAGTGACAAAGAAGAAATCTACTAAAAGATGGAAGGACTTGCTTGCAAAAGAAGATTTATTATTTAGTCATTCGTAGTATTTTGTAAACCCTAATCCTCTAGTATATAAAGAGGACACGGGGTGTAGGTTTTACACATAAGTCTTCCATAATGTAGTCTAAAGGTGTGTGTGTGTGTAACTTAGACGTGTAGTTTATTGTAGCGTCTAGGTTAGTTGTTTACCTCAAGATCTAAGGTGTCTTAGATCCCATTCTGATTAGGTAACACGTATTATTCTGATCAAATAATATTTGGAGGAGATTGGGTTAAAGTAAAACCTTGTGTCAATAATAATGAAGTTTGTTTAATTCCGCTGCGTATAATGTTTATAATCATTGTTATTGTTAAACCCTAGAGGCTCAAAACGATCTCAAGGAGTCTTAACAAACTCCACAAGTGCGGATTGAGACAGAGCTAGTACTGGAATAAACCCAACAAGGTTCTAGTTATGAAGTCTCGGTAAGCACTGAAGGGGTTGAAGAATGAAAAAGAATTGAATGTGAAAAGGGTGAAAAGAAATAGCCCTCCATTAATTCAATACATATGCTACTGGTCTTTACTAAGGTAACACTGGTATTGAAGACAAGACGTCATGGACCCAGTGACGCAATGCACTACAACTTCTCAAGCTACTCAAGTTCCTCTTAAAAGGGCTTGTTTCATTCTCATGGGGAACCGACATTATCTATCGACTTTCTCTTAGAGATTGTTGATATTGAAGAAGGAGACCCTCTCCCTAGTCTCCGGCATAGGAACCAAATGTGCACAATTGAGTCTAGAGCCAAGAGATCATCCACAATATCTCATTAGGACACAATATTAATGAAGACTTGCTGTTTCACACAATGTGGAAAGTAAGTATATATATTAAGAGTCCTACTCATTATCCTTGTGGTAATTGCCAGAACATCTGAGTGATATGTAAAAATATTCACGATGAAGATGGAAATCCTTCTAGAGCCAACATCATACAAGCTCTTGGTGGGTGACATGTGAGATCTTCTCGTAAGATCAAGCTTGTGACAACTGGATAGAAACGATGGGGAGATTCAATCTTGAATCAACCTTGGTTCAGGAATGGAATTGACGAATACTTTTGGAAAAACCGTTCGATGTGCAAACCTTCTTTTCTCTAGCACGTCGAATGTGTATTCATTTTAAATTCAAAAAGTATCTATGATTGAAAAATACTTTTAGAAAAACCGTTCGATGTGCGAATCTCTTCTTTTCGCTAGCACGTTGAATGTGTACTCATTCTCTAATACAAAAAGTATTTTGATTGAAAATTGATCTTTCTCATAAAACCTTCGTCGTATTGCAAAACTCTTTCTTCAAGCAATACGCGATTGTTTGTCAAATCATTTTTCATCAATCAGTGAATCTCATTTCACTGGTTCACTCACTCCGTGTTGTCTTCTTTGAGACGTTCCGGTTTGAGAACAGCTAGAGCAGTACGCAAAACCCTGTCAAGGAGATTCTTAGGAATCCTACCTGATCACAGGAAGTACTTGTACTGATCAACAGGGAACCGTGGGCCATGTACCTCTATTCAACGAAATTGATCAAAGACACTTTTGTGCGCTTTATTGCTAACTGTTGTTTGCAGGTACATTTGGACGGTTGCGGTGATCGAATTGAGGAGTCATTACAAAGCCGCATGCTCACAGCATCCACACTTAATTTGAAGAAATCATGACCGGTGCATATCTACATAACACGGCTCGATATTTCATACTATGCTTCGCTTCACTTTGCAAATATCATGATCCATTAAGGCTTCCGCTACTCTGATGGAAAGATGTCATGATTCAAAAGTGTGATCATGTCGGTCCAAAAGTCACAACTTCACATGATGGCAACACAATAAAGGGTGATCCAGAGATTTCGTGGTGATGATCTCAAAAAAAGCTTGAAGATCATCAAAGATGTGGATCAGTTCAAAGACCTCCACTGAAAGTACAAAGCACTCGGACTTTGAAGTTGCACTACAAAAGCACAAAGATTGCGGAATTGAAGAATTGAAGTCTACGAGCTCAAGAACAAAGTCAAGAATAGAACGCTAGGATTCGAAATGTAAAACATGGGGTGACCTCCTTAGGGGGAGATTGTTAGGAATTGGAAATTCCATAAGTAAAGTGTCGGTCACCCCAAATATTATCTTGCATAAGTTAGCTCGTAGACATATCATTAGTTACGTTATTTATCAGTTTATTAGTTAGTTATTAGTTTAGTTTAGCGTAGTGTAACACCGTGGAGGAAGGACGGGTCTTTACCCACTGTATGCCTGATCCACAGTCCGTTAGGAGGACGTATTGTTTGTAAGTATAAATACCCCTTCCATCCATGGAAGGGGTGTGGCTTGGAATCTAACCTTTCACATTTTATTGAACCAACTCTCTACCAAGAACACCATCTCTCTACTTTCTCTCTCTAAAATGTATAACATGTATTTCCATCATCCAAGACCACCCGAATCATCAAACACAATAATATTATCGATCCTACATATTTTCAAATGGAGCATCTTCGGGAGTAGCAAAGGGATTAACTTCATCATTGATGCCAGAAACAATTCCGTGATGTACATTTGATGATTGATGATTTGTTGATGAGACAGAGTGATCAGCAGCAGGCGCTTCTTGACTTAATGATATTGAGGCTGAAGGGTTGACTTCATTCACAGGGATAGGAGCAGCCTCCGTTGATGGAATTGACATTTCATCAGCATTTGGTTCATAGTGTTCATCAAACATTGGATCAAACAATTTCTTTAAATCATCTTTGATGGAGGTACATAAGGAGTTCTTTGGAGAGGATTAGAAATAAGAGTAGAACTGATAGGACTACTTGATGAAAATTGAGTTCGGGTCGAAAATGGTTTGTCACGGAGCCATTTGACCGTCACTCATCGAACGTAATGTGAATTGTTTCCATGATATTTCGAGTTCTCTTATTATAGATTCGGTAACCCTTCTTGTTTGGTGCATAACCAACAAAAACTCCAAGATCTGCCTTTGCTCTTAATTTACCTAAGTCTTGACCGTCATTGGTTGGATAGCACAAAGCACCAAACACACGAAGGTAGGAGAGATCAGGTTTTCGTTTATGAACAAGTTCATATGGAGTTTTTCCATGAGAGGTGTGTATAAGGAACGATTTTGGGTGTAGCAAGCAGTGGCAATGGCTTCAGCCCATAGAAACATTGGAACCTTTGAATAAACTAGCATTTTTCTTGCGGCTTCCACAAGAGTTTGATTTCGTCTTTCAACTACACCGTTCTGTTGAAGAGTTCGTGGAACACTTCTTTAATGACTGATTCCAACACTTTCATAAAACTGAATTAAGTCTTTGTTAACAAACTCGGTGCCATTGTCTGTTCGAACAATTCTGACTGTATTGTTGAGTCGAACCTGAAGCTTTTTGATTAGTTTGATGATGACATCCTGAGTTTCATCCTTTGTCCTCAAAAACTTTACCCAAGTAAATCGAGAGTAGTCATCAACAACTACTAGAATGTATTTCTTCCCATTTATCGTTTTCACTCTCATTGGTCCGCATAGATCCATATGAAGGGTATGAAGAACTTCTATTACTGAATTTGTGGGTTTCGGTTTGTGGGCATATTTCGTGCTTTTACCCAATTGGCAAGTGAACAAAGATGATCTTTTTCATATTTTAATCTGGGTAAGCCTCTGACAAGATCCTTTCTGGAAAGGTTATTAATGGTGCCGAAGTTCAAGTGATTGAGACGACGATGGCATAACCATGACTTTGTTTTAGAAGCCTTTGACAGCAAGCAGATTGGAGAAGACTTCATCATGACTTCGATAGAGATGGTGTATAGGTTAGAACCACGAGTACCTCTTAATAATTCCACACCATCAAGTTCTCTAACGAAGCAAGTATGTTTTCTAAAGGCCACCTCTAGATCGGAATCACATAATTGACCAACAGAGAACAAATTATAACCAAGACCTTCCACATAATATACCCTGTAGATTACACTTTTGCCAACTACATAATCACCATAACCCATAATTGCTCCAAAATGGTCATTCCCGAATCTAACAGTCCCGATGAATTTACTCACGAAGTTCATGAGCCGCGACCGGTCTCCAGTCATATGCTTGGAACGACCAGTCCAAGTACCACGAGAACAATTTGAACGATCTACAGTTGAACACAGACAAGAATGGATAATTGGATAATTGGGATCCCCATGCAAGAATGGGTTCCACTTGGTTAGTAACAGTGATTGGAACACCCACATCAAAAATAGAAAAACCCATATCAGAAATAGAAGCAATGGAATCATTAGGAATAGATCTGATCTTTGGTGTCTATTTGACCTATTCAAAGTATGTTCACTTCTTAAATGAATAGTTCTACCAGTAGGCATCCATTTTCTAGTGGGCATTGTCTTAGCGATTGAGGACGAACTGATTGACCTTATTGCCAAAAGGTATCCATTGATAACCTATCTTACTAAATGTTCTTCCTGTGGGTTTCCCTTTGTTTTCTAACTTTCTTTTGCTTTTTCCTTTTAGCCTTCTTAGCTTGATTTTTAACATTAACAGTTTTAAGCGGGCATTTGACATTAGACAAATCATTAACACCACATTCAAGATTAGTAACAGAAACCACGCAATCATCATTACATGTTTAGCCAAAAGTAGTAGAATTCGCATTAATTATAGTACGCTTAGAGCTAACACTAGAATCAACACGATTCATTTTATTCAACTCAAACATAGTGTTCCTAGGGTGATCTTCTACTCTCTTCCAATGCACATTCTTAGCTTGCGAGGTGCTATCATTCCTTGTATTGCCTTGAGACTTTGACATGCTCGATTTAATGTCATTGATTACTCCTGTAGCGGGAATGGGAACATTAGTTGGTTTTGCTACTTTTTGCATTTCCTGTTTAGATGTGCTGGGATGTGAACTATTTGAAGGAACACTGAGGTTCACTTTCTTAATACTGGAGGTGCTGGGATCTGAACTACTTGAAGGCATACTAAAGTTCACATTCATACCGTTGGGCATTGAATGACTTGCATACTTGGCACTAGGCATAGAACAGGGTATCAAAGGATTGACTTGCTCACCTAGGGATTTAGGGCATATTGTAATTAAGCATTCTAGAAGTTCTTGAGATCGTTTGGCATATAAGCATGCATGGCTAATTTCATTATCAAGTGGTTTCTCTATTCTAGGCTGTCCTTAAGGTATGAGAAATATGTTTGAATAGCAAGTTTGTTATTTCTAAGATGAGGAGGAACATATTTCACAGACAAAGCATATTTATTACAAACATGCACCTTTGAAGCACCATTCTGCCCATTGGTCATTGGCATTTTCCCTTTTACCTGACTCTTCAGATTCTCAATTTCCTTTTGCAATGAAGTTATTTTTTCATTATTTTTGTTACGAGTGACTTTTATTGACTCAAATAACTCATTGAAATGTCGTTTAACCTTTTCATTTTCTTCTAGAAAACTCTCATTTTCCTTTTGTAAAGCATTAACCAAGTTTTGGAGATGAAAGTTTTGAGAATTCCGAGAATCTAAAGGAGGAGGCATTTGGGAGCTAGTTACATTGTTCATTTCACCCTTTAATTGAGAAATTTGGGCTTTCAACTTTTTGATCGTGTTACAGTGAGCTTGAATCTGTTCATCATGTTTGTTTATTTCAAAAACTGCATCAAACTCTAGAACATCTGAGGATATCTTGATGTTTGAGGTTTTAACATTTTCTTTGAGATGTTGATATTTTAATTGTAAATCAAAATGCTCAACTTCTAGTTTAGAAAAATGTTTTACCAAATTATCGTGATCATCCTGTTCAATTTTCTCACTTAGTTTAGAGTTTTTGATTTCAAGCTCAATGACACGATCATGGGAGACTTTCAAAGCAACAGATAATTCATGAAATTGAGAAGCAGTAATAGAACAATTAGTGGCAGTATAGAACACATCTTGGGAAATACATTCAGAAATAAGAGTCTCATTCAATGTATGCAAGTTCTTCCTCTCAATCTCATTATATTTTAATGCTCGATCATAGTCACTAACCTCAACTATCATTGCATCAAATTCCTTTTCCATTCCTTTAATATCTGAATCCATCCCCTTTTAAGACTCTCAAATTGATCTTTTAGTTGTTTAAAGAAAGGCATGACCTCAGTTAGATAGCATTCTTTTGTTTGCTCAAAACCCCTTTCCCCTTCTTATCCCGTGGGTGTGATCATTTTCTTACAAGTTTTCTCAAAATCGACAAATAGTTGAAAAATAACATATTGACTGATTAAGGTCTTGCTCTTAGTGGCAATAGTTCTAGGAACTAAATGCATTGGTGTATTTGGAGGATACACGGTCGCTGCAGGCATTTTCCTAAGGGGAGGGTTTGTTTCAACAAGATTTTAAGCTTTTTGCTTATCTAAGTCCTTTTCGAAAACTTGTTCGGTGTTAACAAAGTTTGAGGCTTAAATTTGTTTACGGAAATCCAATTTTCCTTTTTTGTAATCATGGGGTTTGACTATTATGTTATTCTTTTTGCACTCAGGATCGTTAAGCTTCTTATCCATTATCTTCCTAGATGCATCATCTAATTTTATGTCTTCCTCAGTGCACTCAATGCAACTAGGTGTCTGTCTAGGTTTAAGAATCTCATTGCCATCATAGATAACATTTTGAGCAGCCTTTGCTATCTTACCATACATAGGGTTGGGTTTATCTACAATGGGAACACTATGCTTATCGCTTAAGACTCTATGCTTAGTGACCATGTGAGCAGTCTGAATGGTATTCCCTTGTACGTACAGCTTATTTTCAAG
Organism: Chrysanthemum makinoi; assembly: GCA_910596185.1. NCBI lineage: Eukaryota > Viridiplantae > Streptophyta > Magnoliopsida > Asterales > Asteraceae > Chrysanthemum > Chrysanthemum makinoi. The sequence continues at coordinate 16,951,991 of OU343224.1, read as the reverse complement.
TTTGTTTTTCAAAGTTTTTAGATTGGAAAAATCATTCAAAAGTTTTGATTCCTTAGCATGAAATTCATGTTTAAGCACTTTAACATTTTCTTGAAGTTCTTGTTTTTGCTTAGCAGTTTTAGAAAGCTTTTCTTGTAAGGAGTTTAACTCTTGTTTTGACACTTCTTCTCTAAAATTACTTTTTCTAATAATTGTACGCATTTGGTTATCCAACTCCTGCTCACGAGTAGTTAACTCAAACTTAGCACATTGTTCGTAAATGGCAACTCGTGCTTTATAGGCATTAAGTTCAGAGATAACGAGAATCATCAGGCACATGCAGTGTATTCAATAAAAACATAGTCATCATTGACTGCAGAAGATGCATCACTTGGTACGACCTTACTTTCACTTTGTTTCACATATTGATCATATGGGACAACATTGATATTACCCATATTTTCAATATCGACTCAATAGTTTCATTTGATTGTACTTTGTCATGCATCTTTTGCACATCAACATCATCGTATAGTTTTAATACCTCAGAAATGATTTTGTCTTTGGATGGACCAGCTTGTGGTGTTGTAGAGACTTTAGGAGGGACCATTGGAGAAATGCTAGCCATGAAAATTGTTTGTGCATAGGTTCATCATCAGCGTCCGAGTCGTATGCATCACAATCGGCGACTTGAAAGGCATTCTGATGATTGTGGCCTATCTCCTGAATTGGCTGCTCATCCACATTTGCATCATATGTCTTGACATTTCCCTCAGCAAGAAACAACAACTCCTCTTCATCCAAAGCTGCACCATTATCCTGAGCTTGCACAAGCAACATCTTATCCACTGAAGTACTCTACATTCGAGGCGTTTTGGCGATGTGCATTTCCTTGCAATATGTCCCTCACCTCCACAGTTGTAGCACTTGATAGGTTTTGCGTTGTCCCCTGATTTCCAATCCTTCCCTATTGATTTGCCACATATCCTCTACGACTCCACCTCTTCCTTGTTCGTCGCCTTTCTTGAACTGCGTTGCACCATAACCTTCCCATCTCGGCGGGCTTGATTGTGTGGATTGGATGTTGTTCTGAGGTTGTTGTTGGTGTGGGAGAGAGTTCATGTTTTGACTAATCATGAGAGCCAGTTGATTAATGAAGTTTCCCACGGCATCGCATCAGCTTGTTTGACCATAGGATCAGGAATGAGTTTGTGATTACCATTACCCATGGGTATAACTTGAGATGCTTTGGTGGTAATTCCAATGTTTGAGTAGAAGGCAGTTGAATCATTTGATGAGCTTGTCTCTCCCTGGTTGGTTTTGAATTGATCAAGAATCCTTTTTTCAAACATAGCATGTCTCTCATTCTGAAGAAGCAAGGCATAGAGTTGCTCATAGTTTGTATTCTTCAATCCTTTGGTGAGCTTCACAGAGGTGACAAACTTGTGCCATTCGGGATTCATGTTGCTCACAAACTTTGAGTTCAGCTAAATGTTTGGCATAGTCATTCTGATGTTCCTCATGTCATTAACAAGCTTGTGGAATCTCACGTAATACTCATAGAAACTCTCATCTGGTTTCATCTTGAAGTGCTCAAATTCATCATAGAGTTGTGATTCTCTATCTTCCATAGTTAATTGAACCGAGAAAGAAGCATCTTGACATTATCCCACACGCCTTGGCTTGGTGTTGTGATTGATAAGATTATAGATATCTTTTGGAAGACCTTGAAGTATGATGTTAGAAGCCCGATATCGCATCGAATCTCTTTTTCTCCTTATCACTGAGCTCATCATACGTCATTGGTCTGTCTATTCCATAGATCATTGTTCCATCTGCAGTTGTATCAATTAAGTCTCTTGTAGTCTCAATCAGATAAGGTCCTTCATCAATCGATTTGAGAATGTTGACCCCATTTTCCTTTCCAAGACAGTACAATCGATTCTTTGAGCCCAAGAGTCGTAGTCGGTTCTGTCAAGCATGGGTGGACGAGTATCTGAACCAGCTGCTTGAACATCCTCGGCAATAGTGGAGATGATTGTAGGTATGTTGGTAGACATGTTTAAAGATTACACGGGATTTTATAACTCAATGATTAAACCGGAAATAGATTCTTTCACGGGATTTTACTAAATCAAGAGAAAACCGTATTACACACAAAAGTCAACCAAGTCGCTAAGAATCCTTGAACCAAGTCGCTAAGCACTAAGTTGCTAAGTAATAACAAGACAAGTCGCTAAGTTCCAAATCGCTACAAATTTTGGCAGCAAGTCGCTATGCACCAAGTCGCTAAGATGTCAAGTCGCTAAATAGCAACTCGCTAAGGTCCAAATCGCTGACACCAAGTCGCTATGAAACTTAAAGAACAAGTCACTATCAAAATTGAAAGCAAGTCGCTACCTTACCAAGTCGCTACCCGTAGTGGAGAATCCACTAAGTGTACTGTTTGTCGGCTTGTCTCAAAAGGCAAGTCGCTATGACCAAGTTGCTACCAAAACTCACTACAACTCGCTAGCTTTTACTGAAGCAAGTCGCTACCAAGAAATTCACTCTGAGAGCCAAGTCGCTACCAAGAAAAACTTTAAAATCACACTTTTCAATCCAAAACAAGCTCAACCACAGTGATTCAAGCTTACCAAATCAAAACCCAAGCACATACAATGATCCTAAACACAAAAGTACACCCAAAATTCAAACTTTAACACAAGAAATGAACCAAATGATGCAAAAACCACTAAACTTTTTCAAACTCAAAAACCATCTAAAAACCACTAGAAATCCAAGGATATGTAAGAGATGATCTAACAATGGCTCTTGATACCATTTGTAATATATTGGATTTCACATACACATCATAACATAAACACAAGAGGCGTACACAATGGTTTTAGAGAGAGAAAGTTAGAGGTTCGGGAACTTTTGTGAGAGAAAGAAAAATCTTATTATGAGCTCCAACTCTCTACCTTGGGAGGTAGAGAGTATTTATAGTCTTACAGTAAAACGCCACCTGACAGGCTGTGGATCAGGCATACAGTGGGTAAAAACCCGTCCGCCTCCACGGTGTTACTAAACTAAATACTACTTAACATCAAATAACTACGACTACGAGCTTTCTAACGATTACATATACTTGAGGTGACCGACACTTTAACTACTGGATTTTCCAAATCCTAACATCGTGATTGAAGATTTTTTGCTGCTTGTTTTTAGACGTCTTCACAACATAATAATTATGTTTAATGGTTTGAAGTTTTTACTTTAATCCGAGCTTTCACGATTTCGTCGCTCAAACTAGAAAGGAGTATTAGATAATAGATTAGATGACCTAGACCCGATTCTGAACTTTAGGCTCATTAAGATTTATTGTTATGTCTGATGTAGTGTATAAACATTGAGGTTTTATATCAATCTAACACATAGTAATTCATAACTAGCGATAGCAATGTGGAGGTTTTGCAATGAATTAACCGTGTGTATAGAATTGATCTATGTTTAAACGAATGGTCTATGTGAAGGTTTTGCAATGGATAACGTTTGCCAGCTCTCCAAATTTCTGACGTTGAATGAAGCCATGCTGGCCCATTGTAGATGGCCTAATAAGTAGTAATAAACTTCACTAAAGGACACGTTTTATATCTCAATGATACGAATGAATTAAATTTCAATGCGCATTCAGTTAAGTTGCCTTTATTAAATAAGCTACATCATATAAACCTACTTAAATTTGAGCCATCTTTATTTTCAAGATGAACCCTCATCTCACCCACATACCCGTCTTCTTCTTGTCTATCTTTTCTCCTATTTCACCAAACATAAAATCATTTATTGTTTGGTGTTTATGTTGCTAATTGGTTCTATCAATGATTTGGTATTCAATGAAGTAGGAAAAAAAAGAGAGAAAAAGAAGAGAAGGGATGATGAGCAGGACATAGGTTTATTTTGAGACTAATATGGTTCAAAAGTGGGTTAAAAGGTTCCTAAGCCAGTTCACAGTTGCAACCAAAGGTTCAAACTGAGATTAAAACAGCTCAAAAGGGGGGGTCGCAGTTTAGTGAACTTTCTAGGGTTATTTTTGAAAGTTAAATCCCTTAAATGGTCAAAGTAAAAAGTGTAGAGCGATTAGTGTAGGAGATTATCTCACGGAGAAAGCCTCCTCGATTCATCACTCCAAGTTGTATGTGTTTTTAGTTTTTACACACACTATCATTTTCATTATTTAGTGATTGTTAATATTGATGCTTATTGTAATTTGTTTATAGACTTAATAAAGTGATTATTACTATCATATTAAATAAAAGTAGAGTAGTTGTTAGCAAAGATTAAGTAGTTAAGGAAATGATGTTTGTATTTTCCCCAAGATAAGCTGTTTATCTGGCTAAGAATAAGAAATCCTAAACAACCGCTAACTGATTATACATTTCTGCTAATTTTATAAGTCTAATTTAGCAAAATAGACAAACACAAACATACAAAGAAACAAGTTTTTGGTGCTTGTGTTCATTGTACTTGAGATATCATAAACGAACATGTGTATTTACGAATTGTAAAGTTTTATATCTCGTTAATACTGAATAGGTTACAATAGAGAATATATAAGCTATACAAATGGGCCACTAATATACAAATAAGCCAAGACTACATGCAACCGGGCTTGATCCATTAATAATCCGCTAACAGCCCTCCGCAGTTTGAACGAGAGAGGAACAAACACTCAAGCTGGAGCGAAACTCATCAAACAAAGTAGTGGGTAGGCCCTTGGTGAGGATATCCGCATACTGATAGCGAGATGGAACATGAAGATCACGAACATGAACAGTAGCCATCAAATCACGAACAAAGTGAATGTCAATCTCTATATGTGTTGGGAATTATACGTTTGAGTTGATAAGACAAAAAGAGTGAAACAAGAGGGACTTAATACGACAAGAAGGAAACCTACAAAAAGATGGAAGGACTTGCTTGCAAAAGAAGTTTTATTTATTAGTCCTTAGTAGAGATTTGTAAACCCTAATCCTCTAGTATATAAAGAGGACATGGGGTGTAGGTTTTATACATGTCTTCAATAATGTAGTCGACTAAAAGTGTGTGTGTGTCCTAGGCGTGTAGTTTCTTGTAAACGCCTAGGTTATTAGTTTAGTTATTTAGACGTGTTCCTATAAACGTCTAAGATTAGTTAGTGTTAGTGATTGAAAACCTTGTGTCAATAACAATTATGTTTTGATTTATCCGCTGCGTATTGTCATTGTTATTGTTAAACCCCAAGGCTCAAAACGATCTAAAGGAGTTCTAACAAACTCCAAAATTGGTATCAGAGCTTGGGGAGCTCGTTACCTAGGGATTCACAAGGTTTCTTGGCGAAAAAGAATGAAGAAAATCGATTTTTTGCAAAATTCGCAACTTTTCTGCAGCACAGTTTTCAAGAGGGTATAACTTTTTAATGAACCGTTGGATCGGGCTAAAATTCGAACTGGAGCTTCTTGGTATATCTATATTTAATCTCACCGAAGGGATTGTTTATATGAGCTTTCAATTAAAAGTTATAAGCTGTCGAAGTCTGCTGATGAAACTAAAAAAAAATTCATAAGGTTACTACAGGGCTGTTTTCAAACAGTGATAACTTTTTCGTTAACCGTTGGATCGGGACGAAATATTGGGTGGACGTGCTCTATATAGCCATCTAACGTTCCACCGAAGGGATCTTCGATCTGAACTCCCAGTAAAACGTTATAAGGCGTCGAAGTTGGCTGCCGAAGAAGGTTTTTCTGTTAATCGTACTTTTGGGAATTGACCTTTTAGAGATGTGTGGGGACACAATACAACTTGGTAAGAATTAATAATCTGGTTCATGATCTTGCACATGGTATTCTCACTTTTTATCCATGATTGGTTGATTCAATATTTAACCTCGTATAAATTGATGAAGTGGGTCAGTACTATATTAACTCTTGTTCGTATTTTTGTACTGCTGTTGGTACTTGCTGTTGGTACTTCTTTAATTATCATGTTATCTCTTTGCATGAGTACCGACTTGTTTTCTCTATAAAGTATTATCATAATGATCGGTGGACGATGGTATATGTGCATGATATATTAAAGATTGCTATACTTTTTTGATGGGTCGGTGACTAAGTTTTGGTACAAGATCGACAAGCATAGATTGTGGAAGGTACTGCACAATAAAACTAGGGTTTTACACACCCTAAAATTCGACAACTGATTGTCAAGCAGGTATTCTTCCATGTGTTTAATTGGTTGCTACACGTGTTGATTGTTGGTGGTAGTATCTCCCAGAACAGGGTTAAGACAATCAATGACAGTAGCAATACCACTAGGTGGTTACCGGATATCACTTGGAATCGTGTGATCATTTTCCAAAGTAAACTATTCGACCCTAATGCCTAGGTATCACGAATATCTACTTGGGATAAGACCAAATGCAGTTAGAGAATTAGGCACAATTTTATAACCCTTTCGCTAATAAGTGTTTACGTTTTCTGTGTGTGTTTTTCATGCATAATCAGATCTCCTATTTATAGGAGGTTACTCTTAGCTAGTCAAATGAAATTATGAGTATTAATCGGCCCATTAATAGCCTCATAATTATCCCCATTATAGCCGTTAGTGGTTACATGACCAATTAAGCGTGGTTATTAAGCGGTTGTAGCGCCATTTAGCGTACTTTAACACTAGCAAGTACTTTAACACTAGCGTACTTTCATACCATTAACTTTCACACTAGCAGTACTTTCATACTAGCATACTTTCATAGTGCTATCGGTGGATACACTTTGCCTGGAAACATCTGCTTATCGCTGGAAACCTTGCTTATCAGATGGAAACCACAAGCAATACTTTCCACTAGCGACTTTCCACAAACAGTACTTTCTACTAGAACTAGCAATACAAACCACTACAAGAGTCAGGGTGTTCATGGACCTTATGGGTGTACACTCCGTACCTCCTAACCCATTACAAGGTGTGAACTAATCCCACAAGTGCACCAAATTTTCCAACAATCCTCCCCAAATTTAGTTCACTTCCTTTGCATGAAAATAAACATCAAACAAAACATGTGCATAAATGAAAATGTCCTGAGGATTGAATTTTCATCTTAGTAAATTACACGTTTTAAATATTCGAGAATCAGGGTGTTCTAAGAATTGAACCCTTCAACCCATTTGAATACCTGAAGATAAAATACACACAAGTTTTCAAACACTTATCGCTCGACACTATACAAGCCATGTGTCCATATCCAAATTCATAAATGTTGTTAAAGCTAAAAGTCCAAAGCTTCCTGAAGCGGCAAAACTTCAACATTTACATAGGTGGTTCCTCTTTATTCATGCTCCTGCCAAGCACTTTTTCAAAGAAAAATAACCATTAAGAAGTAAAGACTTCATCCTCCTTTCAGCAGGTTCTGAGCACAACCTTGGGATGTAAATAAAACATGTTCTCTAGTCCACTGAATGTTCAGATTTCCACATTGAACTCAGCTCCTAAGTTTCCTCAGGAGGGAGTTGGGTGTCCTAGCATTCAGTGACTAAGTTGGACTTAAACCCATCCCTTTAGCAGACTTTATAAACAAGTCTCTAGCCAAACCCTTCGTCAAGTGATCAGCTAAATTCTGTTGAGATCTAACAAACTCTATAGATACCACCTCATTCATGATAAGCTCACGAATCATGCTATGTCTGACACCTAAGTGTCTAGACTTACCATTGTACATTTGGCTATAAGCCTTAGCCAATGTAGCTGCACTATCACACCGGATAGAAATAGGTGCTATAGGTTTAGGCCACAATGGAATCTCAAGGAGCAAGTTTTTCAACCGTTCACTTCTTTACCGGTGATAAAGCCACAAATTCATATTACATTGTTGAACTGGTGATGCAAGTTTGTTTCTTGGATGCCCAAGAAATTGCACCTCCACCAAGTAGGAATACCCACCACGGTAGGCGAATTGTCTTGATTTCGATCCAACTTGCATCAGTGTATCCTTCCAACACTGATGGGTAACCATTATATGAGAGACTATAATCCATAGTTCTCTTCAAATACTTCATTACCCTTTGAACCTTGCGATGATGAGCACTAGGATTACTAGTATACCGCTCAATTTTCCCCTTTGCAAAACCAATATCGGTCTTGTACAAGTCATGGCATACATCAGGCTGACCAATCACCCTAGAATACTCAAGTTGAGATCGCAGCCTTGCCATGATTAGGCATTAGCTTCTCACAAGTATCCATAGGTGTACTCACTGGAGTACAATCAAAGTAATTGAATTTCCTCAATACCTTCTCAATATAATGAGACCGAGAGATAGAAATTCTATTACTTTCATGTTTAATCCTTATACCAAGGATAACATCAGCCTCCCCATGTCTTTCATGGAGAACCTTGATGACAAAAATTCCTTTGTCAAGTCAACACGATTTTGGTGGATGCCAAAGATCAACATGTCATCAACATATAGACAAATGATGACTCCTTTACCGGATTCATCAAATTTGCTATATACACATTTGTCGGCTTGGTTAAGAACATAACCACTAGACAAAACCACTTCATCAAATTTTTGATGCCATTGCTTAGGTGCATGCTTAAGTCCATAAAGAGACTTAATCAGTTTACATACTGATGAGTGTCTAAATACTCATCATTTTTGTACAATATAAACTGCAAAATCATCTGAAAACACTCAAAAACGCATCAAAATGATAAAAATATCACAAATCAGTGTTTTATGTGTTTTTAATGCAAAAATATCAAAATCAGATGAAAAACGTATCAAATTTGCAAAATTGGCAGTTTTAGTCCCCCAAGTTTCAAAATTTGTCAAAAACAGTCCCTGGTATATCTAATTAGAAAAATGTCATTTAAGGTCCATGGGATTCTAAAGTTGTCAAAACAAACCTTTGAAATGAAAATTTGCAAAATTACAACTTTGGTCCCTAAAGTTTGAAAAATGTCATGTTTAGTCCTTGGAATTTTCAAAGATGGCAAATATGGTCCTTATATTATTTGAGATTGTCAAAATCAATCCTTGGATTACAATTTTCAGAATGAACAGATTTGGTCCCTGAAGTTGCAATTTATACACTTTTGGTCCTTGTGCTAATAAACCAAACCGGACCCTAGTTATTATCTTGGCCCAATCCAATACCCATCCAACCCAATCCACAACCCGTCCAATATCCAACCTGCCCAATCCATACCCGAGTCAAACCCACAACCCATTGGTCAAAAATAACACACCCGCGCTTTTTCCTCTTTCTTCTCCACTTGTTCACTTGCTTGCCTGCAAAACCCAAGCAACCCATTCCCCCAGCTCACCTTCACCTTTCCCCTGTCCCCTCTACCTCCACCAATATCCAAATATCATTAATTACATCACCCCTCAAAACACTCAACCAACAAGCGCCTAATACTCATTTCCCGCCAAAAATAGTTTCAATGGCCAAGATTACTTTAAGCCATCCAATGGCTTAGAAAGATGGTGGGAATCAATCAGAAGCATGTGAGAGAGCTTTTGTTATAAAAAGGAGGAAAGAGAAGCAAGAAAGAAGCCAAGTAGTGTAGTTTAGTTTTAGTTAATGTCGTTTTAATAATTTCATGTTTTCCTGTGTATGAAAAAACTTTCAAGTTATTGTTTAAGTGTTTTTGAGTATAAGTGATCCTTTATCAATAATAAATTTCAAGTTTCCTTTCCATTCTCAGTTTATGTAACATTTGAATTTCAAAAGATTCTCATGTTAAATTGAATGTTGTTACCAGTTGTTGTTAAGTTCTCATAAGCTCATATAAGCTCTCTCTAAAGCTCTCATAAGCTATTAGATATTTTCAAATTCAATTTATATTCAAAGTTCAAAATTCACAAAAATTCCAAGAAAATAGTGAGAAAATAAAAAGCAAGGGAAGATGGTGCTAAAGCTTGTTGCAGAGGTTGAAATGGACTAGTTTAGGTTAGTATTGGGTTCTGGTTTTGGCCTGCATAAGCTGGACACAGTGGTAGTAAGATTTCTCATTCTCATTTTCTAGTCATATTGCAGTTTTTACTTGTCTGTGTATCTGTGGCAATTCTTAGTGTACACTTGTTTATAAAGTTGTATTTAGGTCTATGTAACTCATTTTAATCAGTTAAACAAGTTGGATCAGTACTTAGCTTAGTTTTGATTTCTATTCAATGTTTTAAGGTGTGTTTGGATTTGCAGCTAAATTTATCTTAGAGGGGTATGTAGTGGTTAATGTCTGTTTGGTCATGCTTGTTTAGTCATTTGGAACCCATTCCAGTCTTACTTTTGTGCCTGCAAGCTCATAAGTCAATTTTTCATTTCAACTGATCTTGTTTCATTTACTGTTGGAATCAGTAGTTAGGATCTTGAATATGGTTTAAAAAGTTGATAAGCTAGCTTGTTTAAGTCTCATTTCATCATATTTCATCCATCTCTGCCTTTCATTTGCATTTGAATCTCAGTTTAGTCAAACTCCAAATCTGTTTTTTTTATTAGTCAAACATGCTAAAGTCCATTTTGAGCAGAACTTGCAGCTAATGCATAGCCTTTATTTTAGCTAGTTAGAGTCTGATATTTGGCACAATTGCAGTCTTCTAGGTGGTCTTCAAGACCATATTTGTAGTTTTAAGCTTTAGCTTATTGAATAAGTAGTTAGAGTAGCTTAAACATAGGGTCCCTGTTTAGCTGTTACTGCATCAGCAGCCCTGCTCCACTTTTGCATTTTTGTTTTGCTCTGTAACTGCTTCATTACTAGTCCTTATTTGCTGAATATTGGTACACATGTTCTCTGGTTGGAGGTGTTGAGATTCCCACTGTTGGTTTTCCCTTTAGCTTATCTGATAAGCAGTTAGAATAGCTAAAACGGTAGGGTCATATCACGATTGTGCTTATTATGGCAGTTAGCTTTATCATTGGTAATCAGTGTTTTAGGTGTTAGGAGTAGGTGCTATTAGTTGAGTTAGAGTAGTTTTAGCATGCATTAGCTTATTTGATCAGTTGGTGTACTCTGGTGCTTATTTGCTTATTTTCATAATGCTTATTTAGGATTATTTGCACTACAGCTTCAGATTCTCCCACATAGGCCCTAGTTCTTATATTTTTCTCTGCTTTAGAATAATATTTTAGATTTTCCCTGAAATTTTCATAATTTTTAGACACTGTTTAGTATTTTTCTTATTTAAAATCAGTTTTTAATCATTTTTAATTAGTTTAAATTGCAATTAATTGGGAAAAAGTTCCAAAAAAATAATTTTTCAATTTTCTTAAGTTTAGATAAATGTAAAAAGCTTAAAAAGTATTTTTCCATAATTTTCTTGGTTTTAATAGTATTTTCTAGCATTTTAATTAGTTTTAAATAGTATTAAATTAATAATAAATATATAAAAAGTGTGAAAAATATATTTTCTGTTTTAAAATCAGTTTTATCATATTTTAGATTTTTCTAAATCTTAATTTTATTTTTCTAGTCTTATTTCATATTTTCTTTTATTTTAGAGTATTATTAAATAGTTTAAAATAGTTTTTATTTAATAATAATTATATAAATAGTCATAAAAATAATTTTTCTTTTCTAATAATTTTCTAGTATAATTAGGATTGTAAAAATGTATTTTCTATATCCATAGGTATTTTCCTTCTTTATTTTCACGTTTTATTTTGTACGTTAACGTAGTTTTTAATTTAAACGTAAGTTTTAGGTTTTAAACGTTCATCACTTTAAATATAGTGATAGCGTTTATTTAATATCTTTTATCTTTTTAATTTTCTTAATTTGTATTTAAGTCGCTTTGTTATTTATTTATAAACCTTTTTCTCGAGTGTAATTATTCATCATAACTTTTATCGATCACTATCCTTAGTGATCATTCTACCGTCTGATCTAGTGTTTGCACACCATTGAGTCTCCGTGGGACTTAACGACCCGGGAATCCACTGTATTCTCCAGGACTTCATTGTATTTATGTTTTAAGCGGTTTTAAGTTCTTACGGTCCATTCACAAGTGGCGGTTTGTGTGAGGTAGCTTGACTGTTTTAAAGACGTATCAAATTTTGGCAAGCCATTGCGCTTGGGACTAAAACGCCAATTTTGCAAATTTGATACGTTTTTCATCTGATTTTGATATTTTTGCATTAAAAACACATAAAACACTGATTTGTGATATTTTTATCATTTTGATGCGTTTCTGAGTGTTTTCAGATGATTTTGCAGTTTATATTGTACAAAAATGATGAGTATTACAAAAATAATGACTACACTTTTGGGAAAGTAAATCCTCTTTTCGATGAAATGTCTGAGGCGTCTGAGAGACCATCACGGAAGCGGTGGAAATTGCTAGCTCTCAGAGCACACCACTTGTCCCACCTCTGTATTCTATCTTATCTCTTCCATCATGTGATGATGATTCTATCCTCACTGATGAGATTCATGATCCAAAAATCATGAATTCTCCTTCTGACAATGAGGAGTTAATCATGATCATCATCATGATTCTCCTTCTTTTCTTCACATACGGTGTGACTTCTCCATGTCTTAACTCCTTCGGGAGTGAGGACACTATCTTTGACCCCGGCATTTTCAGTTATCAATTTTGAGCCGGTTCTATGTATATCTCATCGGTGTGGAACTTTCACGTGCTTCAAATGTTTATCCAAACATCTTGAATGAAAGTCCGATGGAGATTGTTCCTTCCACTTTGCTTCCCCATGAACCAATTAATTCGGGTCGAAAGTCAAGCTAGCGACTCGGAAAACAAAAACAGTAGCACGCACAATATGGGTTTTCACCCATATTTCTGACTTCTTTCTATTTTCTACCACCCTAAGTGTGGGGGAGTTGCCCCACATGCTATATATATATATAAGTAAAAAAAAAAAAAAAAATTCTCTTTCCAAATAATGGTCGTAGTATTTCCCTTTTACGTTCTTTGTTTCGGCATAACCGCGGTACTTTGAATATTGAGGGCAATATTCATTTCTAAGTGTGGGGGGAATTCTCACGAATTTCATGTATTATCTACCCAATTCCCCCGTTTTTGGCCAAAATTTTTTGGAGTAAGTGTTTTACACTTTCTCATTTGGTTATCAGTCCGCCATGTTTGATAGACAAAAGGATTGGCTAATCCAGGAGCAAACGGCTCTTGGTAAAGATTTCTCAAATCCGTTTATATGGCTTGCAATTTGCCCAAAATTGTATGGTATTCACCTCACCATATCCTAAAAAGTGAAGAGTTGGCTAGCCCGCAAGGTTATGGCTTGTGGTAAAGGCAGTGGAAAATCCATAATTGGTATTCAGCTCACCAAAGATAATCCTGATAATTTATCTAAGAGTTGGCTAGTCCGAAAGTGCGGCTTCGGTAAAGACAAATCAAATCCGTTGAAAGCTGGTGGTTTGCTCAAAATCACATGGTTATCAGTGTACCATGGTTCTTACTTGAACTGAAACATTTGGCTACTCCAGAAGTAATGGCTTTTGGTAAAGAGATTAAAATCCATTATGATTTCTCAAATCATTGCTAGGGACTAGCAATATCTCAGTGTGGGGATTGATGAGTGTCTAAATACTCATCATTTTTGTACAATATAAACTGCAAAATCATCTGAAAACACTCGAAGCATCAAAATGATCAAAATATCACAAATCAGTGTTTTATGTGTTTTAAATGCAAAATATCAAAATCGATGAAAACGTATCAAATTTGCAAAATTGGCGGTTTTAGTCCCCAAGTTTCAAAATTTGTCAAAAAAGTCCACTGTATATCTAATTAGAAAAATGTCATTTAAGGTCCATGGGATTCTAAAGTTGTCAAAACAAACCTTTGAAATGAAAATTTGCAAAATTACAACTTTGGTCCCTAAAGTTTGAAAAATGTCATGTTTAGTCCTTGGAATTTTCAAAGATGGCAAATATGGTCCTTATATTATTTGAGATTGTCAAAATCAACTTGATTACAATTTTCAGAATGAACAGATTTGGTCCCTGAAGTTGCAATTTATACACTTTTGGTCCTTGTGCTAATAAACCAAACCGGACCCTAGTTATTATCTTGGCCCAATCCAATACCCATCCAACCCAATCCACAACCCGTCCAATATCCAACCTGCCCAATCCATACCCGAGTCAAACCCACAACCCATTGGTCAAAAATAACACACCCGCGCTTTTTCCTCTTTCTTCTCCACTTGTTCACTTGCTTGCACCAAAACCCAACCAACCCATTCCCCAAATTTCCACCTTCACCTTTCCCCTGTCCCCTCTACCTCCACCAATATCCAAATATCATTAATTACATCACCCCTCAAAACACTCAACCAACAACTGCCTAATACTCATTTCCGCCATAAAAAATAGTTTCAATGGCCAAGATTACTTTAAGCCATCCAATGGCTTAGAAAGATGGTGGGAATCAATCAAGCATGTGAGAGCTTTTGTTATAAAAAGGAGGAAAGAGAAGCAAGGAGAAAAGCGAAGTAGTGTAGTTTAGTTTTAGTTAATGTCGTTTTAATAATTTCATGTTTTCCTGTGTATGAAAAAACTTTCAAGTTATTGTTTAAGTGTTTTTGAGTATAAGTGATCCTTTATCAATAATAAATTTCAAGTTTCCTTTCCATTCTTAGTTTATGTAAAATTTCAATTTCAAAAGATTCTCATGTTAAATTGAATGTTGTTACCAGTTGTTGTTAAGTTCTCATAAGCTCATATAAGCTCTCTCTAAAGCTCTCATAAGCTATTAGATATTTTCAAATTCAATTTATATTCAAAGTTCAAAATTCACAAAAATTCCAAGAAAATAGTGAGAAAATAAAAAGCAAGGGAAGATGGTGCTAAAGCTTGTTGCAGAGGTTGAAATGGACTAGTTTAGGTTAGTATTGGGTTCTGGTTTTCGCCTGCATAAGCTGGACACAGTGGTAGTAAGATTTCTCATTTTCATTTTCAAGTCATATTGCAGTTTTTACCTGTCTGTGTATCTGTGGCAATCCTTAGTGTACACTTGTTTATAAAGTTGTATTTAGGTCTATGTAACTCATTTTAATCAGTTAAACAAGTTGGATCAGTACTTAGCTTAGTTTTGATTTCTATTCAATGTTTTAAGGTGTGTTTGGATTTGCAGCTAAATTTATCTTAGAGGAGTATGTAGTGGTTAATGTCTGTTTGGTCATGCTTGTTTAGTCATTTGGAACCCATTCCAGTCTTACTTTTGTGCCTGCAAGCTCATAAGTCAATTTTTCATTTCAACTGATCTTGTTTCATTTACTGTTGGAATCAGTAGTTAGGATCTTGAATATGGTTTAAAAAGTTGATAAGCTAGCTTGTTTAAGTCTCATTTCATCATATTTCATCCATCTCTGCCTTTCATTTGCATTTGAATCTCAGTTTAGTCAAACTCCAAATCTGTTTTTTTTATTAGTCAAACATGCTAAAGTCCATTTTGAGCAGAACTTGCAGCTAATGCATAGCCTTTATTTTAGCTAGTTAGAGTCTGATATTTGGCACAATTGCAGTCTTCTAGGTGGTCTTCAAGACCACATTTGTAGTTTTAAGCTTTAGCTTATTGAATAAGTAGTTAGAGTAGCTTAAACATAGGGTCCCTGCTTAGTGCATTCGCATCGACTGCTCCACTTTTTGCATTTTTGTTTTGCTCAGAATTGCGCTTCATTACTAGTCCTTATTTGCTGAATATTGGTACACATGTTCTCTGGTTGGAGGTGTTGAGATTCCCAATCGTTGGTTTTCCTTTAGCTTATCGATAAGCGTTAGAATAGCTAAAACAGTAGGGTCATATCACTGATTGTGCTTATTATGGCAGTTAGCTTTATCATTGGTAATCAGTGTTTTAGGTGTTAGGAGTAGGTGCTATTAGTTGAGTTAGAGTAGTTTTAGCATGCATTAGCTTATTTGATCGGTTGGTGTACTGGTGCTTATTTGCTTATTTTCATAATGCTTATTTAGGATTATTTGCACTACAGCCTTGATTCTCCCACATAGGCCCTAGTTCTTATATTTTTCTCTGCTTTAGAATAATATTTTAGATTTTCCCTGAAATTTTCATAATTTTTAGACACTGTTTAGTATTTTTCTTATTTAAAATCAGTTTTTAATCATTTTTTAATTAGTTTAAATTGCAATTAATTGGGAAAAAGTTCCAAAAAAATAATTTTTCAATTTTCTTAAGTTTAGATAAATGTAAAAAGCTTAAAAAGTATTTTTCCATAATTTTCTTGGTTTTAATAGTATTTTATAGCATTTTAATTAGTTTTAAATAGTATTAAATTAATAATAAATATATAAAAAGTGTGAAAAATATATTTTCTGTTTTAAAATCAGTTTTATCATATTTTAGATTTTTCTAAATCTTAATTTTATTTTTCTAGTCTTATTTCATATTTTCTTTTATTTTAGAGTATTATTAAATAGTTTAAAATAGTTTTTATTTAATAATAATTATATAAATAGTCATAAAAATAATTTTTCTTTTCTAATAATTTTATAGTATAATTAGGATTGTAAAAATGTATTTTCTATATCCATAGGTATTTTCCTTCTTTATTTTCACGTTTTATTTTGTACGTTAACGTAGTTTTAATTTAAACGTAAGTTTTAGGTTTTAAACGTTCATCACTTTAAATATAGTGATAGCGTTTATTTAATATCTTTTATCTTTTTAATTTTCTTAATTTGTATTTAAGTCACTGTTATTTATTTATAAACTTTTTTCAGTAGTGTAATTATTCATCAAAACTTTTATCGATCACTATCCTTAGTGATCATTCTACCGTCTGATCTAGTGTTTGCACACCATTGAGTCTCCGTGGGACTTAACGACCTGGGAATTCACTATATTCTCCAGGACTTCATTGTATTTGTGTTTTAAGCGGTTTTAAGCTTTTACGGCCCATTCACAAGTGGCCGGTTTGTGTGAGGTAGCTTGACTGTTTTCAGCACAGATCACATACCTTGTTTTCATTGCCAGGCATGATGAAGCTTTGAGGTTGGTTCATATAAACCTCCTCATCCAATTCACCATTCAAGAAAGCTCGTGTCTTCACATCCATCCGATGAATAATCGACAGTGAATAGATGCCATAGCAATCGCGATCCTTATGGTACCGATAAGAACCACGGGGCATAAGTATCAAAATAGTCTATCCTCGACTTTTGTTTAAAGCCCTGAATAACTAATCTAGCCTTGAACTTTTCAATAGTTCCATCTACCTTCATTTTCTTTTGAAAATCCATTTGCAACCTAGAGGTTTGCAACCAGGAGGTAGATCAACCAACACCAAAGTGTTGTTCCCCATGATGGAATCCATCTCATCATTGATTGCTTCTTTCCGTAAAGCAATATCCTCGGGACTTCATTGCTTCTTTAAATGTCTTGGGATCATCCCCAACAATGAAGCAATAGGAGTATTGTTCGAGACCTCATCCTTGGTACCTTCAACTAAGTAGAGTTGAAACTCAGGTCCAAATGACTTTGGAGTCCTGACCCTTTTGCTTTTCTAAGCACGGTTCAGTTGTTGAACCACAACCTCATCGGGGACCACCGATGGTTCATCATCGAGGACCTCGATACACCCTGTTATCGTTCCATTAGGAATCCTCAGACTTGGTCTAGGGATTGATGATAATCTATTCTCATCAAAGTTTGCATCCCTTGATTCAATTATGGAGTTAATTGAAACATATTCATTAGGTTCAATAACATAGAACCTATAAGCCTTGGAATACTCAAAGATATCCAACAAAGATGCACGATAAAGCCTCTTTCACCCAAAGTTTTCAACATTGGATCGGGGAGTTTACAATGACCCTACAACCCCAAACCTTGAGATAGTTCAAGTTGGGTTTCCTTTTAGTCCAGAGTTCATAAGGGGTAACCTTGTTCCTTTTGTTGGGAACCCTATTTAATAAATAGCAAGTTGTTAACATAGCTTCACCCCGTAAACCCTTGACTCATCTGAATAGGACAACATGGAATTAACCATATCCTTCAAGACCCTGTTTTTCCTTTCGAAATACCATTTTGCTAAGGAGTATAAGGGCATCGTTTCATGGATTATACCAACAGATGAAAATACAGTATCCATGTACTCACCCCCTATCAGTCCTTAATCTTTTGATCAAAGACCCAAGTTGTAATTCAACTTCGCTTTAAACACTTTGAATCTATCTAATGCTTCATCCTTGGAATGTAACAGATAAACATAACAAAACCTAGAAGCATCATCAATAAATGTCACAAAGTACTTCTTGTTCCCCAAAGAGGAAGTGGCATGCAAATCACACAGATCACTATGAATAAGCTCCAAGAGATTAGTCTCACGACTAACACCCTGAAAAGGTTTCTTGGTAATCTTGGTCAACATGCAAGTTTTACACTTTTCAGTTGTCCATGTCAAAGGTTGTGATCAACCCATCCTTAGACATATCTTGCAACCTTTTATAATGAACATGGCCAAGTCTAGCATGCCAGGGTAGAGACACAGTCGAGGTGGTCACATAGGTTTGAATTTACACTATCGGTGGAAATAAATGCACTATCGATGGAAATATTAAGCTAACATTTGATTACATAAATAACCAAAGCCAATAAAAACACAATGCTAAGAAAGCACAAATTTATCCGACTCAATAACTTGTTTATAACCATGATTATTCAAAATACTACTTGAAACCAAGTTCTTCCTAATATCAGGAACATAAATAACATCAAACAAAGTTACAATCTTTCCTGAACTAAACCTAAGATCTACACAACCACGACCATGCACCAAGGTCGTTGACTCATTTCCCATGTGAAGAATAGAACCATCATTCAGTGACTCATAAGTCTTGAACTAGCTTCTATCTTTACACACATGAAGCTGTTGCACGAGTCAACCCACCACGCAACATCATCATCCGCACATAAAAGATTGATACATATGTAACATAATAAATCACGAAAAGACTTATTAAACATATTCTCGACCTTTCAAAGTGAGTTGGTGAACCACCACTCCCGAACCATTAGTGCACGATCCATTGGGTTTACCACCAACTTTAACACCCTTTGCGGTCCTTTTTAATGTGACCAGTCTTGCCACATTTCCAACAAGTAGATGTTGCCTTCTTGTTGGGATCTGCCCTTGTGTTGTCATGATATTTGCGTTTGCCTTTGTTGTCATTATACCTGGTGGAGTTGTTATGCTCCACCATATTGACAACAGATGCACCAACGGCATTGCCGCTCTTTGGCTTGTCATTATCCCGCATCTTGAGAGATTCCTCAATGCTTGAGATGACCCAACTCAACCGAGAGTTAACTCCTCTTATTTATGTTTCAAGGTATGCTTGAAATCTTTCCAAGAAGGAGGGAGTTTGTCAATGACACAAGAGACTTTAATGGCCTCATCCATGTTCATATTGTGTTGTGTAAACCTTCCAAGTATTCCAAGAAGTTCATTGTATTGTTCCATGACCGGTCTTGAATCAGTCATTTTGTAATTTGTGAAATTACTAACAAGAAACTTCTTACTTGATGCATCCTCACACATATATTTGGCATCCAAGGAATCCCAGTTCTTTGAAGATTCAAAGTTCTGATAAATATCAAACAGAGAATCATACATACCATTGAGAATAAGACCTCTGCATATGTAGTCATCATTCTCCCATTTGCTCCTCCTCCTAATCGCTCCCTTTGTAGCATCATCCCCATCATCAGGAATAGGAGTGGTAAGCACATACACCACACTCATGCTTGACAACAAGAAGTGCATCTTCTTCTGCCACCTCCTAAAGTCTACCCCTTCAAACTTGTCTAGCTTAGCAAAGTTTGAAGCCATGTGTTTCATTGCAGCGGTTGCCATTGATTATCACAAATAGTTTACTTTGATTGTTGGTGGTAGTATCTCCCGCAGGGTTAAGACAATCAATGATGTAGCAATACCACTAGGTGGTTACGGATGTCACTTGGAATCGTGTGATCACTTTCCAAAGTAAACTATTCGACCCTAATGCCCGGGTATCACGAATATCTACTTGGGATAAGACCAAATGCAGTTAGAGAATTAGGCACAATTCTATAACCCTTTAGCTAATAAGTGTTTACGTTTTACGTGTGTGTTTTCATGCATAATCAGATCTCCTATTTATAGGAGGTTACTCTTAGCTAGTCAAATGGAATCATGAGTATTAATCGGCCCATTAATAGCCTCATAATTATCCCCATTATAGCCGTTGGTGGTTACATGACCAATTAAGCGTGGTCATTAAGCGTTGTAACTGCCATTTAGCGATACTTTTAACACTAGCGATACTTTCATACCATTAGCGTACTTTCACACTAGCGGTACTTTCATACTAGCGACTTTCATAGTGCTATCGGTGGATACACTGCCCGATGGAAACTTGCTTATCGATGGGAAACCACAAGCGGTACTTTCCACAAGCAGTACTTTCTACTAGCACTACCAATACAAACCACTACAAGAGTCAGGGTGTTCAAGGACCTTATGGGTGTACACTCCGTACCTCCTAACCCGTTACAAGGTGTGAACTAATCCCACAAGTGCACTAAATTTTCCAACATTGATATGGTATTTCTTTTATGATGAATTGGTTTCTGTTTACAAGATGAATTGTGCACTACAAACCTTAATTACCTGCTGCTACTGGATTGGCCATTATTTTGGATGGTGCAAGTTCAACATACTGATGTTATCTATCCATATCTGCTACTTTACACGAAAGTCTTTGCTTGGACGAAAGTACTGTTCGACCTTCAAAGTACTGCTTGTGGTCCTAATTTTGTATTGTTCTCAAAGTACTGCTTGTTATAGTTTCAGTTGCTATCTACAAAGTTTGTACTGCTCACTAGTGTTACTACTACTACGTATGTTTTTGTTACTATTCATGATGTTGAGGGTTTAAGTATGAAGGCTGGAGTGTTAATCACTACTAATGAGTTCTCTACACATAACACTTCATCTTCATCAAGTGGTACTTATGTTCAACCTGAATTAGGTGCTCCTACATTGCTTGTTTAATATTAATGCTACTCGTTGAAAGTTTATCCTACTACGATAGTTAGTGGCTCATTGGAAGAAGTTGAGTGTTCTAAAGAAAGTGAAACGTGTGAGCCTAGAAACATTCATGAAGTTATCAACACAGGTTAATGAAAGAAGACGACATCGGTTCTTGTTTTCGGCTGAGAAACAAGGTTATTCTTCAAAGTAAGGTTGTAGTTTTCATTCGCGGTAAGGTCGTTTTATTGGAGGTTAATCAAAATCTGTTTTGAAGGATTATTCATGTTGTCGAAGTTTTTAAAGAGTTTCGTTTAAAGCTTTTTTTAAATCAAGAATACCACATGGAAAACGTTTTGTAATTTGCATGAAAACACCAAAGATGAGCTGTGGTGGATCCTTTTTGCATGCAAATTGATATCAACAAATGGTTTATTACTTCAAAGGTTTTTTGTTTTACAAGGATAATGTTGGTCACATGCAGTATATGATAACAATATTTTATTGTCAAGTGGTCTTTGTAATTCGTATGTTGTTAAATTGAGGATTAATGCATGATTCATAAATTACCTCGTAATGCTTTTTAAGGTTGGGAGTACGAGGAGATTTAACACAATGATTGGATTTAAGGAGAAAAATATTCAATTTTTAGTGTTAAATTTTTGGGAACAGGACAGAAGTTTTTTATTCTCATATGGTTTTGGACTTGAGGGGAAGTCGGGCATGATAAGTTTTTGGTACTGAGATTTTTGGTGACACACACAGGATATTTGGTTGTTATACACAGACAAGGAGTTTGGTTTTCGGATACGTTCTTAAAAGTGTTAAAAAGCTGGTTTTTGGATTTACTTGAAGAATTGATTACGAAGGAGGTAATTTATCACTTATTTGAAGGTGAAGTGGAATTACTTGGATACGTGTTTTATCATACCTTTTAGCAGGAGGTAACTTGTTCGTGCTTCAATGATTATGACAAAGAATTGACATAACACTTAAAGGAGTGACGTTATTGTGCTCAGTGATTATCGTAAAGAGATTGAGGTCTCCCTATACATAGGTATACGTTCAATGTCATCTATAATGCAAGATATAAGATACAAGTTTGGGTTATTCTACTTCTTCATCAAATTCGTTATATTTGGTTTTCTTCACACGTGATCATTACAAGGAGCTTACAGATTTGAAGAATCATTTGATGTTCATGCATCACTCAAGGTGAAGTGTTTGATTCTTACTACTATTGATCATTATTACTACTGCTAGTTGGAGTTTTCTACTATTTTGGATTCATTTTTAGTAAGCATTTTGGTGTTCTTCATGGAGGGCAATTCAAAATATTGGACGGCTTAGATTGGAAGTATGATATTGGTTCGTGGTGTTCAAGATCATTATTTTCATACATTCCCTATTTGGATAATAACAAAAAGGGGAAGAGATGTTTGAGTGGCATGGCATGGATTAAGGGGAAGATAAAGGAAGAGATACTTGTTTCATTCATGGTGAGATCCCTGATCTCAATTTCTCTACTTCGTCTAGGGAAGTTCGTTCAAGAATGGTTTTGTCATTATCAACTAGGGGAAGATTGTTGGGAATTATACGTTTGAGTTGATAAGACAAAAAGAATGAAACAAGAGATACTTAATACGACAAGAAGGAAACCTACAAAAAGATGGAAGGACTTGCTTGCAAAAGAAGTTTTATTTATTAGTCCTTAGTAGAGATTTGTAAACCCTAATCCTCTAGTATATAAAGAGGACATGGGGTGTAGGTTTTATACATGTCTTCAATAATGTAGTCGACTAAAAGTGTGTGTGTGTCCTAGGCATGCAGTTTCTTGTAAACGCCTAGGTTATTAGTTTAGTTATTTAGACGTGTTCCTATAAACGTCTAAGATTAGTTAGTGTTAGTGATTGAAAACCTTGTGTCAATAACAATTATGTTTTGATTTATCCGCTGCGTATTGTCATTGTTATTGTTAAATCCTAAGGCTCAAAACGATCTAAAGAAGTTCTAACAAACTCCACAATATGTGTGACACACGATAATTTTTCACTTATTATTAAATAATAAAAGATAATTTATTATTACTAAGCATATGTCATTAAGCATGCATAAGTTTGACTGATCATTCGAGTGGATAACTCGCATACTGTAGCCTGTTGCATTTCGTTTGCATTCATTACATAATTTGAATATTGTAAAATAATTGTTTTATGATTAAAATTGTAAGACGAGAGGGTATCTCTGTAAGTTATAGGATTTCACAAACACATCAAACCAATAACATATGGGGAGTTTACAAGTTTTAGAGAGAGAAAGTTCTAGAGAGAGAAAGGGAAGAGAGTTGGGAACTATGTGAAACAAAGAAAAAT
The DNA here is from genome assembly GCA_910596185.1 of Chrysanthemum makinoi. NCBI lineage: Eukaryota > Viridiplantae > Streptophyta > Magnoliopsida > Asterales > Asteraceae > Chrysanthemum > Chrysanthemum makinoi. Next base: position 16,928,616 of record OU343224.1, on the reverse strand, counting down.
GGTATTGAAGCTCCAACCCTCTACCTTGGGAGGTAGAGGGTATTTATAGTGTCTTACAATAAACGCCACCTACGGGCGTGGATCGGCATACATGGGTAAAGACTCGTCCGCCCTCCACGGTGTTACTTAACTAACTACTTATTAACATAACTTGACTACGACTACGAGCTTTCTAACGAATACATATACTTGAGGAGACCGACTCTTTAACGACTGGATTTTCTAAATCCTAACAATCTCCCCCTAAGGGAGGTCACCTCAAATTACACAGAATACAAACAGATATTACATTAAGATTGTTCTTGGATTCTTGTTTAAGTTCATTGCTCTGTAGCTCGTAGTCTTTGATTCTTTATGTTTTGCATGTTTGGATAATTCAAGTGGAGGTCTTTAACTGATCCACGTGGCGATGAGTTTTGAGCCAGCTTTGAGATCATCAGCTTGCATAAGTCTCTGACTCTTCCATTGTAGTGTTGACATTATGTGATGTTGTGACATTGGACCGACATGCTCACATTCTGGATCATGATTTCTTTTCGTCAGAGTAGCGGAAGCTTTAGTTGATTCATGATATTTGCATCAGTGTAGCAGAAGCATGGAGTGAGAATATCAGAGTCATTGATGCACTAAACATGATTTCTTTTGAAATGAATGTGATGTGTGAGCATGTGGCTATGGATTGACCTCTCCATTCTGATCAGCTGCAAACTTTTGGTGTACACGCATACAACAGTTAGATATAAAGCGCACGAAAGTGTCTTTGATCACTTTCGTTGAATTGAGGTACACGCCCACGGTTCCCGTTGATCGATAAGCAAAGTACTTTGTGATCGTATAATTTGAAGAATCTCCTTGATAGGGTTTCGCAGCTGCTCTAGCCGTTCTCAAACCGGAACATCTCAAAGAAGACAACACGGAGTGAGTGAACCGCGAATTTGAGATTCACGATTGATGAAAAGAAATTTGAAAACAATGTACTGCTCAATATAAATTGTTTTTGCAATACCACAAAGGTTTTAAGGAAAATCAATTATCAATCATAAACACCTTTTTTTTATTTTGAAATATTAATACACAACCGATGTGCTAGAGAAAAGAGTTTTAAGCACAACGACCGGTTTTTCAAAGGTATCCGTCAATCCATAACCTGAAGCAGGATTGATTCAAAATTTTGAATCGCCCCATTGTTTCTGTTCAGTTGTCACATGGTTGATCTATTGGATAGATCTCACATGCCACCTACCAAGAGCTTGTTTGATGTTGGCTCTAGAAGGTTTTTCATCTTCATTGTGAATATGTTTGCATACCACTCAGATGTTCTGGCAATACCACAAGGATAATGCGTAGGACTCTTAAAATATATTCTCTCTTTCCACATTGTGTGAAACAGAGAGTCTTCATTGATTGTGTCCTTAATGAGATTTATTGATGATCTCATGGCTCTAGACTCAATTGTGTACATTTGGTTCCTATGCCGAAGACTAGGGAGAGGGTCTCCTTCTTCAATATCAACCATCTCTAAGAGAAAGTCGATAGATACTATAGGTTCCCCTGTGAGAATGAAACAAGTCCTTTTAAGAGGAACTTGAGTAGCTTGGGAAGATGTAGTGCAGTGCGTCCTTTGGGTCCATGACGTCTTGACTTCAATACCGGTGTTACCTAGGTAACAGCCAGTAGCATATGAATTGAACCCGGTTTCTGCCCTAAGGTTGAAATAATGGAGGGCTATTTCTTTTCACCCTTTTAGCATTTATTTCTTTTTCATTCTTCAACCCCTTCAGTGCTTACCGAGACTTCATTACTAGAACCTTGTTGGGTTTATTCCAGTTCTAGCTCAATCTCAGTTCGCACTCTTCCCATATCTCACTTTACTCCTTTTTTTTATCATACCTAAGGACTCTACACTATCTAGTGTATTGTCCCAGGGTAGATCCCTCCGGCTCTGGCGGGATCGTGGGAACAAATACCTAACCTAACCATCCTTATATCACCATACATAAAGTAAATTTGGTCGGTCTTTTTGGTTTTGTTCATCAGCCATTGGAACCAATTGAAAACCATTTGACAATCAATCCAGGTACTTGTGATATATTATCAAAGCATTTTGTACATGAATCGTTTATGATATTTTAGAAAACGGCTCCCCCTCAACATGTGCATCGTATATTTGAAATTAGTTTAACACATGGAGGCAAGAGGAAGAATTCCCTTCTTTGATAAATTATTTTCTAAAAATATCGACATTACTTTCCCGATCAAAATCAGTGTTTTACATACAGTTAAAGATATTTTCGAGAAAGAATGTGGTTTTAAAAAATTTGCTCCCCCTCAATATGTGCATCTGATTTTGAAATTGTTTAACACATATTAGGGAAAATCTGCACCTAGAGACAAATCAATCATGTTTCAATCCATTTTGATTTGATATAAATGCTCTCCCTTAACATGTGCATGGAAAATTTGAAATCGTTTGGCACATGCAGGGAGGAGAGCTTGTTAATCATGTATAAAACCATTTATCTAATTATCAGTTTAAATCCAATTTAAATCACAAATTCTCCCCCGATCTCAATTTCAAATCCTTTGAGAGTTGTGATTTCTATTGATTTAAATTAAATTTTGAGAGCTTTTGAGGAGAATAGTGACTTGCTTTTGAAAAACATTTTGACTGATAAGGGTTAGATTTTGATACTTTAAACTCCATTGACAATCATGCATAAATATCTTTTGAAAATATAACATTAGCCAAGGTCTTGAATCAATTGTATAAAAATTGTTCTTTTTTTTTATTTTCCAAAAGTAGACCTTGCTCTTTTACGTGCTAATTGTTTGAAAAATAACATTTTGATTGAATTGAAATCATTCTCCCCCTCAATCAATGACATGAGTTGTTGATTGAGTGTTAGAGAGTTTGACAAAGATAAGCCCGGATGATTTTCAAGAATAGAGTCCGAGGTATTTTCAAAGCAATTTTGTTTTCATTAGATGACAAATATTTTTGTAAGAATCATTAGACGGAAAAATATTTGGAAAGAAAACATTTGTTTTTTTGGTGAAAAACATTTCTTTTAAGAATCAGAGCATGAGATTTGAAAAATAAGATTAAGCATGGCTATGTTCTTTCCTTTTAAAACGGGTTATCGAAATGACAATAAATCACCATATTTCTCCGTCTCATTTTTTTTAAAGCAATTTATGTACATTCGAAGAACATCTAAAAACCCGTGACATTCTTTGAATGTCAACACAAAGTCCGTAGATGATATCGAATTTAAGAAAAACATGACAAAATAACAATACTTTTGGGATTTTTCAAGATTTTCTAATTTTTATGGACTTCGAAAATTTTATATTTTTCTATTTTCTTTTGAGGGTTTTGAAATTTTGTATTTTGTTTTTTGAAAAAATATGTACAAGAGATAGATGAACAAAACCATTTACTCCTCGTATTCCTCTTGAAGGCGTTTGAGTGTTTCCGGTTGAAGACTCTGTAGACCAATTCGTGGAAGGATAAACTCAAAACGTTCTCTAGGAAGAGCTTTGGTGAAGATGTTCCGCTAAGCGGTATTCAGGTCCTTACAAAATAGAGTTCCACCACACCTTTTTCCACTTGTTCCCGAATGAAATAATGTCGAATGTCGATGTGCTTTGCTCTTGAATGTTGAACGTTGTTGCAAGAGAGAGCAATGACACTTTGTTATCACAATACAAAAGGATTTTATTGAATTCAAAGCCATAGTCAGATAATTGGGATCTCATCAATAGGATTTGAGCACAACAAGATGACATGGCTATGTATTCAGCCTTTGTAGAGGATATAGAAGTACTCATTTGTTTCTTTGAAGACCAACTCACAAGCTTATCACCCAAAAACTGAGCTTCTCCAAATGTACTTCGACGTGTATCTTGACATCCTGCATGGTCAACATCTGCATAGGTTGTTAGTGACATACGGTGTCCTTGGTACCAAAGTCCCATGTTGATGGTTCCTTGGAGATACCAAAGACCCGTTTAACCACTTCAAGGTGCTTTTTGGTAGGCTTAGCCTGGTATCTAGCACACATGCATACAGAACGAATATCGCTCCATCGGTCTCTTGTGAGGTACATCAGAGATCCAATCATACTTCGATATTTCGTTTGATCTACCATCATCCTTGAGTGGTCCTCATCCAGTTTGGTACATTCCACCATGGGAGTGTCAACGGTGTCACAAGTGTCAAATCCAAATTTCTTTAAAATTTCATTTGCATATTTAGATTTATTAATAAAAATGCCTCCGGGACTTTGTGAAATTTGTAATCCCAAGAAAAATGACATTTTTCCCATCATTGACATTTGAAATTTGGAGCCCATCTCCTTAGAAAAATGGTCACATTCATTGGGGTCGGTCGAGGCAAAATTATATTATCAACATAGATTTGAGCGTGAATTAAATGTTTTCACGACTTTCACGGTGAACAATGTCGGATCAACGCTCCTTTCTTTGAATCTAGTAGATAGAAGAAACTTTGATAACGTATCATACCATGCCCTTGGAGCTTGCTTCAAACCGTAAAGAGCCTTCTTTAAGCGATAGACATGAGTAGGATGCTCTGGATTCCCAAAACCTTCAGGTTGGCTGACATATATGACTTCTTTAAGATCTCCGTTAAGAAAAGCCGTCTTTACATCCATCTGATAAACTACCATGTTCTTACTTGAAGCATTAGCCAAGAAGATTCTGATTGCCTCGACACTTGCAACTGGAGCAAATGATTCTTCAAAGTCAATACCCTCCTCTTGACGGTATCCTTTTCCAACCAATCGAGCCTTGTTCTTTAATACATCACCATGCTCATCAAGTTTTACTTTGAAGATCCACTTTAGAGCAATGATCATAGCACGGTCGAGGCGGTACTAATTCCCATTCATCTAGTCGATCAAACTCATGAATTTCTTCTTGCATGGCATTTAACCATTGTCTTCATTCCTTGCGGTTTTAACGTCTTTTGGTTCGACCTTGGACAAGAGTGGAAGAAGCACCATAAGGCATCGGTTGCAAGTTGTTTACGAGTGGATACTTGGAGAGGGATTTCCAATACTGTTGTCCAATGGATGATCATGTGTCCATTTTCTAAGGTGTTCGTGTGGTTGTTGTTGAGGAATTGAAGTAGCAGAGTCGTTTTCTCCTGATGAAGATGGTTCTGATGATGGTTTCGGAGCAAATATGTTCTCAAAGGGAGCATCTCCATCATAGGTGCCAGAAACAATTCCATGATGTACACTTGATGATAGATGAATTGAAGATGATACCAAGTGATCAGCAGCGGGTGCTTCTTGACTCAATGACATAGAAACTGAAGGGTTATCTGCATTGACAGGGATAGGGGCAGCCTCTGTTGATGGATTAGACAGATCATTAGCAATTGGCTCATAGTGTTCATCAAACATTGGATCAAATAATTTCTTCAAATCATCTTCAGAAGGTGGTACATATGTAGTTCTTTGGTGAGGGATCGTATACAAGAGTAGAACTGATGGGACTACTTGATGAAGGTTGTGATGCGGGTCCAAAACTGGGTTGTCCTAGAGCCATTTGACCGGTCAGCTCATCGAACGTAACGTGAATTGTTTCCATGATATTTCGGGTTCTTTTGTTGTAGATTCGGTATCCCTTTCTGCTTGGTGCATATCCTACAAATACTCCAATATCCACTTTAGCTTTAAGTTTGCCTAAGTCTTGGCCCTCATTAGTTGGATAACACAATGCACCAAACACACGAAGGAATGAAAGATTAGGTTTTCGATTGTGGACAAGTTCATATGGAGTTTTCCATGAGAAGTGTGAATTAGGGATCGATTTTGAGTGTAGCATGCAGGTGGCAATGGCTTCGCCAGAGAAACATTGGAACCTTTGAGTAAATCAAAGAATGTTCTTGCGGCTTCCTTAAGAGTTCGATTTAGTCTTTCAACTACACCGAAGTTGAGGAGTTCGTGGAACACTTCTTTGATGACTGATTCCAACACTTTCATAAAACTCACTAAGTTCTTTATTAACAAACTCGTTCCATTGTGCTTGGATGATTCGACAGGTTTTGTTAAGTCGAACTGCAGGCTGTTTGATAAGTTTGATGATGATATCTGGAGTTTCATCATTTGTCCTTAAGAACTTAACCCAAGTAAATCAAGAGTAATCATCAACCACAACTAACACATATTTCTTCCCGTAAATATTCTGCACTCTCATGGATCCACATAAATCCATGTGAATGGTATGAAGAACTTCCATAACTGAGTTTGTAGGTTTGGTTTTTTGGGCATACTTCTTGCTTTTTCCCAATTGGCATGCTGAACAAAGATGATCCTTTTCATACTTTAGTTTAGGTAAGCCTATTACTAAGTCTTTTCTGGAAAGATCATTTATGGTGCCGAAGTTCAGGTGATTTAGACGACGATGCCATAACCATGACTTTGTTTTCGAAGCCTTTGACAACAAGCAAATTGGAGAAGACTTCATCATATCTTCGATAGAGATGGTATATAGGTTTGAACCACGTGTTCCTCTTAAAAGTTCTCTACCATCAAGTTCTCTAACGAAACAAGTATGTTTTCTGAAGGCCACTTCTAGATCAGAATCACAGAATTGACTAACAGAGAATAAGTTATGACCAAGACCTTCAGCGTAATACACCCTGGAGATTACACTATCACCAACAACATAGTCTCCATAACCCATAATTGCACCGAAATGATCATTCCCGAATCTAACATTCCCGATGAATTTACTCACAAAGTTCATGAGCCTTGACCGGTCTCCGGTCATATGCTTGGAGCGACTTGAGTCAGTACCCGTAACAATTTGAGCGATGCGGTTGAACACAGACAAAAATGGATAACTGGATAATTGGGATCCCCATGCAATAATGGGTTCCATTTGGTTAGTAACAATGATTGGAACATCCACATCGGAAGTAGAAACAATGAAATCATTAGGGGTAGATCTTTGAGCTAGCGTGTGCATTAGACCTATTCAAAGTATGTTCACTTCTTAAAAGAATAGTTCTACCAGTAGGCATCCATTTCCTAACGGGCATTGGTCTAGATAATTTAGGGCACAACTCATTAAGATTGAATTTTTGGCCAGTAGGTATCCATTGATAACCTACATTACTAAATTTTCTTCCTGTGGGTTTCCAATTTTTTCTAACCTTCTTCCACCATTGCTTTCTAGCCTTCTTAACCTGTTTTATAGCATTAACATTCTTAACTGGGTATTTAACCCCATTACTCACATCATTCACAACACATTCATGATTAACACCCGAAATCAAACATTCATTACATGTTTTGCAAGTAGTAGTAGAATTCGAATTAATTACAGTACGCTTAAAGATAATACTAGAATCAACACGATTCGTTTTATTCAATTCCAACTTAAAGTTCCTAGGGTGGTCTTCTACTTTCCTCCATTGATTACTCTTAGCTTGCAAGGTCATTTCTTGCTCTGTATTGCCTTGAGGCTTTGACACCCGCTTTGGTGTCACTTTTTACTCCTGTAGAGGGAATGGGAACATTAGTTGGTTTTGCTACCTTTTGCATTTTAGGTTTAGAAGTCTTTGGGATCTGAACTACTTGAAGGCACATTAAAGCTTACATGCTTAACCTTAGGCACTGAGTGAGGCATATCAAGATTAGCATTCTTAAAATAAGGCATAGAACAAGGCACAACTATTTTATCCTTCTTACCATCGGATTTAGGGCATGTTGCTCCTAAGCATTCTAACAACTCTTGAGATCGTTTGGCCTGAATGCAAGCAAACCTAATTTCACTATCAAGGAGCTTATTTATGAAATCCTCCTCTACAATTTCACGGAGACATTCTAGACAATCCTTAATGTGAGTGAAATAGTTATGAAACACCAGTTCGTTATTTCTAAGATGAGGAGGAATGTATTTAACTGTCACAGTATATTTACAGTCTGCAGATGACTTTGATGCAACATTCTCATTAAAGACAAGTGGCATTTTCCCTTTTACCTGACTCCTCAGATTCTCAACTTCCTTTTGTAAAGGCGTTATTTTTTCGTTGTTCTTGTCACGAATGACTTTCATTGAATCATATAACTCTTTAAAGTGTCGTTTAACTTTTCATTTTCTTCTAGAAAACTCTCATTTTCCTTTTGTAAAGCATTAACCAAGTTTTGAAGATGAAAAGTTTGAGAACACTGAGAATCTAAAGGAGGAGGCATTTGGAAGCCAGTCACATTGTTCTTTTCACCCTTCAATTGTGAAATTTGGGCCTTCAACTTTCTGATCGTGTTACAGTGAGCTTGAATCGTTGTCACGTTTGTTTATTTCAAAAAGAGCATCAAACTCTAGAACATTTGAGGATGTCTTGATGTTTGAGGTTTTGACATTTTCTTTGAGATGTTGATATTTTAATTGCAAATCAAAATGTTCAACTTCTAGTTTAGAAAGATGTTTTGCCAAATTATCGTGATCATCCCGATCAATTTTCTCATTTAGTTCTGAGTTTTTGTTTTCAAGCTCAATGACACGATCATGGGAAACTTTCAAAGCAATAGTTAATTCATGAAATTGAGAAGCAGTAATAGAATGCTTAGTAACAATAAAAAACACATCTTGAGCCACACAACTCAATACTAAGTTCTCATTTAAGATATGCAGATTCTTCCTTTCAATTTCATTATATTTGAGTTCCCGTTCATAATCATTGACTTCAATTATCATTGCATCAAATTCCTTTTCCATTTCTTTAATATCTGAGTCTATCCCCTTTTTAAGACTCTCAAATTGACCTTTTAATTGTTTAAAGAAAGGCATGACCTAAGTTAAATAGCATTCTTTAGTTTGCTCAAAACCCTCTCCCCTTCAGTTATCCCAGTAGGTGTGATCCTTTTCTTACATGTCTTCTCAAAATCAACAAATAGTTGATAAACAACATACATACTGATTAAGGTCTTACTCTTGGTGGGAATAGATCGAGGAACTAAATGCATTGGTGTATTCGGAGGATACACAGTTGCTAGAGGCATTTTCCTAAGGGGAGTGTTTGTTTTAACAAGTGCATTAGCTTTTTGCATATCTATGTCCTTTTCCAAAAAAACTTGTTAAGGGTTAATAGAGTTTGAGGCTTAAACTTGTTGAGAAAATCCAATTTTCTTTAGTGTAATCATGGGGTTTATACGTTATGTTTTGCTTTTTACACTCAGGATCCTTTAGCTTCTTATTCATTTTCTCCCTAGTGACTTCATCTAATTGCCTATCTTCCTCAGCGCACTCAACGCAACTAGGTTTCTGCCTAGGCTTAAGGATTTTGTTAATACAAATAAACCGTAAAAACGTTTATTAATATTTTGCGATCTCTTTGTGTTTTGTTGATAACAAATGTAATGTTATCTTAAGTCAAATTATAAGGATACATGTTATTTTTGTAAAGCATTTACATATAGCCATTTAAATACAAAAATGTAATAATTAAGCATTTGTTGTAATAGTTTATTAGGATGGGTAAAAAATATAACCCATGGACCATAACCCATGGATCTTAAACCCATACCAAAGAAAACTTGATACAATGTATACTTAGATACATTGAATCTAGAGAAAACCCATGGACCAACCCATAACCCATGACCCATAACCAAAAACCCATGGGCAAAGAGGAGCGTACCACGGATCCCTAGGATTACACTAGCGGATCCCAAGTGGAAGGGATCCGTGGGATCCGTGGAACAGAGGAGAAATTTGCCTATAAATAGAGAGCCATTTCTTCATTCTAACTCACCCCTCTTCTTACTAAATCTCTCATACACTCTCATTCTCTTCTAACATATAGATCACTTGATCTAGAGAGTTGTTCTTCTTTCTTTCTATTTGTGATCCTCATATAGGTCCTTCTCTAAGGCGAGATCACGAGCATTCTACAAGTCATCCAAGCAAGGGGTCCTTGATTGATTTGTCACTCCAAAGATTTATGTAGCGAAAATCTTGTATTTGATATTTCACATATTTGTTGTGTAATAGTTGTGTTGGTTTGGTCCACCGTTCTACGGACTCGGTATCTAGCTTTGTACGGAAAAAGTGTAAGCAACGTTGTGAAGGCTTCTCCGCCAAGTGAAGGAGTTTGTTGACATAGTGCTTGAACTCTCGAGTAGGTGACTCGGGAGTGGAGTAGGGCAAGGAAGGTGACCTTGTAGCCGAACCACTATAAATCGGTTGTGTCATTTCTATCCCTTAACTTTATCTATTTGCTTGCATTATCATTAGATCTATACGTTCTCAACATCCATACGATTTCACATAATATCGAATCTAAAAGTTTTTGAAATCAACTTAAAATCGGCAAAACTATTCAACTCCCCCTTCTAGTTTTCCACAATTGGCATCAAGAGCTAAGTTTATAAAAGTTTTAAAATAAAATTGTATTTTAAAAACTTTTCGATCACTATGGGTTCTGAAAATTATAAGGAAGGGCAATCTATGCAATGACCACCACTACTTGAAACTAATGGTTTTATATATTGGAAAAATAGATTCGAAACATATGTGAAGTCTAAAGATATTGATCTTTGGTACATTATTGTTGAAGGTGATTTTGAGGCTACCTCAAATGATGATAAAGGAAATTTAGTTCACATACCTCATGATAAACTAAATGATGAAATGAAGAAAAAGCTTTCTAAAAATAGTGAAGCAAAAATGGTTTTATATAATGCTTTACGAAAAAGGAATTGAAAGAATTTCTATGCTTAAAACCTCTAAAGAAATTTGGAATTCTTTAGTTGTAACTCATCAAGGCAACCAACAAGTTAAAAATAATAAAATTGATTTATTTGTTCAACAATATGAACAATTTTCAATATCGGATGAGGAAACTATAGATCATTCATTTGCTAACTTTAATACTATTATTACATCTTTACAAGCACTTGATGAATCTTTCTCTAGCCGTAACCATGTTAGGAGATATCTAAGGGCACTTCCATCGAAGTGGAGATCCAAGGTGACGGCAATCAAAGAGTCAAAAGATTTGACAATCCTCACCCTCGATGAACTCATAGGCAACCTAAAAGTCTACGAGCTTGTCCTTGCTAAAGATTCCGAAGCCTCAAAGGTGAAAGAGAAACACAAATCTCTTGCCCTTAAAGCCAAAAAGGCTTCGAGCGATGAGGAGAACTCATCTTCGAGTAGTGACGACGAAGAGTACGCTATGGCGGTAAGGGACTTTAAAAAGTTCTTTAGAAGAAAGGGTAGATACGTCAAACAACCGTATGATGATAAGAAAGGCTTTCGGAAAAGCAAAGAGGACGAGAAGCCAAAGGATGATCGTAATTGCTTTAAGTGTGGGGACCCAAACCACTTTATTAGTAAGTGTCCCAAACGGGATGATCAAAAGGTGTTCGTGAGCGGCACGTGGGGAATGAGCGACGAGGAGGATGAAGAAATTTGTCTTATGGCAAATGACGAGGTATGTCTTGAATACTATAGTAGCTCATCACTTCATGACGACTCATTGCATAATGAATATGATAAACTATGCAATATTAGCTTAAAACTAGTTAACAAAAACAAGCTTTTAAAGAGTCAAAATAAACGTTTAGATAAAGAAGTCATAGAATTAAAAGCAAAACTAAAACGTTTAGAGAAAGGTAAAATAGCAAGTGGTGAATGTGAACTTTACGTTCAACTTCAAACACTAGTGGATCACTTAGATTCTAAAATTGCTAGAATGAGCACGAACACTTTAGATACAATACTCGATAAAGTTAAAACTGGTAACAATCAAAAGGGTCTAGGTAGTCAACAACTTGATCCATCAACTAGTGAAAGTAAAGAAACAAAATTTGTTAAAGAACTAGAAAAACCAGCCATTGTTGTGGCGGATCCCACGGATATCCTAAAAAGGGAACCGGTTAGTGTAGAAAAAGGGATCCGTGGATCTGCTGTAAACAATAATGTAGCTTCTTCATCTAGAACTGAGTTTGTCATAGTTAATAGGAAGAAACCAAATCATGTCACCACTAGACAACCACCTCCAAAATATAATCCTACTTTTGCAAGAAACAAAGCTCCATCTTTTCAAAACCTAATTCATTTAGGAGACCTAATAACGTTTACCCAAAAAGTAACCATCAAATGGGATGGAATCAAAACATGCAAAACGGTTTTCCTTTTCAAAACTTTGCTCCATGGAATGCATACTCATCTTATCCATACATGTCTAACATGAATGGAATGTTTAACACTAATGGACCCATGAACAAATGGGGACCATACTTTTGAGTTTATTATTGTTTTAGGTGTGCTTAAAGGTCGACCTAGACCCCGATGAATGGGTCAAGGATAGCAGGTGCACAAGGCACATGACCGGAAATAGGGATCTATTCTCCACATATGAATCCATTAATGGAGGTAATGTGGTGTTTCGAAATAGAAAAAGTAGAATCATCGGTAAAGGTATGATTTCTAACAAATCTCTAACCATTAACGATGTGTGTCACGTAGAAAACCTAAACTTTAATCTCTTAAGTATAGGACAAATATGTGATAAAAAGTGCAATGTACTTTTTACCGAAACCGTAGTAAGATACTTAAATATGGCATAACCATAGGAAGAGGAATTAGGAAACATGGAGTCTATGTCATTAAAATCGGTAATGAACCTAAAGACAAAATTTGTCTTACCTCTATGGATGATACTTCGACCTTATGGCATCGAAGATTGGGTCACGCCAACATGCGACTTCTTCAATCGCTATCATCCAAAGATCTAGTAAGAGATCTACATAAGTTAAAATATGAACATCATTTTTGTGATGCTTGTAATGAAGGAAAACAAGCTCATTCGAGTCATAAAGCTAAAAACATGGTGTCCACAACTAGGTGTCTAGAATTACTTCATATGGATTTATTTGGTCCATCCGCTATCCAAAGTTATGGAGGCAACTACTACACTTTGGTAATAGTGGATGACTACTCTAGGTATACATGGACAAAATTTTTAAAGAACAAAACGGAAACCTTTAACTATTTTGAAATATTAAGCAAAAAGATCCAAAGACAACTAGGAAGTCCCATAGTGTCTATTAGGACGGATCATGGTAGGAATTCGATAATGAAGTGCAATTCGGAGCTTTTGTGACGCTAATGGTATTACTCACAACTTCTCGGCTCCACGCACTCCACAATCGAATGGGGTAGTAGAAAGAAAGAATAGAACTCTACAAGAAATGAGTCGAACCATGCTTAATGAACAATCCATACCTCAAAAATTTTGGTGTAATGCCGTTGATACTTCAACGTATATACTCAATCGAGTCTTGATTAGACCAATCTTAGGAAAAACTCCATATGAGTTACTTGGAGGCAAAAAGCCTACGTTAAATCATTTTAGAGTCTTTGGTAGTAAATGTTTTATTCTTAACACTAAAGATTACCTTACAAAATTTGATCCTAAATCAACCGAAGGTATCTTTTTAGGTTATTCGCCAAATAGCAAAGCTTACGTCATATTAAACAAAGAAACAATGAAGGTAGAAGAGTCATTAAATATAAAATTTGATGAAAGTCCACCCAAACCCTCTCCACCTCTTGTCGATGACGAGATTATAGAAAGTGAAGCCATAGTAATAAAGAAAAAGATAAGTGAAGAAGAAGAACCTCTAAGTGATGAAATAGTAAACATTAAAGAGTCCAAAGATCACCCCGTAGATAAAGTCATAGGAAAACTAAACGAACGAACATTAAGATCTCAAGTTCAAAACCAAAGTAGCTTGTTTTGTTTCGTTTCAACCTTAGAACCTAAGAATACTTCTTGCGTATGCTTGTGCTAATGATCTAAAGCTTTATCAAATCGATGTCAAAAGCGCTTTTCTAAATGGTGTCATAAATGAAGAAGTATATGTAGCTCAACCTCCGGGCTTCATTGATTTTGAAAAACCCAAACATGTGTATAAATTAAAGAAAGCCCTTTATGGTCTTAAACAAGTCATTTCTAGTTAAACACAACTACACCATGGGGTTAGTTGACAACACACTTTTTACTAAGAAAAGAGAGTCACATATAATCATAGTACAAATATATGTAGATGATATTATATTCGGATCCACTTGTCAAGACATGTGTGATGATTTCTCTAAAATCATGCATGACGAGTTCGAGATGAGTATGATGGGAGAACTTAGTTTCTTTCTTGGTCTACAAATAAAACAAGTAGAAGATGGTATCTTCTTTAATCAATCTAAGTACATCAAGGAGATGTTAAAGAAATTCGGTCTAGAAGAGTCAAAACCAATTAGGACTCCAATGTCATCCGACACCAAACTCACAAAAGATGACGACGGAGAATCCGTAGATAATACTAAATATCGTGGCATGATAGGTAGCCTTCTCTACCTCACGGCAAGTAGGCCGGATATCATGTTTAGTGTTTGCTTATGTGCTAGGTTTCAAGAAGACCCCAAAATATCACACCTAGAAGCCGTAAAAGGATATTTAGATATATTAAGGGTACAACACAATTAGGATTATGGTATCCTAAGGGCACGGGAGTAGAAACAATTGTATATGCAGATTCGACCATGCGGTGATTACGTTGATAAAAAAGTACAAGTGGGGTATGTACTTTTATGGGATGTTGTTTAACATCATGGTTTTCTAAGAAACAAACGGCACTTGCAATATCAACAACGAAAGCCGAGTACGTCTCCGCCGGCAAAGCATGCCAACAAGCACTATGGATGAAACAAGCGTTAGTAGACTACGACATCCATCTAAGCAACATAGCCATCCTATGTGACAACAAAGGTGCAATCGATCTAAGCAAGAATCCGGTATTTCATTCTCGCACAAAGAATATAGAGATTCGTCATCACTTCCTAAGAGACAATGTTCAAAAGGGGAACATCTCTATTGAGAAGGTAGCATCCGAAGACAACATAGCCGACGTCCTCACCAAACCGTTGAAGCGGGAACAATTCAACCTACTTCGTCTTGGTCTTGGTCTAATGGAACAAACGTCATAATTTAATTGACTCTACAAGGTATGTAAACACTAGCCTTCTTCTTTCTGAGTCTAGGATTTCTATTTCATGCATAACTCACAAACAATACGGGAATTTTCAAAACCCAAGATGAGCTTTTTTTTACTTATAATTTTCTTATTTTTTAAGCCTACTTTCACAATGTTTTCTAAAAGGATGATACCTTCCCATATCAATTTCACAAAAGCAATTTCTCACGTCTAGGACAAATCGCTTTTCATTATTAATACAAAGTAAAAACCCGTTTTCATTGCATCTCATGTCTTTTGAATGCTAAAGGGGACACATAACTAATATGTGTTTTCGGTTACATTCATTTAAGCAACAATGAATTAGGAGCATTGATAACACAAAATTACGTACTCATGTACTAAATATGTGTTTTCGGGTTATCTCAATAGGATGCTTTTACACTTCTAGTTTATTTTCTATTCCTTTTAGGGGTCGAGATAACCGAAACTCCAAATAGTTTGCATATAGGCAACACTAGGCAAGAATGTTTCCAAAAGGAAAATTTTGTGTTGCAAACACCGACCCACGGATCCCAAATTTATCTTTGGGACGGATCCCTCAAGGGAAGGATCCGTGGGATCCGTGTAACGTTTTTTCAACTTCTATTCTTTCACTTTGGATGAAAAATCCACATTTGCTTCATTTTTGGGAGTATGCTCTTTAATGCTTGTGTTCTCATGATCACATGCCTTGAATTCATATCTAATCATTAGATTTTAATCCACATTTTGGGTCAAGCATTCATTACAATGCTTTGTTTTTCTATATATATAACTCCCAAAATGCTTGCATACTCCATCTCCTTCTCACAAACACACTTCATCATGTCATCCAAAAACCCTTTAGGAGAATCATCTAGTACAAACAATCATGATATCCAAACCTTTGTACTTCCACCATCCAAAATACCACAATCAAATGCTAGGATATCCGCACGGATTAGTATCCGATCTTGTTGTTTAGCAAAACCAACCTCAAATGGTTCATCCTCAACAAATAACTCACCACAAGATGCTTCCATTATAGCACCACCCTCATCACCAACAAGTACACCAACTTCATCACCACCTAAAATAACTCTTTTGGAACTCCTTAAGACTCCAACAAGATCTAACCAACCTAAAGAAAAAGAATTAGTCTTTTCAACACCCCCACATCTCCAAATACTATCTTTCAAGATCATGAAACATCACCACCATTAGCTCCCATCACATTACAAGAACATCTAGGTTCTTTTCCACCACCACTTATTAACATTCCGGATTGTGATCCATATTTTCCTATTTTTCCACCACAACTTCCGCAAAACTCAAATCAAAACAACCCGGAAAACTTCCGCACTCATTACCCACATCATTTACATTGTGAACATTGCCAATCCACTAGGAAAATTGCAATAGAAGTTAGGGAAGAAATGCGTTTCAAACTTAACCTCATCCTTAATCGCATCAATACCATTACTCATCAAAATCTCCATCCATAACCTTATGCAAGCATGGAAGGAATCACTACTACTACTTTTCTACTTTTAGTATTATTTTTCTTTTAAAGTCATTTTCAAGAACAAGTCTTGTTCTTATTTTTACACGCTTGTAAGTGGCATACATACCACTACAATTTGTTGTTTTATTACAAGGCCTTGTTTACATACCTTGGCTCCTAATCTTGATTCTCGACAACCACAAGATTATATAAGCATGTTACTAACCTTTCTTTTTTATAGGAATTTTTATTTTTCTTCTCTTGACGCCCCAAACAAGGGGGAGCTACCGTCAAGGGGGAGTTAGGAGTTTGTTTATTTTTCCAAGGGTTAACTTTTTGTTTCGACAAAAAGGGGGAGAATAAGTAAAACTTAGGGGCTTTCAAAACTTACATCTATTTTTAAGTTTTACTCATCATAACATTATGTTTTGTCATCAACAAAAGGGGGAGATTGTTAATACAAATAAACCGTAAAAACGTTTATTAATATTTTGCGATCTCTTTGTGTTTTGTTGATAACAAATGTAATGTTATCTTAAGTAAATTTATAAGGATACATGTTATTTTTGTAAAGCATTTACATATAGCCATTTAAATACAAAATGTAATAATTAAGCATTTGTTGTAATAGTTTATTAGGATGGGTAAAAACTATAACCCATGGATCTTAAACCCATACCAAATAAAACTTGATACAATGTATACTTAGATACATTGAATCTAGAGAAAACCCATGGACCAACCCATAACCCATGACCCATAACCAAAAACCCATGGGCAAAGAGGAGCGTACCACGGATCCCTAGGATTACACTAGACGGATCCCAAGTGGAAGGGATCCGTGGGATCCGTGGAACAGAGGAGAAATTTGCCTATAAATAGAGAGCCGTTTCTTCATTCTAACTCACCCCTCTTCTTACTAAATCTCTCATACACTCTCATTCTCTTCTAACATATAGATCACTTGATCTAGAGAGTTGTTCTTCTTTCTTTCTATTTGTGATCCTCATATAGGTCCTTCTCTAAGGCGAGATCACGAGCATTCTACAAGTCATCCAAGCAAGGGGTCCTTGATTGATTTGTCACCCAAAGATTTCGTAGCGAAGATCTTGTATATGATATTTCACATATTTGTTGTGTAATAGTTGTGTTGGTTTGGTCCACCGTGCTACGGACTCGGTATCTAGCTTTGTACCGAAAAAGTGTAAGCAACGTTGTGAAGGCTTCTCCGCCGAGTGAAGGAGTTTGTTGACATAGTGCTTGAACTCTCGAGTAGGTGACTCGGGGAGTGGAGTAGGGCAAGGAAGGTGACCTTGTAGTCGAGCCACTATAAATCGGTTGTGTCATTTCTATCCCTTAACTTTATCTATTTGCTTGCATTATCATAGATCTATACGTTCTCAACATCCATACGATTTCACATAATATCAAATCTAAAAGTTTTTGAAATCAACTTAAAATCGGCAAAACTATTCAACCCCCCCTTCTAGTTTTCCACAGATTTCATCACCATCATATATTACACTTTACTATATTCAGGATTGGGTTCCTTTACGAGGGGAATGCTATGCTTATCGCTAAGAACTCTATGCTTAGTGATCATGTGAGCAGTCTGAATGGTATTCCCTTGTACATACAACTTATTTTCAAGTTTGTTTTTCAAAGTTTTTAGATTGGAAAAGTCATTCAAAAGTTTTGATTCCTTAGCATTAAATTCTTGTTTAAGAACTTTAACATTATTTTGGAGTTCTTGTTTTTGCTTAACAGTTTTAGAAAGCTTTTCTTGTAAGGAGTTTAACTCTTGTTTTAACACTTATTCTCTAAAATTACTTTTTCTGATAATTGTACGCATTTGGTCATCCATTTCCTGCTCACGGGTAGTTAACTCAAACTTAGCACGTTGTTCATAAATAGCAACTTGTTCTTTATAGGCATTCAGTTCAGAGATAACAAACTCATCAGGGGCACATGGAGTGTATTCATCAAAAACATAGTCATCATTGACTGCAGACGATGCATCACTTGGTGCAATCTCATTTTCACTTTGTATCACATATTGATCATATGGGACAATATTACTATTACCCACATTATCCATATCTGATTCATTAGTTACATGTGATTGTACTTTGTTATGCATCTCTTGCTCATCAACTTCATCGTATAGTTTTAATACCTCAGAGATGATAGATTCCTTGGAAGGACCAGCCTGCAGTGGTGATGAGACCTTTGGAGAGACCATAGGTGAGATGCTTGCCATGAAGATTTTAGGCAAGAGGTTCATCATCGACATCAGAGTCAAATGCATCACGTCACGCAACTTGAAAGGCATTTCGATGATTGTGACCTATTTCCTGAATTGGATGCTCATCCACATCAGCATCATATGTCTTAGCATTCCCTTCTGCAAGAAACAACAACTCCTCTTCATCCAAAGCTGCTCCATTATCCGGAGCTTGCACAAGCAACGTCTTGTCTGAAGTATTCGTGATTCGTGGGCGTTTTGGAGATGTGCGGTTCCTCACAATATGTCCTCACCACCACAGGTTGTAGCATTTGATTGGATTTGCTTGCCCTTGATTGGCATTTCTTCCTCGATTCTGATTAGCCACATTTCCTCCACCAACTCGGTATTACCATAACACGCTCCAATCACCCCTTGTTCATACCGTCTTCCTTGAACATTCGCACCACAATCTTACCATCTCGAGCTTGATTGTGTGGATTGGATCTTTGATGCGAGGTTATTGTTGGTGTGTGGAGTGGAATTCATATTTTGACTAACCATGAGAGCAGTTGATTGATAAAGTTTTCATGAGTCTGTTTGAGTCTGGAGGCTTATATCTTTGGATCAGGAATGAGCTTGTAATTACCATTACCCGTGGGTATGACTTGAGAATCTTTAGTGGTAAATCCAACATTGGTGTAAAAGGTTGTTGAATCATTTGACGAACTTGTTTCTCCCTGTTTAGTTTTGAACTGTTCAAGAATCATTCGTTCAAACATAGCATGTCTCTCATTCTGAAGAAGGAAGGCATACAGTTGCTCATAGTTGGTGTTCTTTAATCCTTTGGTTAGCTTCACAGAGGTGACAAATTTGTGCTATTCGGGATTCATGTTGTTCACAAACTTTGAGTTCAACTGAATATTTGGCATAGTCATTTTGATATTCCTCATGTCATTCACAAGCTTGTGGAATCTCACGTAATATTCATAGACACTTTCTTCTGGTTTCATCTTAAAGTGCTCAAATTCATCATACAGTTGTGATTCTCTGTCTTCCTTAGTCAATTCGAGAGAGAAGCATCTTGACATTATCCCAAGCGCCTTGGCTTCGGTGTTGTGATTGATCAACTTGTAGATGTCTTTTGGAAGACCACGAGTATAATGTTTGAAGCCCGATATCGGCATCGTATCTCTTTTTCTCCTTATCACTGAGCTCATCATACGTCTTTGGTCTGTCCAATCCTAAGGTCACTGTACCATCTGTATCAGTTTCAAGAACATCTCTGGTAGTCTCGATTTGATAAGGTCCTTCATCAATTGACTTAAGAATGTTGACTCCATTTTCTTTTCCCAAGCAATACAACCTAATTCATTGAGCCCATGAGTCATAATCAGTTCTGTCAAGCATAGGTGGACGAGAGTATCCGATCTAGGCGCTGAACGTCCTCAGCTATCGAAGCGATAGTAGGTGCGTTGTTAGACATGATTACAATTTCTACGAGTTTTACTATTCTTTGATTAAACCGGAAATTGATTCTTTCACGGGATTTTACTAAACCAAAAGAACAACCGTAAAAATGTAGCACGAAGAAGTGACAAGTCTCAATAGACAAGTAGCTAAACAGTCAACTCGCTTTGGTATCAACTCGCTAGACAGTCAACTCGCTTAAAAGACAACTCGCTTAAAACCCAAGTCGCTCAAAGAGTCAACTCACTAAATAGTCAAGTCGCATACAGAGACAAAACTAGCTTAACAACCAAGTCGCATAATCCAACTCGCTGCCAATACAACTCGCTTAATAGCCAAGTCGCTTTAGAACTCAAGTCGCTTAAAGAAACAACTCGCTTAATATTCAAGTCGCATAAACCAACTCGCTTCCAATAACAAAGCAACGCGCTTCCAAATAACAAAGCAACTCGCTTCGAAGAAACGTTTTACCGTGGCTCAACTCGCTTAGTACAATATTCAAAAACAACCACTTTAACAATAAAACAGCCCCAACCGATGATTCAAGCCTTCCAATTAGAAACCTAAGCACATATGATGATCCTAAACACAAAAGTACTATCAAAATTCAAACTTTAACACAAGAAATTGACCAAATGATTCAAACTCTTCTAAACACTTATAACCCCAAAAACCTTATGAAATCCACCAAACAAAAGAGCATGAAAGATGAGTGATCAAACTATGGCTCTGATACCAATTGTAAGTTATAGGATTTCACAAACATATCAAACCAATAACATATGGGGCGTTTACAAGTTTTAGAGAGAGAAAGTTCTAGAGAGAGAAAGGGAAGAGAGTTGGAAACTATGTGAAACATAGAAAAATGGTATTGAAGCTCCAACCCTCTACCTTGGGAGGTAGAGGGTATTTATAGTGTCTTACAATAAACGCCACCTACGGGCTGTGGATCAGGCATATAGTGGGTAAAGACCCGTCCGTCCTCCACGGTGTTACTTAACTAACTACTTATTAACATAACTTGACTACGACTATGAGCTTTCTAACGAATACATATACTTGAGGAGACCGACTCTTTAACGACTGGATTTTCTAAATCCTAACAATCTCATTTTCCCACTGTGACCGACACTTTACGCGTACCGACACTATGATAAGGGCAAATAAAACATAAATTTAATCCCCGGAACAGAAAACAATACGAATGTGATACCATTCCAGAAACGTAACCATAAGGCGTTTCAGTATAAAAATTATCGAACAATAATATTACTGCCGCAGTCTAATATCGCGGGACACAAAATACTTAATATACCTTTCACTTTAATTACAACTCTTAATAAGTATTATCACAAAATAAATACTACAAATCAATTTAAGTGGATATAAATATCTTCCTTATGAAAATTGACATATCCATCTTTTGTGTCCTCACCCTCCACGACAAAACCACAAAAAGCAGTAAAGAAAGAAAACTAATCTTCTTCTTCCCCTAGACCTGTATCTCGTGTAGGTCGAATCTCCCAAAGAAGAAATCCAACACTCTCATTTCCCTTATCTCGTAACCTCCCTCATCCAAAATCATGAATCATTTTGTCTCACCAATATTTCTCTTGGTGGCGTTCACTGTCATTTGAATGGATACAAGTGCAACAAGACAAAAACACCAAGGGAGAAGCACACATCTATATAACTTCACATAGGGTCAAAGCTCAAGACTGTCTAGGTTGTAGGAGTTTAGCTTAATTTGGCTTCACCCCAAGACCTCAAGATGGAAAGAAGAGTCAAGGTACCCCAAAGACACCTCTCCAAATAGTGGTGAAGGTAGGAGGCGCCCAAATCAGTCCAATCACCACTCTCACCAAAAATTAGAGTTTGTGAGACTTAAGGTTTTCAAGAATTGATTTAGGGGTTTTGCAATTAGGAGTGCATTTGGGTTAATTCAAGCTTCATTGGTTCGAAACTCTCGAGGCTGCCTTCGTCCTCCACACCTTCGTCTCTCGAGTTAAGGTTATAAATTTTCCCTTGTTGTAATGTTTGGATTTTGTTAATGTCATGTTAAGTTGGGTACTTTGTATCAAAAAATTATTTACACTTGGTCATGTTAATCACATCATTCTTTGTTACTATGTTGGGATTAAAATTTGTCATTGGCTTTTGTTGGTTGGGTTTTTCTGTCGAGTGTACAAAACCAAGAAATTGGAAGAGTTAAGTTTTATAAAATTTACTAGTAACATTTTGTATTGAATCTGGAAAACTATTGTTAGTTGTGACATTCTTGTTTAGTACTCAAAACTTGCGTAAGTAATACTAAGTCGAGTATCTCGTAACAAGTTTACTTTGTGACATTCGGTTATGAGTTTGTTGTTATCCTTAGTGCTATGTTGTTCGGCTCGAATGTGAACCCACTTCGAGGCTCGTTATGTCCATTAGTCGACACTTATAATGTTCACTTTGTGTTGATAAGTTAATCAAGTAAAACCGGGGTCATATCGACCTGAGTACGTAGTAGTAGATGACCTTGTGCTCTACCTGTCGAGTCTCCTCCATCCCTAGTGTATCGAACTAGTAATGAAGTTGTGGTAGTACCACATTGTCGGGGTCATGTGAAAGACCAAAGTGACATAGAAGTTGCACATAAACCTTGTGATATTAAGAGTCTAATGACCCCCTTGGAAAAGTGATAAAACATTTTTGGGTCGAAAGGGAGAAAAACACCACTGTGGTTATCACCACGGTGGTATAATCTCGTCTTTTATAAATGGTTTTAATGAGTTAACGCGGGTCTAGTGCATCTAAGCCCTTGTCGAGAAGTCTTGACTTCACCATCCGAGTCGTGTTATATTCAAGTAAACCTCGAATCAGAGCTATGTATGTTGAAATCGGGTTGTCAAAAGTAAAGGTAGTGGTTGCATTGTGCTAATATTGGTACATGTAAATTTTCATCTAAACTTTCTCTAACTGTGGCTATAAAATTCGTTTGGGCCTTAGCCCAGAAAAAATACTAAACCAACAATGGGCCAAAGCCTTTCCTTCGTACAGATCCCACTTCGGGTCTAGGCCCAAATCTAGTACCCTGTTCTTATCGACACCGGGCCACAGCCCATTGTTGTTCGGGGTGTTCGTTTGGATAATTTAATCGAGACCGAAAAATAAAACTTGTAACGTAAACCAGAAATCAATAATAAAACTAAACTCATTTACCACGTATTCAAAGTCTTCTAACTCAGAGGTATACATATATGTATCGTCAAATAAACGAGAGTAAATGTGATAATACAAAGAACAAATGTTTACCAACATAGTCTACATAATAAAATTGTACGTCAAGATTATCGTCAAATGTGTTCAGATAGACATATTTATGTCGAGTAATTACTAGTCGAAAATGGTAAATGTTAAGAACAAATTTTTGATAAACAAATAAAGACCACTATATCATTTTGTCATTTAATAAATTTGAGAGTCTTTAAATTTAACATAAGTATTTTCTAAAAGCAATTAGAAAATAAACCAACTTTAATTTTGACAATACCATTATAGTGTCAACATGAAAAAGTATATATACATTCATATACTTACTAGTAAAACCTTTTAATCATTTTTACAAACTAAATGTTGTTTTAATACCATTATACAAAAACAATATAAATTGAACCATTTTAAGTAAGTGCTACTTAAAACAATGAACTAAAACATTGCCCTCCTTATCTAGGTCGCGTATCGGTGCAGCTTCACAATATTCACTGAGTCCTACTTTTGGATTGCTCATTTGCTAAGGTGAGTTTAATAGCCCCTCTTTTACTTGATAAATTTTTTTATACATGTTGGGGTGAGAAACTATGCAAAACCTTTTTATGGACTTGAACTATTGCATGATTACTATTACGTGGTGTAGCCTAAGCCCTGATGTCCCTAGAAATGCCTCTTTCATGAACCGTCAGTTCCCTGCTGGGAAGCGCGAATGTTATAAATAGATCTATTGAGGGTGACTCCTCCGTTCGGTTGGCCATGCTTAGGCCAAGGCGAAACGTATACCATGTCGGAATCGAGTGTTGAGGGACAAAACACTCGCATTGGGCCTATATATTGTACGATTTCATTTAGCATACAGAAACTGTCGTAGTATCGGTTGCATGAACTTAGTGCTAACGTAATAGACTTTCATCCATATATCATTATATTCGTTGTAATGATTATATGACTTTTAGTTTGGTCCATGATTACAGTTTTGTTTTAAACCTATGAACTCACCAGCTTTTATCTGACCTTTTTAGCATATTTTCTCAGGTGTTTGACTGTGATGATGTTGCAAGGCGAGAAGTGGCAAATGGTCGTAGTAAGGCTTAAAGAAGTGTTTTTACACATAATGATGTTTTAAATTGGGACCACTAAACTTATGGGATGTGCCTATTTTATTTAAACAATGTTTGTAAGATAATGTTTTTAAAACTATTTTATGAAATCAAAACGGAGTATGTATTCCGTTCTTTATTACTTGTGTTGTGATCTCCGATTTTGTAGCATCCCCATGACCCGTATGCTTCCGCTAAACCAGATTTGGGGGTGTTACAGATTGGCATCAGATCCTAAGTTATAGAGAACTAGGTACATATAAACCCTAAACTATAACTATTTTTACAAAAACATCATTCTACGACTGTCAGTTGCCACTTGCCTTACTTGCTATTTTACATAGAGTTCATTTAAATAGGATTGCATGTTTTATTTCCTATTTACTAGTGCACTATTTCATATTTATCATGAGTATTTTTATTTTCACATACTTACACATATGCACCGTCTTGTCACAGACCATGCCCTCACCTGTCTTCCATCACGATGTTCAAGAGAACATCCTACTTGCTGCTCATTCACCCACCACTCATCAGATTCCACTCATGATCACTGATCCATACGTTCAGGCTGCACTATTAGCTCAGCCAGCCACTGTACCTGCTCCATCTATAACTACTCTCACCAGCACTCCATCAGCTCTATTGACACGCAGGCGCAAAGCCCGCATGATCGTGAGAGTACCGAGATATCATGAGCGATATTCATTCATACCTGCATCAGCTTCTCAGATGACCTGCACTGCCTACATGGGTCCTTCTACTACTCTAGTGTCACCATCATCATCATCCACCGAGTCACCACCTCACCAAAGGCTCAGGAGAGCCAGTGATTCCTACTCAGAGGAAGACCCGGAAGAGGATCCAGAAGAGGATCCAAAGGATGAGCTGGCAGGGTCTATGCAGATTGGGAGTACTCCTGGACAGGTTGGTATAGCATTAGATGTGGATACGCAGAGGGACAGTCTGGAGATTGTTCAGAGTATTCAGGAGTTAGGACAGAGTTCCAGGATGGCCTAGAGGTTGAGCGAGGACATGGACATTGATGTACTAGCTGGGTTGGGACAGAGAGCTGCTTTTCTTCGCAGCCAGGAGGAGAGTGATGTGGTTGCATGGAGGGATATTGATTGTTTGGTCAGTTCTATACCACATGCTGCGAGCCCGAGTTACAATCCATCATCCCCCTCATTCATACCATCAGCCTTAGACATGGAGCGCCTTGCTCACTTTACTGGATAGATTGAGACTGTTGGGACAGCAGCTCCGAGTGAGCAGCGACACAGTGCCAGACCCACCAGTGTCTCCAGATGATGAGGAGCTGACTCTCACCGAGAGAGTACTTATTCAGTTGGATTCTCATGAGATCTTACTAGGGGTCCATACAGATCAGTTGGAGAGAGTTGTGCCCGCACGTTTGCAGGCTTATGAGCAGCGTGTTGAGGGGTTGGACCGCACCACAGATGTGTTGTTTGAGAGTATGGAGCTAGAGAGGCATGATAGGATCCGGTTGGGCTACAGATTTGAGACTCAGGTTGATGTTGTTAGAGATCTGGACAGCAGATCACAGGCGTTGGACAGAGGACAGGCCCGGATGCATGGCAGACTTGAGGAGCTAGAGCGGATTCAGTGGATTACCAGGGATACTGCCAGAGCAGAGTGGCAGAGGACTGCGGGTTTGGAGTCCATGTTAGCCTTCCAAATGAGGCGCATCGCGAGTCTAGAGGCTACATAGCGAGAGTTGGTTGCTAGCATTGAGCGATTGCGTGCCGAGCACGAACATCCTTAGACCTTATTGTATGATGTTGTACACTAAACTGGACTATGAGAGTTAGTGTTCGTTATGACTCTTGTACTTCAGTTCATATTTCAGTTGTATTTCAGTTGTATTTTAGTTGTATTTCAGTCGTATTTCAGTCGTATTTCAGTTGTATTTCAGTTGTATTCCAACTTGTATCTCAGCTTGTACTTTAGGAACTCTGTAACCGAAATTCTATCTATGTCAAGATTATTTTCCTATCCAATTGTCCTTTCTTCATAATCTATTCATGTGTTCTATCTGTGATGTTTACACTATTACCTGGCACTTACCTTGTTTAAAAGGTTCTATATCTCACCGCCTTTCTTCTTTGCAGAAAATGCCGCCAAAAAGAATATCAAACAGAACCAACCATGGTGGAGCTTCTAATGCTCCTATTCCAGCAAGGGTTACTCGCAACCGAGCTACAAACACTGCTATCCCAGCAAGGGTCACACACGATCAAACTGCTGAAGCCCCTACTCCTGCTAGGACTACTCCAATTCAACCTACCATAAATCAAGCTATGATAGACCAACTGGTCAATGAGCGAGTGAATGCAGCTCTAGCTGCAGCAAACCACTCATCTACTAAAGCTGGAACTTCGAGACCAGCCACCCATAGCCGCATTTGTACCTACCAGGACTTTCAAAAGACTATGACTGGAGGTTTTAGCAGAACCGAATGAGCTGTCGGTTTGACCAGGTGGATCGAGAAACTCGAGACTGTGTTCCAAATCTATAACTGCGAAGAAGAAGCTAAGGTTAAGTATGCATCGTTCACTTTCACGGATGCTACCTTGACCTGGTGGAACAATTTCCTGAAATCCGCAAGTATTGATGTGGCCTACGCCATGCCATGGGAAAGCTTCAAGGAAATGGTGCTTCGAAAATACTGTCCTTGTAATGAGATAAAGAAGCTGGAGCACGAGTTCTGGAACCTCAAAGTTCAAGGCACAAACATGGCTGCTTATAACCAGCGCTTTCAAGAGTTAGCCTTGCTATGCCCTGAAATGGTTCAAACTGAAACTCGGTTATTGGAAAGGTACATTGGGGGACTGCCTCCATCTATCAAGGGAAATGTCACCACCTCTAAGGCTGCTGATCTTCACGAAACCATCGAAGTAGCCAACAAACTCATTGACCAAGTAATCGAGGATGCCTTTGAAAAGGTGGTCGACAATAAGAGGAAATGGGATGACCACTCTCGAAGCTACAACAACAATGGGTATCATGGCAACAACAGGGGAAATCACAACAACAACCAGAAAAATAGGAAAATTTTTGCTAGAGCTTATGCAGCTGGGATTGGAGAAAGGAAACCGTACGCAGGGACTGCACCACTGTGTAACCGATGCACGTTGCACCACAAGGGACCGTGTACAGTCAAATGCCGCAACTGTCAGAAGATCGGACATTTGACCAGGAACTGCAGGTCCAAATCTTTGGCAACGGTTCAAATAGCACCAGCTCAGGACCCAAAGGCTGCTATAACTTTCTTTGGTTGTGGTGAGAAAGGGCATTATAAGAATGAATGCCGAAAACCCAGAAACCAAGGCAACGGGGGAAATCAAGGTATCCGAGGTTGTGGAAAACTAGAAGGGGGGGTTGAATAGTTTTACCAATTTAAAACTTCCTTTTAAATATTTAGATCGACTTATGTCAATCTATTTGGTTGTTTTTGTTGGACGTTGATAGATAGATATATAAACATATAATGAAAGATAAAGAGTAAGAAGCACATCACCACGACACAAGTTATTTATAGTGGTTCGGCTACAAGGACACCTTCCTTGCCCTACTCCACTCCCCGAGTCACCTACTCGAGAGTTTGTAAGCACTACACCAACTCCTTATGGCGGAGAAGCCTTCACAACGTCGCTTAACCTTTTTCTGGTACAAAGCTAAATACCGAGTTCCTTTCCACCAAGGCGAACCACACCTAACACAACGTCGCCTACCCTATATACGGTGCTAGGCTAACCACCGAGTTCTTTCACACCAAGGAGAACTAATCCTATCACAATGTCGCCTACCCTTTATTAGGTACTAGGCTAAGCACCTAGTTCCATTACTATGGAAGAACTACTACCCTTCACAACACAACACCTAATATCAAGGAGATCAACTCCTTGTTACACCATCATCAAGGATATCACCATCCTTGGAAATAAATAAATACTTATATGTATAAAGATGCACCTCATCGATTATACGACCTAGGCATTCCTTCAAAATGCGACTTGATTTGATTCTTCGGCATCCTTCACTAATGCCTTTGACACAACGCTTGGCACCCTTCACTAATGACTTCGTCTTGACACCTTTAGCATTCTTCACTAATGCTTTGACATGGATGATGAGCATCTTTCACTAATTCTTTCATCTTGACACTTTCGACATTCTTCACTAATGCCTTCAACCCAACATCTATGGAGAAAGGAAGAAATATCAACAAGACAACCTTAGTTGTCTTGATGATGACGAAGCATGGCAACTCATGGACTTGAGCTTGCTCGTCTTCAAGAAGTGGTGATCTTGCCTTTAAGAGGAACCTAGAAGATCACACAAAAACAAAAGACAAACTACATAGATCACTTAGATCTGAGGTTAGAGGGTTAGAATACTTGGGGAAGTATGTGTGTGAAGTGATAAGTAGAAAGGAAGAAATGGCTCTCTATTTATAGAGAAAATTCTCTACTGTTCCCCGGATCCCACAGATCCCTTCCACTTGGGATCCGGCTAGCACAAAGCTAGGGATCCGTGGAACGCTCCTCTTTGCCCATGGGAAATTTTTGTTATGGGTCATGGGTCATGGGTTATGGGTTGATCCATGGTTTTCTTTCTAGATACAATGAACTTGGTTAAGTGGTATATATAAAACCATGGGTTATGGGTCAATACCATTTTCTAGTTTTTACCCATTTAGTATATACTTGTTTTTACCCATTTTATTATATACTTGTTTTTACCCATTTTAGTATACTTAGTTTAAGTATATGTGATGAGTGCTTATTCACTCATCATTTTTACCCATCTAAAACCCACAAAAACGTCTAAAAACACTGAAATATACCCATTTATACTGCAGATATCCTTGGAATGTGTTTTTATGGGTTTCAGGTACAAAGGATCGAAAACAGGGCAAAAACGGACAGAAATGAGCTTGGAATGGAAAACGTGCTTGCAAACGGAGCCAGGAAGTGGACTTTCTGCATTTTCAGAGCCCGGGACGCATATTTGGAGTGAGAGTGGGGAAAACAAACCCGTAACCAAACCTTTTACCCGAACCCAATTTATTATTTTACCCTTAAAACGTTTTTCACCAAAAACAATTATTTTTATTTTTAACCATTTTTATTTACAACATTTATTTTTACTAAAACCAATTTTTATGAATAATATTTTTCTCTCAAAAAAAAATAAAAAAAAATAAAAATACAATTTATTTTAAACCTCTTTTACAAAATACAAAATAAAAATAAAACTCTTTTATAAACAAAACAAACCATTAAGCCCTTTTTGAACCCTCCTATTTAACCTTACCCACACTAAAAACGTTTTTTACCCATTTCCCTCTTCACCCCACTTTTCCCCAAACCAGAAAAACCATTTACCCAGAAACCCCACAATCTCTTGGCGCCAAACCCTCCCTCTCTCACTCCCTGTCACTCTCAGCCAGAAGAGTCCAAGAAAACATCACATGGGATAGGAGTCCACCTTGGCAATCCATGTGCAAAGCAAATCAATGACTGTAGTTGTGTGGATTGGGGACCAAGCTCAATCTATGGCTGTGATGAAGTTTTAAACAAACACAAGCTCAACTTTGGCTCCTTCCTCTCACAATGAAAACACAATAGCTACAAGACAACAAAAAAAGAAGACAGAAGTTTTTTTTTATAAATAGAGCATTAGTGCCTTTGTAAAAATTGGTCTAGAATTTTTATGTTCTAGTTCCATCATTTTTAATTTACTGTCATTTACTTTATTTGTAACTTTTAATTTTCAATGCAATTTAAAATTAGTTTTAATTCAGTTTATTGAAGTTTATGCAGTTTTGACTTTCTGTTTATGTTTTTGAAATCTATCCATTGTGTTCTTAAGTGGTTTTTAAACTGATTATGAAGTTTTGATTAGTGATAAAAAAAACTAGTTCTCAAATCTTCAACATCTTTACTGCTTCAAAATACTGGTTCGTCCCCGAAAGGACAGTTTGGATCTTCCCTTAGTTTAGCTAAATGTTTCATTCATGATTCTCAGTAGTATTTATTTGCAAAACACAAGTTTAGATTAGTTATCTGTCATCTCATGGTTATGCATCTCTGTCCCTAACAGCCTTTTGTAGCCTTTTTTGTAGCTTGTTAAAAGCTCAACAATAGCTACTCTTTAGTTTATAGGATACCTTTAGTATGCTAGTTATGTACTTCAGCTTATTTAGGACTTTAGAGGGCATCTAAGTGCTTATTTATAAGCTCAAATAACACCCCTTTGATGTATTTGTGCGCAGCACACAAAGTGTGCAGTGCTACGATTACCACAGATGGAGTTCTTTTCGAGCTTATTTCCTTCTTGTTTAGCTTATTTAGAATCCTTAGGTGTTTTTAGATAAGCTTAGGTTAAGATTGCTAGTTAGTAGCTTATTTGATGCTTATTAGTTAGATTATAGCCTTAGGATTCCATTGAGATTAGCTCATATCCAAACTGCTTGTTCTGCTTATTTTTCCTATTTCTTTAGCTTAATCTTGTTAGTTATTGCTTGTTTAGGACCCCTTTAGTATGCCTTTTAATTGTTTACCCTTTTTAGATAAATTAGTGCTTAATTACAAGCTTATTCATAAGCTTTTAAGCCCATTTGGGTTTGTTTTGGCTCTTTATACACCGACTCACTAGCTTCATTTTATGCCTTTTCAAACTTTTTTCATTAGCTTATTTAGGACCCTTTTCAGCTTTTTAGTTAGTTTAATTAGGGTGCTCATTAGGTTTAGCTTAATTGATAGCTTTTGAAGCTTGTTTCATGTCCTTTTGTCATTTTAAGCTCTTTAACCAAACACCACTTTAGTTTATAATCTGCTGCACCAATAAGTATTACGGCTTATTATAAGCTTTCAAGCTTAAGCTTTTGTTAAAATATTTAATATAGTGCTTAAATTAGTTTGGTAAAGAAAAACTCAAAACAAAAATAAAATGGCAAAAGGTAAGGATCGAACTGAGACCTCCTGACAGCCTTCCCACGCTCCACCACTCACAAATCCATCTTTTCCCTTGGGTCTTTCTTGTCATTCATTGCACACTTAATTGCTTATATACGTTTTAACTTTTAATACTAAATAAGGCCTTTAGCTTATTTTTCGCTTATTGGTTGCTTGAATTTTCAAGTTTCTATTTTTTCTTAGATTTAGTTTACCAAAAAGTATTTTCCTGAAAAGTTTTGTATTTTTCCAATTATTTTTGATATTTTTAAACATTTAATTTCTATTTTCTAGTTTTTAATTCATAATAAATAAATAAAAACTCAAAAAAATACCCGGCTTTTTCCTAAAATTATTTTTAGTCGTTTAGAATGTATGAAAATTAGTTTCACATCCTTAGGCCTTAAATTGCATTATTTTCACTTTTGGAGCTCGGGATTAGCCCGGGTTTTCACGTTTTTGCATTTTATGCACTAGGATGTAGTTTAGCTTTGTTTTATAGTTCCTCATGCTTAGTAGTAGTTAATTTAGTCATTTACTTCGTTTACATGTTTTATTTTCTTTCCTGTTCTTTAATTTGTAGAATAGCGTAACCAAAATCGTAAATTCCCGATCCATTCAAGCACTTTAATTCCAAACCTCAAACGTCACCGTCAATTCACTCCTCGTTGGGAAACGACCCGGGTAATCACTTGCCCGGTATCACTTATCGAGTATTCACGGGTTTTGCGTGTCGACCCTTTTCCTAAAAAGGTTGATTTGTAATTCTCTCGCGCTTATTTCGTATTTGATATTTTTATATATAAAAAACCGACTAATCAATTTGGCGCCGCTGCCGGGGAGGTTGTGTTGTGACAATATCGTTACGGTTTAACGATTAGTGACTTGAAGATCCTTCCTCGTGAAGTTATTCGCTTTCCGAAAACCCAAAAACCCAAAAATATTTTCCTTTTTCAAAATTTATTTTCCCTTTTATATTTTCTATTTATCAAAACCCCAAAAATATTCTTCTCATTCCTCTTATTCGTTGATTCTATTTCTCTTACCCTCTTTCACCGTTTGATTCTATTCTTCGTATCCTCTCGATCACTTAATTCTATTTCTTTAACCCTCTACAAGTTTAATTCTCATGGTGACGATCGATTATCGTCGTTGTTTCCACTGCAAAAGCCGTATGGAAGAGGATCAACTTTATTGTCAAAATCAGGATTGTTTATGTAAGCGATGTGGAAGGATGGGTGCAAGCAAATATTGCTATTGGTGCGAATTATCCGATAAAAACTCTCTCGATGATTCTCCAAGTTTTTCCGACCATCCGCCACAACCCGATGTTTGTTCTATTGTTTCTGAGCCCAAACCGTCTAGAATTGATCAAAATCTTTCGCGATTTACGGTTAAGGTTAAGAGAAAAGAGCAAGAACCGGAGACCAAAACGGAAGTGGTGGAAACTGCTAGCTCGAGAGCACACCACTTGTCCCACCTCCGGAATCTTCAAGACGTTTTTAAGAAGATTTCCTTAGGGACGGAATGAACATGATTGATAACTACCTTAATGAACTTCGTCTAAAGTTAACTTCGGGAAGTACCGCTACAAATACCAATTGTGATGTTGTTGAGCCCTCGATTCCTACTCCCATACCCGAGATATCTTCGTTCGATCACGATTATTGCTACGGTTGTGGAGACGTGTTACCAAAAGGATTTCGTTGCTACAAATGTATGTGTGAGTGGTGTGGAAATTATCTTACTAATGGATTTTGTTCGATTTGTGCCGAGAATTCATTCGCTTATGATTCTAATCCAAATCCTTTCAATTATCCTCAAAACGATTTCAACTACCCTCAACAGAATTCATACGAACCACAACCGTACTATCAAGATTTCAATGATCCTTCATTTCATAATTTCTCTCCTCAAATTCCTTATTGTGCAAATTGTGGGGGTCCTCATTATGATTACCAATGTCAATCATGGAATCAAAATTACTATGGACCTAATCCTTGTTATAACACTCCTTGTTTTGACAATTTCCAACCCCCACAATTTCCCGTCATTGAACAATATCCCGTCATTGATCAACATCCTCGTGAGAAAAGTATGCTAGAAGAACTTTCCGAAGACCAAACGTCTATATGAGAAAATCTATGCTAGAATTACTTGAAGAAGAGCGAGCGCTAAGATTCAAAATGTCTTGAAGAAATACGAATGAAGAAGAGCACTTGCAAGACGTGCTCGATGGCTCGCGACTTACATTGACGATGATGAGGATTCCATTCAAATGAAGGAATATTATGAAAGTTTGTCGACCGAAACCACACCCGAAGAGCCCGTTAACTCTCTAAGTATGGGGGATGAGCATCTTAGCACTATTCCGGAAACGGAACCGTCTTGTGTTGAGAACCTTGTCCCAACCCCAAGTGAGTGCGAGGGTGTCTCCGATATGATGTGTGATGAGCTTGTTGATGATGATTCTTCTCCTCCCTCCCTAATGATTCTGTTGAGATGATCTCAAAGTCTGAAAATGACTTTACGTCGTTTGACGATTCCTTATCGTGTGGAGACATCGAGTATGTTGAGGAAATTCCTTCGAGCTCGTCGACTTAGAAGAAGTGATAGATTTTGAACCGGAAGATCGAGAAATTGACACTGATTTTGAAACGGATGATGAAGATAATCTTGTTGTGTCTGAGGAACCTTTCAATATGGCATTCACTAATCCTCTGTTTGACTTTGATTCTGAATTTACCCTAGTTTCGGATAACCCAATCTTTGACATTCAGAATGAGGATAGTGACCTTTACTTGGAAAACCCCATTACCTCTTTACCCGAGCTCGAGGATTCTACTTACGAAGAAAGAAAAGTGGCAATCCCACTTCGACTTTAGACCTTCTCGAAGAGTTCGCCGATGAACTCGCTCTTATCGATCATTCTCCACCGGGAGATGATAATGTGCACTTCGACTTTGAAGCCGACCTCACTGAATTGGAAAATCTTTTATACAATAGGTCTTCTGATAATTCGTCAAGTGACACTCTTATAGAAGAGGTCGACTTTCTTTCTTCGGATGACTCGATACCTACGGGTTTTCAGAGTGACGATTATGGCTTAGGTCCATCATCCACTCGTCGCCGGCTAAACCCGGATGATGGAACCTCTTCTAAGCCCGATCTGAGATGTTTTCATTGATTTAGTGGTGGATAAGATTTCTGAACATTCGCTCAATGTTCCTCAATCTAATCTTTTGCCCACCCAACCCACCCGTTGTCAAAAATTTGACACTCTCCTTTCTTATCCCGTCTCTTCTCCATATCTTAACTCTTACGGGAGTGAAGATACCATTTTCGACCCCGGCATCTCTCATTCTCTTTAGCCGGTAATATCTCATCGGAGTGGAACTTTCAGCACATTCAATGTTTATCAAAACCATTTGAATGAAAGTCCGATGGAGATCTTCTCTTCCACTTGCTCCCCCCATGGACCAATGAATTCGGGGTCGAGTCAAGCTAGCGACTCGGTTAACAAAAACAGTAGCATTTCATGGGTGTCCACCCATGTTTCTGACTTCTTTCTCTTTTCTAACACTAAGTGTGGGGAAACCCCACGATGTTTGCTTGTTGTGTGCTTGCTCTCTGTTTCGGAATCCGTAGATCGTGATGATTGATGCGCCTGTTTTCAATCCAGCCGCCCAATATCCGATTTTTTTTTCTAACGTTTATCTAGGGATATCTTTATTAATCCTTTTGTGAAAAAAGATTTCGCTTCCACACTTGGCTAGTAGTATTACCTTTTTCCGTTCTATAGTTTAACTACGGTAGTACTTTGAATATTGGGGGCAATATTCAATTCTAAGTGTGGGGGGGAATTCTATACGAATTTTGATCACACATTGTACCTTCTTGTACCCTAGCACTCCCGTTTTGACCAAAAATTTTAAAATTTTTATCGCTTTAAGTCAAGTATTTACATTTTCAAGAAGTGCTTTGCACAAAAATAAGGCATTAATGCTTCGGTGTTAATGGTAGTTTAGTCTTGATTCGGCTAGAACAAGGGGAATCCCGACTCTGCTAGAGTGTTGATCTAGCTGCTCTCTTAACAATTAGGCTAAGGTTTTACGCGTTGTGCAAATGAAAATGCTAAGCGTGGAGTAGTTGGTTCTCTTTAGAGCTTATATAAGTAATCTATGGCTTTTTCTCCCATAAGCTAACTAATCGGACCTAAATACGTGCTCGTTGTCAAACTTTTGAACATTCAAATCGTCTTGTTACAATAAAAAGTTTTTAAGCAAAATTGATTTAGAGTCCGAGTTCAACTTTTTATTTAAATTTCCGAGAAAGCATACTTTCTAAAATCCTGAATAAAGTTGCAAAATGAAAGTATCGTAAAGTTGCTTGAATGATGCAAAAGTTGCAAGTTTAAAGTTCAAAGTCAAAGTGAATGAAAAAAAAAAAAAAAAAAAAAAAAAAAAGTGAAAAAGTTGAAAATTGAAAAATGAAAAAAATATGAGTTACGTGAATAAAAGCACAATGTTGCTTATGAATAAATGTACGAAACTTGCTTTTTCTTAAATTTAAATCGGAAGTTGAACTCGTATTCGTCAAAGTTGTCTAAAAGTTTGACGGTAATTTCGAAATCCTTGATTTCAAAGATCCCGAAAGCTCCGATACTATTCTCGAGGGTGAAAACCTAGCCTCCTTAAAAGGACAAGCTGAGAAGAAAGTCGTTACATGGAGTGATCTCACCTTTGAGTCTTGAATTTCTAAATCATCGTCGGTTGTAATCCATTTAGGTTTAGTTTTAACTTAACGGTAGCTTCGTAAATCTTTGAAATCGAATTCCCGCTAATTCCGGTACTATTCTCTGTGAGGTGTCAAAAGCCGGTCACTTAAAACCTATGTTTTGGGATGTGCCGAGAAGAAAGCCGCTACATGGAAGAGGCCCTTTCGATCCTTAGACTTTCATCGTTTCCAGTGAGTTAGTACTTTAGTTAAGTGGATAACAACCATAACAAAGGTCGATTTCAATGGTCAAACTTTTGAAAATGAGCACACTCACTTAAATTGTATAAATTGCGGGAGTAAAAAGTTAAGTCACGACTTACATAGATTATTGATATAAGTAGTGTTAGCATTTTACAAAAACGTTTGCACAATAAGTTTAAGCTTTGTTTGAGAGTATAAAAAAGAGGATGACGATTATAATTCCCCGGAGACACCCATTTTGTGTGAATCCCGTTCTATGATGCCATGTTTTGATAAATCAAGCATGTTATTTATTTACGTTCAAGTTTTAAATTTCTCGTAGTGAATAAATAGTCGAAACGGGGTATTATTGGTATTCTTGATCCTTTCATTACTTCATATGATCGGATTTCTAGGGACTAGCAATTGATAGTGTGGGGGATTTGATGAGTGCTTATTCACTCATCATTTTTACCCATCTAAAACCCACAAAAACGTCTAAAAACACTGAAATATACCCATTTATACTGCAGATATCCTTGGAATGTGTTTTATGGGTTTCGTGGTACAAAGGATCGAAAAGCAAAAACGGAAGGGGCCGAAATGAGCTTGGAATGGAAAACGTGCTTGCAAACGGAGCCAGGAAGTGGACTTTCTGCATTTTCAGAGCCCGGGACGCATATTTGGAGTGAGAGTGGGGAAAACAAACCCGTAACCAAACCTTTTACCCGAACCCAATTTATTATTTTACCCTTAAAACGTTTTTCAC
This sequence comes from Chrysanthemum makinoi, assembly GCA_910596185.1. Classification (NCBI taxonomy): domain Eukaryota; kingdom Viridiplantae; phylum Streptophyta; class Magnoliopsida; order Asterales; family Asteraceae; genus Chrysanthemum; species Chrysanthemum makinoi. The sequence goes on along the minus strand of OU343224.1, from coordinate 16,891,314 downwards.
CAAAAACAATTATTTTTATTTTTAACCATTTTTATTTACAACATTTATTTTTACTAAAACCAATTTTATGAATAATATTTTTCTCTCAAAAAAAATAAAATAAAAATACAATTTATTTTAAACCTCTTTTACAAAATACAAAATAAAAATAAAACTCTTTTATAAACAAAACAAACCATTAAGCCCTTTTTGAACCCTCCTATTTAACCTTACCCACACTAAAACGTTTTTACCCATTTCCTCTCTTCACCCCACTTTTCCCCAAACCAGGAAAAACCATTTACCCGAAACCCCACAATCTCTTGGCGCCAAACCTCCCTCTCTCACTCCCTGTCACTCTCACCGAAGAGTCCAAGAAAACATCACATAGGATAGGAGTCCACCTTGGCAATCCATGTGCAAAGCAAATCAATGACTGTAGTTGTGTGGATTGGGGACCAAGCTCAATCTATGGCTGTGATGAAATTTTAAACAAACACAAGCTCAACTTTGGCTCCTTCCTCTCACAATGAAAACACAATAGCTACAAGACAACAAAAAGAGAAGACAGAAGTTTTTTTTTTATAAATAGAGGATTAGTGCCTTTGTAAAAATTGGTCTAGAATTTTTATGTTCTAGTTCCATCATTTTTAATTTACTGTCATTTACTTTATTTGTAACTTTTAATTTTCAATGCAATTTAAAATTAGTTTTAATTCAGTTTATTGAAGTTTATGCAGTTTTGACTTTGTTTATGTTTTGAAATCGTCCATTGTGTTCTTAAGTGGTTTTTAAACTCATTGTGAAGTTTTGATTAGTGATAAAAAAACTAGTTCTCAAATCTTCAACATCTTTACTGCTTCAAAATACTGGTTCTGTCCCTGAAAGGACAGTTTGGATCTTCCCTTAGTTTAGCTAAATGTTTCATTCATGATTCTCAGTAGTATTTATTTGCAAAACACAAGTTTAGATTAGTTATCTGTCATCTCATGGTTATGCATCTCTGTCCCTAACAGCCTTTTGTAGCCTTTTTTGTAGCTTGTTAAAAGCTCAACAATAGCTACTCTTTAGTTTATAGGATACCTTTAGTATGCTAGTTATGTACTTCAGCTTATTTAGGACTTTAGAGGGCATCTAAGTGCTTATTTATAAGCTCAAATAACACCCCCTTTGACTGTATTTGTGCGACAGCACTGCACAAAGAGTGTGGGTGCTTCTGATTACACAGTGGAGTTCTTTTCGAGCTTATTTCCTTCTTGTTTAGCTTATTTAGAATCCTTAGGTGTTTTTAGATAAGCTTAGGTTAAGATTGCTAGTTAGTAGCTTATTTGATGCTTATTAGTTAGATTATAGCCTTAGGATTCCATTGAGATTAGCTCATATCCAAACCGCTTGTTGCGCTTATTTTTCCTATTTCTTTAGCTTAATCTTGTTAGTTATTGCTTGTTTAGGACCCCTTTAGTATGCCTTTTAATTGTTTACCCTTTTTAGATAAATTAGTGCTTAATTACAAGCTTATTCATAAGCTTTTTAAGCCCATTTGGGGCTGTTTTTGGCTACTGTTACAGCACCAACTCACTAGCTTCATTTTATGCCTTTTTCAGCTTTTTCATTAGCTTATTTAGGACCCTTTTCAGCTTTTTAGTTAGTTTAATTAGGGTGCTCATTAGGTTTAAGCAATTGATAGCTTTTGAAGCTTGTTTCATGTCCTTTTGTCATTTTAAGCTCTTTAACCAAACACCACTTTAGTTTATAATCTGCTGCACCAATAAGCTGTTACAGCTTATTATAAGCTTTCCAAGCTTAAGCTTTTGTTAAAAATATTTAATATAGTGCTTAAATTAGTTTGGTAAAAGAAAAACTCAAAAACAAAAATAAAATGGCAAAAAGGTCTTTGCCAAGGATCGAACACGAGACCTCTGAACGACCTTCCCACGCCTCATAGACCACTCACAAATCCATCTTTGCCCTTGGGTCTTTCTTGTCATTCATTGCACACTTAATTACTTATATACGTTTTAACTTTTAATACTAAATAAGGCCTTTAGCTTATTTTCTGCTTATTGGTTCTTTGAATTTTCAAGTTTCTAATTTTTCTTAGATTTAGTTTACCAAAAGTATTTTCCGAAAAGTTTTGTATTTTTTCAATTATTTTTGATATTTTTAAACATTTAATTTCTATTTTCTAGTTTTTAATTCATAATAAATAAATAAAAACTCAAAAAATACCACTTTTTCCTAAAATTATTTTTAGTCGTTTAGAACATATGAAAATTAGTTTCACATCCTTAGGCCTTAAATTGCATTATTTTCACTTTTGGAGCTCGGGATTAGCCCGGTTTTCACGTTTTGCATTTTATGCACTAGGATGTAGTTTAGCTTCGTTTTATAGTTCCTCATGCTTAGTAGTAGTTAATTTAGTCATTTACTTCTTTTACATGTTTTATTTTCTTTCCCGTTCTTTAATTTGTAGAATAGCGTAACCAAAATCGTAAATTCCCGATCCATTCAAGCACTTTAATTCCAAACCTCAAACGTCACCGTCAATTCACTCCTCGTTGGGAAACGACCTGGGTAATCACTTGCCCGGTATCACTTATCGAGTATTCACGGGTTTTGCGTGTCGACCCTTTTCCTAAAAAGGTTGATTTGTAATTCTCTCGCGCTTATTTCGTATTTGATATTTTTATATATAAAAAACCGACTAATCAATATGCTAACCCAATATGTAAACACTAGTTGTTGTACATATATATCTAAATCATAAAATCACTTATACTTGTTTTAGCGTTTATGTAAGCGTAAGTGTGTTAGAAAACTATTAACTCAAACTATTTACGTATTCTATTTGTTTCATTAAAATGATTTTACGTTTGTTATCGACAAAACATTAGAAGATATTAAAATATAAATAAGCGTTTTACCGGCTTTTTTGTATTAACAATCTCCCCCTTTTTGTTGATGACAAAACATAAAATTATTTTTAAGAAAAACTACTAAAATTAAATTAGCGAGTTTGAATTAGTAGTTTTTATTTTCTTCTCCCCCTTTTTGTCGAAACAAAAAGTGTTAAAAGAAACTAACACAATTTTTATGAGAAAAGGGATGTAAAAAATGTAAAGAGAGCAACTGAAGGGAATGGTACTCGTCTTAACTCCCCCTTGACGAGTCCATCCCTTTGAGAGAGCGTCAAGGACATAACATAAAATAAACTAATTGTGTTTGCAAATATGGTTGCAAATGGTTCGTCTAAGTGACGAGAACGTGCTCCCCCTTGAAGATTGCAAAGATGCAATGGGGTATCATGAAATATAATCCAAAATCGGATTAAATTGCAAATGTTTTTGCAATATCGTTTGACACAAAGCTCCCCCTAGCTTTATGTTGTCAAAATCTTCATGTATATTTTGAAAATCTACAAAGTAAAGGTTAGAAAACAAGAGTATAGTGCAAAATTTCCTGCAAATAAAACTCAAGTTAGTAGAAGTTTGTGCTTCTGTACCACGGATCCCACGGTTCCCTTCATGGAGGGATCCGTCTAGGCATTTTGAAGGGATCTGGCTATCTGTTGACAGTTTCTTCAGCAATGAGAGTTTTCACTCAATGCTAACGAATAGGTGAAGTAGTATATCAAGCACAACGCATAAAGCACATAACAACTATGACATATAGATATTTATTCAATAAAAACAAGAGATGATTAACCAAATCTCTAAAACTAAGAGAATGAACTAGCTATATAAGTGCTACTAATGCTAATGAGTTACCCAAACTCTAAATTCAACTAAATGCTTAATGATGATCAAGGATGAGATAAGTTTTCCTAAACATTCTAAGTTTGAGCTTGTGACTATGATGCCGATTGTAGCTTAGGCTTGTTGACCTCTTTGAAACGTTCGAGGAGGTGATGAAACATGAAACGTTGCTCTTCACGTAGTTCATGTATCAATCTTTCAACATGTTTACAATGATAGCAATCCTTGTCATGGTTTTGAATTTCTTGAAGTGGAAGTTCAAGTGAAGTGGATTGAGGATCTTCAAATGAAGGAGGAATTGGTGGAGGCTCATTAAGTGATGGTTCTACAATGTTTGAGGGTAGAGGTAAAGAAGCATCAACTTCCATGTGGTCGGGTGGTTGCCTTTGATGTCTTCTCATAATCCAAAATGGACTATTGGGTGGAATGAGAGAGTTTGCTATTGGAGCAAGTGTTGATTCAACACTTTGATTTTGTTGCTCAATCTTTTCAAGTGAATTTGTTGGTAATGGTGAAAGGTGAGATGGCCAAGAAGGTAAATTTTCTACATTGTGGGAATGTGGAGATGATTGTGAGATGGCTCTAGGCACTAATGATGTTGGTTGAGTTGTGGAGGGTATGTTTGGTATAGTAGAGTTTGGTGATGAAATCCTAGTGGGAACACTCTTCTTGGGGATTAGTTTGATTAGTTTCTTTGGTGTAGGGGAAATCCTAGCATTGGTGGACTTAACCGGAGATGATTCGGTTGATGAAACTTCGTGTATGATTCTAGCAAGTTTCTTGGGTGGTTCTTGAGTGGATGAGTTAGCACTAGGAGCTTTTCTCATGATGAAATGACTAAGGAGATGGTTGCAATTGCTGATAATTATGTTTGTGTTTGATGACTAAAGTGTTTTTAACAATATGGCTTATAAAGGGAAGAACTTGGCAATTGCATTTAAGACTTAATCCACTAATGTTCTTGGAAATGTGATGATTAACATGCACAAGGTTGAGGTTCAGAGTTTCACTGATCTAGGAACTCATTTAAGATGAGATGGAGTGTTTGAGTTAGGAAGATGAGTTGAAATGATTGTTTTAGCAATGTTTGACATAAACTATCACCGGATCCCGGTTCCCTCCCTTGGAGGGATCCGGCTAAACAATCCTAGGGATCCGGCTCTCGGCGGTTATGCAGTTTGGAATGAGATTTCTAGAAGCTAAAGCCTATCTCATTTAGAGTGTTTCAGTTCTCCTAAGTGTTTTAAGATGAAAGGGTACTTGAATGATCAAAGGTAATAAGTGTTATAGCAAATGATTGCTTCTTATGGAAAGGAGATAGGACAAGATGACTACCAATGGATGTCCAAGGATAACACAAAGAACTTTTGTGGTGTCAAGTCATAATAAATGATCCTAGTGATCAGATTTAAGCTTGAGGTAAAATTTGAAAAATTCTTAAAAATCACAAGAATTGAAAAACTATTTTGTCTCATTTTTGATAAAAATGATTAGAAACAATTTCCTAAAATTGTTTAATTTATCCACTTAAGTGTTTTGAAAGATGAGAAACAGTTTGTGAGTTATTGAAGCGAAAATATGGTGAGTTTTGATGTGTTGATACACCAAGAGGCTTTTTTACTAAGATCTTAAGTAAGCCTTTAGTGAGTCTAAGCTTTTCTCATCCTTGAAGTAGTTCTAGTTGGATTCTAAAATCATATTCTTAGCTGATGAGATGTTATCTAGAAAGTTATCTTGATGCAAGAAATGTTGTATTCTTGATCGATGTCACGGATCCCACGGTTCCCTCAAGGGAGGGATCCGGCTAGGCTAATCTAGGGATCAAGCATCTCAGATCGAGAATCTACGTAAATGATGTGCGATTTTGCACATTAATAAATCTATAAATAAAGCAATAGGAACAAGCATGTCATCATAAAACACCACTTATAAAAGTATGATAAAGTAACAATATCCAAATTTCCATAAACTAAAAAAGTGCTAAAACGTAATCCTCCAAACATAAAATACACGAAAATAAGCACATTCCTATTGTCTCTTTCGTCAATTCTTTCTTTTCCTTTTTGACGGCTTAGTGAGGTTGTGTTGCGAGGTTTTGAATCATGCCCCTTAATTGTTTAAATTCCGCGGTCTCGTTAGGAATGGTTGGAAGTTGTTCGTGGAATTCAAGGATTTCCAATTTGATGTTGGCTATGGGGTCGATGTCTTCCTCATCATTATCTTCTTCTTCACCACCGAGGAGTCCGGAGAGCTTCGTGTTTCTCTCCATTGACCATGAACCGTTTAGAGGGTTGTTTGGTAAGAGGTACCATGGCGTGTCGGAAGGTAATGATCATCGTTGATAGGAGATGGTTGTAATGCACTAACATACTTACAAAGTCGTGTTAGGAGCATACCATATGGAAGTACCATGTTGGAAGCTTTAAATACCCCAACCATTCTCCTTACCATGTAATAGGCAAGATTAAATGGCCTTTGGTGGGTAAGACAATAGATCATTTGCACAAGACATGCGTTTGGATGATCTTTGTTTCCAACTAGGCTAATGACATTTTCCCGAAGGATTTCTTCCCATTTTCTAAACATGGGATACATTTTGAAAAGTTCCATTTGAAAGGGATCACGGTGAATGAGCTTTTGTTACGGTTGTAAATTGAGATTGGTCGGTCCTAACTTTGAATATAGTATCTCTAATGGTTTCGGGATCATCGAGAGGAGTGTTATAGAGAGGCTTAGGATCAAGTGCAAGGTTTTGAGCGTTAATTGCCCAATCTTAAGAGTACATACAAATTCCCTCACAAGGAATGCGAAGAATTTGAGCAAAGGTGTTGAGAGTAAAATTAAAGTTTTGTTTGTTGATGATGAAGGCGATTGAGATGCTATTGTCGGTGTTTCTAATGATCCTAAAGCTTTTGTAAAATTCGAAAATGAAAACCGGACAAATTTGTTCATCTATGTCAAGGAGACAATCAAAGTTGATTGTCGAGAAAACTTGACGAATGTCGGTATCTTCAAGGAAACATTCCTTAACTACACGACCTTCATGGATAAGTCGTTTTACAAGGCTTTTGAATATTTTATGGTCAGTTTTGGTCAATCCCTTTTTACGATAGTAATGAGTAAGGTAATGAATGGTGTCATGATGATCTTGTTGAGTAGCTTTGGGCATGGTTGGTCCTAAAATTACAAATTTTTCAATTAGGTAAAATTAGTTGGGATGGGTTTATGGTTTTGATTTGTATTAACAATGTTGTGAACACAATGTGATTTTGTTAAAACCCCTTTTCATGATTAATTTGAAAAACCCTAATTAAATTAATTGATTAGAAATTAAGAAACCATAAACCATAGGATGAGGATGAATGAAAATTAGAACAAGTTAATGTAATTACTTACAATGGTGTTCTAGGAAGGAATACTTGAAAGTATGGAAGCCAATGAGGATGAATTATGTAGCTTAGTCATTTTTGTGTTATGTGAATAGAGGAAAAGATCATGGGATTTTTTGGCGTATATAGGCAGTGAGTAAATACATGCTCCACGGTTCCCCTGATCCCTTGTATTTGGGATCCGGCTAAGTACAACTAGAGGGATCCGCCAGAACTCTTGTAGAGACGTAAAAAGGGTTGTTTGGTATTATTTTTGTAGTAGGCTTATAACTAGCTTAAAGAAAAATAGTGTGGAAGTATTATATGAGGATTATTTATGGATGACGGGTTTTGATGAATCACATATCGAGGGTTCGTATGTGACAACGGTTAAGTTTGAGAATCAAGAGGAATACTATTCACGATAATGAAAAAAGAAGAAGTGACGAAAGAGACTTCTTATGATGCTAGTAATTTTAAACAAAGAAAACTATGAAATCAATTAAACTCATGTAACCTATCTAATGAAAAGTAAAACATACCTCTATGCTTCTTGGTTTACGTAATACCAAATACTCCATGAGCTTTTAAAGTAATCCTTTGTGATTTGGTGACGCAAGTTGTGATTACTTTTAGATCCCGCCTTGAATGTTGACTTCATTATTCTTTGAATAGAGATGAAGATTTTTGGAGAGATTCTAGCATGAAGATTTATTTAAAAAAATTTGTTAGAGTGATCTATCAATGTCCAACAAAATGATTTAAAAGAAATATGACCAATGAAATGTAAATACTCATCATTTCGGTCAATCAACCTAAAACACTTTAAAATGCTCAATGCATCAAAATACTTGAAAAATATCTCAAAATTGCATTTTATATGTTTCGGATGCAAAATTTTAAAATCGATGAAAAATGAGCTAAGTTTGCACAATTGGCGCTTCACCCCCAAGTTTCAAAAATTGTCGAAATAGTCCCCGAGCACTTATTTCAAAAGAAAAGTCACCAAAGGTCCTTTTAAAATCATAAGTTGTCAAAATTAGTTCTTTGGTGAAAAATATCAAAAGTTTTGAGAAATTACAAGTTTGGTCCTCCAAGTTTAAAAATTGGCAAAAATGGTCCTTGGAAATTTGAAAATGTCAAGTTTGGTCCTTATACTATTGGAGCTTGTCACTTTTAGTCCCTTGGAGCAACTTTGTGAAAATGGCGAATCGGTCCTCAAAATTCGTAAATTGCAAATTAGTCCTTGATTATTAAACCTTTTAATACACTTGGACCCTGTCAAAACCAAATGTGACCGCCTTTTACCTTTGGACCTCTTCACTTTGACCCCTTCAATATTATAGCCTTGGTCAAATCGTCAAACAAATCACCGCCAAAGTCTTCATCTTCCCACCAAATGCCCTAAACACCTGACCTCCCCATCCCTCCTCACCTTTCACACTTCCTTGTTCCCCCCACCCCAAAAACTCTCCAAGAATGCATTTAATGTTTCTTCACCCCCTCACTCAACCCCAACTGCCAAATAAGCAATTTGGCGCCAAAATGTGATCAAACGGCCATGATGATATCAAAGCTATCCAATGGTCAAGAAAATGAGGGATTAGCTCCAGGAGCGAAGAAGAAAAAGCAAGAAGAAGCAAGATAAAGTAGTCTTTAGTTTTAAATTTCATTAATGTCGCTTTTAATATAAAAGTTTTAGTTGTTAAATCGTAATCTTTTGTTGTAATGTACTCACTTTAAGTTATTTAATCAATATAAACCATTTTCAAGTACCAATTTAAGTTGCATTATCAATTTATATTGTTGTGTTCACTGTTGCAAAATTCCATTGCAAATTCTCATATTCAAACTCTAAATAGCTTATTTTCTCACTCAAACAAGCTTAAATAAGCTTATTATAGCTTTTTGTAAGCTTGCTTTAAGTTTCAAGCAGTTTTGGATTTTGGTCAACGAAAGTCAACTGAATCATCAAGTTGAAATGGAAATGGAAAATGGTGTTGCAAGTTCGGATTTGGGTTGATTCAGTCAATTGGGTTGATAGAAATAGGCTAGTGGTTCATTGGTTCACTGTGTTTCAAGCCATGTGGCTAAGGACCACATGTAAGTTGATTTTCAAGGTTTTATTGCATAATTTTTATTTGTAGTTATAAATAGTTCAATTTTGTTTATTAAGTGGTATTTAAGTTAGTTAAACTCAGTTTGATTATTAATATTAGCTAAGTGTTTAGCCTGCTTACTTACAAAACAAGCTTGGTTGGGCGTGTTTGGATCGGTGTATAAATCAGATAGAACCTTGTTTGTACTTGACTATTGCATTATCGCCTTAATATAAGTAGTAAGACTCATTTGAGTGGCTATTTGTGCCCTGCACACTCTCAAAGTCAAACTTCATCTCAAATCGTTTAAGCCATCCACTATTGTGATTTTGGAAATTCAAACACTTGTTTTGTGTTTAAAATTCATAGACATTGCTTGCATTGAGTTTATTTCACCTTATAACATCAATCTCAGTCTTAAAATCAGCTTTCAAAGTTCAAATAAGTCAATTTCTTCATAACTGTTAAAAGTCAAAGTGTAAAACCTTTCACCCAATCTAGAAAGATTTATCATGGATTCATTTCTAGGTCAAAATCAGTAAAACTTGGGACTTTAAAACTTCACTGGTCTCATTTCTTATTACCATTTTGTGGATTTTACAAATTTTTTAAAAAGCTTCAAATGAGCTTGTCTTTTGTCTTACTTCCTCATGCTATCGTGCTTAACCTGAATTTGCAGTGTTTTGTTGTGCTTGCACAGAGCTCACTGTAGCTTGTCTAAGTCTGAAATTTGGTTTACAAGTTCCCACTGTGTCTTCTCCAAGTTCCAACTTTTGGTTTTGATTTTTAGCTTATTGTGTAGCTTATTCTCTAGCTTAAAAGTAGTAGTCAAACCTGCTTTTAAACACTTGAACTCAAATTCATCAAATCAGCAAGTTGCTATTCGAGGTTAAGAGCAGTTGAGATTAGTTGCATTTGGGTATTTTGAGCATAATATAGCTTCAGAATCGTGAGGAGGTCTTGGTTTTCATTTGCTTATTATAAGCTTATTTATAAGCACTTGTAATTGATTTCAATTTCTTGCACATAACCCACTGTTTTTATGTTTATCCTAGATTCATAATAATACTTTGGACTTATCTTGAATTTTCAGATTTTCTAGGTTTGGTATTTTTCTTCATTTTAATCAGCTTTTAAGCCTTTTAATTAGCATTTAATACAAATAAATGAAAAGTTTCAAAAAAAAAATAATTTTTCATTTTTCTTAAGTTTAGATAAATATAAAAAGTTAAAAAAGTAATTTTCCAGATTTTTCTTAGTTAAATTTGTATGTTTAAGCAATTTAAGTAGTTTTAAATAGTTTTTAATTGATAAAAAATAGAAAAATAATCAGAAAAATACAAAAATAGTTTTGAAAATTCTCTTTTGTTATTTTAGATTTTTCTAGGTCATAATTTTATTTTTCAAGCTTTATTTCATATTTTCTAGTATTTTAGGTTATTATTAAATAGTTAAAAATAGTTTTTAATTAATAATAATTAGATAGAAAGTTTTAAAAATAATTTTCTTTCTCTAAAAATTTTATTTTATCATTAGGTTTGTAAAAATGTCATTTTCATATTTTTAGGATTTATATTGTTTAAGTTTTACATTTTCTTTTGACGTCAGTAGTTTTTAATTTAAGTTTTATAAAGGAAAAATCATAAACATCATTTTGCAAATAGTGATAGCGTTTATTTAATATTTTTTTTATCTTTTTAATTCTCTTTAATTTGCATTTAAGCCCCTGTAATTTATACACTTTTTCTGTAAGTTATAATTAATCAAACCTCTTTTCCGTTCAAATCTCTCGATCACTATTCGTTTGGTGATTCATCGCATAGCTCGCTGGGACATAACGACCCGGGGAAACTGATCTGTGCAAAACCGTCAAGTTTAATTACACAAGCTAACCACTTGTGAATGGTCAACCGTAACAAACTTAAAACAGCTCAAACACTAATGCAATTTAAGATCAGAGGAAATATAGTGAATTCCTGGGTCGTTAAGTCCCACGGAGGATGAATTGGTGTTAAACAACTTCAGATGATAGAATGATCACTAAGGATAGTGATCGGTAAGGATATTGATGGAAAATTACCTAAAGAAAAGATTAATAAATTACAGTGACTTAAATGCAAATTAAGAAAATTAAAAAGTTAAAATATATTAAATAAACGCTATCACTATTTTTACAATGATGTTTTGTGATTTTATAAAATAAAATAACTTAAATAAACTATTTAAACTAAAACGTAAACTCAAATTACCTAAAAACTAGATTTAAAATGAAAACGATGATAAGTCTAAAATTACGCAGAAGCATAGCAAAAACGTAAAATTGTGAAATAAAAAGGCCTACAGTGTAAAATCAATTTTCTTATCGCTAAATGACAAAAGAAAATTATAGAAAAAGATTTATATTTTTGACTTATATATTTTTATTATGAATTAATTACTATAAAACACTAATTAAATGTTTAAAAATACTAAAACAAATGAGAAAAATCAAACTTTTGTAAAAATACTTTATAACAATACTAATTTATGAAAATTAGAAAAGTGGAAAAAGCTAAACTGAATAAGCTCGAAATAAGCTAAAACAATCAGATAAGCTAAAATGGCCAAATGTATATAAGAGATTAATTTGTGCGAGTTATGCATCCAAAGACCCAAGGGCTATTTCCAGTGTACACTTAACACTATCCAAAGGGGAGGTCTCAGTTCGAGACATTTACCCTTTTGCTAAACATTTATTTTTCGATTTTCTTTTTACAAACTTATTTAACACAAGAAAATAAGCACTTTTCTAACTATGACTTTTACAAAACGCTAATAAGCACCTAATAAGCACAAGATTTTCACCGTTAACTAAAATTGGATTTAAACACTATGTTTTAAACTAAAATGATTTTTAAGCTATTGAATAAGCACAAGTATGATGGAAATAAGTTAAGCTAATGTAAATAAGCTAGTTTGAACACCTAATGAGCACAAGGACTACTAATAAGCACTGAATAAGCTATAGATAGGCACAAGTCACACTGTTTACACAGACATCGTTTGATTTACTAGGCAACTTCTAACTAATTTTTAAGCACTAAAATAAGCTATGAAATGAAAATGAACACTGGATTATCAAGTGACCAATTAAGCTATTCAAAAAGCTAAAGTACTCACAGTGGTGTTCACTTAAGAGCTTATAATGAGCTTATGCAAAAACTTGAAAACACTGATTGGTTATGTACTACATGAAATGGATGAACTATAAGCCATAAGCGAGCTAATCAAATAAGCTATTAACTTGAAAATAAGACTGGAATAGACACACGCTAGTGGCCTACTCAAAAATCTAAATGGCACAAGATAAGGTTGGCTAATAAGCTCTGTAAGAGCTTGTGAAATTGCTTATAACCTGGTGCGCAATACTGGGGAGATTTTCGGGGGCAAAAGAAGCTACAAAATAAGCTATTAATAAGCTAAGTTTATGAAAGTTAGTATTTTTATAATTTTATTTAGCAACTAAATTTGACTATTCTAAAAGCTTATGAACTAATTCTTATTATTAAACTCACGTTAAAATTCTAATTTTTATTTAAAAACTAAAATGAAATTTTGACTTTTTTAAATACACTAACTAGTTGACTTTTATGAACTTGAGATTGATTTTTATGACTGATTATGTTATATTAAGTTGAAATAAGGTAAAATTAAGCTAGAATAACAAGTTTTAAGCTAGTGTGATGAATTTTTTATTCCTAAATCCTAACAAAGGACAAACAAGGCTAGATAAAAAGAATTTGACTTTAAAGCAAATGAGAACTGGATTTTATCATTGATATGAGTTATTAGATGCTATTGTGACATGCAACAAGCAAGTATACTGTCTTAAACACCCAATAACACATATAACAAATTAAAACCAAACACCACTTTTTTACTTGTTTTGAAGCTTTTAACACTAAAACAACTTTTCAAACCAAAGAAACCATAGATTAACTTGTACTAACTATATTTAGATCGATGTAAATCAAAATTAACACACTAACACATAAACTATGAAATGCAAAATTTTGGAAAACTGCTACAAGATGAGTCCAAGCATAAAACCGAACCGATGCACAAGACCACAACCTATAGCTTCTCAAGAAGCACTAAACCAAGGGCAATCCAAAATCAACCCTGCTCCAATGTCTTGATCATCTTCTTCACTGATTTTTTGATTTTTATCTAATTTATGTGAATTTTTTGGTATTTTTGGTTTTTGATTCTAAACTGAGTTTTAGAGTATCTAAAAGCTTCATAAGCTTCGGAGAGCTTATGTGTGCTTATGAGTCCAAGACAACAACCTGACAACTTTCAACATTCATGAGATTTTTAAACTTGAAAAAATTGCATAACTTGAAAAGAATTGAAACTTGAAATTTATGTTAACAAAGGTTTTATTTTACATTAATAACTTGAAATACAGAGCTTAAAGCTTAAACAAACACCTGAACTTTTAATTTAATAATAAACTACATACATGAATAAAAAAACTAAGTACTCCTTTTCTTCTCTCTGCCTTCTCCTCTTTATGCTCCAAAATCCTTCCACGTGGCCTTCAGAGAGAATCCCACCTCTTTTTGGAGCCAATGGTTGAGTTTGAGTGTATTACGCTTTAATCATTTTTATGGAAGGCTACTTTGACTTGTGCCCGTGATAGCTATTAGGGGTGGCATTTATTGTAGTGGGTTGAGTGATGATGAGGGGTGGAGGGTTAGTGGAGAAAAGGTGGAGGGAAGGCTAGTGTGCTGCAGGCAACAGCTGTAAAAGGTGGTGGCGGCAAGGAGAGGGTACTGTTTGTTTGATTTGGGGTTCAAAATAGAAAAGACAGGGGGGGTCAAATGGGTATAATAAGGTGGTTCTAAAAGGTTTTGACAAGTCTTTAGGTTTATAACTCTAAAGACTAATTGCAAATCTGCCAAATTAGAGGGACCACGCCATTTTCCAAAGTTCTCACAAGGGTTACTTTTGACAAGTTTTGAAAGTGCAAGTACCATTTTTGACATTTTCAAATTCTCAAAGGACTAAACTTGACAATTTTGAAAGTTAAAGGACCTAAGTTGTAATTTTGTGAATTTAAATCTCAAGGACCAATTTTGACAACTTAGGAATCCCTAGGGACTTGAAATGATATTTTTCTTCATTTGGATTTACCAGGACTGTTTTGACAACTTTTGTAACTTGGGGACTAAAACTGCCAATTATGCAAACTTGATACGTTTTTCACCAGATTTTGATATTTTTGCATTTAAACACATAAAACACTTATTTGTGATATTTTTATCATTTTGATGCATTGAAAGTGTTTCGGATGTTTTTGCGTTTAAATGGTACAAAAATGATGAGTATTTACACACTCATCGAAACACTATACTCTCCGATCTTCATTGCATTCGTTCTGCATTAAGTTTGTTACGGTTGGCCATTCACAAGTGGCGGCTTGAGTGATAAAACTTGACCGCCTCTGGAGCGAATCAATTTTATGCCACGGAGTCTTTGATTATCTTCCGCCTAGCAGATTAGTAATTTGAATACTCACTCTTTGTTCATACCATCTATCTATATATCTATATATTTTCTTATAAAAAAAAATCCAAAAACCCAAAAAAAAAATCCAAAAACGTATAAAACACAAAAATATTTTCCTTTTGTTTCTATATATATATCAAGATAAAAAATACAAAAGATTTGTCGCTTTTGTTTAATAATAACAACATAAAGATTACCACCAAAACCAAGGCGTGTACTACCTAACTGGGTAATGCACCATAATAAGTTCCCAAACCAAAGATTAAAACTTGCCTTTGTGTCCTTGTGATTGGTGTACCTTTTTCAAAGAAGCCATTCATCTTGTGATTATTGGTTAAGTTCATCGTTGTTTTGCCTCGCTTTTGTTTTAATTGATTTGTTGTTATATATACTTATCGAAACAGAAAACCTAAAAAGATTCTTCTCACCCCATTTTTAATTCCCTTTCATAATTCCATTCCTCTCCTTAACTCAGAGGTCTCTAGAGTTAACTCTAGTGTATGCGCATCGCTTCTTCTAGATCTGTAGCCCATTTCGTGAGCTTGTCAAGATTCCAAGAAGGCGGTCCGTAGAGACTTTCTCGCTCCTTCAGCCGGATTCAGATCCGACTGCTACACTACTTCCGCTATCATGGCGAAGAACGCCTATGTGTGAGCTTCCGTGCACCCATCGACGGGTATGGAGATGCTATTGTGATCCCAACCATTGTGGCTGAAAATTTTGAACTCAAAACCGGGTTACTGAATCTTGTAACCTCAAGTCAATTCTATGGTTTTGAGCGGGATGATCCTCATGCTCATATTCGATGGTTTAACAAGATTGCATCTACCATCAAATACAAGAATGTCCCTATCGATGTCTGTAAGCTTCTTCTCGCTCTCATTTTCTCTTGAGGGGCAAGCCCGAATTTGGCTTGAAAAACAACCCCTCACCAATTGAGACATGGGAAGACTTGGTGAAGAAATTTGTGAATGAATTTTATCCACCTTCCAAAACCACGAAGTCTTAAAATGAAATCATCAAGTTCACTCAAAAGTTTGATGAATCCTTCAAGGAATCGTGGGATCGCTTTTAAGAATTGCTTTGCAAATGTCCTCACCACGGTTTCTCCAAGTTGATGCAACTCGACACTTTCTACAATGGAGTGAGTCAATCTGATCAAGATTCTCTCAATTCCTCCGCTGAGGAAATTTCTAAGCAAATGTCAAAGAAGCTTTAGCGATCATTGAAAACAAGTCTAAAGTCCGCACGCACGGCGCCGTTGTTTCCCAAGTCGTTGTTGGTCCTTCTATCGTCCCGTGAGTCAATCTAACACCGATGCTAAGATTGACAAACTCACGGAAGCAATTCAAGCTTTGGTTCTCTCCAACCAAAAGAAAGTTTTTTTTCCACAAACTTCACCTCCTCACCGGTTAAGAAAGTGGAAGTCTGTGTTACTTGTGGTGGTCCCCATGCTTACTACAATTGTATGGCCACCGATGGTAACCCTTTGAAGCTATGTGTGGGCGGGATTTCTAATCAAGGAGGCAACCAATATCGTCTCCTATAGACCAACCACCGCCCTAACCACTACCCCGACCTCCCGGTTTCAACCAAAACCGAATCAAAATCAAAATAGACCAAACCAAGGATTTCAAAACCAAGGTAATTTTAGTCCAAACAACGGTTTTCAAAATCAAAATCAAAATTTCCAACACCAAGGAAATTTCAATAGAAACCCAAGGTCGGGAAATTTCAACCTGTGGTATTTTCATGGCAATAATCAAGGAAATTTTCAAGGCCCTAATCCTAACAATAGAGGCCGAATTTTCCCGTGTCAAGCCATTGTTCCAACTGACCATCCGATGAGTTGTTGAAACAATTCATGAAATCCCAAGAGGAAATGAACAGTTGTTGGTTAGCCGATTGACATTAAGAAGTCTTTAAATGATCGACCCTGCCTCGTGAAAACTTACCTAGCAACACGATCGCTAATCCGAGGGAAGATGCAAAGGCGATCACAAACGTAAGTGGTGCTTCTATGATGGACCCGCTATTCCTACTACCTCTCTTCTTCTTCCTAAGGTAGTGGAAAGTGAACCTGAGGCTACAAAGGACAAGGAACTTCCTACATAACGGTACAAAGAATGTCCATCCTCAAGTTGTCCCAAATCCAAAACCAAACCTCGAGTTGTTTTTGAACCTCCAGTGGTAACCCCAATCCAAAACTTCTATTCCTTACCCCTCACGCTTAAATGAGCAAAACCTCGCGAAAGCTACCATCAAATGGAAAATTCTTTCAAATTTTCCAAGAGCTACATTTTGACATAAGCTTTTATGATGCCATCATGCCGATGCCCAAGTTTGCATCAACTCTCAAAACACATGTTGAGCAATAAGGAAAAGTCG
The DNA here is from genome assembly GCA_910596185.1 of Chrysanthemum makinoi. Taxonomy (NCBI): domain Eukaryota; kingdom Viridiplantae; phylum Streptophyta; class Magnoliopsida; order Asterales; family Asteraceae; genus Chrysanthemum; species Chrysanthemum makinoi. Next base: position 16,874,172 of record OU343224.1, on the reverse strand, counting down.
CTTGAAATGGCTAAAATCCTTTGAACGAGAACCGCCACAGTTTTAAAGAAGCTTCCGAGAAGCTAGGAGATCCCGGAAAATTTTTCTTCCTTGTGTTTTTCCGGGATGATGAATGCTTTCCCTTTCCGATCTTGGTGCAAGCATCAACTGATGCCTTATTCAAGCAGGAAGAAACTTTCTTCCGAACTTATTCCTACCTGCATGACTCTTGAGCTTGCAGATCGTTCTATATCGCGTCCCCTTGGCATCGCCGAGGATGTATTTGTGAAAGTAGGAAAGTTCCATTTTCCACCGACTGGTTGTTGATTTCGATGCCGATCATCTGTTCCTCTCATTGTTGGACGAGGATTCCTCGAGAACGGCCGCGGCTCTTATTGATGTATTTGAGCAAGAAATCACTTACGTGGGTAATGAAGTCTGTTACCTTTAACCTTGATCAAACTTCGGTACTCAAATTATGATATCAATCGCTTAATCGAGTCGATTTGATTGATATTGCTTCAGAGGAGTACTCTCAAGAGTTTCTTGGTTATCTTCATAATTCGGTGAGTGGGGATTCCACCACATCTTCTAAACCTATCATTGCCTACTCTTCCCCCTCTCTCACTCCGCTTAAGGGAGGTGACTCTTTTCTGGAAGAGATCGATGAATTTCTTGTTAGTGATGAATCACTGAATTGATGGTGTTTATGATTCGGAGGGGGATATTCTCTATCTTGAGCAATTGTTAAATGAAGATCCATTACCTTCACTCCCTCCGAAAGAGATCACGATTGAGGAAATCAAATCAAGACAAACATCTATCAAGAATTTCCGAGGTTGAACTTAAGGACCTACCTCCTCATCTCGAGTATGCATTCTTGAAGGGTGATGATAAATTACCCGCCATAATTGCTAAAGACTTAACTGAGGAGGAGAAACTGCTCTCATAAAGGTCTTGAAGTCACACAAGCAAGCAATTGCTTGAAAACTCTCCGACATTAAGGGTATAAACCCTGAGTTTTGTACTCACAAAATCTTAATGGAGGATGACTTCAAACCGCAGTTCAACATCGAGAAGGGTGAATCCTAAGATTCATGAGGTTATCAAACAAGAGGTTCTCAAACTTGTTGATGCCGGTTTGATTTACCCGATCTCTGATAGTCCTTGGTTAGCCCAATTCATGCGGTTCCAAAAAAGGGTGGCATAATCTGTTGTCACAAATGAAAAACGAAGTTAATTCCAACTCGAGGTTACGGGATGGCGGTGTGCATTGACTATCCAGTTAAACGGCCACCCGTAAAGACCATTTTCCTCTACCCTTCATGGACCAAATGCTTGAGAGATTAGCAGGAACCAGTACTATTGTTTCCTTGATGGTTTCTGCTTTCAGATTCCCATTGATCCTACTGATCAAGAAAAGACCACATTCACTGCCCATACGAACATTTGCCCATGCACGTATGCCTTTTGGCCTATGTAATGCCCCGCACGCTCCAACGATGTATGATGGCAATTTTCCACCACATGATCGGGGAAACAATGGAGGTGTTTATGGATGACTTCTCGGTAATTGGGGACTCGTTTCAAACATGTCTCTCCCATTTAGAAAAATGCTTCAAAGGTGTGAAGACACCAATCTTTGTCTAAATTGGGAGAAGAGCCACTTTATGGTCAAAGAAGGCATAGTCCTGGGCCATAAGATTTCCAAAAATGGGATTGAGGTTGATAGAGAAAAGTTGATGTTATTGCAAATTGCTCATCCTACTACCGCCAAAGGTATTAGGAGTTTTCTAGGTCATGCCGTTTTATCGAGATTCATACAAGATTTCTAAAATCGCCGCCTATGACCCATCTTCTAAAAGATGCTCCTTTTATCTTTTCCCTCGAAAGTGCATCAAGCATTTGAAACACTAAAGAAAAGCTTACGGAAGCACCCATTCTAGTTCCCCGACCGATTTACCCTTTGAGCTCATGTGCGATGCAAGTGATTTTGCTATCGGTGCAGCCTTGGGGCAACGAAAAACCAAGCATTTTCAGCCTATCCACTACGCAAGCAAAACTATGATCAAGCTCAAACCCATTACACCACTACTAAAAAGAATTATTAGCTGTGGTGTATGCTGTTGAGAAGTTTCGCCATACCTTATATTGACCAAATGCGGTGTATACGGATCACTGCTCTCAATATCTCTTTGCAAAACAAGATGCAAAGCCGAGATTGTCTGGGTTCTCCGCAAGAATTTGATATCATTATACGATAAAAAGGAGCCGAGAACTGTCAGCTGATCATCTTTCCCGTCTAGAAAACCCTCACCAAGATGTGTTCGAGAAAAAGGAAATAAATGAAACATTTCCTCTCAAAACACTCAATGTGGTTTCTTTTCGTGGAAACTCTTCTACCCCATGGTTTGTTGACTTTGCAAATTACCATGGTAACTTTATGGTGAAAGGGATGTCGCCCCAAAGTAAAACAAATTCTTTAAAGATGTGAAACATTACTTCGACTAACCACTACTTGTTCAAAATTTGCGCTAATCAAGTCATCAGCGATGTGTGTATGGTCGAAGCCATGACATTCTCAAGGCTTGCCATTCTCGACCTACCGGGGACATCATAGCCCCAACTACACCGCCAAGAAGGTGTTTGATTCCGGATTCTATTGGCCCACTATTTACAAGGATGCCCATGAATTTGTCAAAACCTCGCGACGCTTGTCAACGTCACGGAATATCTCATTAAAGAAATGAAATGCCAAAACGCCATTCAAGTGTGTGAGATTTTTGACATCTGGGCATGACTTTATGGGGCCATTTCTTCTCCTCATGTAACAAATACATACTCGTGGGTCATGAATATTTGTCAAAATGGGTTGAAGCTAAAGCTTTACCAACCAACGATGCCCGAGTTGTTGTGAAATTCTTAAAATCTCTTTTTGCTAGGTTTGGAACTCCACGAGCTATAATCAGCTGATCGTGGTAACGATTGCAATGACCTTTGAAAGAGTCATGCAAAGTATGGTGTAACTCACCGCTCTCTATCGCTGCACTACCCCCAAACAAGGGCAAGTGGAAGTTTCCAACCGGGATTAAAGAATCTTTGAAAGGACAAGTAGGCTTAAAACCGTGCTCTTGGTCGGATAAGTTGATGACGCACTCGGCCTTCCGTACAAATTTTATAAAACACCCATCGGGTGCACTCCATACAAGCTTGTATAATGGAAGGCATGTCATCTGGCCGTTGAGCTTGAAAGTAATACTTTGATATTCGTGATACCGTGATCACCGGAAAGATCAAATGAATGAATTAAATGAACTCCGTGATCAAGCATACGAGAACTCTTTGATCTACAAACAAAGACAAAGAAGATTCATGACTCAAAATCAAGAACCGCTGCTTTCAACGCCGGTGATCGAAGTCATTCTTTTCAATTCAAGATTGAAGATTTTCGAAAATTAAAATCCCGCCGTCCTGACCATTTACCATTGCTAAAGTATTTCCATATGGAACCATTGAGTTATCTCAACCCGATGGTCCAAACTTTTAAGTGAATGGTCATCGGTTGAAGCCATTTTGAGAGGATCATTCTCCCGGTTGTCCCGATTTACAAACTTTCCCCATGAACCAATGAATGCGGGGATCGAGTCAAGTTAGCGACTCGGAATCAAAAAAAGAGCATGCCATATGGGTTTTCACCCATATTTCACTTCTTTCTATCTTCTACCACCAGGGGGTTGCCCCACATGTTGTGTATATATGCAAGTTTCAAAAAAAAAAAAAAAAAAATCTTTCAAAATAATGGCCGTAGTATTTCCTTTTACGTTATCGGTTTATGATAACTACGGTATTTTGAATATTGAGGGCAATATTCATTTCTAAGTGTGGGGGGGAATTCTCACTAATTTTATCATGTAATTATACTTCCACCCCCATTTTTGGCCAAAAATTGGAGTAAGTGTTTTGCACTTACCTTTTATGGTTATCACCACCATGTCTAATAAACAAAAGGATTGGCTAATCCAGGAAGCAAACGGCTCTTGGTAAAGATATCTCAACCAATGACGCTTGCATTTGCCCAAAATTGTATGGTATTCAATTTCCACCATATCCTTAAAAAGTGAAGAGTTGGCTAGCCCGCAAGTTTATGGCTTGTGGTAAAGGCAATGGAAAAACCATAATTGGTAATCAGCTCACCAAAGATAATATTGATAATTTATCTAAGAGTTGGCTAGTCCGTATAAACGCTTCCGTAAAGACAAATCAAACCGTTGAAGCGGTGGTTTGCTCAAAACCACATGGTTATCAGTGTACCATGGTTCTTACTTGAACTAAAACATTTGGCTACTCCGGAAGTAATGGCTTTTGGTAAAGAGATTCAAATCCATTAAGTTTTTTTCAAAAGATTGCTAGGGACTAGCAATAGTTTAGTGTGGGGGATTGATGAGTGTGTAAATACTCATCATTTTTGGTCAAATCAATCACAAAATGCTCGAATGCATCAAAATATCAAAAATATCTCAAAATTGCATTTTATATGTTTCAGATGCAAAATGTTTAAAATCGATGAAAAATGAGCTGTTTGCATAATTGGCGCTTTCAAATCCCAAGTTTCAAAATTGTCGAATAGTCCCCTGAAAGCACTTATTTCAAGAAAAGTCACCAAAGGTCCTTTTAAATCATAAGTTGTCAAAATTAGTCCTTTGGTGAAAAATATCAAAAGTTTTGAGAAATTACAAGTTTGGTCCTCCAAGTTTAAAAATTGGCAAAATGGTCCTTGAAATTAAAATGTCAAGTTTGGTCCTTATACTATTGGAGCTTGTCACTTTTAGTCCCTTGGAGCAACTTTGTGAAAATGGCGAACCTGGTCCCTCAAAATCAGAAATTGCAAATTAGTCCTGATTATTAAACCTTTTAATACACTTGGACTGTCTAAACCAAATGTGACCCCCGCTTTTACCTTTTGGACCCTTCTTACCTCTTGACCCCCTTCAATATTATAGCCTTGGTCAAATCTGGTCAAACAAATCACCCTACCAAAGTCTTCATATCTTCCCACCAAATGCCTTAAACACCTGCATTCCCATCCCCCTCCTCACCTTCACACTTCCTTGTTCCCCCACCCCAACAACAATCCCCAAGAATGCATTTTATCAGCTTTCTTCACCCCTCACTCATCCCCAACCGCCAAATAAGCAATTTGGCGCCAAAATGTGATCAAACGGCCATGATGATATCAAAGCTATCCAATGGTCAAGAAAATGAGGGGATTAGCTCGAGGAGTGGATAAGATATTTTGGGTATAAAAGAAGCATTAAGAAGCAAGATAAAGTAGTTCTTAGTTTTTAAATTTTCATTAATGTCGCTTAATATAAAAGTTTAGTTAAGTTCAACTGTAATCTTGTTGTAATGTACTCACTTTTAAGTTATTTAATCAATATGTTCATTTTCAAGTACCAATTTAAGTCAAGATTATCAATTTATATTGTTGTGTTCATCAAGGTAAAATCCTTATTGCAAATTCTCATATTCAAACTCTAAATAGCTTATTTTCTCACTCAAACAAGCTAAAATAAGCTTATTATAGCTTTTTGTAAGCTTGCTTTTAAGTTTCAAGCAGTTTTGGATTTTGGTCAACGAAAAGTCAACCGGATCATCAAGTTGAAATGGAAATGGAAAATGGTAAATGCAAAGGCCGGGATTTTAAGGATTCAGTCAATTGGGTTGATAGAAATAGGCTAAGGGCTGGTTCACAGGTTTCAAGCCACAAGTAAGCAAGGACCAAATGTAGTTGATTTTTCAAGGTTTTATTGCATAATTTTTATTTGTAGTTATAAATAGTTCACCTCATTATAAGGTATTTAAGTTAGTTAAACTCGTTTGATTATTAATATTAGCTAGTTGTTGTTTAGCTCACTTTACTTACAAAACAAATTGGTTAAGGTGTGTTTGGATCAAGGTATAAATCAGATAGAACCTTTGTTTGTACTTTTCTTGACTATTGTATTATCAGCCTTAATATATAGGTAAGACTCATTTGAGTCGCTTATTTGTGCCTCAAGACACTCTCAAAGTCAACTTCATCTCAAATCTGCCTTTAAGCCATCCACTATTGTGATTTTGGAAATTCAAACACTTGTTTTGTGTTTAAAATTCATAGACATTGCTTGCATTGAGTTTATTTCACCTTATAAACATCAATCTCACCTTAAAATCGGTTCAAATTCAAATAAGTCACTTTCTTCATAACTCTAAAAAGTCAAGTGTAAAACCGCTTTTCACCCAATCTGAAAGATTTATCATGGATCTTCTGGTCAAAATCAAGAAACTTGGGACTTTAAAACTTCAGTTGGTCTCATTTCTTATTACCATTTTTGTAGGATTTTTTTACAAATTTTTTAAAAGCTCAAATGAGCTTGTCTTTTGGTCTTACTTTCCGCACAAGCTCGCTTTTAACCGAAGCTTGCATGTTTTGTGCAAAGCTGCACAGAGCTCTCACCAGAGCTTGTCTAAGTCTCAAATTTGGTTTACAAGTTCCCGTACTGTGTCTTCTCCTAGTTCCAACTTTTGGTTTTGATTTTTAGCTTATTGTGTAGCTTATTCTCTAGTTTAAAAGTAGTAGTCAAAACTGTTTTAAACACTTGAACTCAAATTCATCAACTGCAAGTTGCTATTAAGAGGTTAAGAGCAGTTGAGATTAGTTGCATTTGGGTATTTTGAGCATAATATAGCTTCAGAATCGTAGGGAGGTCTTGGTTTTCATTTGCTTATTATAAGTGCTTTTATTTATAAGCACTTCAGATTGTGCCTTCAATTTCTTGCACATAACCCACTGTTTTTATGTTTATCCTAGATTCATAATAATACTTTGGACTTATCTTGAATTTTTCAGATTTTTCTAGGTCAGTTTGGTATTTTTCTTCATTTTAATCAGCTTTTTAAGCCTTTTTTAATTAGCATTTAATACAAATAAATCAAAAGTTTCAAAAAATAAGTTTCACTTTTCCTAGGTTAAGATAAATATAAAAAGTCAAAAAATAATTTTCCAGATTTTTCTTAGTTAAATTTGTATTTTTAAGCAATTTAAGTAGTTTTAAATAGTTTTTAATTGATAAAAATAAAAATAATCTAAAAAATACAAAATAGTTTTGAAAAATTCTTTGTTATTTTAGATTTTTCAAGGTCATAATTTTATTTTTCAAGCTTTATTTCATATTTTCTAGTATTTTAGGTTATTATTAAATAGTTAAAAATAGTTTTTAATTAATAATAATTAGATAGAAAGTTTTAAAAATAATTTTCTTTTTCTAAAAAATTTTCTCTTATCATTAGGTTTGTAAAAATGTCATTTTCATATTTTTAGGATTTATATTGTTTAAGTTTTACATTTTCTTTTATACGTCAGTACTTTTAATTTAAGTTTTATAAAAGAAAAATCATATAAACATCATTTGCAAATAGTGATAGCGCTATTTAATATTTTTTATCTTTTAATTCTTTAATTTGCATTTAAGCCCTCTGAATTTATACACTTTTTCCTAGTTATAATTAATCAAACCTCTTTTCCGCTCAAATCTCTCGATCACTATTCGCTTGGGGTGATTCATCGCATAGCTCACTGGGACATAACGCACCGGAAACACTATACTCTCGACTATTGCAATCGCTTCCGCATCGCTTTAAGTTTGTTACGGTTGGCCATTCACAAGTGGTCAGTTTGAGTGATAAAACTTGACCGCCCTGGGAGCCTAATCAATGACCCCTTAAAAATCCTTCTTGTAGTTTTCAAACATATAGACGATCGTATCAAGTCTTCAAAGTACAACATACTTTAAGAAACTTGTAATGAAGCTCGATACCAACCATGAAAACTGTATGGGGTTGGAATAGTTTTACCAATTTAAAACTTCTTTAAATATTTAGATCGACTTTCTATGTCAATCTATTTCGTTGTTTTGTCGACGTTGATAGATAGATATATAAACGTATAATGAAAGATAAAGATAAAGCACATCACCATCCATAATAAGTTATTTATAGTGGTTCTATAAGGACACCCCTTCCCGTTCTACTCCACTCCCCCGAGTCTACCTACTCGAGTTTGTAAGCACTACACCAAACCCTTATAAATGAGAAGCCTTCACAACGCCGCTTAACCTTTTTCCTACATTGTGCTAACAATGTTCCTTCACCCAAGGCTTAACCACACCTAACACAACGTCCGCCACCCTTTATACGGCAGGTTAGGCTAACCACCAATTTCTTTCACACCTTAGGAGAACTAATCCTATCACAACGTCGCCTACCCTTTATTAGGTACTAGTTACACCTAGTTCCATTACTACTAGAAACTACTACCCTTCTCACAACACACAACACCTAATATCAAAGAGATCAACTCCTTGTTACACCATCATCAAGGATATCACCATCCTTGGAAATAAATAAATACTTATATGTATAACGATGCACCTCATCGATTATACGACCTAGGCATTCTTTCAAAATGCGACTTGATTTGATTCTTCCGCATCTTCACTAATGCCTTTTGACACAATGCTTGGCACCCTTCACTAATGCCTTCGTCTTGACACCTTTAACATTCTTCACTAATGCTTTGACACGGACGATGAGCATCTTTCACTAATGCTTTCATTTTGACACTTTCGGAATTCTTCACTAATGCCTTCAACCCAACATCTATGGAGAAAGGAAGAACTATCAACAAGAGAACCTTAGTTGTCTTGATGATGACGAAGCATGGCAACTCATGGACTTGAGCTTGCTCGTCTTCAAGAAGTGGTGATCTTGCCTTTAAGAGGATCCTAGAAGATCACACAAAACAAAAGACAAACCACATGTATCACTTAGACTGAGGTCAGAGGGTTAAATACTTGGGAAGTATGTGCGTAAAGGATAAGTAGAAAGGAAGAAATGGCTCTCTATTTATATATAGAAAATTTCACTGCTCTCCAATCCCACCTGGATCCTCCACTTGGGATCCTGGCTTAAAGTTAGGGATCCGTGGAACGCCTCCTCTTGCCCATGGGTAATTTTACATGGGTCGGCTGGTTGATCCATGGTTTTCTAGATACAATGAACTTGTTAGTGGTATATAAAACCACGGGTTACGGTCAACACCATTTTCTAGTTTTTACCCATTTAGTATATGATTGGTTTTACCCATTTTAGTATATACTTGTTTTTACCCATTTTAGTATACTTAGTTTAAGTATATATTAACCCAATATGTAAACACTAGTTGTTGTACATATATATCTAAATCATAAAATCACTTATACTTGTTTTAGCGTTTTATGTGAAAACGTATGTGTTAGGAACTATTGACTCAAACTATTTATCGTATTCTTTTGTTTCATTAAAATGATTTTACGCTTGTTATCGACAAAACATTAGAAGATCGTAAAATATAAATAAACGTTTTTACCGGCTTTTTTGTATTAACAGAGGTAACCAAGGAAGTCATGGATGTTGGAATCACTCCTAAACCTAAATCAAGTGTTAGTAATTCATATGTAATAGTTAGCTTAATATGGCCTTTTAAGTAGATTTAGCCTTAGGCTTTGTGTGGCCCATAAGCCTAGGTATAGTCCAATAAGGAAAAGGATGGGAACTAGGAGTGTTGCCCTAGCTTCCTCCTATAAATACTTTGTAAACCTCTTAAGGTTGGTTGTTCAATATTTTCATTCACTCTCCACGCAACTGTATTACTATATCATGTGTGTGTGTTTGATTATTGTTCATCCGCCTCTATCTCTTCTCTATTTCTTCTATTGTTACTTGTGTTGCATATTTGGGAACCTAACAAGGTATCAATCACTACTAGTTGGGTGAATCAGTATTGAAGTGGGTATTTGGTCCCACGCGTAAAGAATACAAGATACTTTGGTTCGCTTAAAACAAGTTTTTACACCTTTAATCCAAGATTCTTGTCCTTTCAACGTTTTAAGGTGATAAAATAACCGTTTTTGGCAAAAGTTTCAAACTTTAATGGATAAACGTTTTGAGCTTGATTTTTAACGAGGGTTTCATTATACCATAACTGTTTTAGATGTTTGGATCATCAAGTTTCATACTTTTGTGTTATCTTTGTGATATTGAAGCTATTTCATCACAAAAATCTGGTTTAGAAACATCTTTGGGAAAAAGTCACTTACTTAGAACTACGCCGTATCAAAACCCTAGTTCACGCTGTAACTTTGGTTTGATCTTCGCCAGGGTTTACTCGTGTTTTCTTGCTTGGATAAGCCCTAAAATACGCCGACTTTGGATATCTTTTGCACCGTGATAGTGTAAAAGATCGTTTGGTAAAAACTCAAAATTGCGATAAGCTAAAAGCTTACAGACCTCTTACGCATAAGATTCATCTTACCTAAGCTTTGTCTTTACGATAAGGTAATCCTACTAAGTTTTCTATGCCTAACCTTGTTTACGCATAACCTTAGCTGTTTATCCTCACTTCACGCGTAGCTAAACCTAATGTAACTCTTGCCGTTACGCGTAACTTTGGTGTTTTTACGCATAAGTGCTACTTGGTTTATTGTGATTTCTACCCCTAAGGATACTTCATCAACAAAGGTTCATTCGACTACAAAGATCCATTTAACAACACAAGTTTTCAACATGTCACAACCACCATACTCTAACTATTTTCCTTACACTTATAATCAACAAAAACAACAACAACAACTAAGTCCACAACATCAACAATGGAATCAACAACAAGCGATTTATCAACAACAATTTAATCAACAACATACTCCACTAATTGCAAGAATTCCACAACCTCAAATGGTACAACCACCATCTAGTCTTCAAGTACAACCTTACACAAACTTCTACAATCAACATCCATCCAGAAATACTATGAAGGAACCGCATGGGGCATAAGATGTGAGCCTTGAGTAGCCAACAATCAATTCATGAAGTGGCTCACTTGATAGACCTCTAATGCTCACCTTAATTATGATCAATGGGTGATTCTGTTCTTTAGGTTTTGTGATCTAAAGAAGCCACATGGAAAGTTTTTAAAGAAGGTCATTATGGAAGGTCCATTTCGATGCCTACTGTCGTTACACCCAGAGATCCTAATGCTGTTCCACCAAGAGATGATGTCACCAACATTGCAACTGTTGCAGAATCTCACGGTGATCAACTTCTACACTTTGAAGCCGACGAACTTGAAATGCAATACATCCTTTTAGGATTACCCAATCCAATCCTTCGAAGTGTTGATGCTCAAAAGACCGCAGCAATGTGGGAAAGATTCATCTTCTTATAGAAGGCACAACACTCAATCAAGAAGACATGGAATCCAAAATCTACTTGGCTTATGAACACTTCATGATTGAACCAGAGAGTCATTAGAATATTATCATCAGACATCATTAATGATTTGGACAAACACAATATCATCATGCCATTAATTGTCACAACACAAAGTTCCTAAGTAGTCTTGGTCCGGAATGGGAGAAGTATGTTATTTTTCTCCGCCAAGCTAAAGATATGCATCATGCTACCTACGGATTGTTGTACGACTATCCGAAGCCTCACCAAAAAGAAGTTGATAAGGAAAGGATTCTCCGTGGTCAAACTGCTTCACCATCACTTCCGACAATCAAAACTTGCTTTGTGGGCTCAAACAAATATTCCTCCTCAACAAGCTCTTCAACCCGCCTCAAACAACCGCAACCATCAAACCTTCCGATCCACAAACAACAACCTCAACAAAATCAATTGGTTCCATACAACAACACTGCCAAGCTCTTTACAAGTGGAAGTCGATGAGGACTCCAATGCTTCGATGAACTTGAACAAGGATTTGTTATGACTGCTAAAGCATTTGGCCGTTATACAAACAAATCCAACAATCGCATTCGCTCTTCATCTAATACAAGGAATCAGTCGTTGTGAAGAATGGACGCTTGAAGTTCAAAATCATGGTTATGGTCGCCGATGGGAGGTGGTCAAGGGTTCAATGCTATGGGAAGGAATAATAGGTGCTCCGCACAAAGGGCTCAAGTGGTTGAACAGGAAATGCTCGAATGGGGTTAATGGTCTTCGCTATAACTGTAATGAGAAGGGTCATCCGGCTAATGCATGTCCTAAACCGGGACAAGAGGCGTGCTTATTTCAAAGAGGCTTTGCTCTTAAGGAAGAAGTTCGGTGGAACTCTTACCAACAAGGAACAGAGCTTTATATGCATGCAAATTCGATGATGATATGGAGGACTTGTTGCTAATGCAAAGATGATGTTGATGGCACAAATGCAAGCACTACACATGAGTGATACAGCCCGTTGTATGACCGACGGCTTGTCTCGTGTACCGAACAAACAATTATCATCAATGATCTCGATATCTCGCCACTTTCTATCCGACAAGGATCAAAATGTTCAACATGAGTCTTCCACATCTCATTCCGATGATTATCAAATAGATCCCGTAGTTATATTTGATGATCAAATGACCTTATGGTTAATATTGATAATCAAGTTGACTCGTGGTTATATTTGAGGATCTAAATAATGATCATGTTGAGACTTACGTTGAACAAAATGAGCTTTTGTCCGAGAAACCGAGCTCTTGACCTTAATTAAAGACCAACATTCTAGTTTGGAAATTTGCATCAATTAAAAGAGAAAAATGCAATCGTTAACCGATAATGAATGCTTAATTCGACAACTCAACTTTTTCAAAACTCAAGAAAACCGTTAAAAAGGTTTTGAAGCCGCTTTTGCCAAATCACACCAAAATGAAAAATCTTTGGAACGACAGATTGTGATCTAGCAGCTCAAGAATGCTTTGTTGTATCAAATAGAACAAATGAAACATGAACATAAACAACAAATTAACGCTCTTACTTTGGAAACTCAAAAAGCCAAGGCTGAGTTGTTAACTTGTCAAAACAGTTCTTCTGAGTACAAAAGCATTCAACAAAACAAATAGATGACTATCTTGAGGAAATTGTCGACTTACAAAACAAAATCAAAGAGTTTAAAACTGTAGTTTATAAACATGGTGAATCAATCACAACGATTCAAAAGTTTTCTTTCAAACCAAATCCAAATGGATATGGACCTAATCGACATAAACCTAAGTTTTCACACGAGCATTCAAACCAAATCGGAAGTTTACAAAGGCGTAACATAGAATTGATGATTCAACTATGACTGTTGTGGAATATAATCGCATGGAGGAATTAGATGCAGATGACGAGAGTCGGTCAAAATGGAAAATGTCGTTTATAACAAACCATTTAACTATTCAAAAGCCGTAACTTTTTTCACACAACAAGATACTTCAAACACCTTTGATTGTCACACCACTTTTGACGTTAGTCCCCAACAATGGTGCACAAGTTAATGGTACCTTCACTTAGTGAAGTAAAACTAAAGTCGAAAGTTGTCGTGTTATCAAATATTTTGACACTTTCTTATCTGACATCAAACTTTTGGAACGTGCGATTGAATTTCATTCTAAAATAAAAGTTGAACATTTTACCTCATTGGCATGAGAACAACGTGACATTCTTCTTCGAAAGAATTTTACTACATGTCAAAAATTTGAAACTTGTGCACTATATTGGGAAAGGGATTTTCACAAGGAACTTGGTCTCATGAAAACAGCTGAGAAAACAAACATCAATTTCAAATACTAAACGCCAAAAGAAATTATTGAGAAAAGATGTTGATCGACTCTTGGAAGATGTTATCTGTCCTGATATCTATAATGTTGTGTTATTGCATTCTTTGCCATATGCATCTGATTCTATATCTGCTGATACTATTGATCCTGTTGCAACTATTGAAAATACTGATAATGTGCTGCCGTTTGAGTCTCTTTAAAATTGAAAATGAACGATTGTCAAATGAGCTTTCAACCGTAATACGCCGCCTTAATTGGTGTCAAAAGATATTCACGACAACAACTTGCTTTTCATAACAAAATCGCTTCAGTTATGCAAAATCTTCCGATCCTAAAATTGAGCAACTGGATGATCAAACGTGTCTTTTAAGTGTCAAATCTCAAAATATGAACAAGAACTTGCAAAAGTTAAAAGGAATATGGTGTCATATTTGATTTACTCAAACAGACTCGTGATGAAGCATCAAACTAACTTGATCATTATCTTGCATACACTAAAGAAGTCATGAATTTTCCGAAATCTTCGCTTCCAAAATCAAGAGTTGGTGCACACTATCACTAAGTTAAGGGAAATGTTAGGAAAGTATGAACAAGTTCATCCTAGCATCATTAAGAGAATTGCACCAGTAACACTTAGCAATCATGTCCCTAATTCACTGACAAAACACAAGTTACTAATGTGCTCTACTAAACATGACTAGTTGCTCTTTTCCAAACGCCCACACTTCACGAGTTCTAGGAGCAATACAAGGAAGAATAGGAAGTTGCACCTAAAAAACAAATAAAGAATGTTGAAGTAGAAGAACACCTAGATTTTGAATAAGACTTCAGTTGCACCCACTTTAGATATTCATCCGCAAATGTAATGAAAAAAGTGTTGTAACTAATGCGAACCTTTAAGTACTTTTGATATTCACCTGATGTTTTGTGTTATATATCGTCATGATGATGTCTGCTAACCTAACGCCTAATGTCCGAATACCTCTAGGTCCCAAATCTAAGGTTTGGTAAACCGCCTCTTTAGATTCTAAGAACCACATTGATACCCCTTGTAGTTCCGAGATCACCTCCAAGGATTAATGTACCACCTAGTGCATTCACTAAGACTAAAGCTAAGACTAGTTGGAGATGGCGGAAATGGATACATAATACACTAGGATTTAAATGGATGCCTAAAGTTATTGATGTGTGTATTTCTACTATAACCGCTTTGGAACCCTCTAACACTTCGGGTTCCACATCTACTTCTATTCCATCCTGTCGCTTGTGTCTAATGCGGTGATACGATCATCCTTTGGATTGTTGATAGGGTGTTCTACACACATGCAACCTTAAACTGTTATCAAACTTTGTTTCAAAGTTCATTGGCACCGCCGATTCGAATGATCACTTCAGCAGCTATCATGGGCTACGGAGATTACATTAATGGCAACATCGAAATTAGGTGGTTTATTATGTGGAAGGCCTCGGTCACATCTCTTCTTTATTGGTCAATTTCAGTGATGGAGATTTGGAAGTTGCATTTCGAGAGAAAACTTGTTTCATTCGTGATCTACAAGGAAACGATCTCATGTCCGGCTCGCAATTCTAGTCTCTATACCATCTCAATGCAAGACATGGTTGCTTCATCTCCCATTTGTTTACTCTTAAAGGCTACATCTACAAAATCTTGGCTATGGCAACTGGCTGCCTATCACATCTAAACTTTCAAACCATCACCAATCTTGCTCGACACAAACTTGTTGAAGGTCTCCCGAGATTCCGGTATTCTAAAGATCACCTATGCTCAGATTGTGAACAAGGGAAAAGCACTCGTGCTCATTTTCCTTCAAAGGTGGAACACGCCTCAAAGATGCTTCATCTTCTTCACATGGATTTGTGTGGACCGACAAGCAGACTAACGGCAAACGATACATCTTGGTAATTGTTGATGACTATTCAAGATGGACTTGGGTTTATTTTCTTCAAGCAAAGACCAAGCTCCACGATGATCATCACCTTTCATTCAAAAATTCAAATTCAGCCTCAACACCGTCCGACAAATTCGAATGCATAAAGGAACTGAATTTGTTAATCAAACTCTTCGGGAATATTATGAGAAAGTGGGAATTTAGCATCAAACATCTATTGCCCCACACCGTAATAAAACGGAGTTGTTGAAAGACAAACCGTACGCTAGTGGAAGCCGCCGAACGATGTTAATTAATGCTAAACTTCCGATTACTGTATGGTCAAGTCGCCTCAACCGCCATGCTACACTAAACCGTTCAATAATTACAAAACGCCACAACAAAACACCATTTGAGCTTCTCCACAATCGTAAAACAAATCTCAAACACTTTCATGTCTTTGGATCTCTTTGCTATCCAAATAATGATCGTGATGACTTTGGAAAGCTCAAAGCTAAAGTTGACATTGGAGTCTTTATTGGATATTGTGAGAATTCTAAAGGTTACCGGATCCGAATCGCCGGACAAAGCAGTTATGGAAACGATTCATGCTAATTTTGATGAACTCAATCAAATGGCTTCGAAAGTATAACACTTGGAACCCGTCACAACCGCTAAACTTCCCCAAACCCCATCATCACCGATACAAGCCCTGGCTTTTACTGTCAACAAATGGAAAGACTATTTGCTCCTCCGTCAGTGATCTATATTGATGAACGTCGGCAGTGTATCCGCTGCTTCCGCCGCCAACCCGATAATACTCCTATACCCGATACACTCGCTACAACAACTATCGTTGAAGATGCACCACCACTTGACTCTTACTACAACATGAACAAACCGCATCCAACGATGAACCGTCGATGATGTTCTAATGAAGTACCCCCACCGCAGATTTTGATCCAAATGCTCTTTAACCCGCTTGCTAATGAACCGCCGCACCGATGTCGCGAATCATCTACAAGCCATTTGAATCCTCGGACCGTGATAATGTATACCAACATCAACCCTACACATCGATGGACAAAAGACCATCCTCGGAAAATATTATTGGCAACCCAAACCAAACCGGCCAACTACGACAACGTCTTCACACAAACGGTGAACATTGCATTTATGCACTCACCACCGCCAAACTGAACCCAAAAACATTAAGGATGGAATGACAAAAGATAACTGGATTGAATCCATGCAAGAAGAACTCAACCAATTCAAACGTCTTGAAGTATGGAACCGGTTGAAAGACCAATGTGGGTCTACGCCATTGGTCTAAAATGGATTTGGAAGAACAAATTGGATTGAAGGGAATGTCATCGTGAAACAAGTCACGTCCGTAGCTAAGGGTTATAGACAGGAAGAGGGTATTGACTTTGAAGAATCATTTGCTTCTGCTGCTCGTCTTGAGGTCGCTCGATACTGCATTCGCAGCTCATATGAATATAACGGTCTTTCAAATGGACGTCAAAACTGCTGGAATGGTCAACCGAAGAAACGGTTTATGTCGCCTACCTGGGATTCGTTGATCCCGCTCCCAACCATGTCTACAAACCGAACAAAGCTCAGATGGTCTCAAACAAGCTCCTTGGGCATGGTATGATAAGCTATCATCTTTCCTCATTGCCAATAATTTTACCAAAGGTTCGTCTAATCTAACTCTTTTCATACAATATCACGGGAACATTTTTTAATTGTTCAAATTTATGGATGACATCATTTTGGGTCAACTCATAAAAAGTACTCAATCTCTTTTGCAAAACTAATGAAGAAACATTTTGAAATGTCCATGATGGGTGAACTTACGCTCTTTCTAGGACTACAAGTTCATCAATCACCCTGGTATTGAGTCACCAAATATGCCCTTGAAATTCTGAACAAATTAAGAATGAATACTTGTGATACTTATGCCACACCAATGGCACATACCAAGAAGCTGGACGCCGATTTGTATGGAAATTGGTTGACCCTACCAAATACCGTAGTATTATGGGTCTCTCATGTATCTAACAACAGACCGATATTGTCTTTGCGTTTATCTTTGCTCCTCGTATCGCCGACCAACTGAAACCCAACACTCTAAGGCTAAAAGAATCCTCCGATACATCAAGGGAACCATTAATTTGGGGTATCCAAGGATTTCGGTTTTGATCTAATAGCTTTTTAGACGACGCAGGTCGCTTAGACTCTCGAAAAAGTACTTCAGAGCACTACAATTTCTTGGTGACAAACCGTATCTTGGCAATCGGGCAATAGACCGCATATCGCTATCCAACCAAGGTAATATGTAGCCATGTTGGCGTGTTGTGCTCAAGTCATTTGGATGAGAACACAACTCAAAGACTATGGTTACGTATTTGACAATCCCGATGTATCAGGACAATTAGTGGTATTGCGATCGTCGCAACTCGCTCAACACTCAAAGTCAAAGCACATCGATCTTCATATCACTTCATCAAGGACCACGTGGAACGTGGTACCGTTGAATTATATTTTGTGGGTACGTAATACCATTAGTGCATCTTCACCAAAGCCTTAGCTCCTGCTAGGTTTAATGAGTTGGTCCACCGGATTGGTATGAGGTGTTTGACTCAGGAACTGGATGAACTCTTAAAACATTCTTAAAACCAGCCAAACACCAAAACCTCTTTTGTAAATATTTTTCAAAAACAAAATACAAAAATATAAAATCGACAAAACAACAAAAATACACTTCTATCTATATTTCTTTTAACATGGCAAGTACAACTCTTCCGTCAACACTCTAATCTTTCAAAATTCAAGATTTTTTGATCAAGTGTGAGGAGGAGAAAATAAATACTTAATCGTTTCAAAATAACTGCAGTACTTGCATGTTATCCTACCTATTGTTTCTTTTAATAATGATGGTCACATTTCGGTTTCCGACACTCCTCTAATAAAATTCATAAACTTTCATTATTTCTTGAGTCGAGGGGGAGTGTCGTCAAGTTTCTGTCTTAAAATCTTTAGTTTGGTAACCAAAAGGGAAGTTAAAGGCTTTGGATGAAAATGGAAAAGGTGGAGGGACTATTGTTGTCAAAATCTCAAAGTTATTTTCATAAAAACCCTCCACCTAACTTATCACTTCACATTTATTACACAAACCAAACATAATCTACGCTTATAAATCGCTCAACAAATCCTATATGGATCATCAATCTTGTAAGTGATTTTGTATTTGTAACACGTTTTTAAACATTGGTTTTGATTTTCAAACGAATCCAACGGTTAAATTTACGATATGATTGATTTTGTGTTATCACGATAACGCGTAGAACACATGATCATATTTATGTGTTTGAGGTTAAGATAAATGGGTCAAAACGTTTCTTTAATATCAATGATACTATGTTTATCCTCAAAATCCACCCAGAAACACGAATTGATTGTTTTCCAAAATTAGGGTTCTTGAGTCGGTTTGGACGTTTTCATTTGTGAATGTGTTTGGTAATAAAGATTGTTATAATGGGTTGTTTTCAACATGAATTGATCATATTTTAACCCTTAAATTACCCGACACTAATTGATTAAGAATTGAACTTAGGGTTTAATGTTCATCACATTTGGGTATTTTTGATTCATCAAAATTGAATGTTAAAACTTGGTCATTACACTCATATGACATGTTAGAACCGCCGAAAAACTTTGGTTCAATTCATATGGTTAGATTTCATATGCGTAATCCTTAAGCTCTAGGGTTTAAGACTACACGTAAGCAATCACGCTGCGAAACCGCTTAATGTGTTTTCATGCCATGATCTGTATTAGAATGAATGTATGTGTTAATATTGTTGCTATGATGAATTTATTTTGTGTCCGCTAACGTATAATTCTAATCAAGGTCATTAGCAATCAACGATAAGGATCACCTTACGCGTAGAAGGTTGGCGCGTAAGAGAAATTTACGCCGTAGGCGACCGTAAGGTTCTACAAAGGGACCACGCTCCTGTGAAGGATACGTAAACAAGGACCACCGCATAAGGTCTACTCTTACGATTAAGCCTTACGCGTAAGGTGTTATATGCACTTACGCGTAAGCTCTACGCATAAGGTCCCCTTTTCCACGCGTAATATTTTACGCAAGTAAGGTTCCTACGCATAAGTTGTGTCTACGCGCGATAACTCGCTACGCATAAGCTACCATTTCTACGCCAAGCCTTGATCAAACCTTCATTATGAATTGTTACGATACATACAATTTGAAAATAAATCATAATGTCACGAAACCAATAATCGTCACTAATGTTTAAATGTGTAATGTCTTGTGAAAAATATGTGATAACATAAACTTTAAAACTTAAAGTTAACTAACTCACTAAACTTTTCTCGACGCCATTGGACTATTGAACAAACAAGTGATTTTGACTCGTATCAATCATATCTCATTCAATAATTAGACAATAAAACCATCTGTTGATTAACGTTATGTCTTTCGATATGTTGGTTCCTTTGGCTAAATGTGTTTCAGATCTACGACGGAAGCTCAAATGAACATGGATGCACCAAATGTTCTCACCATTGTCATATCTTCCCGATGGCTATCCAATGAAGATTGAAAGAACAATCTCGAGTTAACTTTGAAACTCTCACCGCCTAATCTTCTTGTCTCATTGCAATTGGATATTCTAAAGAATCATCCCTATCAACATGCTCACCAACTCGCTAATCGTCCGGAGATCTACATACAGCACCTCGGAATACAATGCGAGATGGTCAAAGGTCAAATGTCTGGACTGGACGCCAATCACAAGCAACTCACCATCACTCCCCAGACTTTACGGGCAGTTCTCCTCATTCTTGACATCATACCAATGAATTCTCTGCACCTCAACAAGAGACGGGTTGCAATTGATTGATATCAGTACCACTACCAGAGGTAATCATCAAGCATTCTTATGTGGATCTAAAGAACATTCTCACTTGGAGAACCTCTTTATATCATCACAATTTCATTTCTCGGTCGTGACAATGGCTATGAGCATCCCAAGCCTGGAACCGCAAATATTTTGGGCTCTAATCAACATGAAGCACATTGAAGTTGAAGCTTTGATTTGGGATGACATGATGACATTCCTCAAAAAGCTTGGCTCAAAGATTCTTACATCGTGATATACTAAACTGTTGATCCAGAGAGCACTTGGGTACAACCCTGACATCCCAAAAGAATCAATGACCCCGACAATCATGACATGTTGACTGAACCCACTTAACAATGATTAAGGAGTCAACTACCAAGAAACAAGGTGTTTGATTGCCGATCACCTCTCTCGTGACGAACTCAAACAGCTCAACTCTTACAAAAGATATCCGAAAGTCGTGGAAGAGAACAAAGTTGGTTTTCTAGATGATAAATCTTCGGTACACCTACCGGAAAACCGACGAGGAAGTGCGGAAGTGTCAAGCACTGAGAGTCGAAGGAAGTTCCCCAAGAGGACACCTCCAAGAAAAAGGAGAGTTCCTTCCAAGGAAGCTATTCCTATTCCTATTCCCAAGATTGTACCGCAAAGAAATCTAATGGACGAGGACTCGGAGGGTACTGCATCAGATGAAGAGATTTTCTACTCAAACCTGCTAAAGATGACACTCAACGGTACCTAAACCTCCCAATCCACCAAATTTAACACTCAGCAAAGGGAATGCTCCAAATATGAAAGCAACAAGAAAGCAGAATCGATGTAAAGCAACTAGATGCAACATACAGGAAAAACTTCAAATTCATTTGACTCCAACACGTTGCAAAAGAATTTGCTAAGGATCAAATGGGTGGCCCCGAGGATCAAGTGGTGGAGTTCAACCTTTACCGTGTCCCGATGCGTTAATCAACCCTATAGGGACTGTGCCACCAATCTTGAGCAACAATAGAAGCAAAGGAAGATTCTATTGAATTTGACATTGAAAAACCGAAACCTAAAAAGTCCAAGAAAGATAAAGTCGATGAAAAAGCTAAGTCCTGAAATGAAGAAGATGTTGAGAACGATAAGTTTCTTCTAGATAGTCCCGTGACGCTCAAAGGAGGAAACTTCTGAGCCACCAAAGGACCCAGAGTCTCCTCATATCTCATCATCATCGGATTCATCTTCTCACTCTTCACCACCACCATCAAAAGAACAACCGATCCACATCCATCGGTGAAGAAGCCAACCGCCTTTGGATGTTCTATGCAAAGTCACGAATCGTTAAAGCTATAAAACGTGTCGAGAGAAAAATATTACAAAGAAGAAGTTAGATTTTCTTGTCGACCGTGATACAGAGATCTTCATGATGAGCAAGACAAGATGCAAGTTGAAAGGGAGTATGTCCGTAGCTCATGAAAGATGATATTCAAGGGAAAATGGATGAGATGATCAAAGGATACTCTCACACGTTCTCATGGAGGTCGCTCTAAACCTGACAAAGGAGATGTATACCTACAACTTTATCCGAATCTCTTACATTTGGCCAAGCAAGCCATGAAATCAACTCCAATGAATGTGAACATCAATCCGCTTGAACCCACAATCTTCTCGATGATGAATTGGTGAACCGCTAGTAGCTCAAATGTCGAAACGCTCGCAACGTTTGCCTCCCACGAAGCTAAATTGTTTTGAAGCATTGTCGGAATACCAACTCACAGTCAAGATACGAAAGGTTTGGCCTAAACGTTCAAAGAGATTTAAGACAAAGATGATCGGATAAGGATAACGATCCCAAAACGCACGGAAGTCCGGTAAATCATCCTCATTCAAGACTCAATGCACCGCACCCAAAGAACTCTAGCTCAACAAAGATCCTCCTCGCCTTTAACGAAAAACCAGATTCTAGACACCACCCCTGACTCAAAACCGTCATCACTTTTGAGTATACCTGGTGACGATGAGGAAACTCGAGGCCCAACAACAACCCATTCTCCTAACACCAAGAAACCAAAATCTTCAACCAGCCAAAGAAAAGAAGAAAAGGTTTCTATGACCGACGCCTTTATCATGGTCGACGAGGATATATAATTGAATGGTTCTCAAAGCTTGTTGATTCCACTACCTACCCATCTGAAGGTCAAGAGGTTACAGAATGTAGCACATTGGAGCATGCTAAACCACCGCAAGAAAAATTCGTTGAAAAGATGACTAAATCCGAAGGAAGCGATCAAGAATGAAGCATTTCAACCGCTAAAAGACGTACCGGAAAGTGCTATTGAAGTCGAAGTATCACCTTACAATATAGCACGAAAGCCATGTCTAACAATATGGATTGCTCAACCCAGAAGCAAACATCGACTTCACCAAACGGGAGAATCCTCCATATTACAACGACGGTCTAAACCTCTACCAACAATTGGCCAACCCGACCTAGGATTCCATTTCAGATATTTCTTCAACAAAGACTTGGAATCTTCTTCACGGTCGATGGTTCAAGAAATACGCTACATCACCATACACTCCATTCCTGCAGCCATACTCTAACTGCATAGCCATCGAGGAAGAGCTAACCACATGTTCTCCAACAATGTGGAGATATAACGCGGATGCGACTGATGGGATTCACCATTGGCCGAACTCAAGAATCTACTACGGTCGCCAGTTCGTAAGTCTCAACATGAAGTGTTCTATCAAGAATATCGCTTGTTATAAAACATGTTGATCTTTCGTCTAAATGGGACTACTTTGCTCAAGAATATTGTGGTCTAAAGGCAAGACGAAAAGAGATTATGCATTCTCTGAAGCGGACTTTGACAAATTGTCTATCAACGACATTGAAGACATGTACCTGCCAAAGTACTGGTCGATGAGACAATTTTCAACGAAGTACAACGAATTCATCAAGTCCTGATGATCTCTCATCATCGAACGCATAGTCATCGAGAACGTAGAAGATCTCCAACTGAGTTAAATTATATCGCACTCGGTCAACTTCACTCCACCTAGATCTTTCCGACATTAACCAACTTTCACAATACACACTCATCACCAACCATTCGAGTGGTTTACCTTAGTGAAACACTACGAACGCTTGATGGCGTGCAGATCTTCACAAGTTTGGGGATCCACATTGAAGAAGGTTGTGGACGGATTAGCTATAAGTTGAAGGATATTCATGAAGGAATCATTCGTATGGAATTTAAGGAGAAGGGATGTGAAGAGGATCATCACCATGATTGATGAAAGGTTGTATCAAAGGGACGCTTTAACACTGGAAGTTTTGTAGCTATTGGCCCCAGATTGCTCTCAACGGCTATCAAAGCCCTTCCAGACTGAAACATTGATGGACTTCCGGTACCCCTTGAACCGCTTCTATTTCATAATATTTTGGATGTGTGATATATACAATGTTCTTGTAACACATAACTTCACCAACCCAAGACTTGTAAATAAAGGACCCTGTACGCCTCACCACAATCCTTATAAAGGAGCTAAAGTTTACTAGTAAAACCTATCAAACCT
Organism: Chrysanthemum makinoi; assembly: GCA_910596185.1. Classification (NCBI taxonomy): domain Eukaryota; kingdom Viridiplantae; phylum Streptophyta; class Magnoliopsida; order Asterales; family Asteraceae; genus Chrysanthemum; species Chrysanthemum makinoi. The sequence continues at coordinate 16,850,148 of OU343224.1, read as the reverse complement.
TTCACTTTTCAAGGTTTGCTCAAAATAACAAGTACTTTCCCTTATGATTTTCAAAACCTCAACCGTTTATATCACTCATTGAGGGGGAGTATTTGACTTAAAATCTTTGTTCACAATTACTGGTTATTGATTCACAATGCCAAGCTGTCAAGTTATCTCACACAAGCTAGCCACTTGTGAATGACTAACCGTAAGAAACCAAAACAGTCTCGAACCAATAATAAGAGAATGTAGATACGGTAACTCAAACGTGTTAGTTGTTTGAGCACCCAGATCGTTCAACGAGGTTGAATGGAATTTCCAACTCACGCCGCGATTATCGGATTTGAATGAATAATATGATGTTTTCTAAACTACGGGATAAGGAAAGTAAATGGGAAGCATATAAAACTCTAAATCTATAATGCAAATGCAAATTACTAAATCTATACTAAAATGCACACGGATTAAAACGAACGCCAATTAAAATGCAAGTATGTCTATTCTAAGTCCTAAAATAACCTAAAATTACTTTTACTCTAAAATGATATATGAAAACTATTTCCTAATTAAAACTATTTTTTAAGATTTTTCCGAATTTATTTGATTAAAACTAATTTTAAACTTTTAAAACTAATTATAAAATACTAAAATTATGAAAATAAAAGTGAAAATTATGAAACTATTTTTATAAAATCTAAAATATCTAAAGAGAATTTTCAAAACTAATTTTTTATTTTTCTGATTATTTTTCTATTTTCTATGAATTTAAAACTATTTAAATCTAATTAATTGGCTAAAAATTACAAAATAAGCTAGGAAAAATCTAGACAATATATTTTTTTGCTTTTTGTATTTATCTTAATCTATGAAAATTGAAAAATTATTTTTTTGGAACTTTTTCTGATTTAATTGCAATAAAAGCTATTAAAAATGACTAAAAACTGATTTAAATTGAGAAAAATAGCAAACAAGGACTAAAATTATGAAAACTCAGAAAATTCTAAAATATTATTAGGAAGCAAGGAAAAATGAGAAAAGCTACTTTAGTATGCTGGAAATATAAGCTAATGTGAAACTGCTATCTAATAAGCTAATTAAAATAAGCTAAAAGCAATATTATCAAACCGTAAGCTACAAGCTTCTAAGTTATGCTCTAACTACTCAAAATATACCTAAAACAATTAGTCTATACCTCTGAAAATCAAGCTACAAGTGAATATGATCGATTAATATGAAACTAAAAGGCCAAAGTGTCGATTTCAAGCTTAAAAATAAGCAAGCTAAACAAGATGAAACTTAAAACCGATGTTGGAACTTTAGATAACCAATTGAAGAACCTCTAAACCAAAATTGAGCTCAAGACAAGCTCAAATGAGCTTGTCATGAGCTCAGCAACCCTCGATTAACCATAAAACTTAAGCATGGACTGGAGCAATCAAATCAAACCTTTTAAAACTAATAAGCACAAAATAAGCTATCAACTAGGATAAGCTAATTGATCGAAAACAAACTTAAACTACTCTTTACTATTCATATATGGCTACTGATTTAGTAAAATTAATGGCTTAATGCCTTCATTCATGTCAAAAGCATAAGCAGTAAGCTCACTTAATGGTGTACCTGCCGTGAAAGACGCTACATAAAATTTCAAGTGAATCTAGAAAGCTGAATAATAAAATGCAAGCTACTAGATCCTAAGAAACAATCTAGTGAAACAAATAAGCTGAAATAAACTTAGAACTTCACTACTTGGGACGAGAAAGAGTATGACAAAGAACAAATAAAGGAGGCTAAGCTATTACTAACCCGAAAGCACTTAAAGGACTCTTAAGTGAAAAGCAATTAACACTCTTAAGCCAAGCTATCTATCAACCAAAAATTTAGTTCTTATCTCGCCTAAATGAGCAAAAATCAGATAGAAATAAGTTAGACTAGATATCAGATTATAAAGTGAAATTAAGAAGAACCGCAATTGATGAAAACTATATAAACTCCGATGAAGAACTTTAAAACTATTCTTACCAACAGATGACAAAGATTTGAGAACCAAATAGAGACCGTGGCCTTATCCTACATAGTTAATGTTTTACCAAACACCCTTCAAAACTCAAATGCACTTAACTAAAGAAGATTAAAGTAGAATCTAAGCAAAACTAATTGAGTTTTAACAAACTAACATCAATATCAACTACTTAACATATCAGAATCGACAACAGAAACGATTTGACTTCAAAACGTTGACTTTGGTTGACTTTCACCAAAACTTGAGATATCAAGCTTACATAAGTTTCAATAAGCTTATGTAAGCTCAAATAAAGTAATTAGGATGCTTGAAATGAAATTGATCAAATCTTAACACAAGTTATTAAAAGGTAAAAGGAAAAATTGCATTAATGAAGAATGAAGTTACAAATTACAATTAACTAAATTATAAACTACTGAAAAGGATTTAAATGACAGAAAACAAGTAAATGGCCAAAGCTTTTCTAAAAACATGAAAAAACTGGACCATCTTCTTTGTGACTGAAGGAGGGTATAAATAGCTGAGCTGAGGAGAGCTTGGGATCCTCATGAGAAGCATCTAGAGCTCTAATCTCGACCTTTGATTCATCATTGCATCACTCATTCTAATCTCAGCCCTTGGATTGCTTGGGTGAGGTGTTCACACCAATAAGAAGCCTCCATTTGTACACATTAGCAATCCACCTGCTGTCACACTCTGACACATGGGCAGGCTTCTAGAAGTACCTTTAAGTGGGGGTAAATGGTGGGAGAGAAGGGTAAAAGGGGAGGGAATGGTGAAACAGTAACTGGGATAGGATTTACCAGGTTTTGGGCGCGGGTGGGTTTTTTTAATATTATTTTGGGTGTTTGACCGGTTAGGATATTAGTTAACTTGGGTATAAACCGGGTTGGATATAGAGGTAAAGTGGATTGGAATTGTATAATGGACCGGGTAAGATTTGGGTTTTATTAAAACCGGGTAAAGTGTACGCTGGGTTAGACTTTGGATTTTGGTTTCAAGGGATGTGTTTATTGGACTTGGATTGATTTGGTTTTGATAGTATATTTGGATTAGTAATGAACCAAAAATGTATTTCAAGGACCCAAAGTGTAAAATCTGATTTTCCAAGGGCCAACGTAATTTGAAAATCTCTTTCAAGGATCATTCTTGTCATTCTCAAATAAACCAAGGATCAAACATATCGTTCTGAATTCTGGGACTAAGACCGCCATTTGAGAGAATTGATTGTCCAAACTTGCAAATTCTTTCTTACCTCGCCTTTTGCACTCTTCTTCTCTCAGGTTTCGGTTTTCTTTGATTTTATTTCTTTTTGTCTGTTTTTACATATCCTGCACTTCACAAGCACAAACTCATGAAAACCACAAATATTAGCAATAAACGGCTCTTTCTTGGTTGTTTTGGGTCGATTTTGATAATGAAAAGATATGTGTTTTAGCACATATCAAAATACCCCCGACGGAGACCATTGTCGGTCCCACGCATGTAATCAACTCACGCTTCTGAAACCAAGGATTTCAACCTCTTTCTACTAAACCTATGAAGAAGTAGCAAAGATTCCTCAAAAGAGATTAAGAAAGCCTTAATTCTAAAAACGCCCGCTTACCTTTTTAATTCACATATATAGATATTACGATTAAGCACATTCCGGTTATGAGTGACGGTTTGTTGAACTTTCATGTCGATCTATAACTCCAACATTTTTCAAACGACACGTTAGGATCACGGAGTAGAAAACACAACACAGCGTGAAGTGACCATACGGATAGAATACATCGTCCCTGATTTTTCACAAGTCCCCAAACTAAGCGTAAAATCGAAATCATTGTTACAAATGACTCTAGATGCTAACACTATCCATGGAAGTTACTTGTGTAATTACCTTTTGCTCCCATTTTCCTATTTGCCTCTAGAATTTTTTATTTTTGTGAGAAATGAATTTCTTCAAATTCTCGTTTCAATAACTTTTATTCCGATAAAGATATAAAGCTAAGTCGATAATTAGTTATCTGCCTTCTCTCAAGAACCATTGTCCCAAAAATGAGGTCCACATCTAGGAATTTTTTATTCACTTATACTTTTGACTTTTTTTTCAACATTTTTCAACATCATTTTCATTTTTTTTTTTTTTTTTTTTGCACTTATACTTTTATTTATATGAGCTATGAACTACGGAGCTTCACGGGGTAATTCCAAGACTATAGGCTTCATGAAATGAGGATCCCGGCCGGCTAGGCTAAGACCTCATTCAATCTCGGCTAAAGATCCAAGGGTCCGATCTCGACAATCGCAGCTCATAATTTTACTTATTACTTTTCACTTATCACTTATTGCTTATTTATTACGGATCCTTGATGTACCCAATTTTTAAAACAAAGATTCTTTTAAGAAAGTAAAGAACTAACTATCGCCAAAAACTCAACATCTCTAATTATTTATTAGACGATATGGTGAAACAATTTTATGGAACAAAAGCCATAAGTACCTTAGATGAGCTCTAAAGAGAACCATCTACTCCACGCTTAGCATCTAAACTCATAAGTAACTCTATCATTTCTCGATCTCTACAAATTTAAAATCCCAAATAATGAGATCCGCGGATGCTTAGCCGATAATTTTTAGATTACCTATATAGGGAACAAGCTAGGGCTCAACACGCCCAGTTGTCTATTCCTACTCACCAAATAAAAGTCAACAAGGTGTCAAAACATATATTAACTTAGCTAATGCTTCGTCTAATGAAATAAAGTTATGCATATTTAAAGTCACTCAGGGAAACTTGCAAATTCTTGGCTTGTGAGCTAGAATTGATTTTATAGCTTTGTCTAAGAGACTAGCAAACTTTTCAATCGAAAAGACTTAACAAAAGCTTAAAATTTTTTAAATTTTCTCATTTTTGCACAATTTTCTAAGAAAAACGGGTCAGAGTTCACGACAAAAATAAGCAAGTGCGGTCAAATCAAATCAAAGATTACCCTACCCCAGACTAGAACGAAACATTGTCCTCAATGTTTAAAAGCAGGGGTATCAACGAAAATCTAAAAGCCGTTTATTAAGTATGCTAGCATGTCCAGCCGAGTTAATATATGATACCTTCCTGATCATGATCATGAAACCAGTAGAGAAAGACAAACTTCGAGCACGTGAGTCTTCATATCGGGAACATCCTAAACACAACATCACAAACAACCAAACACTAGAAATCGAAGAGGCTAACCCCTTCACGTCACTTATTAGAAAATAGAAAGAAGATAGAGATAAGCATGGGGTGCCTCCCACGAAGCCGCTATGTTTTTCAACGAATGTCGCTAGCTGACTCGTCCCCGAATTCATTTTCCTTGGGGAAGAAAGTAGAGAGATACTGTGGTCAAAATCGTGTCCTCATTCCGAAGAATGAGATCGGGTGGGTCAGGAGAAGAAAATGGGTGGATAAGGCATATCATGTAAGAAGGATCCATCATCCCGTGGTTTTATGGCTGATCGAAAGGATGACGGATCAATGAGAAAACTCCAAGAATATGGAGCTCATGGTAAAAGATAAGAGGTTTAGGCTCACAAATGAAGGCATCCATCCGAGGATCCTTATATCCAGAAATGATTTTAACAAAAGGCTCATCAATGCATATCCTGGGTTTAAAGATCTTGTCTTCACATGCGGGCTCAACGGGATATGTGATGGTGGACTTGTCGAGAAAGGGAGTCAATAAACCATCAAGAACAACCATATCCTCATCGGATCATTCACAATATCCTCAATACCCTGGTATCATCAATCGCATCCTCAATGATCGGATCATTCGTCGAATTATCGGAAATATCGTTCAAAACCTTGCTCATATCAACCTCAAAGTAGAATCGCTCAAGAATCGGAGGATAAACATCATCAATAGTGGGACTGCCACTAATCTCTTCATCAAATCGGAAAGTCTCAAGCTCGGGAGAGAAATCACTATCTTTAACGGAGATAGAAGGCGAACTTGAATTATCGTTTAAGGCTTCAATCTTAGAAATGAGAAGATGGACATTCGACAATGTTTCACGTAATGCTTCATCCTCGATCTGAATATTATCTAGTTCAATCTCTACAACTTCCGGCTCAAAATCATTTTCTTCTTCTATGTGAACGGGCTCAGAAGGTAAATCGTCGACAAAATCGATGTCTCCATAAGAATCATCATCGGAATCGGAGAACATCTCATCATGATCATTAGAAATATCAAGAGAAGGCTCATCACAAATATCATTAACAACCCCATACTCTCTTGGGATTGGGACAAGGATCTCAACACTAGTCTTTTCCGTTTCCGGAATGGTACTAAGATGCTCATCCCCCATTATGAGAGAATCAACGGGTTCAACGATGTCCGTAGAAATATGATCATCGACCTCTTCCAAAACGACGTCACTTCTCTCAACCGGCAGAGAAGGGGTAGAAATTAAAGGCTCAGAAATAAGAGAGGGTAAAGAATCCGTAGGGACAAGTAATGTGCTCTGAGAGCTAGCAATTTCCACCACTTCCGTTGTGGTCTCCGGTTCTTTTTGAGAAATCGTTTTAAGCTCATAATAGTTTCGGTTGTTGTAACCTCACCAACTCTTAATAGTAAATTGAAAGACAGGATCGATTCTAGACTTCTTAGAATTTGAGTTGAGAGTACAAACGAAATCACCTCGGTTCAAACATATTCCATCTCCCCAACGAGTGGAGTAGGAATTGATCGTCAGATGTTTTAAAATTTTCGACAAGGCTTCAAATTTTTCAACGTTGTTAAGAAAAGCACGACGTTCAAAGAAATCGTCTCCGTGACCCTCTGGGTTCTTCCTGTAGCTCCGAATAGTGTGATCGTCTTCCATAACTTGAACAGGTTCCTCATTAACACATTGTCGAGCTTGAATGTGGCTTAATAAAGTTTGAAGCATGCTTTCAATGTTGTTTTGATCGCGCCAATCTTTCTTCAAAATCGATGGAAACGTCATCGATAACCCCTGTGGCTTCAAAGCTTGACACACAAGATTCGATAAAATCCACATTCTTTGCAAAAACAACGTTCACAAAGTGAATCATCTCTTAATAAATCTCTACAATTAAAGCAATAGCGTTGAAAGAAATTTTGAGACTCCATGAGAATTAATCATAAAAGAGGGATAAAAGAAAGAATTATCAAATCGGGGTAAAGAAGAATATTTTTAGGTTTTAGAAAACATATTTTGAAAAGGAAAATCTTTTTGGGTTTTTATAAAAGGGATATTCACAAAAATCAACGATAACTTCTCGGGGAAGGATCTTCAAATGCACGCGATTCGAGGACGAATAACGAAAACTCGCTACAAGTCCCTCACAATACCAAAATTGATTCACAATGCCAAACTCATTCAAGTTATCTCACACAAGCTAGCCACTTGTGAATGACTAACCCGAAGAAACTTAAACAGTTCGAACCAATAATGAAGAGAAGTGTAGTATACCAACTCAAACGCGTTAGGTTTGAGCACCGAGATCGTTCCGAACGGGGTTGAATAATTTCCAACTCACGTCGCGATTATCGGGATTGAATGAGAAAAGGGGATAATATGATGTTTTCTAAACTACGGGATAAGGAAAGTAAATGGGAAGCATATAAAACTCTAAATCTATAATGCAAATGCAAATTACGCAAATCTATACTAAATGCAAATACGGATTAAAACGAACGCAATTAAAATGCAAGTATGTCTATTCTAAGTCCTAAAATAACCTAAAATTACTTTTACCTAAAAAATGATATATGAAAACTATTTCTGAATTAAAACTATTTTTTAAGATTTTTCTGGAATTTATTTGGATTAAAAACTAATTTTAAACTTTTAAAACTAATTAAAAATACTAAAAATTATGAAAATAAAAGAGAAAAATATGAAACTATTTTTATAAAATCTAAAATATCATAAGAGAATTTTCAAAACTAATTTTTTATTTTTCTGATTATTTTTCTATTTTCTATGAATTTAAAACTATTTAAATCTAATTAATTGGCTAAAATTACAAAATAAGCTAGGAAAAATCTAGACAATATATTTTTTTGCTTTTTGTATTTATCTTAATCTATGAAAATTGAAAAATTATTTTTTTGGAACTTTTTCTGATTTAATTGCAATAAAAGCTATTAAAAATGACTAAAAACTGATTTAAATTGAGAAAAATAGCAAACAGTGACTAAAAATTATGAAAAACTCAGGAAAATTCTAAAATATTATTAGGAAGCAAGGAAAAATGAGAAAAGCTACTTTAGTATGCTGGAAATATAAGCTAATGTGAAACTGCTATCTAATAAGCTAATTAAAATAAGCTAAAAGCAATATTACTGAACCAGAAGCTACAAGCTCCTAAGTTATGCTTTAACTACTCAAAATATACCTAAAACAATTAGTCTATACCTCTGAAAATCAAGCTACAAGTGAATATGATCAGATTCAATATGAAACTAAAAGGCCAAAAAGTGCGATTTCAAGCTTAAAAATAAGCAAGCTAAACAAGATGAAACTTAAAACCAGATGTTGGAACTTTTAGATAACCAACTGAAGAACCTCTAAACCAAAATTGAGCTCAAGACAAGCTCAAATGAGCTTGTCATGAGCTCTGCAAGCAACCTGATTAACCATAAAACTTGTGCAAGTGGGATTGATGCGCAAATCAAACAACCTTTTAAAACTAATAAAATAAGCTAGAAACTTCAACTAGGATGTTTACTAATCAAAAAAACAAACTTAAACTACTCTTTACTATTCATATATGGCTACTGATTTAGTAAAATTAATGGCTTAATGCCTTCATTCATGCTTTGAAACTAGCAAAGAAGAGCTCACTTAATGGTACTCAATGCGAAAGACGCTACATAAAATTGGCAAGTGAATCTTAGAAAGTGAATAATAAAAATGCTACTAGATCCTAAGAAACAATCTAGTGAAACAGTTAAGCTTGAAATAAACTTAGAACTTCACTACTTGGGACAAAAGAATGACAAAGAACAAGTCTAAAGGAGGCTAAGCTAAGGCTACTAACTGAGCACTAAAGGACTCTAAGTGAAAAGCAATTAACACTCTTAAGCTAAGCTATCTATCAACCAAAAATTTAGTTCTTATCTCACTAAATGAGCAAGAATCAAAGATAGAAATAAGCTAGACTAGATATCAGATTTATAAAGTGAAATTAAGAAGAACATCGATTGATGAGAAACTATATAAAACTGATGAAGAACTTAAAACTATTCTTACCACAGATGACAGCAATTTGAGAACCAAATAGAGACCACTGGCTAAGCCTTATCCTTACATAGTTAATGCTTTACCAAACACCCTTCAAAAACTCAAAATGCACTTAACTAAAGAAGATTTGTGAGAATCTAAGCAAAACTAATTGAGTTTTAACAAACTAACATCAAAATCAACTACTTAACATATCAGAATCAGAGATTAACCAGAAACGGATTTGACTTCAAAACGTTGACTTTGGTTGACTTTCACCAAAACTTGAAATTTGAGCAAATTGAAACACTAACAAGCTTACATAAGCTTCAATAAGCTTATGTAAGCTCAAATAAACGTAATTAGGATGCTTGAAACAGAAATTGATCAAATCTTAAGACAAGTTATTAAAGGTAAAAAGGAAAATTGCATTAATGAAGAATGAAGTTACAAATTACAATTAACTAAATTATAAACTACTGAAAAGGATTTAAATGACAGAAAACAAGTAAATGGCCAAAGCTTTTCTAAAAACATGAAAAAACTGGACCATCTTCTTTGTGACTGAAGGAGGGTATAAATAGCTGAGCTGAGGAGAGCTTGGGATCCTCATGAGAAGCATCTAGAGCTCTAATCTCGACCTTTGATTCATCATTGCATCACTCATTCTAATCTCAGCCCTTGGATTGCTTGGGTGAGGTGTTCACACCAATAAGAAGCCTCCATTTGTACACATTAGCAATCCACCTCACACATCACATGGGGGCTTCTAGTACCTTTTGTGGGGTAAATGGTGGGAGAGAAGGGTAAAAGGGGAGGGAATGGTGAAACAAAGCACTGGGATAGGATTTACCAGGTTTTGGGCGCGGGTGGGTTTTTTTAATATTATTTTGGGTGTTTGACCGGTTAGGATATTAGTTAACTTGGGTATAAACCGGGTTGGATATAGAGGTAAAGTGGATTGGAATTGTATAATGGACCGGGTAAGATTTGGGTTTTATTAAAACCGGGTAAAGTGTACGCTGGGTTAGACTTTGGATTTTGGTTTTGGGCCGAGGGATGTGTTTATTGGACTTGGATTGATTTGGTTTTGATAGTATATTTGGATTAGTAATGAACCAAAAATGTATTTCAAGGACCCAAAGTGTAAAATCTGATTTTCCAAGGGCCAAAACTGTAATTCTGAAAATCTCTTTCAAGGATCATTCTTGTCATTCTCAAATAAACCAAGGATCAAACATATCAGTTCTGAATCTTCAGGGACTAAGACTGCCATTTTGAGAATTGATTGTCCAAACTTGCAAATTCCTTTCTTAGCCTCAGCTTTTGCACTCTTCTTTCTCTCGTGCTCGGTTTTCTTTGATTTTGGTTTTCTTTGTCTGCTTTTACATATCCGTACTCTGACAAGCACAAACTCAAGAAAACCACAAATATTAGCAATAAACGGCTCTTCTTGGTTGTTTTGGGTCTGATTTTGATAATGAAAAGATATGTGTTTTTAGCACATATCAGTTATCTTCTCACAAAACTCAAAATGGTCATATTTATTCTCAACATTTCTTCAAAAATAACATTTATATGCCATTTTGAGGGGGAGAAAATACGTGATAAGAAATATGTTGTGTTTTGCTCATGAATTCTTTTGTGCTATAGACTTAACCAACGAATTGACGAGATCTTAACTGTTAGTAACTCGAAAAGACTTGTCCGGGACGGGTAATAATTTCAAGCTAGTTCGCTAGTGATGTAAACGTGTCTCGCAAAGGACTTGTCCGAGTAGAATGTACCATTCGAGAAACTCTTGGTAGACATGATCTTTGACGGGTTTGACAACCTTTCGAGGTTTGTCCACACCTTCAAGATAGTTATTAGAGCTAGTTGTCACCTAAAAGCTGACAATGTAACTCTTTAACTATTCAACGTAACCGTTCTCAAGGGGGATTGTCTATCTAGAGTCGATCAATTCGCAAGCGCTTCTTCTCTCACCGCGTGTGATTGCCTAACACTTAAGCACGTGTGGATGGGGAGTATTTATGATAAAGATAAACTCTCACGTTGGTACAAAATGTTTTTCATTCACAAACACTACGAGAGATTTTCTTGATAATGGTTTTATGGCAATGGAGTTATAAGGTGATTAAGGTTAGGAATAACCTATGATCCGCCAGAGCCGGAGGGATCTACGGATCTACCCAAGGACACCACCAATAGTTAGAATTAGAAGTCCTTAGGTATGAATGTAAAAAAAGGAGAAAATGAGAATCGGAGAAAGAAGGAGTTGAAGAATTAAAAAGAAATGCAAAGAAAAGGGTGAAAATAAATAGCCCTCCAGATTATTCAACTTAGGGCAGACACCGGGTTTAATTCATATACTACTGGTTGTCACTAGATAACACCGGTATTGAAGATAAAAGTCGTCATGGACCCAGTGACGCATGCACTAAACCTTCTTAGCCACTCAAGTTTCTCTCAATAGAAGCTTGTTTCATTCTCACAAGGAACCCTACGTAAACTATCGGCTTTCTCTTAGAGATTGCTGGTATTGAAGAAGGAGACCTCTCCCTAGTATCCGCCTCAGAAAACCAAAATGCATTATTGAGTCTAGAGCCACGAGATTCATCAAAAGATCTCTTAGGTACACTTGACATTTCATCACTTGTTGTTCAACAATAAAGAACATCAGTGTTACGTTATCGAGTCCTTCACAGATCTTAGCAATCTGTCGAGAACATTTATTAGAGGTTCACAATTGTGATCCTCAGTGATTGAATGGAAACTCCTGGTCAACATCTAACAAGAAGTCACTGTAACTCCCCGTGGATTACGCTTAGTGTGTCTCAAACTCTACAGTGGAGGTGATGCTTCGGTGTACCTCACGACTCATCTGAACCGTAGATGTACTTCTACATCGCGTTATCTCACTTGTGGGACTCCTTTTAGAACGGCCTTTGTAATAATTAGAGTTGTGTTTTCACACTATGTTGTTAACACTCTCGAAGTTCAAACTTGTAAGTTTATAACGCTTATTACTAACTGTTTTCATGTTTTCTTCTTATGGAAGCTCTGGAGTGGAACGATAGTGCAGATTCTTCACATGCTCATGCCAACATCATCACTAATGGAAGTTCTAACTAAAAGCAACACAAAAGTCAAAATGATTCTTCATCAAATCAAAGAATCTACAAAGTTAAAGACTTAAAGAACTTCATCAGATCGAAATCCAACGCCAAAGAGCGTGTGAGCATGTTGAAGAATGATGGAGACACCGGAGAAGCGGCAAGCACTGAAAGGCAGACTTGATGCATACAACAACAACATACTATCACTTTCATCACAAAAGAACAATGATCAAAGAACAAAGATAAAGATGACGTCCAAGGAACTATTTAATGAAAACAATTTCTCTACACTGGGGAGATTGTTCAAATCAAGGCAATTCTTCTCACAAGAAAGAAGAATGTAGAAGACATCAAAGCTACTATTACATCAACGCCTTCACCGTTCATATTCATTCATCACCAACACTTAGGGGGAGATTGTTGGAATCACTCCTAAACCTAAATCAAGTGTTAGTAATTCATATGTAATAGTTAGCTTAATATGGCCTTTATGTTAGTATTTAGCCTTAGGCTTATGTAGAAGGCCCATAAGCCTAGGCCTAGTCCAATAAGGAAAAGTATGGGAACTAGGAGTGTTGCCCTAGCTTCCCTCCTATAAATACTCTTGTAAACCTTCATTTGAAGGTTGGTTGTTCAATATTTTCTTTCATTCACTCCCACAGTAACTCGTATATTATATCGTGTGTGTTTGATTATTGTTCATCCGCCTCTCTATCTCTTCTCTATTTCTTCTATTGTTACTTGTGTTGCATATTTGGGAACCTAACAATGGAAATGGCAGAATTCAGGGAAATGTTGGACAACAGAATACCAGGGAAATAGTGAAGGAGCTCGCGGAAGGGTCTATGCTGTGACCAAATTGGAAGCTTAGGAAAACCCAAATGTCGTGACGGGTACGTTCCTTATAAATAACCGTTATGCATCCATATTGTTTGATATGGGAGCCGATAGAAGTTTTTTTTCTAATGCATTTAGTCCATTACTCGATATTGCCCCGACTACATTAGGCAATGCATACAATGTGGAACTAGCTAACGGTAACATAGAAAGGGTAGATACCATCATAAGAGGTTGCACCCTGAATCTGTTAAACCACCCATTCAACATCGACCTTATACCAGTAGAATTGGGTAGTTTCGATGTCATCATCGGGATGGATTGGTTATCAAAATACCATGCTGCCATCATTTGCAACGAGAAGCTCGTCCGAATACCTTATGGAGATGAAGTCCTAACTGTAGAAGGAGACATAAGTGATAGAAGGAGCGCGTCAAGACTATACGTCATTTCCTGTACCAAGGTGTTGAGGTGTATTGAGGAAGGATGTCACATCTTCCTAGCACAAGTCACCGGGAAGGAAGAAAAAGAAACGGAAGAAAAACGTCTGGAGGACGTGCCAATAGTGAGAGAATTTCCTGAGGTCTTCCTAAAGACTTGCCAGGACTTCCGCCAACCCGACAAGTTGAATTTCAAATCGATTTAGTTCCTGGTGCCGCACCAGTGGCAAGAGCACCTTATCGACTAGCTCCAACGGAACTTCAGGAGTTATCAAACCAGTTGTCGGAACTTGCGGAAAGAGGGTTTATTAGACCAAGTTCATCACCATGGGGAGCGCTAGTCATGTTCGTCAAGAAAAAGGACGGAACTTTCAGAATGTGCATCGACTACCGTGAGTTGAATAAACTAACCATTAAGAACCGTTACCCACTCCCGAGGATCGACGACTTATTCGATCAACTTCAAGGTTCGAGTGTTTATTCAAAAATTGACTTGAGGTCCGGATACGATCAACTAAGAGTTCAGGAAGAAGATATTCCCGAGACCGCCTTCAGAACTCGTTATGGACATTACGAGTTCCAATTCATTCCTTTTGGGTTGACCAATGCACCAACTGTGTTCATGGACCTCATGAACCGAGTGTGTAAACCCTACCTGGATAAATTTGTGATCGTTTTCATTGACGACATCCTAATTTATTCCAAGAGCGTGAAGGAACCCGAAGAACATCTTAGATTGATCTTGGAATTTCTGAAGAAGGAGGAATTGTATGCTAAGTTCTCGAAGTGTGAATTTTGGATATCGATCGTGTACTGGTCATGTGATTGATGTGTATTCATGTAGATCCCCTTAAGATCGAGTCAATAAAGGATGGGCGACACCCACAACTCTACTGAAATACCAATTCTTAGGACTTGCTGGATACTATAGAAGATTCATTGAAGGCTTCTCAAAGATCGCCAAATCTTTAACCAAACTAACCCAGAAAAACACCAAGTTTGACTGGGAGAAAAGAAGAAGAAGCTTTTCAACCTTAAAGAAAAGTTGTGTAGTGCACCTATCTGGCCCCACCGGGGTGTGAAGACTTCGTTGTTTATTGCGATGCTTCACACAAGGAGCTAGGAGCGGTGTTAATGCAAAGGGAGAAGGTGATAGCATACGCCTCTCGCCAATTGAAAACCCATGAGAAAAATTACACAACGCACGACCTGGAATTAGGATCGCGTGTTCGCACTCAATTTGGAGACATATATATGGTATGGCATGTCGTGGTACACCATCACAAAATCCTACAACACATTTAGACAAAAAGAACTGAACATGAGACAACGCCGATGGTTGGAATTGCTCAACGATTACGACTGCGAGATTCGTTACCATCCGGGTAAAGCGAATGTAGTTGCTGATGCTCTTTAGTAGAAAGCACCGAAACCCCTTAGAGTCAGATCTTTGGGTATGAAAATCAGTTCACCTCTTCCATCCAAGATTCTTGAGGCTCAATGAGTAGCACTCAAAGAAGAGAATCGTCCAAATGAGAACCTTTACGGAATGCCACTAAATGAAAATGGATTCATAAAAAGGTCCGACGGAACCTTATGTTTTAAGGATTGAAGTTGGATTCCACGTTACGGAGGAATTCGCGATGTCATTATGCACGAATCCCATAAGTCCAAATACTCCATACACCCAGGATCCGACAAGATGTATTTAGATCTGAAGAAATTGTACTGGTGGCCAAACATGAAGGCCGACATTGCAACATATGTCAGCCAGTGTTTAACCTGCTCAAAAGTCAAAGCCGAACACAAGAGACCCTCAGGCCTACTGGTACAACCCGGCATTCCCAAATGGAAATGGGAACGTATAACAATGGACTTTATCACTAAGCTACCTAAGACCTCTAACGGCTACGACACTATTTGGGTAATAGTTGATCGTCTCACCAAGTCAGTACATTTTCTACCAATGAAAGAAAGTGACGGAATGGACAAACTTGCACGATTGTACCTGAAGGAAATCATCACACGCCATGGTGTACCAATCTCTATTATCTCGGATAGGGATAGCCGTTTCACCTCAAATTTCTGGAAGTTACTTCAAGATGCTTTAGGATCTAACCTTTACATGAGCACCGCTTACCATCCTCAAACTGATGGACAAAGCGAAAGAACCATTCAAACCCTGGAGGATATGCTAAGATCATGTGTGATAGACGTTGGAAATGGCTGGGATAAGCATTTTCCATTAGCCGAGTTTTCTTACAACAACAACTATCACAAAAGCATCAAAGCTGCACCATATGAAGCCCTCAACGGTCGAAAGTGTAGATCACCCGTGGTTGGGTGAAGTCGGAGAAAGCCAACTCACTGGTCCGGAGCTAATTCAAGAAACTACTGAGAAGATTGTACTAATCAAAAATCGACTGCAAGCAGCTCGTGACCGTCAAAAGAGCTACGCGGACAGAAGAAGGAAACCACTTGAATTCCAAGTGGGAGATAAAGTCATGCTAAAATTTTCTCCATGGAAAGGCGTAATCCGTTTCGGAAAACGTGGAAAGTTAAATCCTTGTTACATTGGACCTTTCAAAATTCTCGCAAGAATCGGGCCGGTAGCCTCATCGAATTACCACAAGAACTCAACTCTATGCACAACGTGTTTCACGTATGCAACTTGAAGAAATGCCTTTCTAAAGAAACTCTTGCTATTCCCTTGGAGGAACTCCAAATTGACGAAAGATTGAATTTCGTCGAGGAACCCATTGAAATTATGGATCGAGAGTTCAAACGGCTTAAGCAAATTCGCATTCCTATCGTTAAGGTCCGCTGTGTTAGGAATTAGAAAATTCAGTCATTAAAGAGTCGATCACCTCAAGTATATGTATTCGTTAGAAAGCTCGCATTCGTAGTCAAGTTATGTTAATAAGTAGTTAGTTAAGTAACACAGTGGAGGACGGACGGGTCTTTACCCACTGTATGCCTGATCCACAGCTCGTAGGTGGCATTTATTGTAAGACACTATAAATACCCTCTACCTCCCAAGGTAGAGGGTTGGAGCTTCAATACCATTTTTCTTTGTTTCACATAGTTCCCAACTCTTCCTTTCTCTCTAAACAATTATATACCGAATTGGTTTAATGTGTTTATGAAATCCTATATCTTACAATTGGTATCAAGAGCCATGGTTTGATCACTCATCTTTCATGCTCTTTGTTTTGGTGGATTTCATAAGGTTTTGGGGTTATAAGTGTTTAGAAGAGTTTGAATCATTTGGTCAATTTCTAGTGTTAAAGTTTGAATTTTGATTGTACTTTGTGTTTAGGATCATCATATGTGTTTAGGTTTTGAATTGGAAGGCTTAAATCATTGTGGTTTGGTTGTTTTTATTGATAAAGTGGTTGTTTTTGAAAAGTGTACCAAGCGAGTGGTGCTAATGGAGTTGCACTTGAAGGGAGTTGCTTACTGGAAGCTTAGTTGTTTTTGTTATTGAAGCGAGTTGGTTTAAGCGACTTGGCCATTAAGCGAGTTGTATTAGCAGCGAGTTGGTATATGATACTTGGCTATTAAGCGAGTTGTTTCTTTAAGCGACTTGAGTTTTAAAGCGACTTGGCTATTAAGAGAGTTGTATTGTCAGCGAGTTGGTTTAAGCGACTTCATGGTTAAGCGAGTTGTCTCTGTATGCGACTTGGCTAGTTAGCAAGTTGATTCTTTAAGCGACTTGAGTTTTAAGCGACTTATCTTTTAAGCGAGTTGACTGTTTAGCGAGTTGATACCAAAGCGAGTTAACTGTTTAGCTACTTGTCTATTGAGACTTGTCATTTCTTCGTGCTACATTTTTACGGTTGTTCTTTTGGTTTAGTAAAATCCCGTGAAAGAATCAATTTCCCGGTTTAATCAAAGAATTGTAAAATCCCGTAGAACTTGTAATCATGTCTAACAACATGCCTACTATCGTTTCTACTGTAGCTGAGGACGTTCAAGCAGCAGGATCAGATACTTGTCCACCTATGTGAGAGAATGATTATGACTCATGGGCTCAACGAATCGGGTTGTACTGTTTGGGAAAGGAAAATGGGGTCAACATTCTCAAATCAATTGATGAAGGACCTTATCGATTGAGACTACAAGAGACATAATTGATACCACTGCAGATGGAACAATGATCTTTGGATTGGACAGACCAAAGACGTATGATGAGCTCAATGATAAGGAGAAAAGAGATTCGATGTCGATATCGGGCTTCAAACATTATACTTCAGGGTCTTCCAAAAGACATCTACAAGTTTATCAATCACAACACGAAGCCGGTTTGGGATAATGTCAAGATGCTTCTCTCGGGTTCTGAATTAACTAAAGAAGACAGAGAATCACAACTGTATGATGAATTTGAGCACTTTAAGATGAAACCAGAAGAAAGTGTCTATGAATATTATGTGAGGTTCCACAAGCTTGTGAATGATATGAGGAATATCAAAATGACCATGCCGAATATTCACGAACTCAAAGTTTGTGAACAACATGAATCCCGAATGGCACAAATTCGTCACCTCTGTGAAGCTTACCAAAGGATTAAAGAGCACCAACTATGAGCAACTGTATGCCTTCCTTCTTCAGAATGAGAGGCATGCTATGTTTGAAAGAATGATTCTTGAACAGTTCAAAACTAAACAGGGAGAAACAAGTTCTTCAAATGATTCAACAGCCTTTTACACAAATGTTGGATTTACCACCAAAGATTCACAAGTCATACCTACCGGAAACGGTAATCTCAAACTCATTCCCGATCCGAGGTTCAAGCAACCTGATGCTGATGCAGTCATGGAACACTTCATCAATCAACTGGCCCTTATGGTTAAACGAAACTTGACTCTTACCCCACATACTAACAGTCTACACACCAACAATGAAATTCAACTGCATCCAATCTTCACAACCATGCTATGGTCAGACATGGAAAGGTTATGGTACAACCAGTTCAAGGTAGGCGTATGAACAGGAAGAGGTGGAATGTGGAGGGTATGTGGCTAATCGAATCGCGGGAAGGAATGCCAATCAAGGACAAGTAAAGCCAACCAAGTGCTACAACTGTGGTGGTGATGGACATATTGCAAGGAACCGCACATCTCCAAAAGTCCTCAAAATGCGTAATGTAGACAAGATGTTGCTTGTGCAAGCCGTAGACAATGGTGCGCTTTTGGATGAAGAGGAGTTGTTATTTCTTGCAGAGGGAATGCTAAGACATTACATGATGCGATGGATACGAGCAAATCAGGAAATAGGTCACAATCATCAAAATTCCTTTCAAGTTGCCGATTGTGATGCATATGACTCTGATGTCGATGATGAACCTATTGCCCAGACAATCTTCATGGCTAGCATTTCTCCAATGGTCTCTCCAAAGGTCTCATCATCAAAGCAAGTTGGTCCATCCAAGGAATCAATCATCTCAGAGGTATTAAAATTATATGCTGAAGTTGATGAGCAAAAGATACATGACAAATTCCAATCACATGAAACTTGCGAAATAGATATTGTTAATATGGGTAATAGTAATATTGTCCCATATGATCAATATGAAATCCAAAGTGAAAGTGTGATTGAACCAAGTGATGCATCTTCGTGAGTCAATGATGACTATGTTTTAATGAATACACTCCATGTGCCCCGATGATTTTGTTAATCACGCCTATAAAGTTGAACAAGTTGCCATTTATGAACAACGCCTAAGTTTGGAGTTAACCACTGAAGCAGGAAATGGATGACCAAATGCATACAATTATTTAGAAAAAGTAACTTTAGGAAGAAATACTAAAACAAGAGCTAGAATCCTTGGAAAGAAAAGCTTAATAAAACTGGCTAAGCAAAAACAAGAACTTCAAGAAAATGTGAAAAGCTAAGCAACATTTAATGCTAAGAAATCAAAACTTCTAAATGAATTTTCCAACCCAAAAACTTTGAAACAAAATTGAAAACAAATTG